>CM040126.1:401377342-401977342 GCA_022559845.1 Amorphophallus konjac
GGGCAGGCCCGCCTTGGGTCGGGCGGCCCAGGGCAGACCTGCCCGGGGTCTTGCGACCCCGGGGAGGCCTGACCGGGGTGGCTACCCCTCGGGCGGGACCTGCCCGGGGTAGGGTAGTCTCGGGCTGGTTCCGGGGCTCTGCCCACTCATAAAAAAAAATAGAAAAAAAGGGGACCTGCCCGGGGTCGGGCGGGCCCACCCCGGGCCGGTCCCTCACCTTCTGTAAATACCCCCTACGGGGCTCACTTGAAGGGGATTTTTTTGGAGGACTTTTGGACCTTGAATTTCTCTACTGGAAGGAGAAGAAGAAATGCCCTTGTTCGTTGTTTTGGCCCACTTGGGGTATGTAACACCTCGGGCTTGTATTTACGCCCCTACGTGGGTTTGGTTGTTGTGCCCCTACGTGGGTCTTATATTTGTGTCCCTACGTGGGTCTTGTATTTATGACGTGGGCTCTGTTGTTATGTCCCTACGCGGGATTTGTACTTATGTCCCTATGTGGGCCTTGTAATCATGACCCCACGGGTCATGTTCTTCTTATATCCTCCGGTGACAAAGGGAAAATTTAATTCAGTCATGAAGATGTGAAATGATTATAATGCCCTTCTCGAGGATATTAGAATTGAACATATGCCCGCCTCAGGGTGACGATACTGTGTACAGTTGATAACTCGTCGACAACTTTTGTAATGAAATTTATGAAAATTTGCAAGGGCGTGTGATGCTGCTCCCCCGGTGCGTGCCAGTTGGAGAAAATTGCAAATAATCCCATCCCACTAGGAAAATTACACATATGGCCTTCCGTCAGGGGTTAGGGATGCTCGTCACCTTTGATGCCTTTATGCTCCCTCCACCCTTGAGAAAAGTTGGTAAATGGCCCTTCGGCCCCAACGCCTCTCATCAACCCCCCCACATAGGGTCGTGCCAAATTGCCAAAATGCCCCTAGTATCCAGGTAATCAACGGGGCACCCTGGTGCACTCCTGGGCTCCCTTACCTCACTCTTATCCCCAGATACAATAGGGTGTTGCCGAATTCAACCCGATCTTAGCCAAGCCCTACCCCTCACATATTTTATGGTCACCCATTGGGAATCAAAAGCGCGTTGCAAGTTACCTATGCTGAGGTGTCCTCGACTAGAACCTTAGAGAGAAATTCTAGGCCTTATTGTTGACAACTAAACAAGGGTGTTCGGACGTTATGTCGATGTAAATCAACACTGACTGCGGTCAGTGGGGAAAGGTCCAGCACTCGAACCCTAATCGTCTGATACGATACGCACCCCATGAAATGGACACTGCACTGGCCACTCGTGTAGCCCTCACATGTGCACCCTTACGTCCTCAGAGAGAGTCCATTCCATGATCAAAGGGACCCCCAAACCCAAAACAAAAAATATAAGACTTCTTGCAAAGTCGCACGGGTGGGGCGGGATTCAACCTCGTCTAAAACAGATTGGCACGTCCGGTGGGACCTTTCCCGCCTTTCTTCTTCTTGTCAACAGAAGGCCTAAACCTCTTTGAGGTTCTCATCACCCCTCTTCCTCTTACAAGACGAGAAGAGGAGAACACCTTGCTTTTGCTGTTTCAAGCACTCTCTTGCATTGCGACTGTGACGATGGCAGCTGTGACTTACGGGCCGTAGGTCGTCGCTAATCACGCCAAATTTGGCTACCTGGCGACTACCATCGCTTTCGGCGACTTCCCCTTGGTCGTCGGCTCCCCCTTCTTCCTTGGGGTAGTGCCGATTGCTGGGGGTAACACTATCGCCTCCACTGCTGCTGGTCAGGTCTCCCCGACCAAGAAGGCATCTGTTGAGGGTGCTAGGCCCTCTGCTCCTGCTGCTTGTCGGGTCTCCCCGGCCAAGAAGACATCTGCTGAGGGTGCTAGGCCCTTTGCTCCTGTTGCCGGCCGGGTCTCCCCGGCCAAGAAGATATCTGCTGAGGGTGCTAGGCCCTTTGCTCCTGTTGCCGGCCGGGTCCGCCCGGTCCAGAAGACAACGTCTGGGGGTGTCAAGCCCTCAATTTCTGCCGCTGGCCGGGTCAGATCGGCCACAATGAATACAGCTCCTGGGGGTGTCAGGCCCTCCATTTCTGCAACAGGCCGAGCCAGGTTGGCCAACTACAACACTACGTCTGGGGGTGCCAGACCCTCGATATCAACCACAGGCCTGGTCAGGCAGGCCACGAAGAAGTCTATAGCTGGAGGTATCAGGCCTTCAGTCCTCCCAGTTGGCCGGGTGTTCTCGGTCAACCAAATGACTGCCGACATCGCCCCTCCCCAACGGGGACAGCGCCGGCGTCGCCGTAATGGAAGCCGTTCCGAGACGGCCGCCCCTGCCCAACGGGGGCAACACCGTGCGCCTAGCGGAGCGCGGCCTATAGTGGCAACCTCACGCTCTGGCAAGACTATACTTGTTGGAGACTTCCGCATCCGGCTCGATGGAGGCGAGCCGATTAGGCCTCGGGATCGACAGGTCTCGACCATTCCTACCTCCAATCGCTTTGAGCTCCTCCGGAAGGTCCGGGAAGGAGTGGCGAAGGTGAAGAACTTTGCCGTGCCTTGGCCCAAGGCGGCAGTCCCCAGAGTCAGATTTGGGGGCAACTCAACTGAGGAGCCACAGCTCCGAATGAAACAGATTTGGGTCACCAAGGAGGAGGCCCGAGTCATCAAGCGGGCAGGTCAGAAAAGGCCTTCCGCCAGTCTGAATTACAGTAAGTGCGGATCCCGGCTACTCATCATCAAGAGGAGTCTTCAACCTCTTATGGGGCGAGGACTCACCGTCGACAAGGGCGGAAGCGCTGCGGAGCGGCCAAGCCAGTACGCCCGACTTCCCCTTGGGCCAGCCCGGTGCACACGGGTGACGGCCACTTCGAGCAGGAGTCTACACCCCGAGTGTCTGTTTTTGACAGGCTAGGGGGAACACCGAAGCTAGCACGGCATCCGCCGAAGAAGAAGCGAGTGGCCCAGATGACAGATGACACCGTCAGGGTATTCACTTGTTACGTCTCTTCCACTGACAAACAGCTGGCGGGCGCTCAGGAAGACCTCAACCAACCTCTGCAAGCCATAAGAAGGTCGAGGCATGTCTCCCGGGTTGTGGCTCAGTTAGAGCCAACCTTAATTGCCGGGGCATCTCCGCCTGACCTAATGTGGCAAGAGGAGCGTTAAGAAGACGTTCGCAGCGTCACTGGAGATGGCGACCCCCCACATGAGGAGGGTCCTGCAGGGGAGGCCCAAACCCTCACAATGGAGGAGCTCGGGCGTGAGAGCCAGGAGCTCAAAAACCTCCTGCAAGCACTCCTACGTGAAAAGGAGACCCCTGTCCAACCGTCAGCGGCGCCTCCTGGTGTAGAGCAACAACCTTCTCCTGCTCCAGCCACCGTTAATGCATCGGCCACTGCAGCTAGGCTGCCCATTGCTCTGGAGGTCGAAGTGCCCCAACAAGAGGCCAACATGCGGTTATCCTCCACCCCCGTCGAAAGCCTGATGGCTCAGAGGCAGATGATCGAGCGAATCGTGGAGGCAAAATTCGCTCAACACGGTGAAGGTGTGGCTACTGTAGATGTATACAGTGTGCCATATCCCTTTCACCACCAATTCAAAAAGCTCCCGCCAGATTGCCCAAAGGCTCCAAAACTGCAGAAGTTCAACGGGCAAGGTTCGCCACATGAGCATTTGGCCTATTACATGACCGCCATGGGTGAATTGGCGCTGGACGAATCCTATCTTCTGCGGTACTTTGCCACGTCCCTGACGGGCACCGTCTTTCAGTGGTATTCCCGACTGAAGCCCAATTCAGTACCTGATTGGGCAGATATGCAGAAGAAGTTCGTCGACCGGTTCCAAACAGCCGAACGCAAAGCTTCTCTTGCGGAACTCTACGCCCTTAAACAAAAGAAGGGTGAGACGGCTCTGGACTTCATCAAGAGGTGGAGGGATGTCAGCATGCGCTGTGATAACCCTCCGACACCCGAAGATGCCATTACTATATGCTGTTGAGGCTTGGCAGCCGAGGTCAGTGAGAAGCTCCTGGGTTCCAATATCCGGGGCTTCGACCAACTCAATACCGTGGTGGCGGAGATTGAGATGTTCTTTGCCGATCACCCAGTACACCTTGTTGCCAAGGGCAAAACCTCCAAAGATCGTCCGTTTGGCAGCTGGGAGGTGAACGCGGTCGATTTCTCCCCGACAACTGGAGACAAGGGAGAAACTAAGTCAAAGGGTAATGACAAAAAGCCCGACACCAAAGCGGCCGCTAGTGTGCTAGCGGAGCGCATGAAGAGGCCCTATTCATTTAGAAAAGAGCACACAAAGATGCTCTTTGATTTATGCATGCAAGAGAAATTGGTCACCCTGCCAGAGCCGCGGAAGCCAGCAGAGATAGACAAGACAGATGATCCCAACTATTGTGTGTATCACCGGAGGTTGGGACATACTATTGCAGATTGCTATGTCTTTAAAGACATAGCCGAAGACCTTGTTCAGAAAGGCCTAATAAATATGTTGGGTCACGTGGTTGAACCTCCACAGCCGCATCCCTGGAGTCGGCCAAACCGGTCAGCCAATGCGGTCTACATGGCGGCCCCAGTTTCAAGCTCAAATGCCGCCGAGGCTGGGTCATCTAATCAGCGACCCCGAGTTGCCCCTGAACCATCGCGTTGGCCGATGGCGGAGTGCCTTGCTGTGAGGAGGATCCTCCAGAAGATCCGCAAGGAGATCTATCAGCTAAGGCGGGAGCAGCGGGAACTGTTGCAGTTCCTTCAAAATATGGATGATCAGTTGGCGGCCTTCCCGCAAGGGCCGATCAGGTTGCCCACTGCTCCATGCGGGCCGGGGGCAGAAGCTTCACCATCCGCCCCGTGAGACCCGGTTTGGGGGGATGGCTTTCAGAAGACTCATCTGAAGATTCGGAGCCTGTAAAGTTATATTCCTTTTCCCGCGACCAGACGCTGCAGATCTTCTTTGCTTGCCGTCGCGCGGGGTTGTTGAGCTTCTCGACATCGCCTAGTCACCAACTGCCAGGCGCTAGGTTACATCAGGACTATTGCCCTTATCATGAGGTAGCGGGCCACGTCATCTTTAACTGTCAACCCTTCAAGGACCTCGCATAAGATTTCATTAAGCGAGGGATAGTTAATATGGGTGACTCATTGGTGCATCCACCACAGCCTCATGGGCAGGAGGAGATAACTTTCTCCATTAATGTCATCCACATGCCATTGGCGTTCCAATTGCCTGAGCCTGCAGACAAAGAGTGAGGCTCCCAACGACCTAGCTCCTAATCCGCTCCATGGTACCCGGGGTGGCGACCTTCTCACCAGTGCTCCTTTCCCAAGGAGGATACAGAGAAGATTTTTGATAAACTTTTAGAGGCAAGTCAGGTGATGACATATGACCCGCCATCCTATTACAATGAGACAGCGAAGAGTCACCCTCTTTACTGTAAATATCATGCGCGGGTGTCCCATCCAACTGGAGAATGCCTGGAGGTCCAAGACTGCATCCAGACCCTTATTCAAAGGGGGGTAATCGATACTCAAGGAAATTCAATGATAGGATGCCGTCTGAGGGAGGCTACTGAGAAGATCCTCCAGCGGGAGCAGTAGGGTCAATCCCAACACCTACCAGCTAAGCATACTTCTTCGTAGGTTTGCTCGAAGAATCCCGCTGGGGGAGATCCTAAGCCAACTAGCCAAGCCTAAAAGGCAAGGCTAAGCATGACAGGCCTATGGCCCAAGGTCTTTGAAGCCCCGTCCCTGGGGGAGCCTCCAAGTCCTCTACCCAGTTGGGCCACCCCGAGAGGGCTGTCGCCAGACACCTGTAGCCGAGAGACAAAGGCAAAACCAAGGTTGTGGAGCTCGAGCCTAAGGTCCAATCTTGCGACAGGCTAGCGGGGTCCACCCTTCCGAGGGCATCTCAACGACTCTCGGGGGCCAAGCCGCCAGCGGAAACAAAGTTGGCGACACCACAAAACCCCCTAGGGTTCTATTTCGATCAGCCGGAATTTCAAGAATTGCCGCCGGAGATAGTCGCCCAGGCAATTAATGCCACCTTCCAATCACAGCCTGTGGAAGGGGGGTGGATGTGCGTCGCTCCAAGAAAGGGTGGCGGGCTCCAAAATGTCAGGCAACCAGCTCGAGGCAGAAGACAAGACTCGGGGGCCAAGTCAATTCGCCCTCCAAAGCCATCTTCACCTTCCTTAGAGGAGGCCGCTCGCCTCAAGAAGTAGGAAAAGAATCAAAAGAAGAATCTCAAGAGAAGACTGAAAAAGCAAGCTGAGTAGGCGGCAGCCATGGAAGCCTCCAAGGAGCTCACCCCCTTGCATCGGTTACAAAAGCTCATAAACGAGCTGGAGGAATATGTGTCTCCTTGCCCTACCAGGGTGGTCACACTCGACAAATATATTCCCTGGGAAAGATTTGGGAAGAAAGCCCGGCCCCTCGGCTGGCTCCGGGAGATCCTTCATCGTCTCGGGGAGGGTGAAAGAATTCCAATTCCGGAAGAGCTATCACTGTTCTACAAAGATGAGGAGCTCACCGTGGAGGCCCTTGAACGAGCACTGCAGGAGCTGTCATGTAACATGGTGGCTATGTTGCCTCCGGACAATATAAATGCCTCTGTTGGGGAGGACAATGCCCCTATGGTAACATACCAGCGCCGATCGGCAAGGAATAGCCGAGGCCGGGGTCGAGGGCGAAAAAATCCCTTAACCCTCGACCGGGTTAT
Organism: Amorphophallus konjac; assembly: GCA_022559845.1. Lineage (NCBI taxonomy): Eukaryota > Viridiplantae > Streptophyta > Magnoliopsida > Alismatales > Araceae > Amorphophallus > Amorphophallus konjac. The sequence goes on from CM040126.1 coordinate 401,384,070, forward strand.
AATATTCAGAGGGGAGCAGCTAGGCTCTATCCCTGCACCTCAAGTGCGGGGCATTCCCTTTATACCTGAATCCTCAGAGAGTGCAGGCCTTGGTTTGGGAGCCCGAAGACCAGGAGGCATCCCTTTCATAATTCATTCTTCCGATAAGGAAGAAACTCCAGTTAGCTCCCCCTCCCTAGCTCCAACCTCGGGGCAGGCAGGCCCCTCAACCAGTACCGGCGAACGAGAAGGTCTCTCGGACCAGTCGGATCTGACGAGTCTCAGCCTGCTTCAGAGGAGTCTCTAGCACCGCTGTTCCAAGAGGGAGCGGGCGCGCAAGATGAGGGGGAGCGCCCTTTCAAGCGGGAGAAATCACATGGAGCCCTCAAGACTCTAGAGGAAGTCACTCCTCCATTCGACAAGACCCGTGCTAGGGCAGACCGCAAAATCATTCAACACATGAAGCGGTTCCCGACTAATGTCATCATATGGGAGGCCATTGCTTGGAGTAAGGACCTGAGGGAAGCTCTTGTAAAAGTACTCCAAGATCCTGAGGCCTATGAAGCCCATGTAGCGGAATTGCTGGCCCAAGCATATGAAGCTCTTGCGGCCAATATTATTTTCTCCGACAAGGACATGCTACTGGCTTCTCCTTGTCATAATCGCCCACTATATATGAAAGGGACGATCAACGGGCATGAGGTAAACCGAATCCTGGTCGATGCAGGTACGGCGGTTAACATTATGCCTTTGAAGACTTTCAAGTCTATGTACTTGGCACCTTATTTGCAAAAGGTCAGCGCCGTCAAAATCTCGGGGTTCAATCAAGACTCTGAAGAAGCTCTCGGTCGGGTCGAGGTTAAACTGGTCATGGGTGACTTTGCCACCAAAGTGACGTTTTATATTATTAATGCCGACACGTCTTATAAGGTGTTGTTGGGAAGACCCTGGTTGCATGAAAATTGGGTCGTCCTTCGACTCTGCACCAGTGCCTCAAATATGCTAAAGGGGGAGAGCAACATACCGTCTTTGCGGACCAAGCTCTTTTCCACCCTAATGAATGTCACTTGGCAGACGCCTCTTTGTATTTCAGGGAGCCCACCATAGCAATCCCCGACAGAGTCAAAGACAAGGGAAAGCAAAAGGTCGAGGCCAAGCCCGAGGATGGCCAACTCTTCACAGTCAACCGTGAGCTGTTAAAGCTTCACCAGTTGAGCCTTAAGCCTGGTTCCAAGCCAACTCGACCAGAAAGGCTCAATGTGGACTTCGAAGCCAATCTCATTAGCCGAACCATCGACCGGAGTGTCCCCTTGCCTCCAAAGTGCATCCAGCTTCCCTTTCTAAGGGAGGAATACAACGTGGAGGAGTTGAAGACTTTTACAGTCTCTTATAGGCGCAAGGGTCGAAGCAAGGATGGCAAACATGTTGGGTTCGGTGCTATGTATTCAGAGGGGGGGTGAATGAACATACCCTTTAAAAACTTTCGCCCAATTAAAAATCACACAATGTGCAATTGCGGAATTAATCAAACACACAGTGTGCAAAGCTAATCAAATCTGTTGAACCAATGTGCAAACATGTAGAATGCTCCTAAGCAAACATCTAATGTGCGCAGCAATGAACTGAATACAATCTTCGTGCCTATGCATGCATCTAGCGCCAATCAGATAAGAATTCAAACCACAGAACAAGAGGGTTTTTAGGTGATTCGGTCCTGCAGACCTACGTCCACCTCACACTCAAACCGAGTGTGGATTCCGCTGACTCACAGCTTGAACAGCTGGGCATCACAGCTTGCCATACAATCCGCTGAGCCTCACAGCTTGCTGTCCGATGTATCCACCTCGCCCGCTGAGCAACACAGCTTGCTGTCCAGTGGAATCCACCACTGCAACCGCTGGGGATTACAGCTTGACCCGTCCAGAGGCAGCACCTCTGCAAACGCTGACTAACAACTTGAAGAAAGGTAAAAGATGAAACAAGAAAATGGGAAACAAACAGCGACTGAAAGCTGTAAATGAAGCACAAATAATATGGCTCTCAACAGAGCTGACTGGCCTGGATTTGATCCACGGTCCAGTGAAGACTGATCTTCAGAATGAAGCCTCTCTCTGCCCTTCTTCTTCCGATCACTCTGTCTCTCTTTCTTTCTCTTTTTCTTTCTCTTCCTCTTTTATCTGCTCGAGCTCTCTATCTCTCGCCTTTTCTCTTCTGCTTCTTCTCTCTTTCTTTTCTTCTTCTTCTCTTTTCTCTGGATCGAACAGGCTCTCTATTCTCTCTCTGCTTCTGCTCTTCTGCTTCTGTCCTTCTGCTTCTGTCCTTCTGCTTCGATCAGTCTCCTTCAGACAAAGGAGTCTTCCTTATATATCAGTTCAGCAGGAGCAACACTGGGCGCGTGTCTTCCACAGTTCCCGCCCAAAAACTTTTGGCCACGTGTCATCATCTCAGCCAGCTGATCACACGTGTCACGATCCTGGCACTCCCCTTATCCTCGGATCACGTGCCCTTCATAAGCTTCAGTACCTGTCAGACAGACAAAAAGGAATATCAGTTTAATGTCAACACCTTGTACAGACTTTATGAAGGCAATGCAGTGTGTAGACTTTGCAGTGTAAAGACAAGGCATGTACAGACTTCACGTTGTGAATGCAAAGCAAAGTATGTACATCAAGAACGAATGCACAATGGCTGTATGGACTTGCGTTTTGAACAATGTACATACTTACCACTTGAAGCGTGTACATACTTCATGTTCACTATGCAGACTTTGTAATGTATGGAGCAATGTATATACTTAGAGTGAACGATGCACAAATGCATGAAGCACACATACTGTATAGACTTAGTGTGGCTTGAAGCACAGAATGCAATGTACAGACTTGTTAGCACACGATGCATAGACTTGTTAAAGAAGAGATGCATGTGCAGACTTCGTGAATGCAAACTATGTAGACGTTGTACAGACTTTGTATGCAATGCATGAACCAATGTCTAGACTTTGTGAAAAAAGTACACAGGCTGTACAGACTTGTGCTAATGCTGCAAGAGGACAATGTATAGACATCAGCTCGTGCAAGCAAGGCCAATGTATGGACTTGCCGTTTGTGCAAGCAGAACGATGTACAGACCTTGTGTTGTGAACACAGTCTGTACAGACTTCGAATCACTATATGCACGATGTACAGGCTTCAACTCAAAGGAGACGGTGGATGTACATACTTTAAGTTCAACTGAGACGGTGCATGTATATACTTGACACTGTATAGGCTAGTATGTTCTGAACAATGTATAGGCTGTACAGACTTGGCATGAGACGCAAGTTGAGACGATGGATGATGAACAGACTTCAAGAACGATGCATGCAATGCACTGGACGATGTATAGACTTCCTATATGCTCAAGACCATGCACACCGAATGTATAGACTTGCTGTAAGGAATGTGCAGACTTGATGCATGAAGGAAGTCACTGAGGAATGTATAGACTTTCACAATGTATGGACTTGCCAAAGGAAAGGCTGTACAGACTTGATGCAATGCAAGATGTATAGACTTTGGCGAAGCACCAATGTACAGACTTACACAGTTCTAGCTACAGTGCAATGTATAGACTTGGAAGCATATGAACATGGCGCTGTACAGACTTTGAGTGAGAGCCCAATGTACAGACATGGTGGAACTGAGCGTAGGTAAAGATTAAGAATGTATAGACTTGCTCAGTTCAGCACGTAAGTAAAGATGCCAATGCAGTGTACAAGCTGAACAATCGGATGTATAGACTTGAGATGAATGCATGAACAGTCCGATGTACAGACTTGCCAAATGTATAGACTTGAATAGTGAGACACAAGGAGAGACGCTGAATGAGACACTGAAGTCTGTATAGACTTTAACAGTGAGACAGTGTACAGACTTAGCAGCGAGCAGAAAGACGACGGCCAAGACAATGTATAGACTTTGCGTCTTATGTGAGACGAATGATGTATAGACTTAGCCAGCCTTCAGCTCGATGTACAGACTTGCCTTAAGCAATGGCTGTACAGACTTCATGAACGATGTTCAGACTTTTGTGTGTGATGAACAACCGATGTATAGACTTATGCATGAAGCAAGGCAATCTGATGTGTGGACTTCAGAAATGCATAGAGACGCTACAGCGTGACAGCTTCGACGCAGCAGTTCACCCTGATGTGAAGTTAGATCTGGGTCAATTCAGTGGGTCGACGCAGTGACCCCATGCGTCAACGCATCCAGCCTTATCTTCAAAGCCATCTGAGGCATTTCAAGACTGCGTCAACCTCGTGGACTCAATGGGTTGACGCCATCTGAACTACTTACGAGATGTATAGACATGCGAATCTGATGTAAAGACTTGAGGGGGGTCGACCCATCTAAGAAGGGGGTCGACCCACAGAGCTAGCACACTCATGCATTCTCCACAGAACAGATTAGATATAACACACTCATGCATTCTCCACAGAATAAATCAGTCATATGCATTCATGTTGCTATCATTCAATGTGATGTTCTTAGCAAAACAATATGGTGACTCATTTATGTTGCTATCATTAAAACACCACATAATCATCAAAGCACAAGGGGCACAACAATCTCCCCCTTTTTGATGATGGCAACATAATGAGTCACACTGACTCGTCAAACTATTCTCCCCCTTTGACATAATCAAAAAGAGAGGAAATGGTTTGAGAGACAAAATTCAGCACACAAAGTCAGAGAATGAATCATGGTTCATTAAAATGAGGTTCTCCCTTATGACAATGAAACAGCTCTCCCCCTATCAACATGCAAGATGTACTACTCTCCCCTTAAAAGCAACATGAAATCAATCTGAAATCTGCCATTACAAACAATCTAAACTCTGGTTGTGGCACCTCACATATGCATGAACATAATGAAACAGATGGAAAGTCCACAGAACCAGAACTTATTGCAAAATAAGATGGAAGATTCCAACAGTGTGGAGAGTAAAGTGATTGATGATAGAAAGGCAAGAGTAGATAACAATCATCACAAGACATCTCAATGAATAATCAATATCACGATTTATGTTGATCAGGCTATCTGGAAAGAATCTGATCATGAGGGATTTTAATGTTTGCACCACTTCAATAAGTCTTAAGAAGTATAGACTCTTCTATCATAAAGGGTTATGAAGTGGCAACTTAACCAATCTGATTTAATTATGATGTATACCAAATTTGTCAAATTAAACTCAATACTCATATCTGAATCCAAGTTTTAATAAAGGTGAACCAAATATTTAGATAACACTCAAAATCAATCATCTTTATCTTACACACATGATCTCAATGACTCTTTTAAGAGTTACACAGATTAGTATTGATGTTAAACACTTTTTCCAAGAATATGAGTTGACAGACTTTTCAATATATTTTCATTTGAAGCACATTATATTTTTTCTGAGCAATTTAGGTTGATCATCACCTTTTTACATGAGGCACAACACGTCTTAGGTGAAGTGACCCAGTTACTCAGTGGGATAACTGTCATTGCCTCTCAACTTTGAGAACATAGTTAGCAATATGAGTGTCTTTTTACATGAGGAGACACCTTGATTAGAGGCCAGACTCCCCAGTTACTCAACACAGGCATGCCATTGCTCTGTTAGGTTTTTCAGTAAATTTTCATCAGAGATAACTATGGCACCTCATGACATAAGTTACTTTATTTCATTGATAAAGAACCCAGTTTCTCAGTGACCAAAACATTGCTCTGAATTCACAGTTTTTCATTTAGTCAACATTTCTCAAGTTAATGTTTAACCACAGCACTCACTCTATGTATCTCTATCAAAGTAGCCTTGATTTCAAATTTCTAGATATCAGATGAGAGAATCTAAGGTTTACATGACACATGTGGTTAAAGTTTATTAAACCTTATTATTCAGATATTTTCAATTCATTTAATTATAAATCTGAGAATACATTAATCTTATATCAGTCTGATTCAGTGATAATTCTTAAACCTATATGATAGGAATTTCTACAAAGTTCTCAGACTGAATTGCATGACATGCAGCTTAAGTACCTCAGATCAGAACAAAAAAAATTTAGCTGACCAACAATCAACAGTAGAAACAAATCTGTCACACCAGCTGAGAAGAATGTGAAAGGTGAGTATAAGCTGGTGCAAGTGTAAATCACCAATAGAGAAGAGCATTAAAAGAGAGTTTATCATCAGACAGTAGTTGAGTCTGGAATACAGACTGATCAGCTGTTTTAGATAGGACAGCAGAAAATTTAATCGAACCAAACTGAGAGCATTAGAAGATCTAATAAGCTAGACAGGAGGATTTCAGGTGAGTGTGAATGAGAAGATCAGAAAACTTCCTCTGTCTAGATTCATCATGACAATAGCAAGGCATGAGCAGCATAATGGTTAGTCAAGACAAGTTGAGCTCCCCCTGACTAAGTGCATGAAGTGTATTGAAAGCACATCACATGATATCAAATTTTGCATTCAGATATGATTCATGCAAATTAGACAGAAGAGAATTACCATAAGCATGATTGTTCAATTCATATTTCAGAAAGCTTCAGTTTAGCACCAACAAATCAACATGATATGCAACTTTCTCTGCCTATATGAAAACTTAACCCTTGGTACTTGGCGGAGTACCTGGTCTCAAGGACCATCTCACACATAGTAAGAACCTCCAGGCAGATTTCCCTGTCTTTTAGTAGCTTACCATTTGATATACCAGGGTTATGCAAAGATATGCAGTGCAAAGAAGTCCTATGTGTAGACAATTACTTCTTTTTGGAGTTTTCAGTATGATGATGTGCAATGCATTCACTACATGTATGTATATACAATTTCAGACAATCATCAATATGCAAATCATGTATGAGGAGAGTTCAGAAAATCCAAACCTGACAATGTTGAACATGAAAGAATATGCAAAACACAGATTTAACATGCTATGCAGAATGTTTACTCAAACATCAGAGCATTCTTTATTCAGATAGCATCATGCGAGAGCAATCAACTTTTCAAGATAAATCAATTTAGCATAGACAGATCATTATGATATGCGATCATCTAAAGGACACAACTTTAGAAGAAAGAATTTAAACTGAGTTTTCAGAACTAGCCTGAATAGTCCACTTCTGGGGGTTTCACTTTTGAGTGCCTTGGATTATTAACCCCTTTATTCTTCAGCTTCCAAGGCACACCTGCAACATGTTAATCAATTTGATCTTGCAGGAACCCAAGCAGTCTTGGGTCCTGCGTTAACTCTGACAGGTGTTCTGAACAATCTTTTAGCCATGTTATCATCATGATCCATTATGTAACAACTATCCATGGAATGACCATATTTTCCACAGTATCTGCATGATGTAACAGCTCTTGAATTCTTTTTGTGAACATTTGTATAATCATGGAATCTATGTGAGTTAGCATGAAGATTTCTGTTACTTGCATGAAATTTTGATTTACCATTACCTGTCCACCAGCATTCAGAAGCACGGTGGCCAAGTTTTCCACATTCAAAACATGTATGAATCTTTTCTTTAAAAACAGATTTATTCCTACCAAAATCATTTCTGTTTGCAGGGAATTTGACAAATTTAGAATTAGAGTGATTTTCCTGAGCATACCAGCAGTCCTTGACTGCATGCCCATACTTGCCACACTCGAAGCACCTAACATGCTTACTTCTAGATCCAGAATTATTCCTGTAATTCCCTGACCAACACTCAACAGCCTTATGACCTGGCTTGTTGCAATTGAAGCATGTGATGTGCTGGTTGAACTTAAGTTTGTTTCTTTTGTACCCATGATGATCAGAAGATTTAGCATGCAGTTTATCATCTTGTTTCATGATGAAACATGCATCTATGAAATGACCATGCTTACCACAGTAATAACAAGAAGCATCAGATTTCCTAGGGGCATGGTTTCTATCAGATGAATTCTTAGATGCATGTGAATGAGTACAAGAGGCATGAGCATTTTGCATTGACCCATCAAATTCACCCGAGCTAACAGATTTCATGACACAAGTAGGGACATTTTTAACCCCATCTTTCTTTCCATTCTTGTTCAATTGTTTAACTTTGTTTACAACTCTTGTTGGTTTTTCAGCTTTCTGTGCCTTAAATTGAAAGACAGATGATGGAGGTGATTTCAGATTTTTGTTTTGTTTTGGGGATTGACTTGAGGTACCAGCTACATCAGAGCTTTGCACAAAGGTAGTGTATAGCTGGTTTCTAGTAGTTTCCTTAACATCAGAACTACAACTTATCCCCTTTCTTGAATTGTCATTCTTATCTTTCATGACAGCTTTTATCTTTCCTTCATTTTTAGCAGACTTGGATACTGAGTTTTCCAGATTATGAATTTTACTTTCCAAGCTAGAAATGTGAAGCTCATAACTGGCTATCTCCTGTTCACTGCAATTTACACATTCGCTTAGAACTTTGTTTGCAGTTTTGTACTTCTCAATTTCTTGTTCTAGACTGATCACCCTTTGTCATTCTCCATCACAAGTGAATTTTCCCTTTTTTAATGTGAGAAGTGTTTCAGATAAGCCAGTGTTTAAACACTTTAATTTTTTAATTTCAGCTTTCAGTTCAGTGTTTTCCTTCTCAAAATTTTGAGATTGAGCTTCCTTAAAAACAGATTTCTCTTTTTCGATAGTCAGAAACCTCTGTGAGAAAACAGTATTTAAAACCATCAAATTTTTGTCTTGTTCCCTCAGTTCTTTGTTCTCTTCAGATAGCTTCATGACTCCTTCATTACATTTTCCATTTCCAGACATAAGCTCCAGTTTTTCAATTAGTTACTCTTCCCTTTCTTCCACTTTGATTTTCTCAGCAAGCAGATTTCTGTGATCCTCTTTAAACACAGCAATTTGTTTCTTCATCCATTCATTTTCATTATAGAGATCTTCGTTACGTTCTCTTAGAGCTGAGCACATATCACAGCTTGACTCTACAGAAGAGATATGCATTGCGTCCTTGTTGATTTTCTCTATTTCAGCTTCAAGATTTTTATTCTTCCTTTGAATTTCTACATTCTCAGCTTTCGATTTCTTCAGATCAACCTTAATCCTTTCCAACTCTTCCAGATTCATCAAATGTTCATTAGTTTTCAGTTTCAGCTGACTTTCTAATTCGGAGATTTTATTGATACCTTCATGGTTTTCCTTTTTCAACATGCACATTTGTTTCATATTCAAGTGAGACTCAGATAGACATTTATCATATAATTCATTTATCTTCGGGCACTTTTCACATTATGAATTAGAATCACATTTATTAATTTTCTTTTTCAACCTTTTATTCTCAAATTTTAATTTCTTGGATACTGTTAACAAATTTTCATACATCACTATCAATTCATCAAAAGAGTATCCATCTGATCCGGAGCTTACCTGAGATGAGGTCTCATCATCATCATTTCTCCGATCAGCCATCAAGCATTTGTTGTGATTCCTGGTGAGCTTTAGTTTTTCCAAAATTTCTTTGGCAGACCTGCAAGAAGAAATACATGAGATTAGAGCTCTGTCAATTGATTCTTTCATTAAAACTAATGCTCTAGTATTGACAGAATCTTTCAATTTATCCTTCTCAGTCCATCTAGATTTATCTTTTGATAAGTTGTATGGACCGTGAGTCATTACCTTCCAGAGATTATGATCAGTTGATTTTACATACCGATGAAACTTGTCTAACCAAGAATCAAAATCATTACCTCTGAATATCGGAGGATTAGCCATCGAGACGTAATGAGTGCACCGAAATCAGATAAGCAAATAAAGACACTGAGCCGGTGAAACAAAACACAGAACACAAGAAGCACACTCTGAAATGCACCAACCAGAAATGCAGGATCTGCTGCGGATTATTAGATCCTATGCACAGCAACCCGCTTTGATACCAAGTGTTGGGTTCGATGCTATGTATTCAGAGGGGGGGTGAATGAATATACCCTTTAAAAACTTTCGCCCAATTAAAAATCACACAGTGTGCAATTGCGGAATTAATCAAACACACAGTGTGCAATTGCGGAATTAATCAAACACACAGTGTGCAAAGCTAATCAAATCTGTTGAACCAATGTGCAAACACGTAGAATGCTCCTAAGCAAACATCTAATGTGCGCAGCAATGAACTGAATACAATCTTCGTGCCTATGCATGCATCTAGCGCCAATCAGATAAGAATTCAAACCACAGAACAAGAGGGTTTTTAGGTGGTTCGGTCCTGCAGACCTACGTTCACCCCACACTCAAACCGAGTGTGGATTTCGCTGACTCACAGCTTGAACAGCTGGGCATCACAGCTTGCCATACAATCCGCTGAGTCTCACAGCTTGCTGTCCGGGGTATCCACCTCGCCCGCTGAGCAACACAGCTTGCTGTCCAGTGGAATCCACCACTGCAACCGCTGAGGATTATAACTTGACCCGTCCAGAGGCAGCACCTCTGCAAACGCTGACTAACAGCTTGAAGAAAGGTAAAAGATGAAACAAGAAAATGGGAAACAAACAGCGATTGAAAGCTGTAAATGAAGCACAAATAATATGGCTCTCAACAGAGCTGACTGGCCTGGATTTGATCCACGGTCCAGTGAAGACTGATCTTCAGAATGAAGCCTCTCTCTGCCCTTCTTCTTCTTCTTCCGATCACTCTGTCTCTCTTTCTTTCTCTTTTTCTTTCTCTTCCTCTTTTATCTGCTCGAGCTCTCTATCTCTCACTTTTTCTCTTCTGCTTCTTCTCTCTTTCTTTTCTTCTTCTCTTTTCTCTGGATCGAACAGGCTCTCTATTTTTTCTCTCTGCTTCTGCTCTTCTGCTTCTGTCCTTCTGCTTCAATCAGTCTCCTTCAGACAAAGGAGTCTTCCTTATATATCAGTTCAGCAGGAGCAGCACTGGGCGCGTGTCTTCCACAGTTCCCGCCCAAAAACTTTTGGCCACGTGTCATCATCTCAGCCAGCTGATCACACGTGTCACGATCCTGGCACTCCCCTTATCCTCGAATCACGTGCCCTTCATAAGCTTTAGTACCTGTCAGACAGACAAAAATGAATATCAGTTTAATGTCGACACCTTGTACAGACTTTATGAAGGCAATGCAGTGTGTAGACTTTGCAGTGTAAAGACAAGGCATGTACAGACTTCACGTTGTGAATGCAAAGCAAAGTATGTACATCAAGAACGAATGCACAATGGCTGTATGGACTTGCGTTTTGAACAATGTACATACTTACCACTTGAAGCGTGTACATACTTCATGTTCACTATGCAGACTTTGTAATGTATGGAGCAATGTATATACTTAGAGTGAACGATGCACAAATGCATGAAGCACACATACTGTATAGACTTAGTGTGGCTTGAAGCACAGAATGCAATGTACAGACTTGTTAGCACACGATGCATAGACTTGTTAAAGAAGAGATGCATGTGCAGACTTCGTGAATGCAAACTATGTAGGCGTTGTACAGACTTTGTATGCAATGCATGAACCAATGTCTAGACTTTGTAAAAGAAGCACACAGGCTGTACAGACTTGTGCTAATGCTGCAAGAGGACAATGTATAGACATCAGCTCGTGCAAGCAAGGCCAATGTATGGACTTGCCGTTTGTGCAAGCAGAACGATGTACAGACCTTGTGTTGTGAACACAGTCTGTACAGACTTCGAATCACTATATGCACGATGTACAGACTTCAACTCAAAGGAGACGGTGGATGTACATACTTTAAGTTCAACTGAGACGATGCATGTATATACTTGACACTGTATAGGCTAGTATGTTCTGAACAATGTATAGGCTGTACAGACTTGGCATGAGACGCAAGTTGAGACGATGGATGATGTACAGACTTCAAGAACGATGCATGCAATGCACTGGACGATGTACATACTTCCTATATGCTCAAGACCATGCACACCGAATGTATAGACTTGCTGTAAGGAATGTGCAGACTTGATGCATGAAGCAAGGCACTGAGGAATGTATAGACTTTCACAATGTATGGGCTTGCCAAAGGAAAGACTGTACAGACTTGATGCAATGCAAGGCAACGAATGTATAGACTTCACGATGTGTGGACTTGCCAAAGGAAAGGCTGTACAGACTTGATGCAATGCAAGATGTATAGACTTTGGCGAAGCACCAATGTACAGACTTACATAGTTCTAGCTACAGTGCAATGTATAGACTTGGAAGCATATGAACATGGCACTGTACAGACTTTGAGTGAGAGCCCAATGTACAGACATGGTGGAACTGAGCGTAGGTAAAGATTAAGAATGTATAGACTTGCTCAGTTCAGCACGTAAGTAAAGATGCCAATGCAGTGTACAAGCTGAACAATCGGATGTATAGACTTGAGATGAATGCATGAACAGTCCGATGTACAGACTTGCCAAATGTATAGACTTGAATAGGGAGACACAAGGAGAGACGCTGAATGAGACACTGAAGTCTGTATAGACTTTAACAGTGAGACAGTGTACAGACTTAGCAGCGAGCAGACAGACGACGGCCAAGACAATGTATAGACTTTGCGTCTTATGTGAGACGAACGATGTATAGACTTAGCCAGCCTTCAGCTCGATGTATAGACTTGCCTTAAGCAATGGCTGCACAGACTTCATGAACGATGTTCAGACTTTTGTGTGTGATGAACAACCGATGTATAGACTTATGCATGAAGCAAGGCAATCTGATGTGTAGACTTCAGAAATGCATAGAGACGCTACAGCGTGACAGCGTCGACGCAGCAATTCACCCTGATGTGAAGTTAGATCTGGGTCAGTTCAGTGGGTCGACGCAGTGACCCCATGCGTCAACGCATCCAGCCTTATCTTCAAAGCCATCTGAGGCATTTCAAGACTGCGTCAACCTCGTGGACTCAATGGGTTGACGCCATCTGAACTACTTACGAGATGTATAGACATGCGAATCTGATGTAAAGACTTGAGGGGGGTCGACCCATCTAAGAAGGGGGTCGACCCACAGAGCTAGCACACTCATGCATTCTCCACAGAACAGATCAGATATAACACACTCATGCATTCTCCACAGAATAAATCAGTCATATGCATTCATGTTGCTATCATTCAATGTGATGTTTTTAGCAAAACAATATGGTGACCCATTTATGTTGCTATCATTAAAACACCACATAATCATTAAAGCACAAGGGGCACAACAAAACAGGCCCGACCGATTGTCTTCTACAAAGGAGATTTAGTCCCACCAGTTCCTCCTGAGGACGATTTTGGGTAGGACACCCCTGCTGATGAGGCACAAGAGCCAGTTCAAGGAATGGATTATATGCCAGACCGGCTTAAGCGCATGTGTGTGAAGCATGGAATTCCTCAGATCCAGAACCCTGCGCAGAAGGCATATTTTTCCCACCTCTGGAATCCCCCGTAGGTTAGGGGGCAACCGCCTTTCTTCCGCAAAGACACTCGAGGGTTGGGTGATGATCAGGAGCCAGATTTCCAAGTTCATTATGCAGTCAATGCTATAGGGCTCCTACCTCTCCCCCGCGAGGCTCAGAAGAAGCCCATAGCTGACGAACTCCATCGCGAGGTTGGGCATACCCCGACATCTCTTCTGTCGACGCCCGCTGGAGGGCAACAAGCGAATGACAGTCCTTCGAGTTCAACCTATGAGCAAGCAAACCTTGTAAAGTTCGAAGTTTATGAGGTCGGTACTGACGAAGACGAAGACTTCGTTGACCTCCGACCGGCTCCCCCGGAACTAGAAGACGGTGGCCAGTTAACCGTTGACGAGCTGATTGAGATTAATCTCGGCAGCAAGGACAACTACCGACCCACTTTTGTAAGTGCCCTTCTCAGCGGGGAAGAAAGGTAGGCGTACCGGCAACTCTTGGAAGAATTCAGAGATTGCTTCGCCTGGACATATAAGGAGATGCCGGGGCTTGATCCCTCTGTGGCAGAACATGAACTGGCTATACTTCCAACAGCTAAGCCAGTCAAGCAAGTCCAAAGGCCTATGCGTCATGAGCTGGAACTCAAAGTCAACGCCGAAGTCGACAAAATGTTGGACGTGGACTTTATAGAGCCATGTATGTATCCTGTGTGGCTCGCTAACATAGTCCCAGTCAAGAAGAAGAATGGCCAAGTTCGGGTCTGCGTCGACTTCCGGGATTTGAATAAAGCATGCCCGAAGGATGACTTCCCTATCCCCATCATCGAGACAATGGTGGATATAACCACCGGTCACAAAGTCTTGTCCTTTATGGATGGATCGTCAGGCTATAACCAGATCCGCATGTCCATCAAGGATAAAGATCATACGGCCTTCCGGTCCCCTAAGGGGATCTTCAATTATAAGAGGATGCCATTTGGCTTGAAGATTGTCGGGGCCACCTATCAAAGGGCCATGACCAAAATCTTTGACGAGATGCTTCGTGACATTGTCGAGTGCTACATCGATGACTTGGTCGTCAAGTCTAAGAGGCGGGACAACCACCTAGCTGATTTACGTCGGGTCTTTGAGAGACTTCGGCAGTACCAGCTCAAGATGAACCCGATGAAGTGTGCCTTCGGCGTCTCCAGCGGCAAGTTCTTGGGCTTTATCATCAGGTATTGGGGGATAGAGATATATCTTGACAAAATCAAGGCCATCAGGGAGCTACCCCCGCCTAGAAATATAACAGAGCTCAGATCTCTCCAAGGAAGACTCACCTATATTAGGCGATTCATCTCTAACCTCTCCGGAAGGTGCATGCCCTTTGGCAAACTAATGATGAAAGGGGCACCTTTCGTATGAAATGAAGTCTGTCAGAGGGCCTTCGAGCAGATCAAGGCGTATCTCCTGGCTCCACGTCCTTGGGGCGCCTATCAAAGGAAAGCCCCTTATTCTTTATATTGCTGCCATGGATGCTTCCCTCGGGGCGCTCCTGGCCCAGATCAATGAAGAGGGCAAGGAGCAGCCTCTTTATTACCTCAGTCGGAAGTTGGTCGGGCCCGAGCATCGCTACTCGCCCATGGAGAAGATGTGTCTAGCCTTGGTGTTTGCCGTTAAAAAGTTGAGACACTATCTGTTGGAGCATCGAGTGGAGCTCATTTCAAAATGGGACCCGCTCAAATTTCTCCTTAGCCAACCTGTCCTCTTTGGAAGGCTGGGAAAATGGGCGCTCATCCTCATGGAGTTTGACATCACCTTTGTCCCGCGCAAGGCAATTAAGGGGCAAGGGATGGCCGAGTTTCTCGCTGCACACCCCGTGTCGGAGGACTCCCCTCTTAATATCGAGCTGCCAGACGAAGAAAGTTAGTGCAACCGCTGGGCGAGGAAGGGCGAGATAAAGATGCCCCATCCCAGATCGAACATGATGTGTTGTCCCTCGACTCGCCTTCATGGGAACTATGTTTTGACGGCGCGTCCTGTGCGTCCAGGACCATCAAGAGACCTGGCGGCCTCACAGACTTTGTGTCAGGCGCTGGCATAGTCTTCGTGTCTCCTCAGGGAGGCATATTTCACAACTCCTGTGCCCTCATGAAGTCATTGACCAACAATGAGGCAGAATATGAGGCACTGATCATCGGGCTTCAACTAGCACTGGAGATGAAGATTAGATGCATCAAGGTATACGGGGACTCCCAACTCGTCATCCGTCAAGTGCTGGGCGACTATGACGTACGGAAAAAGGAGTTAATCCCCTACCATGAAGCCGTCATTAGGCTCGAAGAGAAGTTCTATCTATTTGAGATAGATCATGTGCCAAGAAGCAGTAACTCCTAGGCAGACGCTCTGGCAAAACTCGCAGCTGCCTTGAAGATCCCACTAGAGGGAGAGCTGAATATAACCGTCAGACACCGGAGGCTCATGCCCAGTGTGCTAGACGAAGAATCTGGCCTCCCTGTTTATGAGGTCAATAACATTCAAGAGGAGGAATGTTCTCAAAGAAGAAGATTGGCGCGAGCCAATTATACAAATCAAGAACGGGTGGCTTCCTCCTGAGCGAGCCCGAAGGGTGCAACTGCTACGCAGGGCTACATCATATCAACTGGTCTACGACGTTCTCTTTAGGCTCGTCCATGAAAAGGACCACCCGGTCCTCTTGCGGTGCCTCTCGCCCAAAGAAACTAGAACCGTTATGCAGGAGGTCCACTCTGGCTTATGTGGGGCTCATCAAGCAGGAGCTAAGATGAAAGCAAACATCAAGCTCAAGGGATTCTATTGGCCCACCATGTACGAAGATTGCAATCAATATGCACGTACATGTCATCAATGTCAAGCATTCGGGCCGGTTCCTCGGAGGCCTCCTAACCCACTTCATCCGACGGCACCAACTTGGCCATTTACGGAGTGGGGCATGGATATAGTAGGACCATTCCCTCCCTCGTCCCAGGGGCATAAATTTATTTTGGCTGTCACAGATTACTTTTTCCGGTGGGCTGAAGCTATTCCCCTACGGGAAGTAACTGGCGAAACAGTCGCCCGCTTTGTCAGACATCATATTATATACAGATTCGGCATCCCTAGTCGGATCATTTCTGACAACGGCACGCCCTTCAGGAACAAGACAGTGTATGCACTGGCTTCCAAATTTCATATTGATTGGAGGACGTCTTCAGTTTATAACCCTCAGGCCAATGGATTGGCTGAGGCCTTCAACAAGACACTCTGTAAACTACTGGCCAAAATAATAAATGGCCGTAAACGAGATTGGGGAGAGAAGGTCCACGAAGTTCTTTGGGCCTACCAGACCATTTATAAAACCCCTTCGGGGTGTTCCCGTTCTCTTTGGTTTATGGAGCTGAGGCAGTTGTCCCCGTGGAAATTGAACTAGCTTCGTATCGGGTGGCGGTTCATGCTGGGCTACCAGGCCAAGATCAACCCGAGGTTGAAAGGAGGCTTGAGGAATTATCCTGTCTGGAGGGTAGGAGACTCCAAGCCTACAAACATTTGCAAGTCTATCAAGCCCGTATGACACGTGCCTACGACAAACTAGTCAAGCACAGGGCGTTCAAGAAGGGTGACTTGGTTATGCTCAAGGAAAGAGAGGTACTAGCCGGAAGGCCAAGCGGCAAGTTGCAACCAAATTGGCGTGGGCCTTACGTCATCCAGAATGTTTTTGAAGGGGGAGCCTATACGGTCGTTGACCACAAAGGCAACAGCCCGTTCCCGCCTCTCAATGGGAAACACATGAAGTTCTATCACGCGCCACCGCAAGAGTTTCTACAGCAGTCCTCACAAGACGTACCTCTCCCCAGTAAAGGTTGAAAAAAAAAACAAAAAAAGGAGTTAAAAATATTGATGCCCCGACAGTCTTAGTCATCCCTTAAAGGTTGGCTAAGGGCAAAAAGGTCATAGACTCGGCCGAGGTGAAAACCCCGTAAGGGTGCCTCGGGCAAAAATGGGCAACCCCTCGGTGTGAAAACCCGTAAAGGCGCACCGGAAAAAGCTAAAGGGGGCCAGTCTCGGCGAAAACCTGAAAGGGCGGTGAGGTCGGTAATGTGAAAAAAAAAAGAAAAAAAAATCCTCTTGCCACATGTTCTTTGGGTGTCTCAGAGTCAGTGACTTCGCCCTATGATGGTAGATGTAACATCCAGTCCCACCAAGGCGTTATGACTGTCGTACCGATATTGTCATACACTGTCCCACCGGGGCCACTAGCTTTTGGAGCCTTATGAGCTGATTCATATGCCCCATTTGGGCTCCCAAATCCAGCTCCTCTTACCTGTTCCTTTTAAAGCTGACTCGTGTCCTTCGACATGTCAGCTCCACTCATATTTTTCGGGTTATCTTATCCACCATTATCATATTTTTCGGGTTGAATCCACTTACTTTTTGTCCCACAGGGATTGGCCTCAGTATGTCCTATCGGGCTGCCAACCCACTATGCCTTTCGGCTCATTTCATCTTCTAGGGATTGGCTTCAGTATGCCCTCTCGGGCTGTCAACCCGCCACGCCTTTCGGCTCATTTTACCTTCTAGGGATTGGCAGCCCGAGCCATCATGCCTTTCGGCTCATTTTCACTTCTGGGTCTGGCCTCAGTATGCCCTCTCGGGCTGCCAACCCACCATGCCATTCGGCTCATTTCACCCTCTCGGGATTGGCCTCAGTATGCTCTTTCGGGCTGCCAACCCATCATGTCTTTCGACTTGTTTCACTTCAGGGTCCGGCTTATGCATGCCCTTTCGGGCTGCCGACCCATCTCGTCACTCAGCTGTCAAATCCATTCACCTGACTCGCCGGTGCGGCACACACGTCCCTTTGGGAATGCCAAACCATCCCTGCCTCTCGGCATCATAGGTCTTAAAAAAAAAGGCTAAAAATATTGGTGCCCCAGTGGACTTAGTTGTTTCTACTAGGGGAGCAATCAAGGGCAAAAAGGCTTTAACCCGGTTAAGGTGAAAACCCCGCGAGGGCGCCTTAGGCAAAAATGGGTACCTCTTGGTGTGAAAACCCGCAAGGGCGCACCGGAAAAAACTAAAGGGGGCCAGTCCTGGCGAAAATCCGAAAGGGCAGTAGGGTGGGTAAGGTGGAAAAAAAAGGAAAAGAAAAAAATGCAAGAGAATGGAAGCTAAGTTAATGAGCTCTGTTATCTATTTCTCAACATCAAGCAGAAGAACCCCGAGACAAGCCCTCGGGGAAGCTGTACAAAGCCGGGCTCAACAAATAGCCCCATGGAAAAAAGGGAAAACAACCGTAAGGCAAAATCAAAGGTTAGGCTCGGCTCTCAAGCCAGCAAGACGAGCCTCCCGCTGCAATATCGCCTGTTGAAGCCCGTCGAGCTCGCGTTGGAACTCCTCCACCTCCGCTTGCACGAGGTCCCGGGCCCTCCGTGGCCTCTCGTGCCCGTTGCAGAAGGGCCTCCAGCTCTCTCTCCAGCTCCTCTGCATGGAGGGAAGCACTCTGAAGGCACCCCTGTGTAATCTCCACCTGTGCAAACATATTCCTGACGGGTACGAAGCTTGGAAAGCTCCTCCTCCTCTTGTTGGATCAGTGCCTGCATCTGCAACCTCCGCACCTGGGCAGTATGGCGACGGGCGAACTCAGCCCACAAAGTCTCAAGCTTTGACATCCAGGTGGCTCGGGGCAGCCTAAATGCATGGTATCCCTTTGTGCAACTCGCCAAGTGGTCTCTTGTGACCTCGACAGAAGGCAAGGGGTCTATCTGTAGCAGAAGCTGAAGATTCTCAATAAGTCTCGCCTCTACAATAGCATCCCCTAGGGCCACCATGAACTGTGGGCCCTCTGGCCAGTTGTTTACACGCGGAAGAAATAAACGAATAAATCTTCGTTTTATTGGAAGGAAATAATATGCACATGTGTTTCGGCTTTTTTAATGCTTGTATATTATAATTTCTGTGCTCGTGTTTTATCAGACGATTTAAGAGTTCGTGTACTGGACTCTTCCCCACCGAATGGAATCAGTGTTAATTTACATCGGACAAGTTCAATACCCTTGATTAAAACTGCTAAAGATGTTTTCTTGCCCTCATAATACTAGTTCTTTTGTCAAAATAATAGTTCGAGAGAAAATATTTCCTTTTCCCCCAAGATTGGGTATCATTACAATTATCCCTCCCTGCGGGGGTTTATTTGTAATATTTCCTTCATGGAAAGGTTCTAATGCAATTTTCCATTTCCATCAAAGCAGGACTTTTCATGCTTTTCAATATTTGCCTTTTCTAAAATCTCAATTATTTCTGCACATATTTCTGGATATCTGTACAATATCACGGACTTCGAGGGTATATTTGCAAAGTGGGATTTCTTTGTAGACTTGGTATAATTTTTTTTATCAACTTTGGATACATTAGGGATCGTAGGAACTTTTCCATAGAGTTTCTGATTTCTGTGATTCTTGCCCAATTCTTTAGGGGCATTTACACGATTTCCCCAAGATGTAGGTGTAAATTCATAATTTTGCACATAGAGGCCTTCCATAAAGTCTTGGATATGGCATAAATGTTTTAAGTACACCTCCTAGTCAATCAACATAACCCCTGTACTTAAAATCACTTGGATTTATCTTGTACATATCATGCTTGATAGGAGGGTATTTTAGTAAAGTCTTCTCCTTAAGTAAAGCCTTCACATAAAACAGGTTTTTATATCCATAAAAGAAACCCCAGAAGGAGGCTGCGACCTGCTAGATGCCTGGGCTTCTTGGACTGTTGCGCAGGCTATTTTTTCTTTCTTGGACTGTGGTCTTCTATTCTGTGTCTTTTCCACTGTTGGTGCTGGAGCCTTCTTCTTATAGCATCTTGGAGATAGGGCGGAGGAGCTCCCTTGGCCTTCTCTCCGGTGGAATCCCAAGAGGTAAGCCCCTTGAACTTCTCCTCCTTGTCTCTTTTCCTTCCATTAACTGCAGTATTTATTTCTCTTTTCTACCTTTATTCCCTTTTTTTCTTCCCTCTCTTCTTTCTTTTTTTTTCTCTTAGCCGCATGGGCCATGGGCGGAGGGCTCCCCCTCCGGCCTGCACCAGTCCGGAGGTGGTCCCTCTTGCCTGTGCAGGTCCGGAGGAGGCCCCTCCGGCCTGGGCAGAACCGGAGGAGGCCCCTCCGGCCTGCACAGGTCGGGAGAGGGTCCCTCCGGCCTGTGCGGGTCCGGAGGGCCTCCTTCCGGCCTGTCCAGGGCGGAGGAGAGCTCCTCCGGCCTGTCAGCAGGGCGGAGAGCCTTCCTCTGGCAGGGGGGCCTTGGCATTTCGCCTATAAAAGGCACTCCGTACAGGTTTAAAAAATATCTCTTTCAGCAGTGGGGGCCCTTTTTCTTCTTCACTTTGACTCATGGGAGAATTTTTTTTGCCTTGGGCTTTCTTGAACACGTGGGTGATATCACACCCCACAACCTTGTGTATATATTCTATACTCATGATCATAGGGATAAAACACCTTCACATATGTATCTCCCTTGCACTTAAACATTCCCTTTTCAGAAATTTCCAAAGGAAATCTGAAACCCATAAAAAATATTTTACGGGGTCAACAAATGCCCCCCACGGGGGGGTTCGTCGGAGCTAAGGGTGACGGTGGCCGCCCCGTGCATCCCCTGACTTTGTCAACTTTTGACTTTGTTTGTTGCATAATGCCATTGATATTAATTTGGGACTGATGGGTCATCCTTTCTTTTTATTGTTGTTGTTTTGTAGCAGTCATCGTGTCTCGTGCTAGGGAGAGCAGTGGTCGCTGGTCAAAGAGGATGTACAAGGAGAGTCCCCATCACTTCCAAGATGTTGATGCCTTCATGGGGTTCTCCGAGAATAACTGCGGAGAATATTTATTCACTTGACCGGGGACTTTTCATGATTGCTACGGGCCCCCTCCCAGAGAATGAACCTGAAGGAGGAGCTGTTGACTTAAGTTTGCTTGTTCCTCGGAGAGGCTTTTATGAGTATCAACGACCTCGCGGGTATCCGAGACATTTCCCTCTTGACAGGCATCTATTTCCTTTCATCCAAAATTTTATTCCCCCAAACATGGAAGAGGGTGACAGTTGCTTGCCTGCGGCCCGGTGTCAAGTTGAGAGGGCGATTCTGATGGGACGTGATAGTATGTTGGGGACTTGCAGGACTTCATTCCCCAGTTTTCCATTGTCTAATGGTGGTCATATTCAGTTTCCGGCCTCCTCGCAGTTGGGCTTCTTCAGTGCCGAGACGGGATGTCCGACTAAGGTGAAGTCTTTTGCACCTGCTACTTGGGATTTAGGGGGTCATCACAAGACTTTGTCAGATGCTGCTTCTGGTTGCTTTTTATCTCCTTCGGGCACATAATTTGCTGGTGAAGGGTATGACAAGCTATGTTTGCTCGATAAAATTGTAAGTGGGTCCTCTCCCAGCTGGTATGGGAAGTGGTCTGTGGTTCCCTCTCACAGATTTCATTTGGGAGCCACGGAGTGACTAACGGGTGTTCTTCATCACTATAGTCGGCTTCTGGACCTCGTCGGTATTCGACATGCAGTCACAGCGGCACTGTATAGATACCCATATTATGTTGAGTTGCTTCAGGCTTTGGCGGAACGCTTCAACCGCCGCTTTAATACTTTTGCCACTGCTGAGGGTGAAACTTCCCTCGATCTGTGGAGTTTGCACAGGATTTCAGGTTTGCCCATCTCGGGGCGACCTCATGAAGAGGTTACCCGGGATGATCTACATAGAAACTTCTCCACGGGACTGGGAGAGTATGCTTTGTCTTTCAGTTTTCGATACTTGATGAAGGTATGGCGGGACTTGGCCCGGACTGGAAAAAGCAAAGCCCCATCTGCTTCCTCTGGTGCTGTGAGGGTCAGCCTCAATGCATGGATTTCCTACTTCTATAATGGGCCGTTCTGTTTCCATGAAAGCTTCGCTGAGGATGACAAACCTCTGTCTCAATGCTATCAATTTATTTTACATCCTCAGGAGAGTAGCCGACACTTGCCTGCACCGGTGAATGCGGGGTGGAATCCCCGTAACATTCCAGACCAGACTTATCTTGCTGCTTATCTCGTCTACTAGCTTGCTACTTTTGTTGTACCTTATGGGGACGAGGGACTTATTCGGCCCGAGCTTATTTACCCTGCTTGCATTCTTGCAGACGGACACAGACTCGCCCTTGCACCTGCTGCTCTTGCGAATACCTATCATGGCTTCAGTAGTCTGACATCTCACAGCTCTCCCAGAGATCGGAGTCTATCCATGGCTACTTACTATCTGAGCGCATGGGCTGGTCTATTGCTGTCATCTTTATGTCAGAATATTTAAGTTGAGAACCCGGTTGCTCCTTTAATCTTCTTGTTCAGGAACCGCCCAGATCCGCGCTTGTCAGAGGACTTGTGGAAGGCTCGCAGGCTACTGTCTTTTGTTCCCACACAGGGGAAGGAGGGTTTGCCTATTGCCCATAGCTCTTATGGTTTTAGGCCCTTTGCTATTGAGGGTCCGAATGGGGTCTCCTATGGGTCCGAATGGGGTCACCTATGGGCTCCCACATTGCCAGGTTGCGGACCCATCGTTTTATGAAGATTGGCTTTGCAGTATTCGACCCAGTGTCCTTATTTTCGGGAAGGGTAGTACTGTCTTCCTGGAACCTTACTTTCCCCATCTTTTTGCTCGAAACTTTGGGTATGACCAGTCAGTTCCTCCTGATGCTGACTTTGGCTTGACTGGGCGGATTCACCGGGGTCAGGACATTCACTTAGTTGCCACCAGCTGGTGGGAATTCTTCTTCAGAGGGGTACCAGAGCCACGTTGCACTCTTCCAGAGGCCAGGAGGGTCGGTCAGATTGATATATATTATGCCCGCTGGTGGTTCAAGCATAGTAATATATTCAGGCAGTCTCCCCATGAATTGAAAGAACGAGAAGAAGCTCGTCTGAAGCGGGCAGATTTGCCTCCTCTTATTATTGATAGATCTTTTCTTCATACTCACGTCCGGCAGGTTGCTAGAGATGTGCAAGACTTCCGTGCTGAATGGGAGGCGAAGAACGGGCCAGTTACTATTGATCGGCAAGCCTATACTGGGGCTATTAAACCCTTGAGGCGGCGTGCCAGTGTTTCTTCAGAACAAGGTACATCTCCTAGAGTGCATAAAGTGTACATGGTGGGAGCACTTCTTGTCAGATTGCGGCTATCCTCTAAATGTGATAAGTCCACTCCACTGCATCCTGACAATTTCAGTGATGACTTATGGCCACGGTGGCAGAGCCATTTAGTGAGCTCTATTGTTCGCATCGGCCCATTTGAGCAGCTCTCCTTACTAGAAAATAGTATTGTCTTGCAAGACGTCTGGGATGCAGTGGCCACGGCAGGGGAGATTGTTGGCCTTCAGGCTGAGCAAGTAGTGCTAAGGCCCACTTTCTCGCCTGCCCCTGAGGGTGAGTGGCGTTGACTTTCGTTCTTTCTTTCCCTTTCTTTTCCCATGATTAGCTAAGCTATTCTTTATACTTCATCTATATGTGGTTTTGACTCTCTCCTTTTTTTTTACCCTCTCTTCTTGGTTTACAGGGAGCTTTGTCACAGTGGTGAATGCCGCCGTAAAAGGGAAGAAGACCCCCGGGCCGGCAAAGCGGGTGAGGTCCTCCGAGGAGGAGGGACCAAGAGCCCGAGTTCGTCTACCTCGCTCCAAAGGGAGCTCCTCGCGAGGGCGACCAGGTGACCTTTGTGGGTTTGTAGACTTGCCTTTTGAATACTTTGTGGTGCTTCATTGTTGACCCCTCTTTCCTTTGATTTCCAGATTCTTCTGTCAGCAAAATTATACGCACAGTCTCCCCCACACATGATGTGGCAGTCCTGAGGTCAGAGCGCGACATGGAAGATGGAGAGTTACAGGATGATGATTATAATCCTGTGTTTAGTGCCTCACCCCCATATTCATGTGGGGATCACCATAACTCCATTGGTTGTGGTATGATGATTTCGAGACATTATATCATCCGCCTTTTTCTTATGCTGTTCTTTTGGCTTCTCCCTTTTTTTTGTTCTTGTTGATATGATTTCTCTCTTCCTTTTCCTTTTTATACCAGAGGTTCACGAGGATAGGGACATAGCTGTGTCTCATGGGCTTGGACCAGAGTCGGCTGTCGCCCCACCTCCTTCCAGTAGTGCTCTGCCTCATTCTTTCTTTAGTTGAGTTTGTAGGAAGCAATCTGACATTTTCACTTCCAGGTGGTTTGGACGCATCTGCAGCCTTTTCTGTGCAAGAATTCACCACACTTTTTAACTCCGGGATGAATGTGGATTTGCCAGATTATTCTGCCAACCCTTCCGCAGATAAGGAGATGGTAGACAAATATTCTCAAGCTCTTCTTGATGAAATTTATAGAGAGCAAACTCCACCTACAGTGGGACAGAGGCAGGGTGTTGAAGCTTTGCCATCCTCTCCACGATTAGGAGGTGACCATATACCTCATACGACAGGTAATTGCATCCAATGTTGAACTTGAAATTGTCCCTTATTTTGTTGCCATTGCTGCATAGATTTATCATCTGGGTCTCTCATGCAGTTGATAGTCCTCATGTTCAAGACCCCTTGGCATCTTTAGAGAGAACAAACAGAGGTGCAACTTCTTTGGATTCAGGGGGTGCCGCCTTGGATGCCGGTACTCAGGGCAAGGAGACAACATTGAGGCATAACGGTGAGGGCATTAGTGTCATGGAGGAGAACCCAGCTTTGACCCCTGTAGAGGAAAATCTCGAAGGTTCTCCTTGTACCTCATGAGACACAGTCTGTCTTTCTGATGGGGAGGAGACTGGCCAGAGAGGTATTTCATTCCTTCATAATAGTATTTTGTACATTGAGACGGCTTTGTGGATTGACCATGGTTCTTTCTTGCAGGGGACATTCAAGGGGCTGACCCTATTTCATCAAACCACGATGAAGGAGCCTTAAACCAAATGGCATCAAGTATTGGCACTCCTTTTTCTTTACAACTTGCTTGCTGCTACATCATATCAGCTGCTAACCATTGTTCTTCTCCTTATTATTTATTTATTTTTACACCCCATAGGGGAAGTGAAGCCTCAGGATGAGAGTCAAGATGCCTCAATCCCTGATGACTCCGTGGCAATAAGGGCAGAAACTTCCAGGTCTTCCCTGCTGGATGAGCCTTGCTGGATGAGCCTTCGAAGGCTCCCACCATCTTAGGTAGTCATTTCTCTTTATTGCTATCAAGTTTACTGTTTGATGCCAATTCAAGAATGAGAAATATAACCACTCCCATTGTTCTCTCTCTCTTTTCCTCTTTGTTTTGACAGTTTCTTCTAAGGGAACTCTCCTATCGACGGAGGGCTTTCCCTCGCATGGGATTGAGTGCCCTGATGACCCTCAGCTTGCACCTTTTGTGGGGGCAGCCCTCATGGTGGATACCCTGATTGGCGGCGCTCGGAGTTTGTTCCAGGGGGCCGAGCTTCCTTTAGTCGAGATTGTTCGCAACACCCTTATGGCTGCCACGCGGAGTTATCATGGGTTAGGGTTGCCGAAAGAACTCTGGATGTCGGCAGTAGATAATGCTTGGCGAGAATTTCAGCAGCTGTATGAAGCCTCGAATTGGAAAGCCCAGAAACTAAGGATCCAGCAGTTGGAAGATGAAATACATGCAATACGTGCCCAGATCGACGAGAGGAGATCATGCTAATAGAGTTAGAGATCACCGTAGCTCTCTTGAGACTACCGTTGCTGAGAGCAGGAGTCAGGTTGCCTCGCTTCAGGAGACTGTGCGGACCATCTTGGAGAGAATCGCAGCCTTGGAAGCGTCAGCTGAAACTAATGCCAAAGCGATTCAGGAGGCGCAGGCTGAGGAGAGCTCTCTTGTTGTGGAGTGCTCAAGCATGGAGGAGGCCCTCGCCGCAAAAGAACAGGAGCTTGCCGATTTAATGAAGCAAAAGCCCTCTCATCTATGAGTCTGTATATTTCCTTTCTTGAGCCCATTGTTAGTTTCATATTCTCTTCCATTCATTATTTTGCAGCTACCCCCAGGGGCTTGTCTTGGGCTCCAGTTTTGCAGATGAATAGTGCAATTGTTCATACATTGATGGAGGCATAAATTCTTTTGTTCTGGAAGCTCTCTCTCTCTCTCTCTCTCTCTTTTTAACACTAGCTTTAGTGCCCTTTCGGGTTTTCACCAAAACTAGCCCCCTTTTGCTTTTTCCAGCGTGCCCTTTCGGGTTTTCACGCTGAGGAGTTACCCAATTTTGCCTGAGACGCCCTTTCGGATTTTTTTTTTTTTTAGGATCGCTCTTGACAACAAGGTTACACCCTCGGGGTAAGTGGATGAGTTGTAGTCGGCCAGGAAACTTGGAGGTCGAAGAATCATGGACTTGGTGCTAACCAATGAAATTGGAAAGTCAAAACTTTGGATTTAGGGGGCTGACCAATGAGATTGGAAAGCCGAAACTTGGATTTTTGGAATTTAGGGGGCTGACCAATGAGATTGGAAAGCCGAAACTTGGATTTTTGGATTTAGGGTGGCTGACCGATGAGATTGGAAAGCCGAAACTTGGGATTTTTGGGATTTAGGGTGGCTGGCCAATGAAATTGGAAAGTCGAAACTTGGATTTAGGCTAACCAATGAGATTGGAAAGCCGAAACTTGAGATTTTGGGATTTAGGGTGGCTGACCAATGAAATTGGAAAGCCGAAACTTGGAATTTTGGGATTTAGGGTGGTTGACCAATGAAATTGGAAAGCCGAAACTTGGGATTTTGGGATTTAGGGTGGCTGACCAACGAAATTGGAAAGCCGAAATTTGGGATTTTGGGATTTAGGATGGCTGACAATGAAATTGGAAAGCCGAAACTTGGAATTTTGAGATTTAGGGTGGCTGACCAATGAAATTGGAAAGCCGAAACTTGGGATTTTGAGATTTAGGGTGGCTGACCAATGAAATTGGAAAGCCGAAACTTGGGATTTTGAGATTTAGGGTGGTTGGCCAATGAAATTGGAAAGCCGAAATTTGGGATTTTGGGATTTAGGGTAGCTGACCAATGAAATTGGAAAGCCGAAATTTAGGATTTTGAGATTTAGGGTGGCTGACCAATGAAATTGGAAAGTCGAAACTTGGAATTTTGTGATTTAGGGTGGCTGACCAATGAAATTGAAAAGTCAAAATTTGGGATTTTGGGATTTAGGGTGGCTGACCAATGAAATTGGAAAGCCGAAATTTGGGATTTTGGATTTAGTGTGGCTGACCAATGAAATTGGAAAGCCGAAACTTGGAATTTTTGAATTTTTTTTTGAATTTGAAGTTTTGGGGCCGACAAACTATGTTGGCAAGCCGGAACTTGAAATTTGAGATTTGGCACGGTGGGACATGAACGAGAACTGTTCAAAGCATCCGTGACTTTTGAGTTTTTCTTGGGGGGAAAACTCCCCTATCCTTTCTTACTCTCCTGCGCAGGTCTTGTGCAGGTTGTTGCTGGAACTCATGCTCGGGAGCATAGTATAATTTCAAGTGCTTTCCATTCAATGGTGGAAAGGGGTTCTCCCCTTTATGGTCGATGATCTTATAAGCGCCTCCTTCATAGACTTTGGAGACGATATATGGCCCTCGCCAATTTGGTTGTAATTTGCCACTGGACCTTCCGGCCATGACTTCTCTTTCTTTAATCATGACGAGATCGCCCTTTTTGAATGCTCTTTACCTCACAAGCTTATCATAGGCTCGAATCATTCGGGCTTGATAAAGCTGCAGGTGTTTATAAGCTTCCAACCTTTTTACCTTCTAGATCGGAGAGCTCTTCGAGTCTTCTCTCTATCTCATCTTATTCATGGGCTTGAAGACCAGCATGCAAAGCTACCATGTAGGAGGACATTTCAATCTCAATTGGGACTACAGCTTCCGCCCCATATACTAGAGAGAAGGGTGAGCAACCAGTAGGAGTCTTGTATACGGTTCGATATGTCCAGAGAGCTTCATGAATTTTCTCTCCCCAGTCTTTTTTGCGGCTGCCTACTATTTTGGCAAGTAACTTGCAAAGAGTCTTGTTGAAAGCTTCGGCTAACCCATTGGCTTGAGGGTTATATATTGTGGAGGTTCTCCAGTCTATGTGAAACTTGGCCGCGAGTGCATATATTGTCCTATTTTTGAATGGCGTGCCGTTGTCTGACATAATCCGATTTGGCGTGCCGAACCTGTATATAATATTATGTCTGACAAACTGAGCTACTGCTTCTCCTGTGACCTCTCGTAGGGGGACTGCTTCAGCCCAACGAGAAAAATAGTCTGTTGCGGCTAGTATGAGCTTGTGACCTTTAGAAGATGGAGGAAACGGCCCGACTATGTCCATTCCCCATTCTGCAAACGGCCACGTGGGGGCTGTTGGGTGTAGCGAGCCTGGCGGCTTTCTCGGGACCGGACCAAAGGCTTGGCATTGGTGGCATGTGCGGGCGTATCGATTGCAGTCCGCATACATTGTGGGCCAATAAAAGCCTTTAAGCTTTATATTGATCTTCATTTTATCTCCAGCTTGGTGAGCACCGCAAAGTCCTGAGTGGACCTCACGCATGACTATTTTAGCTTCCTTGGGCGAAAGGCAGCGGAGGAGAACATATTTATCTTTTTCATGGACCAATCTATATAATTGGTCGCCTATTAGCTTATAGGACGCTGCTCTGCGCAGGAATTGAATCCTTTGGGCCCGGTTAGGAGGGAGATGTCCGTTCTTTATGTCGATAATAGGTTGACGCCAGTCATATTCTTCTTCCTGATTAGGAATGTCTTCTTCCAAGATGTTAACCTCAGAAATTGTGGGGTCATCATCTTCGTCCAGGACGCTTGGCATAAGTCTCCTGTGCCTGACGGTTATGTCCACTTCTCCCTCCGGAGTAGCTTTATCAAGGATGGCAAACTCGATTTCGGACTCGGTTTCGGCCGGGTCCGAAACCGATACGACTCGGTATCGGTTTCGGCAAACCCAGATAAAAGGTTAAAAAAATCAAATTAATTCTAAAAAATCTAAAAAAAATCATAAAAATATAAATAATCACTTAAAATCACAAAAATCATTACACATGCATTTGACTGTATAAGTTAGTGCAATAACCTTGAAGTAGACAACTACAAAAATTGAGAATAATTCAGAAAAATATGAATAATCACATAAAAATCAGAAAATTCATTAGACATGCATTTGATTGTAAAGAAATTAGATTAAGTGCAATAAACATGAAGTAGACATTGAAATTCAAACATTGAACATGTTAAAGTTAAACTAATATTCTTGAGTACATACTAAGCATAAAGTAGATTCAAGCATTACAATAAACCTAATTAGGCACAGTAAATGTTACGGAAATTAAATCATCTTTACCTAAATGAAGAGGCACTAATATGGGTAATAACTAGAACCTTCTCCCTCATCGTCTGGCTTTTCATGTTCATACCCATAAGAAGGATGCATGTATGGTCTATATTCACTATAACCGAACAATGATGTAGCCAAGTCCTGCATCCCTCTTTGGATCTCTCTTGGAATGTTTGGTTGGCTTGAGCCGAATCCAGTATCAGCATAAGAATCTTGAGAATGAGAAGAGGAACTGGTCGGATATGGATGGAACTGGAATGATGGTACATAACCCCACGACCCATAAATCGCTGCCTCCTGTTGGCCACCTCCATAACCTGGTTGATGCCCATATTGACTCTGTGACTCATGTCCTCCCTCACCCTGACTGTATCCTCTGCCTGTGTCTACGTGGAAGGAGGAAGGACCACCGGCATCCCCACCGCCAGTAGTAGCACCTGTGTCTGCGTGGAAGGCGGAAGGACCACCAGCATCCCCACCGCCAGTAGTAGCACCTGTAGCACCTGCAGTCTCCAGTCGCTATTTGGCCTTTGGGGATGCTTTTTCCTGTGCCGGTGTGCTTTCTTCTTCCACCCTTGACATGAATCCTGTTCCCCTTGGCGCGTGCCTCAAATAAATCTGCTTCAACTGCTCAATTGCCAGGTCCTCTCGAGCAGCAACATTTGTTCTCTCAGTTTGCCCATGCACTGATGTACTTCTTCTTAAGGATGTAGGTGCCTTGCCCATTCTAGGAGTGACTGGCCTGCTATCTGAGTCTGAGTGTCTAGCTGGCTGAAAATCATGCTGCTCCTCAGTGTCCTCAACAACCCTAGACATGTGCGCATGAGTATTTCTGGCCCTCTTTGATTTTCTTCTTAATTCGGGATCTCTTGGCTCATCTTCATCTAGTATGCCCTCTGCCCATCTTCTATCGTCATCATCAAAAACAGGCTCATCAACCTGCTCTCGTGTCTCCACCCAAGACTGCAACGGATTCTCATCATCAAATAAGGCATCCACATCAATTTCTGCGGTGGCATCCCCGGCGGCGCGTTTGTCTCGCAGCTGTTGTCTCAACCTCATATTCTTTATTCTCAACCTCATATTGTAGTGGCAATACACTAATTTCTCTAACCGTTCAGCCTTTGGCCGATTGCGAACCTTCGAGTGTATAAGGCTGAACGTGCTCCAATTTCTTTCACATTGGCTTGCCGATGTTGTTTGACTGAGCACCCTAACTGCAATGAAAGCCAATGCATTGCTGCCCACATCTCGGTTGTTCACCATTATCCACCAGTCAGCTGTTCCACCAACCATAAACAAATGTATATAAGCTGTAGAAATATATATTAAGGTTAAGAAATCCAAAAAATAAAATATACCTGGGCTCACTCTTCCCACAACGTATTGCAATTGGGAGTCAGCATATGTCCCAGTCCTCATTCTATAATGGTTCATCTACAAACATAAAGTAATACATTAACATAACTACTTAAATAAATTCTTTACATGTTATTGATAAAATCAAATAAAGGCGAACCTCTACTTCGGCCTCAAGTCTCTTTTCTGGATTCCTCGATAAACGACCAATGACTTTTAAAGTCCCTTGAAGCACCTCGCCATCAACATGTGCATCAGCACCGTACATAAATCGAGGGTTGAGGAAATAACCTGCATTTGTGTATAATTAACTAAATGAAATTTATAAAATAACATAAAGGCAATACCCCAATTTCAGTACAATTAATCACTCACCAGCTGCATGCAAGTCGTGGTGTAATATGTTGTCCCATCTCTGGTCAATAATTTTCCACTATTTTGCATAATGTATGGGAAGGGAATGCTGCAACTCCAATTTGGCACGCTCTATGGCCTCGTACAGATAGCCCATATCATTCTTCTCATCGCCATCCACCATTCTTAGGACCTTCACGAGGGGTGTGACTACTTTCAAGTACCGTGACACCCTGTCCCAGAATTTGTTGTCGTTCACGACGTGACAGACATCCAAATAATCCATCTGTGCATCAACATTGCCCTTGTCGATGTATTCCCGCAGGGCATTGTGGTACATGAAAGTTTTCAGCTCATTCTTGTACCTGTGCAGATAAATGAAATTTGAAGCTGCATCAACTGTTACATATCAGTAAGGATAAAGTATCAAGAATTGAGATCAATCTTATACCTGTGCAAAGACTCCAAAGAAATAAAATTGGAAGCAAATCTGGTTGGGCCTGCACGGATAATATCTCGCCCTCCACTAGCATGCGCCCTGAACATATTCAGTATCCTAGGATGGCCATAGATATACTGTGTGACTTTTTGTGCCTTGTCAATTGTCTTCTTCACATGCTTTTCCTTCCCTATGTCTTCAAGCATCAGATCCAGACAATATGCTGCACATGGGAGCCAATATAAATAACTGCGCTTCTGCATCAATTTCTTCCCTGCAGCCTTGTAACTGGCTTCATTATCAGTCACCACCTGCACAACATTCTCCTCTCCAATTTGTTCTACCATGCCATCCATCAAATGAAACAAATAATTTGCATTCTTTTCATAATATGATGCATCAACTGATTTCACAAACACTGTACCTTCGATGCAATAGACCAAAAAGTTTATCATGGACTTCTTCGTGGTACCAGTCCAACCATCACACATGATGGTACATCCTCTCTCCACCCAATCATGGAGCTCCTCAACCTCTCCCTCAAGGCCACGCCCGTATATGTCTCGACGTGAGGGGGCCTTCAAGCCAGGGCCAGCATCTGCTATGACATCTATCATAGGTTGGAAATATTCACTTGAAGCTGCATGTGCAGGGACACCTGCATGAAAAAATCATTTGCAGATACTTTTAAATGCATGCCCTGCAACTTCTGCTGATTTTTTGACCCCTCTCAATGCAGACTTGATTTTGGGTTGTGTAGCCTGGGGCCTTCTGTGGAGATAGCTGTCCATGGGACCGGTTCCCTGCGTATGTGGGGCATCACCAATGTCAGGACGTCGTGCAGCTGTACTCTCATAGGTCCCTGAACCCATGGGTCCCTTCCCTTTCCTTCGAGCGGCTTGTTCACGCTCCCTTGCTTCAGTCAGCTCCGGATCAGAATCTTCAGTGCCTTCCTCATCATCATACCTCCTAACCCTTCTGCAAGAAATCTCCTCAGCAATTTCAGCCTCATCCTCAGCCCTTTGTTGCACCCTCTCCTTTTTGCCCAGAAGGCACTGGTACATCTCTTCTCGCACCTCTCGGGGACAGTGGTCGCATTGTCTCACCTCTCCTCTTACCTCTGCCAATGTTGCTTTCCTTTGGTAATTCCGCCATACATCTCCTTACCACAGTAATTGCATTTCACCTTTCTTCTCTTAACATCAACTAAGGACATGTGGGCCCACCCCGGATCCTCCTGCCCTTGCTGCTCCTGTATTTGCTGACGTCTAGGCATGATGCTGCATTAAGACAGTCAAAGAAAAATAGTATAGTTGTAAGTACATTGGAAAAATTACGGTTTAATTATCAATCACCCTTGGAAAAAAATAATTACCCGCATGCTCCCACCCCAAAATGTTCAATGAAGCTTAATTTAACTTCAATTGAGCCTAAGCAAATCAAAATAGACAAAAGCCTCAATTTCTATGACCTAATTAGGGCTTAATTAGCAATTAACCCTTAATCACCTTTGGAAAAAATTAATTACCCACATGCTCCCTACCCAAAATCTTCAATGAAGCTTAATTTAACTTCAATTGAGCCTAAGCAAATCAAAATAGACAAAAGCCCCAATTTTTATGACCTAATTAAGGCTTAATTAGCAATTAACCCTTAATCACCTTTGGAAAAAATTTATTACCCGCATGCTCCCAACCCAAAATCTTCAATGAAGTTTAATTTAACTTCAATTGAGCCTAAGCAAATCAAAATAGACAAAAGCCCCAAGTTCTATGACCTAATTAGGGCTTAATTAGCAATTAACCCTTAATCACCATTGGGAAAAATTAATTACCTGCATGATCCCACCCCAAAATCCTCAATGAAGCTTAATTTAACTTCAATTGAGCCTAAGCAAATCAAAATAGACGAAAGCCCCAATGTCTATGACCTAATTAGGACTTAATTAGCAATTAACCCTTAATCACCCTTGGGAAAAATTAATTACCCGCATGATCCCACCCCAAAATCCTCAATGAAGCTTAATTTAAGTTCAATTGAGCTTAAGCAAATCAAAATAGACAAAAGTCCCAATTTTTATAAACTGATTAGGGTTTAATTAGCAATTAACCCTTAAGGCCTTAATCACCCTTGGAAGAAACTTAATAAGCAAGGCTTGCTCACCCCAAATTTTTAACCCAACCAAAATAACACAACAAAACAATCAAACCCTAAATTAACCCAATGAAATTAACCTCAAACAAAACAATCAAACCCTTGATGTTGTGTTGGCCCCCGGTGTGCGCAGTAAGGCTCCCTCTCGGCCTCTCCCTGTCTACCTCCAGCAGGCGCAACAGCAGGCTCGCAGCACTGCAGCAGCCTTGGCCCTTGGTCGCACGACAGCAGCTCTTAGCAGGCAGCAGGTCGCAGCAGCTCGCAGGTGGCAGCAGCAGCCAGCAGGTCGCAGCAGCAGCAGCAGGTGGCAGCAGTGGCAGCAGTAGCAGGCGTTCGCAGCAGCTTGCAGGGTTTCGGCCGTGGGATGGGGTTTCGGGGGGGAGAAGAATGGGTTTCGGCCGAAATCGGGGGGGGGGGGGTTCACGTGGGTTTCGACCGAAACCGGACGGTTTCGGGCCGAAACCGATATCTCCTTTAAGTTTCGGACATGCATAGTAAACATGTGGGTTTTCGTATCGGGTATGGCCGAAACCGAAACGTTTCGGCCGAAATGTTTCGGTTTCGGCAGAAACTGCCAACACTGAGCTTTATAGCAGAAGCTAACTTGGCTAGGGCATCTGCCTGAGAGTTCTTGCTCCTGAGGACATGTTCTATCTCAAGGAGATAGAATTTCTCCTTTAAGTTCAGGACAGCTGTGTGATAAGGCACTAGCTCTTGCTTCCGCACATCATAGTCGCCCATAACTTGCCGTATGACGAGCTGCGAGTCGCCGTAAACTTTAATGCATTTGATCTTCATTTCTATGGCTAGTTGAAGCCCAACGATCAATGCCTCATATTCTGCTTCAGTATTCGTCAATGGCTTCATGAGGGCACAAGAATTGTGGAGAATCCCCCCTTGAGGAGTGACGAAGACAATGCCGGCTCCTGAAGCAAGTGTGGTGGCCCCGCTGGCCTCTTTAATTGTTCGAGTGGCGCCATCAAAGTAGAGCTCCCAGCATGGCACATCAATGGCCAATGATTCTTCCCCTTTTGGCACTGGACTGCCCTCGGTCTTTTCTTCTATTCCCGATTGGGATAGAAGTGTTTCTTCATCGGGCAATTCAATGTTAAGTGGAGAATCGGCCGGAATTGGGTGTGCTGCCAGAAACTCCGCCATTCCTTGTCCTTTAATTACCTTTTGGGGAACAAATGTTATATCAAACTCCATAAGGAGTAATGCCCATTTACCCAGTCTACCCGACAAGACAGGCTGTTTAAGAAGGAACTTGAGAGGGTCGTATTTTGAAATTAACTCCACCGGGTGGGACAGGAGGTAATGTCTTAGCTTCTGGACGGCGAACACCAATGCCAGACATAGCTTCTCCATTGGGGAATAGCGATGCTCGTGGCCTACCAGCTTTCTACTGAGGTAATATAACGGTTGCTCTTTACCTTCTTCATTTATTTGTGCGAGCAACGCCCCCAAGGAAGCATCTATGGCAGCAATATAGAGAATCAAGGGTTTTCCCTTGATAGGTGCTCCGAGCACTGGGGGAGTGAGGAGGTACTCCTTGATCCGCTCCAATGCTCCTTGACATTCTTGGTCCCATATAAATGGGGCACCTTTTTTCATCAGTTTCCCAAATGGTGCACATCTTCCAGAGAGGTTAGATATGAAACGCCTGATATAGGCTAGCCTCCCCTGTAGAGACCGCAGTTCTGTTATATTCTTGGGCGGCGGCAATTCCCGAATTGCTTTAATTTTGTTGGGATCAATTTCTATTCCTCTGTACTTAATAATGAAGCCGAGGAACTTGCCACTTGAGACGCCAAAAGCACACTTCATAGGATTCATCTTAAGCTTGTATTGGCGGAGTCTGTCAAAAACCTGACGTAAGGATCACCCCCAAGAAGAAGGGGGAACCCACAACCGCCGGGAAATCCCCAAACGCAATGGGGACAGTGAGGTAGCCAAGGCTCGCATGGCTGGCGACGATGAGCGGGCCGTATGTGACTGACGCCATCACAAGAGTTTTCTTTGTTTTTGAACTGTTTTTTGCATCCTCCTGCTCAATAGAGAAGAAGAGTTAGGGTCTTTATAAGGGCATTGAAATAACTTTAGCAGTAAAATGAAGGGCGGGAAGAGTCCCACCGGGCGTGCCAGTCTGTTTACACGCGGAAGAAATAAACGAATAAATCTTTGTTTTATTGGAAGGAAATAATATGCACATGTGTTTCGGCTTTTTTAATGCTTGCATATTATAATTTTCGCGCGCGTGTTTTGTCAGACGATTTAAGAGTTCGTGTACTGGACTCTTCCCCACCGAATGGAATCGGTGTTAATTTATATCGGACAAGTCCGAATACCCTTGATTAAAACTGCTAAAGATGTTTTCTTGCCCTCATAATACTAGCCCTTTTGTCAAAATAATAGTTCGAGAGAAAACATTTCCTTTTCCTCCAAGATTGGGCATCATTGCAATTATCCCTCCATGCGGGGGTTTATTTGTAATATTTCCTTCATGGAAAGGTTCTAATGCAATTTTCCATTTCCATCAAAGCAGAACTTTTCATGCTTTTCAATATTTGCCTTTTCTGAAATCTCAGTTATTTCTGCACATATTTCTGGATATCTGTACAATATCACGGACTTCGAGGGTATATTTACAAAGTGGGATTTCTTTGTAGACTTGGTATAATTTTTTTTATCAACTTTGGATACATTAGGGATCATAGGAACTTTTCCATAGAGTTTCTGATTTCTGTGATTCCTGCCCAATTCTTTAGGGGCATTTACACGATTTCCCCAAGATGTAGGGGTAAATTCATAATTTTGCACATAGAGGCCTTCCATAAAGTCTTGGATATGACAGAAATGTTTTAAGTACACCTCCTAGTCAATCAACATAACCCCTGTACTTAAAACCACTTGGATTTATCTTGTACATATCATGCTTGATAGGAGGCTATTTTAGTAAAGTCTCCTCCTTAAGTAAAGCCTTCACATAAAGACCCCTGTGCGGTCGTGATTACAAGGCCCACATAGGCTATCTTGTACATATCATGCTTGATAGGACCCCTGTGCGGGTCCGGAGGGCCTCCCTCTGGCCTGTCAGGGCGGGGACAGGGCGGAGGAGAGCTCCTCCGGCCTGTCAGCAGGGCGGAGAGCCTTCCTCCGGCAGGGGGCCTTGGCATTTCGCTATAAAAGGCACTCCGTACAGGTTTAAAAAACATCTCTTTCAGCAGTGGGGGCCCTTTTTCTTCTTCACTTTGACTCATGGGAGAATTTTTTTTGCCTTGGGCTTTCTTGAACACGTGGGTGATATCACACCCCACAACCTTGTGTATATATTCTATACTCATGATCATAGGGATAAAACAGCTTCACATATGTATCTCTCCTGCACTTAAACATTCCCTTTTCAGAAATTTCCAAAGGAAATCTGAAACCCATAAAAAATATTTTACGGGGTCAACACCAGTCTACCCCCAGTGCCGGAAAATCGTCTGGTGCTGGTGAAGCTTCCTCTCTGACACCTGAAGTTAGAAGGCGGAGAGACAATGCATAAGTGCCCAGTCACAACAAAAAAAGGGGGGGGGAAAGGATGATGGGGAGGATATTCCCCAGATCGGTCATATGCATAAAGCCCGCCCCTCCGGCTGATTCGAGCAGCTTCAACTTGGCCCTCCTCGCGGGCGACATCTTCAGTGGGGCCCTCAACGACCTAGAAGCAGCCTCGATCGACCGTTTCCGAGTTGCCCGAGGTAATCTGACGAGGAGGAAGAGGAGGCATCGGTCGGTCAGTCCGTCGCACATAGTGGTCGTTTGTCCCGACCACTCTTGGCCCCCGTGAAGCACTCTTGCTCCTGCTCTGACGGGCCATGTCTGCAAAGGTGGTACATATAAAGACAAATTTAGAATAGAAGTATGGCCCAAACGCCAAGGACAACAATCAAATGTATGGGGCTGCACCCCGAATGATATGGCCCATCAATAGGCACAACACAAGGGCACGCATATTAAAGCGCACGGGTCATCCGCCCCCGCCTCCGGCCGTCACGGATGTCCTGTGGGGGGCACTTGTTGTAACAAAAAAAAAATCCCTGAAATAATTGGGATGAGATACAAAAAATTTTATCAACCCCCATACGAGTGTTTCTTACCATGCGAACTAAGGTCGCGAAATCGGCTTAGCGCCGTCTCCCGGAGTATCTCCGCCCTACAAGGTCTCCATAGCCCGATTATTGGTTCAGCCCAATGCATCTCACAGCAAACGGGCGACCATAACCCGGGGTAAATCCATGGAGACCGCCAGAGTCATGTGGTTCCGGGGTCAACGCACACATGAACAACCTCGCGACAAAGGAGGGAGGAAAAAAGTGCTATGCACACCTTCTACGAATCCCCGACGGCATGTACCACGTCTCCCGGGATAGAAGAAAGCTTCCCCCCTCATCGAGCGGCGCAAGGAAGACGACAAACAAGCACGGGAGAAACTCCTCCCTCTTCCACGCGGTGTGCAACGGCGATCCCCCTAGAAAAACTCTTTTTCTAAGGGTTTATAGGAGGGTCCCAGACCACCCGGTAGGTGAAGGGACCCGCCCGGGGCCGGGCACCCCCAGGCAAACCCGCCGGGGTCGGGCGGCCCAGGGCAGGCTTGCTCGGGGTCCTGCGACCCCTGGGTGGCTACCCCCGGGCGGGACCTGCCCGGGGCAGGGTAGTCCCGGACCGGTCCCGGGGCTCCGCCCACTCATCATAAAAAAAAGAAAAAGAAAAAAAGGGGACCTGCCAGGGGTGGCTTTGACCCGCCTGGGTCCGGCCCACCCCGGGCTGGTCCCTCACCTTCTATAAATACCCCCTACGGGGCTCACTTGAAGGGGGGTTTTTTGGAGGACTTTTGGACCTTGAATTTTTCTACTGGAAGGAGAAGAAGAAAGGCCCTTGTTCGTTGTTTTGGCCCACTTGGGGTATGTAACACCTCGGGCTTGTATTTACGCCCCTACGTGGGTTTGGCTGTTGTGCCCCTACGTAGGTCTTGTATTTGTGTCCCTACGTGGGTCTTGTATTTATGCCCCTACGTGGGCTCTGTTGTTATGTCCCTACGCGGGATTTGTACTTATGCCCCTATGTGGGCCTTGTAATCACGACCCCACGGGTCATGTTCTTCTTATATCCTCTGGGTGACAAAGGGAAAATTTAATTCAGTCATGAAGATGTGAAATGACTATAATGCCCTTCCCGAGGATATTAGAATTGAACATACGCCCGCCTCAGGGCGACGATACTGTGTACAGTTGACAACTCGTCGACAACTTTTGTAATGAAATTTATGAAAATTTGCAGGGGCGAGTGATGCTGCTCCCCCGATGCGTGCCAGTTGGAGAAAATTGCAAATAAACCCATCCCACAAGGAAAATTACACATATGGCCTTTCTTCAGTTGTTAGGGATGCTCGTCACCTTTGACGCCTTCATGCTCCCTCCACCCTTGAGAAAAGTTGGTAAATGGCCCTTCGGCCCCAACGCCTCTCATCAACCCCCCCGCATAGGGTCGTGCCAAATTGCCAAAATGCCCCTAGTATCCAGGTAATCAACGGGGCACCCTGGTGCACTCCTGGGCTCCCTTACCTCACTCTTATCCCCAGATACAATAGGGTGTTGCCGAGTTCAACCCGGTCTTAGCCAAGCCCTACCCCTCACATATTTTATGGTCACCCATTGGGAATCAAAAGTGCAGTGCAAGTTACCTAGGCTAAGGTGTCCTCGACTAGAACCTTGGAGAGAAATTCTAGGTCTTATTGTTGACAACTAAACAAGGGTGTTCGAACGTTATGCCGATGTAAATCAACACTGACTGCAGTCAGTGGGAAAAGGTCCAGCACTCGAACCCTAATCGTCTGATACGATGCGCACCCCATGAAATGGACACTGCATTGGCCACTCCTGTAGCCCTCACATTTGCACCCTTACCTCCTCAGAGAGAGTCCATTCCATGATCAGAGGAACCCCCAAACCTAAAACAAAAAATATAAGACTTCTTGCAAAGTCGCACGGGTGGGGCGGGATTCAACCTCGTCTAGAACAATACTCTAAGGCCCCATTTGATAAAAGAGCAGGGGAGGGGCAGAATACGCTGTCCGCCTGCATTGGGGCGAACAACGTATTCGACCCCTCCGGCTCGAATGGGTAACCCACATAAAACTCTATTTTTTCACCTAATTCTTCACTAACCGAGGCTAAATCCCATTTTTTATCAAACCCATTTTTGGCTGTTATCGATAAAACGGGAACCCCACCGGCGAATGTGCAAAACTCACGTTGGCTTATTCGATTATCAAATGCGCCCTAAATGTTTTTTTCTGATGTGCAACACATGGCCAGTCATCAACGGCATAGGAATCCAGTTCCTCCTATTTGCTGTGAAGCATACCAAAATAGGTGGTGACTAACAAAGTTCCTTGCTGTACGCCATGTATTTCATTTGTCAACTGATTGATGCGAATGGCATCCTGTTTTTGACCAAACATCTCTTGAGGAGTGTCCACATTCCTCTCGCAGACTGCCACCAAAGAATTATTGATTGAATTTCAGACCCAATTGAATTCAAAATCCAAGACATAACAACACTATTTTCTAAGTGCCATTTGTCGTATTCTGCATCCTCAAGACTAGGCTGCTTAATTTTACTATTGATATAATCACTTTTACCATGGCCAGCAATATGTCTACAGCCACCGGCCACATCATATAATTATGTTCAGTCAATTTCATTGGAGTGATTTGAGGAGAGTTATCACTGCTCATGCTGGTGATGGGGTGTCTACAGGTTTGAGGCACTTTGAGGTGGCCTCAGACTGTGTAGATTGTGACATGATAGGCAATATGTTGCTGGTAGCAGATAGAGAGCAAGCTAGAACAGTGACTCCCCCTCAAGAACATGCCGGCTGGAAGAGAAACACAATAGATGTCCTCGCAACAGCAATGACAGAACAGAGGGCCACAAGTTACCACCATTAAAGGCCCAGTTCAGATGGCACTGACCCGCAGAATGGAAGAGGCAGTGGACAATAGAACCTGGAGGGCATCCTGGGACATCAACACCTGGTTACCCTCCGCATAGTGCACAACACTAGACCATGGACAGGCCGCACGCACAACCAACCTGACTGGAGCTTCACCGGAGCACAGCGAAACAACAGGATGCACCATGGAGCCACACCCACAGCCCTAACAAGGCCACTGCTCTGATCATAGTTGCCAATTTGGGAAATGAAGGCTAGAAACGAAGCGAGAAATGACCCTCCAAAAAATAAGATGAAATGAGAAACAATTATATATATATTTTAAAACAAATATAAATTAGTTGTTAGTGTTCTATTATTACATTTCTATGAATGCGTTTGTGACGTTTAAGGAGAATTTAGAAGTATTATTTGACTTATACATCTTCAAATATCTAATGCATTTTAAATAAAAGTCTTTATCATAATTAATATAACTTATTTTCAATTTGTAGAATTATACTATTTTCTATTTTTCATAATTCTTCTTTTTTTAATTTTAATTTATCTTTTTTACAATTGTTATGATATTTATGCAATATTTACTATTCAAATTGGATACTTTTGTAATTAATTTCTATTCTAATGTTCGATTTTTTTACTCAATTGAGTCTGGCTGTGAGGGTTGATTTATAAATATCCAATACTTTTTAGCCTAGTTCCAATTTCAAACCGATGGCTAGGGTATACGAAAATCGCTGTGCCGCCTGTCGTCCTCGCCTAAGTGCTCCGCCACCGTTGTCCTCACCTGAGTGCTCCGCTGCTGTTGTCCTTGCTTGAGTGCTTCGTCACCATCGTCCTCGCTGAATACTCCACTGGCACCTACAACTGCATAGCATACCAGCACCTTTGGCATTTCCAATGAGATGCCTTCCCATCATCATCCTCTAAGCACACTGCTGCCATCGATTTTGCCACGGTCGACCTTGCCTAGATAACTTGCAGTTGTCGCCGACCTCTCCCGCATGCACTACTTCCTATCTTCCTCTTCCTACCTTCTTCCTCCTCATTATTCCACCGCCACACACTATCAGGCAGTCTCTCTCTCTCTCTCTCTTTTGAAAGCAAGCGTTTCCACCCCACATTTTTGGGCTGTTTCCTGGGCATTTCTAAAACACATTTTCTGTGAAACCCATTCCTCTTGCAACTATGACTCTGATACCATGAGGAAAACTAGGGTTTACATGATGTTGTAGCAGGAAGAGAGGAGAGAGGAAGAAGTGTGGGTCGCATGTCGTACAAGAGGGGGATGGTTGCTATGTGTCCAGGCTGCACACCTCTCGAGGGCTTATTAAATTAATTTAGTCCAAAACATGACAAAAATGCCCTTGTTACAATGACCTTAGATAGTGGTATTAAAATAAAATAATAGTAGACCTTTTAGTCAAGCGGATCCACCTTAGTGGGTCTGGAAATGAACCTTAGACT
This sequence comes from Amorphophallus konjac, assembly GCA_022559845.1. Classification (NCBI taxonomy): domain Eukaryota; kingdom Viridiplantae; phylum Streptophyta; class Magnoliopsida; order Alismatales; family Araceae; genus Amorphophallus; species Amorphophallus konjac. The sequence goes on from CM040126.1 coordinate 401,426,585, forward strand.
AAAATAACTTAAAATACCCAAATGAGACACAGACCTGAGCCAATAAGGCCCGGATCGGCCTGAGCGTAGGCTTATTGCCTATAAAGAGTAAACCATCTCCTATACCATTGTATGTAGTCAGAGGCTAGTGGCACCTGAGGCGATCAAACGCTTGCTTTCAAAAGATAAGGCGATCAAAATACTTATATACCCCTAGAATCTTTAAGAATTACCCATATGCCCCTACCTTTATGGTATTTATCCCAATACTCCATAAATCTTTATGATGTCTCTATCATACCCTTGTGGTCAAGGATCCCTCACGATTTCAAACTCAAGGTGGGTTAAGAGGAGGAAAATTACTAACTTACTCTTAATTTGGGAACCTCCAGGAAATTAGGGTTCCATGAGGAGAAGGCGGCCACCATCGACGACTGTCGGATCCCTAGCTTCATTTTGGCTAAGTATAAGGTGGTTATGGGTCGGCACGCGGTTTGACGTGTTGCTGAATGGCCCTGTCGGGGGCATCCCCCATGGCAACGACCACGAACTTTACGACGTTGACGGCTATGCTGGCTTGGATCATGCCCAGCCCATTGGCCTGCTTCACCACTTGGCCCTTCTGTACCCGTGGACTGATGCCCTGATTGCGACGGCGTGGGGGTTGAGGGTCCCCTCCAGGTAGAGGGACGCTTGGTAGGTGGCATTGGCGTTGCTGTTGTGGTAGACCAGCCGATATTGCTACCGCGGCTGAGGGAGATGGAGAGCATGCCCAGCCCGTCGGCCATAGTCCTGTCCACTGCCATCAATATGACGAAGCCGAAGTACTCCAGGCCAGCAGACCTTATAGGTGGTGACCTGTCACGCCCCGAGATATGCAGCGGAAATAAGTCGAGATGCGTGAACAACGACAAATAAAGTCTCAAGCTAGAATGACAATCAGAGCGCTAAACACATCCACATAGAAGCTGAATGCACAATATCTGATCAAAAACTCAACTTTATTAAATAATAACCAACGTTTACAAATGACATTTGACTCTTTAACATAATGACTCACTAGACTCAATAAAGTGAAAAATTACATCATCATGACTCTAAATTACACAAGTCACTTATGACACTTCTAGGGCTTCACTTGTCTTTTACTCGCTCTCGGACTCGCCACTTGAAAAGTCCGACTCCGACTCGCTAGAATTTCCTGAAAAAAGATTGGAAAGTAAGGAATGAACGCACTCGCCCAGTAGGTATCTTCGTATCAACATGATGGCAATGTTAAAGTAATTAACATTTTAGCTCTATTAAAAGAGCAATAATGAAAGTGCTATAAAACATGCGAAATAAAACCAAAGTAACAACAAGTAGCAAGATATGAACAAGATAAGAGATACGGGAACATGATCAAGTAAGGAAGGTTTAGGCTTTGACCTTACTAACAAAAGACCGTTTGAATTCAAAATTGTCACATTCTGTGCTGAAAAGGGAAAGGAGAAACTGGACACCCCATCTAGTTCAACCAACAATCAAAATGTTCAGCAACCAAAAATGATCAACTTTATAAAAGCCGACTCAACAAATCTCACTGAACAACAAGTCAAAATTCAGGGTAACAAGACTGTGAAAACACCCCTGCATCAACTCAGCACAAGCGCTGCGTCGACGCACCACATACCACAGGTCGATGCAGTATACCTTGAACAAAAATTCAATGAGATATAGAAATGTGATTAACAACAAAACCCTTTGGTCTCATCCTGACTATTCTCAAGGGTATTCTGATAGATACACCTTCCCATATCAGAAAAGGTTCATGAGGAATTCCATAAATCATTCTCGAAACATGTGGAACAAATATTCCTCCAACAATGTTCATGCTAGACCAAATCCAATGTCTGATAACTTCAAAACTATCAATGCTGAAAACAAGAATTTCAACATAAATCAGAACAAAATAATTAGACAGGTTTGGATTCCAAAGAATTTGTTGAAAGGATTGAATGATGTTTCAGGACCCAACTTTTCTTGGGTTCCAAAATTTTCTCTATGAATTGCTTGCAGGTCAGCCTAACAGTCATGAGCAATAGATGGTATCTGGATAGTGGTTGTTCTAGGCACATGACTTGAGATCGAACTAAGTTCAACAAGCTGGAACTGAAGATAGGAGGAATGGTAAAGTTTGAAGGGAAGAACAAAGGTAAGATCATTGGATCCGGTACAGTTGGTAAGTATCCCTCCAACATAGTTGAAAAAGTCTTGCTTGTAGATGGGTTAGAGCACAATCTTTTGAGTATCAGTCAACTTTGTGACAAGGGTCACAAGGTTGTCTTTGATGATCATGCATGCAAAATATATGAAATAAATTCTGAATCAGTAAAATTTCTTGGTCACAGAGTCAATAATGTGTACATAATAGACTTAGAAGATAATTCTGAATCCAATTTGTGTTTGTCTGTTAGTTCTGATAATAATGTTTTCAATTGGCATAGAAGACTAGGGCATGTCAGCTATAACATTCTAAATAAACTAGTCAAGCATGACTTAGTCAGGGGTATGCCTAAAATTCAATTCATAACTGATACAAAAATATGTGATGCATGTGCCTTGGGTAAGCAAACTAGGAAGCCTTTCAAGGTGCGACAGGAACCCCTGTCATCAAAGCCATTGGAATTCCTGCACATGGACCTCCTTGGTCCTACTAAGACTTTAAGTCTTAGTGGCAAAAGGTATGGCTATGTCATTGTAGATGACTTCACTAGATTTGCATGAATTTTCTTCCTAGCCCACAAAAATGAAACATTTGATGAATTTCAAAATTCTTCAATAAAATAAAACAACAGGATAAGCACAAAATTTGCTTTATACAATCTGATCATGGGGGAGAGTTCGACAATTCATTATTTTCTGAATTCTGCAATAAAGAAGGAGTCACTCACAAATTTTCTTCTCTTAGGACTCCGAAGCAGAATGGTGTGGTAGAGAGGAGAAACATGACAATTGTGGAGATGGCAAGGACTATGTTGATCGAAAGTCAACTCCCATGGAAATTTTGGGTAGAGGCTGCAAACACATCATGTTATATCATTAACAGGGCCTCAAATGAGTTGTTAAAAGGTAAGAGACCTAACCTGGCATATTTTAAAATCTTTGGTTCCAAATGTTTCATCCATAACAATGACAAACGGGACCTAGATAAATTTGAAGCAAAAAATAATCCAGGGATTTTCTTGGGGTATTTTGAATTGTCAAGAGCCTATAGGGTCTTTAACATTCATGATCAAACTGTAGAAGAATCCTCTCATGTGATTTTTGATGAAAATTTTAATTCTACTGACAAAATTGATGATGACAGAAAATCAAGAGAAGATGGAGAATTCTTGGATGAAAAGTCAAATGAAGACTTGGTTGAACAGCCTGAAAAATCTGCTACAGAACAAGGTCGGTAGACAGAACAAGGTGAGTCTTCTAACAATATAAGATTTCTGAAAAATCATCCTGTTGAAAATATAATAGGAAATCTTCATCATCCCCCTAGGACTAGGTCCTTTCATAGAGAAGTTCACCATGAAGATCTAGTAGCACTTGTGTCCCAAATTGAACCCAAAACCATAGAAGAGGCCTTCAATGATGAATCTTGGATAAATGCCATGAATGAAGAATTGGGTCAATTTGAAAGGAATAAAGTCTGGAATCTAGTTCCTAGACTTGAAAATGTGTCTGTCATAGGAACTAAGTGGGTCTTTAGGAATAAGAGAAATGAAGATGGAATAATTTCAAGAAATAAAGCCAGACTGGTAGCCAAAGCCTATTGTCAAGAATTTGGGGTGGACTTTGACGAATCCTATCCACCAGTTGCTAGGATGGAAGCAATTAGAATACTGTTAGCATTTGCTTGTTCTAAAAACATTAAACTTCATCAAATGGATGTAAAAAGTGCCTTCTTAAATGGATTCATAAAAGAGGAAGTTTATGTTGAGCAACCCCCTGGATTTGAGTTATCTGTGCTACCTAATCATGTCTTCAGGTTAAATAAAGCTCTGTATGGATTGAAGCAGGCCCCTCGGGCCTGGTATGATAGGCTAACTGAAGTTTTGATCAGCAAAGGTTACAACCGAGGTAAGGTGGATCAAACTCTTTTTACGAAAAATCTGAATAACCATCTAATCATAGTTCAGGCAGGGTTTGCAATACCGGTCCGGGACGGCCCGACCCGCACGACTTGACCCGTCCCAGCCCGGGGGCGGGACGCACGGGCCGTGGGTAGTGACTGGGTCGCTTCATATATTTAATATTTTATTTTAAATATAAAATATTATATAGGTAAGATGGTTAAGTGTCTTCATCGGTTTGGGTTCGAAACTCACTAATTACATGTGTTGTTTTGATTTCTTTTTAAGATTTTCATATAAAAAACTCAAAATCTAAGGGGGTTCAACAGATTTGAACCCAAGACATCTTAAACAAAGCGCACAAATCACTTAACCAATTGAGCTAAGAATTTTATTGTATTATTATATATATATTATATATATAAATAATCTTTTTTTATTTTGACATTTTATGGGATGGATCGAGACGGAGCGGGACGGTACCGTCCTGTCCCGAGCCGTGACCGGGACGGCTGAGACACCCGGGACGGCAAACCTTGAGTTCAGGTATACGTAGATGATATCATTTTTGGCTCGACTTGCACTGAACTATGTGATGAGTTTGCAAACTTAATGTCAAATGAATTTGAGATGAGCTTGGTTGGAGAACTTAAATATTTTCTTGGCTTACAGGTTCAGCAAATGAAGGATGGCTGCTTCATAAGTCAGACAAAGTACACATTGGAAATCCTAAAGAGATTTGGCATGGACAAGATGAAGCATATAGCCACTCCAATGGGTACAAACGCCTCCTTAGATGCTGATGAGTCAGGTAAAGAAGTAGATGCAAAATTATACCGAGGTATGATTGGCTCCTTACTATATTTAACTGCCTCTAGACCTGATATTTAATTCAGTGTGTGCATGTGTGCTAGATTTCAGTCTAGGCCTACCGAATTACATCTTATTATTGTCAAAAAGATTTTCAGATATATATCGGGCACACACAATTTAGGTCTTTGGTTTCCTGCTGCACACACACTAGACTTAATTTCATACACTGATGCAGACTATGCTGGGTGCAAGTTAGATAGGAAGAGCACAAGTGGTTTTTGTCAATTCTTAGGGGGGTGTTTAGTTTCTTGGGCTTCCAAGAAACAACATTCTGTGGCCCTCTCCACTGCAGAGGCTGAGTACGTAGCTGCAGGGAGTTGTGGTACACAAGTAATTTGGATAAAGCACCACCTCAAGGACTACAATGTAGACCTTGGCTGCACACCTAGATACTGTGACAACACTAGTGCAATAAACCTGTCTAAGAACCCTGTACTGCATTCACGAACAAAGCACATAGAAATCAGGCATCACTTCATAAGAGATGAAGTCTTTAAGGGTAATTTTGAACTAATCTATGTAGGCACTGCTCAACAAATTGCTGATATATTCACTAAGCCTTTGGATAATGAGAAGTTCTCTTCCTTGAGGAGAGAGTTGGGCATTTTCAGATCTTCTTGAATTCCATGCTGTTTTTTTCCAATTCCAATTCTATTCTGTTTTTAAATTTTGTGTGTCTATAGCCTGCCTCGACTCTCTTGAGTCTTTGCCCTGACCTGTCAGTTTAAATTCCTCTAAGTTGCAACTCTGTGAATAGTCTTTGCGTCGATGCACCCTGATCCCAGGTTGACGTATTTGTGTTTTTCAATGTTCTTTATCCTATACTGTTCTTGTTCATTCATTCTTGGTATATAAAATGGTGTTAAGAGAAGGACAGATTATGTCTGTCTGGAAACCTGCACTACGCGTGAGGTGGTCATTGACCCAAGTTCTCCGCCAAGTACCAAGACTAATTGATTCATGTAGTCAGGGGGAGATTCTTTCTTTGGTATGGTCAAATTCCTTTTGGTCCGTTGAGTCAAATTGTCTACATTCTGGAGTCAGTCAGACTATACTGTGTTCATTGAGAATCTTATACAGTCCTTTCATAGATCTTGACTTTCAGAACTCTCTTAAAAATTTTAAGTCTGTTAATTAAAAGCTCAGCCAAGAAGTTTAAGTCTTATAGTCTTGTTTAGACTAAGATAAAGGTTCTGAAGAATATCTTCCTACACGTCTCAATGAGTAAAGAACAATGTTGGATTATCATGCTCTGAATTCTTCTAAAAGCTTGAACATTAAACTTAAGAAGGCAACTCTAGTTGAAAAATCTGTCCACTTGAGTGTTGTTCTCAACCATTCCACCTCAATAAAGTAAAAAGGGGTAAAATTGCTTCAGAGCAATGATCTGGCTCACTGAGAAACCAACCCTTTCACCATGAAGTGGAGTCAAGTTGAGTCATGAAGTGCTAGATTATCTCTGATTAAAACGGATATTCCTATAAAATCATGGCAGAGCAATGTCATAGAATGTTGAGTAACTGGGTCACTTCACCTAAGACGTGTTGTGCCTCACGTAAAAAGATATCTCTACTGCTAACTTTGTTCTCAAAAGCGAGGCATTAAGGTTACCATACTGAGTAACTGAGGATTCCTGCATCTAACCAATGTGTCTCCTCACGCAAAAAGGTGTAGGTTAAACCACTTTGCTCAATGGAAAAGAAATCTATTTAGCAAAATGTTAAGTCTAATCAAAGCCCCCAAATGCAAAATATGGTGTGATCTGCTTGTTTTCAATACTGCTGGACCCTTTTCATTTGAGAAGTCTCTGAAAATTTAACTAGTACAGTTTTTAGACAACTTATTCAAGGCATCCATCTGAAAATTGCTCACTCTCTTTATTCCTGTACGAAGATAATTTTCAAGATTATCTATTCTGTCTTTCTGGATCATCAGTCTGAAACATCTAAGCCATTTTTAGTTCTCACTTAATCTATTAAGAGATGGGTCTGATTGCTCTAAATCTGTGAACTTACTGTATCTTGAATCTTTTGCACCTTCATATTGCTCTTTTCTGCCCATTTTTTTTGATGATGTCAAAGAGGGAGAATAAGAGTAAGGGGGAGTGTAAGTTGATAAGTTGAGTATGTTGAGGGGGAGAGTAAGTCTGTTTCGAGTAAGTCTATTTCTGTCCTGATTGGTATCATGTCTGATTGGTATCATGTATGTTGTCTTGGCTGCTCAAATAAACCATTCCTTCTGCAAATTCAGTCTATTCCTTTCAAATCTCTGAATGTTCAACTATCTCTCAGGGAAGATGATTTTTTCTTCATTATAAAGACTTAATAACTCATATTGTTGTCATCAGCAAAAAGGGTTGTATTCTGTGTGTTTTGATGATGTCAATGAAATATGGTTTAATAGCTAACACAATAAGTTTTAATTGTAGGTGCCCTGGCTGTTGGAGCTACATCAAAGTAAATGAGGAAGTTCTGAGAAATGACAAAGTTCATCACTGTCTCGATGCAGTCAGAACCACAGAAGAGTTTTTCAGAAGAGCTGCATCGACGTATCAAAGAAGTGCACCGACGTACCTAGAGCAAATTTGCTATCATGTCACACTACGTCAACGCATCAAGGTTGATGCATCGACGCACCAAGTTAGAAGCCAAAGTTTGAAGACAGCTGTTTCGAAGGAGATATCTTCACACTGCCTCGATGCATCTGAGAAATGCATCGACGCACCTAGCTCGTAACCAGCAATTGGAAGACTACAAGGTCGAAGCAACAAATTGATGATCCGACGCATCAGCTTATGAGCTATATGTCGTTATACTCTGCCTCGACCTGGCGATGCTATGCATCGACGCATCAAGGGCTATTTATTCGAAGCCAACCATCTACAATCCTCCTTAGCTACACTGCATCGACGCAACAAGGAAGCTGCATTGACTTCCTGAAAGAATCTTCTGATGCTGCTTATTTCGGCCGACCGAAATAGGGGAACGGTTGACCGATTCCGGCAAGATTTTTGTACGGGCAACAAACTTAAGAGCATTAAGGCTTAATGGATGATTAAGGAACAAAACTCAGCTTACCTTGGCTAAACAAATGAATCAGAAAGCATGAAGATATCTGAGCACGTGATGAACTCAAGGAAATCACATGACTGTGATCATGGAACTTTTTGGCGCGCAAATCATAAACCCACGTGGCGGGCTTCTGGAAGGATCATATTATTAACATAGTATTTCTTTTCCACGTGGACCCATGGTTTGCCATATCGGATCTCGGCTTCATCTCGGGGGGGTTGGAGAGGAGATCTCGGAGAAATCTCGAAAAAATCTCGGGAGATCGGGTTCGGGGATTTCGGAACATTTTCTCATATATATAGCCTATTTCTAAGAAAATCCTAATTCTTTTATACTAACCACTCAATTTCACAAACATGTTTTTGTAATTGACAACTCAATTTTACCAAATAAAGAGTAATGATAACAATAAGCAATCCATTCACATGCACTAATATCTATATGCATCAAAAGTTACACAAATCTAAAATTATACCTTATAAAATTTAAATAATTCTTCAAGAATTCACTATTTTCCCACGACTTCTACCACCTTGATCGCCCATTTCGACAAAATGAACTAAGACAATTGACACAAAAAATTAACATGAAAAAGTCAAATGAAGGCGTGACTCGTGAGGACTCGACGGGGGTGGGGGTTTAAGGCTTTTAAGGTAATCGCCGAGATGCGCCTACTCGGGACGGTTTCGTGCCTCGCGGACGCGTCGAGACAGAGATCTCGGCGAGATCTCGTCGAGATCTCGCGAGACTGCATACCATGCGTGGACCAATGGATGATTGACTGATCGGAATCTCGAGTGGAAAGAGAGTGAAGACGATGCTCTACTCTTTGCTATATATATATCAGCCCCTCCGTTCAAGAGAGGCTATTGAAGCTGCTGCCTTCGTTGCAATTTGAAAATCAGAGTGAGAGCTCTTCCAGAAGAAATAGAAAGAGAGAACCATCGCGAGAGGAAAAGAAAAATTGAGTGCAGCCAGCCATCTCATAGGAGATCGCTTCATCAGAAGCTACATTGTTCTTACTTGTTTTTCTCTGATCGAATTCTTATTTCTGTTGCTTTCCGTTTTGTTCTTCGGGCTTATAATTGCTCTAGTTCCCTCTGAGTGTTCTTAGAGGAAGGGAGAGTATTCTCCAGAGTCCCCTCTGTAGGTTCAGAGGAAGAGAGGTCTTCGACCTCTGGTTGAGTGAGCTGAGGGATTCAGTTCACGGGGTTCCTTATGTAAAAACAGAAGTAGGGAGGATTGTCCTCCTGGTGCTGCATTGCGCAGTGTGTTTCGATTTCTACTGGGTGTAGGATCGAAGGTCAAGGGATTTGTCTCCCTTGGGTGTGAAGCTGTGGTATCAGCCATTGTCGCAAACTGAGTTTGCTGTTTGATTTACTTTGACCAAGGAAGCCTCACTCTGGGAGAGTGAGTGGACGTAGATTGTCGAGCGTAATCGAACCACCTAAAAAATCGTCTTTCTGATTTGTGGTGTGTGTTCCACTGTCTCTTGCAATTGTTCTCAACCAGGAAGTATATCAAAAATAGTAGGTGGGAAAGATAGGTTACGCCTAGCTGGAACATTGCACTTGGGTGAGGAGATCCTTGGATCAACCCTCCGTCTAGTACTGTCACTGGTTTGTGATTAATTGACGACTTGCTGTTGTGATTGTTTGTGGGGTTGCACAAATTTCCTCTACTATCATATTGCTTCTCTTATTGCTTGTGCTTGTATTCTATTTGCTTGGTTGCCTGATCTGATCATAGTAATGAATTATGCCTTCATTAGCATTAGATCTGAGTGCATTGCTTGAGAGTTTTAAACCCGTGATTTACGATAGTAGATCTATTCATCCCCCCTTCTAGATCTCATCTCCATTTTTCTATCATTATTGATCTTCATGCTTACACCTGAGTTCTATAATATCTATTCTTGAATTCTTGACTTCCTGATCTTGTTCTCTACTACACTTTTCACTTGTTTTATTACCTGTTTTATTTCGAGAGCATATAGATGATCCAAAATGTTAATCACTTAAAGTGACCTGATAAAGAGTTATAAGTCTTACTAAGCTTTCTAGCTCACCCTGTGTATTGTTGATAATTTTCAGAAAATTCCGAAGATGACGGGAATAGGCTGGAGTGACGAGAGTGGTGATAGTTTTTAGTAGACTTCTCCCCAATCTGTCCACTTAGAAAATGAATGTACTAGATTTGAATAGTGTCGAAAGTCCTTGAAAGATATTTGTTGCAAATGTCAGATTATGAAATAAAGATATGATTTTATCCATTTGTTGTTCGTACTCATTATCTGAGTCTCTTGATCGACCTACTCGTATAAATTGTTCATGTCTTGATATTTTCACCTTGTTCGGGGCGTGACAACTCGGGTAGGTCATGGTGTGTGAGAGGGGATTTTAATGCTGTGGTAGCTCCTTAGGAGAGGTCGGGAGATGCAATCCTCTCAGGGGACATGGAAGACTTTTTTTGCCTTCGTCGAGGAGGCGGCTTTGGTTGATATTGGGATGGCACATGGCTGCTTTACCTGGTCTAACATGAGAGCGGAGGCTTCCTGTTCGAGACTGGATAGATTTCATATTTCTGTGGATTGGGAAGATCATTTCGCGTATGCTCAGGCTCTCCCGTTGGCTAGATCTGTTTCGGATCATAGGCCAATCCTTTTGAAGACCAGTTGTCTACAGGGGAGGAAGGCTATGTTCAGATTGGAGAGGTACTACATCCGGGAGGAGGATTTCTTGGACACTATCAGGGAGCCTTGGTCAGCTCAGGTTACCGGCAACTCTGCTATGGCTACTCTTGTCTCCAGATTGAGGCACACTGTCGAGGCTCTCAAGACCTGGGGGAAGGGCAAAGCCCTTCTGGAGAGGGTGGCCAAGGACAGAATTCTACAACAAATTGAGGGTCTAGATAGGTTGGAGGAGGTTGGCCTTTTGGATGCAGATGACAAGAGGCTGTGAGACATTTTGAGGCTTCAGTTTGATGATATCCTTTCCAGAGAGGAGATATATTGGAGGCAGAGGTCGAGGGACAGATGGATCAAGGAGAGAGATAGAAATATAGCTTACTTCCAGCGCATTGCTTTCGGTAGGAGGAGAGTCAACACCCTTACTTGCATTCGGGTGGGTGACCTCTCCATCTCTTCTGAGGAGCAAATCAGAGAGCTGGCGAGGGATTATTACTCCAAGCTTTTTACTGAGGAGGATAGTTTCAGACCAAGAATTGCAGATGGACTTCTTCCACAGTTGTCTCATGAAGAGAGGTTGGTTATCTCCAAGACCATCACTGAGGAGGAGCTCAAACAGGCAGCTTTTTTCACTCGCAGGAGATAGAGCTCCAGGGCCAAATGGCTTCCCTTGGTGTTCTTTCGGCATTGTGGGGTTGTTATTAAAGCGGATCTGCTGGCGGCAATTGCGGAATTCCAGGAGGGGAGAGCACACTTGGGGGGCATTAATAAAATCCTCATTATTCTCATTCCCAAGAAGCAGGTGGCACATGACTTAAGTGATTTCAAGCCTATGAGCTTGTTGAATGGAACCTACAAGATCATCACTAAATTGCTGGCAGGGAGATTGGAAGGTGTCATGAACAAGATGGTCAGCTATTTCCAGGGGGCTTTTATCAGGGGTCGACATAGTCAGGATAACTTTTTAGTGCCATGAATGTTTGTATGCTATGAAGTTGCAGAGGAGGAGAGGGGTGTTCTTGAAGCTAGATTTTGAAAAAGTCTATGATAGGGTCAGTTGGTCGTGCCTTTTTGATGTGATGGTGAGTATGGGCTTTGGGGACACTTGGATTCGGTGGGTCAGGGCTTGCATTTCTTCTACCTCCTTTACGGTTCTTATTAATGGAAAGCCATCGTCCTTCTTCCACAGTGGAAGGGGTCTCAAGCAGGTCGATCCTATGTCTCCCCTCCTTTTTGTGCTAGTAGTCAGCGTTCTGAGCAGGGTTTGGCAGAGAGCAGAGGATGCTGGTTTGATCAGAGGATTTCAGGTTGGAAGAGGTCATCTTTTGATTACCCATTTACAGTTTGCCGATGATACCATACTTTTCCTGGTAGAGGATGAGAGGCAGATGTATCTGACGAGGGTTTTGTTGGAGCTACCGGAGGACACTATGAGCTTGAAGGTGAATTTCAGCAAGAGTTTGGTTGTTGGGGTTAATATGGATGACAAGCTACTTTATAGGTCTTCTCGGATCTTTGGTTGTCAGATAGGGACTTTCCCTATTTCCTATCTGGGGCTTCTCCTCACCCCAGGTGCTCTTAGGTGTGCGGATTGGAATCTTGTTATTCAGAGGTATGAGGCCAGGTTGGAAGGCGAGGCTTCTATCTTACGAGGGTAGACTAGTCCTGTGCATGTCGGTGTTAGATAGTTTACCTATCTACTTTCTCTCAGTGTTTCGCATTCCTAAGATGGTGATGAAAAAAATTGAATCTATTCAAGACATGTATTTTTGGTACGACAATGGTGGGAGGTGTAGGTGTTGGCATGACATTGCGTAGGGGAGGGTGGTTACTTCTAAGGAGCAAGGGGGTATTGGCATCAAGAGTGTGTGGGACTTCAATATGGCTCTTCTTAGTAAGTGGATTTAGAGGCTTAGAGCAGTAGATGAAGGTCTTTGGGCGCAACTCATCAGGCATAGGTACATTGGGACCTAGATTTTTCACCTCCAGCCCAAACGTCTCCTGTTTGACGCGACATCTTCTCTTGCAGGGACTTCATCTCCTCCGGGGTTCAAGTTCGTCTAAGAAAAGACGACCAGTGTCTTTTCTGGAAGGATAGATGATGTGATGATTTCACTTTAGAGGATTCTTTTCCTAGTCTGATCACGATCTCGACAGACGCTCTTAGGATGGTTGACCGTGCTTTAGACCCCTACCTTTCATGGGGCACCTGAGCACCGACTTTCAGGAGGGGCCTCTCGAGTGCCGAGTTAGAGCAGTTTCAGGACCTCCTTATCTTCCTCCTGGACTTCGCCCCTCGCCCCTCGCCCCCTCTGGGAGGATGCGTGGTCGTGGATATAGGACAGGGAGGGGATCTTCTATGTGAGATCTACTTACATCATCATCTCGGATGGCAGCCTGCGTCACGACTACGTTCCCTACATTTTGAGACCGATGAGTCCTTTGAAGGTGAAGCTTCTTATTTGGGGGATTTCCCATGAGAGGCTTCCCACTTGAGACAGGCTCAGGCGCTTCCTTTCGGACATTCAGCCCTCCTGTTGTTTGTGTCCTAGAAGACGAGTCAATGGACCATCTCTTTGTTAGTTGTCAGTATGCACAGACTGTGTGGGAGGGGTTGGCTTCTAGAGCCTGGTGTGTCTATAGCTATCAGACGGAGATACGGTCCTTCATCAGGTCGTGGGGTAGGAGTTGGCCCATCAGAGGTGATCGTGTTGTTTGGTGGTTTATTTTGCATGCCACTCTTTAGCCCCTTTGGGATGAAAGGAATAACATGATTTTTAGAAGGGAGGCTGGAGTGAAGGATTCTCTTATTTCTTTCATTTGTACTAGAGTGAGGCAATGGGCGGAATTGTCTTGTAATGTGAACGCCCTTAACTCACCTCTTTTTGCTTTGTTAGGAGGGTAATTGGCCCCACACCGCCTTTGTGTGTTTTGTATTGGGTCTCTTTTTGGGATCTTTCTTACACTTATACACTTCATTTTCTTTTATACAATCAGTGGTATTACCCACTTTCCAAAAAAAAAAACCACACTGCATTGCAATTTACAAAAATACCCCCTTACATACTCCATCCATCATCATTCCATTCAATCATCTTATCTAACTCTTGTTAACCTTTAACTAGAATTGAAAAGGTCCAAAATATCTTAATCTTTGTTACTCTCTTTCTCTCTGTGTGTGTAGTGTCCTATGTTGGTCAAAAGGACTCCCTTTTTACGGGGATATTTTCATCCAAATATCTAATGTTACGAATGAGATAGGAGTATTGGTCACATATTGAATGGAGGTTAACCGTAAGTCTGTTTTAGTTGGAAAAGTTTACAGAAATTACACGAAAATAAGAGTTGCAGTCTGCAAATCAACTCCTATGGAGGGTATATTTGCAAAAAGCCTTTAAGGTATTACATGGGGTTGGGACTTCTAAATGTATGAACCTCTTTGCTTTAGTTCTACCTTTTTTTTTGGTTGGAAGTTCTACTCTACTAACCTTGTATACAATCCTTATAGATCCTCTTTAAACCTGGCCCTAGTGAGGTTTGTTTTAGTTCCACTTGGGTTTGAGTTGGGATTTGCAAATCAAATCACATCTGATTGTCACTGACACTTGATTTTAAAATCACTCTTTCAAATCCCTTATGGACAAAGCTTCATTTCAAAGTTGCTCTCTAACCGAAAGCAGTAAAACCCACTCTTGATCATAATTGCATGTGATGATGCCTGCACAGCCTTTTTGCTAATGAAACCTTGGCCATTGGAAAGATTTTGTAACATTCAAGAAGTCTACTGCTTGCTTTTGCATCATCCATTGATCTTAGATTTCATAATGTTAGCGACATTGTTGCATTTTTATGGGGAAAAATGAGACATTTTCTGAATCCTTTCCCCCCTTTTTTTAAGAACTTAATATGATTTTCTGCATTTCTGGTACTAGGGTTATTGCAACAGCAGTTACTTATTTCAGGCGTGTATATACAAGGTATGCACTCTTTGGAATTAAGGATGTGGATTTAAGGCGTTTTTTTTGTTTACATTTGATGATATTTCTATCAAATAATATTCACTTCTTCATGATTGTTGAATCTATATCTTTAGACATTTCTGTTAACTGAATTATATGAATGCTTTATCATGTTGCTTGAGTTGCAGAAACTTCAGTGATGTGGGTGTCGATTCTGGCAAGGTACACCATGGGCAATGGCATCCAATTTGCTGAAATGGGCAGAATGGGGACTATTTTGAGGCTGCTGGGCCTTCACAGCTGCTGGCTCCGGGTGATGTGAACCTACTCAGAGGGAGAAAGGGGGGAGAGAAGAGAAAGAGGGGGTGGGGCTGAACGGTGCACTGAACCCTGGTCTGCGCTGGGGGGGGGCACCATACAGAGATTGAGAGGGTGAAGGCACTGAGAGAGAAGTGACGGAGAGAGAGAGAGAGAGAGGATGTGGGCAGAGAGACGGAACTGGGGGGGGAGAGAGGGGAGAGAGGGGGCAACAGGGTCGCAGGCGTGTGGCTTTATTCTGGGCCACTGATGGCGGTGGGAGGGAGATAACGGCGAGGGGGGCTGCAGTGGGGGTGGACCGGGGGGGGGGTGTGGGCAGGGCCGAAACCCTGTTTGCAGAACCTGCCGGTGGGGGTTGGGGGATCTATCAGGCTTTGGCAGCAGTGGATGGTGGAGGTAGGGCGGCAGCCGGTGCAGGGGTGGTGGGGGCCGATGCAGCCGGTGCGGTGTTTGTTCTGGGCAGGGCATTGGCGCTGGGTCGGTGCAGGCCGGAGCTCTACTCGCAGCGCAGGGGAAGTAGAAGAAGGAAGAAGAAGAAGAAGAAGAGGGGGTGCCGATGAAAGGGAAGGGGAGAAAAGAGGGGTGGTGGTGGTGCAGGTTCGGAGCAGGATGGTGGAGGCCGTGTCGAACTGATGGCGGCTAGATCGGGAGGGAGAGGAGTGTGTGGGAGAAGGGAGCAGCGGTGGGGGTGTTGCACAGAGGTTGGTGGGTGGGGGGTGGACCACTTGCAGGCGGTGTGGCGAGCTCAGTGGACGGCGGGGAGGAATGGTGGGGTGGCGGACCTCCGGCAAGCAGGGAGGGGTTGGCGGTGCAGGCTGGCGGTGGGGGTGGGAGTCCAAGTGCGGGGGGCCGGCGGGGGTGGGAGTCCAAGTGCGGGGGGCCGGCGGTGGGGCACTGGAGCCGCAGTGGACCTGTGCAGGCGGCGGCAGCGACTGAAGGTGCTCACGGCCGTGGGCTGCAAGCTCTACACCCATTGGCGGTGGTGGCGGGTGAAGGGATGGGGGCGACAGCTTTACAGATGGGGGAGGGTTTCATGAGTGGCGAGAGAGGAAGAGAAAGGGGAGAAAACATGGGCGGAGTGGAGGAGTGGAGGACATGAAGGAAGGGAGATGTGTTCGTAGGGTGTGGTATAGACAGGAGAGGAGAAAAAAAAGAGAAGGAGAAAAGGTCAATGGGTAGGGGGGTTTGGGAGCAGTGAGAAGGCTGCGACTTGCTGTTGGGCCTATTGCCCTTCCCTCTCGCAGGGTTCTCTCCTCTCTCTCTCATAGAAACACAAAACACAATGTTTTTCTTTACTTCATTCCATTCCTTCAATACAAAGAGAGGTCCCCTTTTTATGGGGGACAATATATTTCACTTGACTCTTTTGCCCCTATCAATACCAACAAAGACCAGGAACTTTTTTTTTTCAATAAAAAGAAAAGCCATTAACAAACATGGCCCATTTAGACACAACTAGGAGTACACCTAATGAAAATAGATATACAAAATTACATAATAAATGAAAAATACATAATAAAACAAAAATGACTCTACTAGCTTGCTCGTCCCCTTCTCAGAGGCGGAGAGAAGAGAGAGGGGGTGGGGTTGAACGGTGCACTGAACCCTGGTCTGTGCTGAGAGAGATTGAGAGGGTGAAGGCACTGAGAGAGAAGTGACGGAGAGAGAGAGAGAGAGAGGATGTGGTCAGAGAGACGGAATTGGGGGGGGGGGGAGGGGAGAGAGGGGGCAACAGGGTCGCAGGCGTGTGGCTTTATTCTGGGCCACTGATGGCGGTGGGAGGGAGATAACGGCGAGGGGGGCTGCAGTGGGGGTGGACCGGGGGGGGGGGTGGGCAGGGCCGAAACCCTGTTTGCAGAACCTGCCGGTGGGGTTGGGGGATCTATCAGGCTCTGGCAGCAGTGGATGGTGGAGGTAGGGCGGCAGCCGGTGCAGGGGTGGTGGGGGCCGATGCAGCCTGTGCGGTGTTTGTTATGGGCAGGGCATTGGCGCTGGGTCGGTGCAGGCCGGAGCTCTACTCGCAGCACAGGGGAAGTAGAAGAAGGAAGGAGAAGAAGAAGAAGAGGGGGTGCCGATGAAAGGGAAGGGGAGAAAAGAGGGGTGGTGGTGGTGCAGGTTCGGAGCAGGATGGTGGAGGCAGTGTCGAACTGATGGCGGCTAGATCGGGAGGGAGAGGAGTGTGTGGGAGAAGGGAGCAGTGATGGGGGTGTTGCACAGAGGTTGGTGGGTGGGGGGTGGACCACTTGCAGGCGGTGTGGCGAGCTCAGCGGACGGCGGGGAGGAATGGTGGGGTGGCGGACCTCCGGCAAGCAGGGAGGGGTTGGTGGTGCAGGCTGGCGGCGGGGGTGGGAGTCCAAGTGCGGGGGGCCGGCGGTGGGGCACTGGAGCCGCAGTGGACCTGTGCAGGCGGCGGCAGCGACTGAAGGTGCTCACGGCCGTGGGCTGCAAGCTCTACACCCATTGGCGGTGGTGGCGGGTGAAGGGATGGGGGCGACAACTTTACAGGTGGGGGAGGGTTTCATGAGTGGCGAGAGAGGAAGAGAAAGGGGAGAAAACATGGGCGGAGTGGAGGATTGGAGGACATGAAGGAAGGGAGATGTGTTCGTAGGGTGTGGTACAGACAGGAGAGGAGAAAAAAAAGAGAAGGAGAAAAGGTCAATGGGTAGGGGGGTTTGGGAGCAGTGAGAAGGCTGCGACTTGCTGTATGGGCCTATTGCCCTTCCCTCTCGCAGGGTTCTCTCCTCTCTCTCTCATAGAAACACAAAACACAATGTTTTTCTTTACTTCATTCCATTCCTTCAATACAAAGAGAGGTCCCCTTTTTATGGAGGACAATATATTTCACTTGACTCTTTTGCCCCTATCAATACCAACAAAGACCAGGAACTTTTTTTTTTCAATAAAAAGAAAAGCCATTAACAAACATGGCCCATTTAGACACAACTAGGAGTACACCTAATGAAAATAGATATACAAAATTACATAATAAATGAAAAATACATAATAAAACAAAAATGACTCTACTAGCTTGCTCGTCGCCTTCTCTGAGGCGGAGAGAAGAGAGAGGGGGTGGGGCTGAACGGTGCACTGAACCCTGGTCTGCGTTGAGAGAGATTGAGAGGGTGAAGGCACTGGGGGGGGCACCATACAGAGATTGAGAGGGTGAAGGCACTGAGAGAGAAGTGACGGAGAGAGAGAGAGAGAGAGAGGATGTGGTCAGAGAGACGGAACTGGGGGGGGGGGGAGGGGAGAGAGGGGGCAACAGGGTCGCAGGCGTGTGGCTTTATTCTGGGCCACTGATGGCGGTGGGAGGGAGATAACGGCGAGGGGGGCTGCAGTGGGGGTGGACCGGGGGGGGTGTGGGCAGGGCCGAAACCCTGTTTGCAGAACCTGCCGGTGGGGGTTGGGGGATCTATCAGGCTTTGGCAGCAGTGGATGGTGGAGGTAGGGCGGCAGCCGGTGCAGGGGTGGTGGGGGCCGATGCAGCCGGTGCGGTGTTTGTTCTGGGCAGGGCATTGGCGCTGGGTCGGTGCAGGCCGGAGCTCTACTCGCAGCGCAGGGGAAGTAGAAGAAGGAAGAAGAAGAAGAAGAAGAGGGGGTGCCGATGAAAGGGAAGGGGAGAAAAGAGGGGTGGTGGTGGTGCAGGTTCGGAGCAGGATGGTGGAGGCCGTGTCGAACTGATGGCGGCTAGATCGGGAGGGAGAGGAGTGTGTGGGAGAAGGGAGCAGTGGTGGGGGTGTTGCACAGAGGTTGGTGGGTGGGGGGTGGACCACTTGCAGGCGGTGTGGCGAGCTCAGCGGACGGCGGGGAGGAATGGTAGGGTGGCGGACCTCCGGCAAGCAGGGAGGGGTTGGCGGTGCAGGCTGGCGGCGGGGGTGGGAGTCCAAGTGCGGGGGGCCGGCGGTGGGGCACTGGAGCCGCGGTGGACCTGTGCAGGCGGCGGCAGCGACTGAAGGTGCTCACGGCCGTGGGCTGCAAGCTCTACACCCATTGGCGGTGGTGGCGGGTGAAGGGATGGGAGCGACAGCTTTACAGATGGGGGAGGGTTTCATGAGTGGCGAGAGAGGAAGAGAAAGGGGAGAAAACATGGGCGGAGTGGAGGAGTGGAGGACATGAAGGAAGGGAGATGTGTTCGTAGGGTGTGGTACAGACAGGAGAGGAGAAAAAAAAGAGAAGGAGAAAAGGTCAATGGGTAGGGGGGTTTGGGAGCAGTGAGAAGGCTGCGACTTGCTGTATGGGCCTATTGCCCTTCCCTCTCGCAGGGTTCTCTCCTCTCTCTCTCATAGAAACACAAAACACAATGTTTTTCTTTACTTCATTCCATTCCTTCAATACAAAGAGAGGTCCCCTTTTTATGGAGGACAATATATTTCACTTGACTCTTTTGCCCCTATCAATACCAACAAAGATCAGGAACTTTTATTTTTCAATAAAAAGAAAAGCCATTAACAAACATGGCCCATTTAGACACAACTAGGAGTACACCTAATGAAAATAGATATACAAAATTACATAATAAATGTAAAATACATAATAAAACAAAAATGACTTTACTAGCTTGCTCGTCGCCCTCGTTTGCGTTGGCGTCACGAAGTCCATCGGTAAGGCTCAAATTTTGATGACGTTTCTCTTGCTCCTACATAAACGCCCCCGTTTCGAAAAAACTCATCCTTGAGTTTCGAAATTGGGGAGCATACACACAAGTATAGGAGTGATAGGTCCGTGCAACAATACTAACTCCGCAAAAATAGCGCTATTGAGAAGTGGGAGTTGGCACATAAAATGTGCCTCCAAATCGCACTATATCAATAACATATTGATCTTGAAGATTCTAGGGCAAAGGAAGCATAAGAGGGAGAGGAGAAAACGGTCTCCTAGAAGGAGGAGAAGAGGAGTCGCGATCTCCACCCTATCGCGCCCACCAACCTGATATATATAATAAGAATAAAAGAACCAAATTACATGTATGCCCCTCTAGGAAATAAGAGGGGAATAAAGCGTTGAAAAACTAGAAAACCTTTGAAGAGACAAATATAACCCTACTTACAACACTCCCCCTCAAGTTGAACATGGATATCTAGAATGTTCAACTTGACGAGAGCAATCTGAAAAATAGCCTGAGTTACACCCTTGGTGAAGATATCAGCCAGCTGCTCCTCTGACTTAATGTAAGGCAAACATAGTTCTCCAGAATCCAGCTTCTCACGAACAAAATGCCGATCAATTTCTATATGCTTCGTCCGATCATGCTGCACAAGATTATTAGCTATATTGATTGCAGCCTAATTATCACAATATAGCTTCAGAGGAGCGACGGCTACCAATCCAATGTCTTTCAATAGAAGTTTTAGCCAGATCAATTCTGCTACTCCTTGGGCCATAGCCCTATACTCAGCTTCAACACTTGAACGAGCACAAACACTTTGTTTCTTGCTTCTCCAAGTAACTAGATTTCCTCCCAACAAAGTGCAATATCCAGTAGTAGACCTTCTATCATCCTTTGAGCCTGCCCAATCAGCATCAGTGAAACACTCCAAGGTCAAAGCAACGGATCTTCTAAATAGAAGTCCTTTTCCTGGGCAAGATTTTAGATACCTGAGAATTCTTTCTACAGCCTTCATGTGCCCTTGTCGAGGTTCATGCGTGAACTGGCTGACAGTATTCACAGCAAAGGTAATATCGGGTCTAGTCAAAGACAACTACAAGAGTTTTCCAACTAGACGCTGATATACACCCTTTTCATGAGAAGAAAGTTTATCACCATTGTCACTAGTCAGACCATGATTTGTTTCAATCGGAGTAGAGGCTGGTTTACATCCCAACTTCCATGTTTCCTTGAGAAGATCTAGGACATACTTGCGCTGGCAAACATAAATACCCTTCTTAGAATAAGCTACCTCTATTCCCAGAAAATAGCGCAGCTTACCCAGGTCCTTGATTTCAAATTCAGCTTGAAGTTTCTCTTTCAACCTTTCTATTTCATCACTGTCATCACCAGTAATGATCATATCGTCTACATACACAAGCAATAAAGTAGTTTTTCCATTGCTCTTTTTCACAAAGAGAGTATGATCGGCATTTCCTCGAGAGAAGCCAAACACAAGCATCGCTTTTCGCAGCCTATCAAACCACGCTCTGGGTGACTGTTTCAAACCATACAGGGCCTTTTTAAGTTTACACACCTTGCCATTTGCATTAACACCAGGAGGAGGCTTCATATACACTTCTTCCTGAAGATCACCATTCAAGAAAGCATTTTTAACATCCAACTGATGAAGTTGCCAATCAAACATTGCAGCCAAAGACAATACCACCCTCACAGATTTCAGATTTGCAACTGGGGCAAAGGTTTCTGTATAGTCAATACCATATGTCTGTGTGAATCCTTGGGCAACCCTAGCCTTATATCTGATGACTTCTCCCTCTGCATTGTATTTCAAAGTGTATATCCATTTTGAGCCAACTAGATTTTTTCTATGAGGAGGATCCACCAATTCCCAAGTGTGGTTCCTGTAAAGAGCTCTCATCTCCTCATCCATTGCTTCCTTCCAACGAGGATCTCCTATAGCTTCATGATAAGAAGATGGAACAACATGTTTGGATATAGAAGAAGTAAAAGCACGATAGGTGGCTGAAAGATGAGAATACGATATATGATTAGAAATAGGATGCTTAGTACAAGACCTTACACCCTTTCTGAGAGCAATGGGGGCCTCAGAATCATCAGTGCCAGCTCCCGATTCTACCAGCTATTCCATAGTTGGACTTTTTCTGTCCTTCCGTCGCCTGTAGGTAATAATCTGAGGAACCGGAGAGGGCTGCTGCTGTGGGGTCTCATTTGGGACCTCTTTAGGCACATGCAAAGAGCCAATATCACAGGGAGAGACTGGAGAAACCAAGGATGGCATTGTAGACTCCCCCTGAGGACGAGTCTCAGCAGTATAGTAAGACTCAGACTCAAAAAAGGTGACATCCTTGATAACATAGCGTCTTCTAGCAGCCGGATCAAAACACTTGTAACCCTTTTGACTGGTGGAATACCCTAGAAAAATACCTTTAATGGACCGAGGATCTAGTTTGGTGTTGTGGGGACCAAGGACATGAATGTAACATAGGCATCCAAACACACGGGGAATAAGAGGAAACAAGGGGACCTGAGGATGCAAGATGGAAACTGGAGACCGATACCCCAGACCTCTGGATGGCAATCGATTTATGATATATGTGGCAGCAAGAACAACATCTGCCCAAAAATATTTTGGAAGGTGATACTGAAAAAGGAAAGCACGGGCTGTTTCAAGTAGGTGGCGGTTGCAGTGCTTGCAGAACTTGTCACCCTTTCTTTTTCCAGCATTCTTCTTTGGTTTAGAGCCGGTGCTTACAAATGCAGAGACGTCTTCAATAGGGGGAGTGTCGTGAATGGCAGACTTCGCATTCATAGTGCTACGCCGACCTTCTTCACTGAGGACCTTATAGTATACCTGTTCAAGGGAAGGGGTAGGGTCAAGACTCAATATTTGACCTTGCAAGTTCTCAAAATCTGCACTAAGACCATCTAGAAATTTAATAATTCGATCCTTTTCAATCTGTTTCAGGTGTCGCTTGTGGTCATCTACCGAAATCCACTCTTCCATCCTGTAATAGTCAAACTCATCCCACAAGGATTTCAGGGCAGCAAAGTAATTAGTGACGGACATGGTACCCTGTTCCAATTGGAAAATTTTGCTGCTTAACTGGTAGGTACGGAGCATATCATGTTTTCGTCTGTACATCTGCTCTAGAGTCCACCACATGTCAACAGCAGTTTTTTGGTGAAGGATCACTTGCTTGATTCCCGGGCTGACAGAGTTCAGAATCCATGTCATGACTTGTATGTTGTCCCGACGCCAGGCTCTAAATTCTGCGCTCGACTCATCAGGCTTCGTCCTTGTTCCATGCAAGATGTCAAGTTTGTCTTGCCCTTCAACGTACAACTCCACGGCTACAGCCCAAGATGCATAGTTCACATCAATCAACTTCTCAGAGGTGATTTGAAGAATCAACCCTCCTGATCCCGGAGGAATCATCATGCTCTGGACACTGCTAATAGCGGAAGGCGTACCTCCAGAAGCCGTTGATGTTCTTCTGCCATAGATGCACAAGAAGAGAACCGTTCCAAGGAAAAACGGTTGCAAACAATGACAAGAAGGGACTCCCACACCGACCGCAGGTTGCTGGCGCCTTCGCACGCGGATCTTGCGGGGGTTTCTGGGGGCGGAGCCCCTGGAAGAAAAATTTATGTGCTTCGGCAGCAGCACCAAGGCAAGACAAGAAGGCTACGACGGTAGCCCCACAAGGCGGTCCTCCAGAGGACGATCTGACCAGTAGGAGAGGAAGAAAAGGAGGAGGACCCGCGGCCGATCAGATCTTAGGATCTCCGCTCTGATACCATGAAGATTCTAGGGCAAAGGAAGCAGAAGAGGGAGAGAGGAGAAAACGGTCTCCTAGAAGGAGAACAGGAGTCGCGATCTCCACCCTATCGCGCCCACCAACTTGATATATATAATAAGAATAAAAGAACCAAATTACAAGTATGCCCCTCTAGGAAATGAGAGGGGAATAAAGCGCTGAAAAATTAGAAAACCTTAGAAGAGACAGATATAACCCTACTTACAACAGATCTAAAGTAAAATCCACATCTATAACAGAAAGAGGCAGCATGAAACATTTTGGATCTCGAATCGGTGTTCAGATAGTAGGTCCAAACCCGCATCAATCATGAGTGTCTGATCCCATGAAACAATATCAATTGGGTCATTGGGAACTGTCAACAATGAGCCTGTCTTAAACACATCATCCGACATTAAATGAAGTCCTGACACGGCAAACAATGCAACATCCCAACCAACCTCAACCATAGGGTCGACACTGAAATGGAATGGTTGCCAACTCTATTGGCTCTCCAACTGTCATAGTCGGCTCTGGAGGCATTGGCTTGGCACTAGCAAAGCACAACGTGATTTGGGAAAACGGAATTTACCCCTCAAATGTGGTGACTGGAGAGTGCAACTCGACTTCTCAGGGTCTATGGTGGTGAGCTGCTCTTCCATCCACTCGTCCCCAACTAATGTAGAATCCCAAAGAATGAGTAGTGCACCATGCTCCATCAATATAAGTAATGTCCTTCGATGTGGTGACCCCTTTAACCCGCCGATAGAACTCCACAAAAGCTCTATAACAACAATTTCACTAGGTTTCAATAGTGAATCGACAATAGGCGGAGAAATATAATTTGATCGATGCCTCTCATCTAGGACTACTATTGTTCTCTCCTTGTTCGACAAATATATGTCGAAACTGAAATTCATTTGGCACATGCGTAAGAGATTACCTAGGACCCCAATTTGATAGAACAAATTGGTTTCGATGCTCTGATACCAAGTTGATGTGGGACGAAAATGTCGGTGTCGATTTTGGCAAGGTACCCCACGGGCAACCGCAACGGCATCCAATTTGCTGAAATGGGCTGAACGGGGACTGTTTTGAGGTTGCTGGACCTTCAAAACTGCTAGACCTAGGTGATGTGAACTTGTCGGAGGGAGAAAGGGAGAAGAGAAAGAGGGGGTGGGGCCGAGCTGTGCAGTGCACCCTGGTCCGTGCTGGGGGGACACCGTACAGAGAGGGAGAGGGTGAAGGCACTGAGAGCGAGAAGTGATGGAGAGAGAGAGAGAGGACGTGGGCAGAGAGAGGGAGCTGGGGTGGGAAGAGAGAGATGGGAGAGAGGGGGCAACAGGGTTGCATGCGTGTGGCTGTTTTTTGGGCCACCGATGGTGGTGGGAGGGAGATAACAGAGATCCAGAGAGGGAGAGAGGGTATGGGCCGATGTTGTTGCCGTGGTGAGAGGGGCTGCGGTGGGTGCGGGGGGTGTTGGGGGGGGGGGTCGATGCAGCCAGCGCTGTGTTGGTTCCGGGTAGGGTGTTGGTGCCAGGTCGGTGCATGTTGGAGCTCTGCTCACAGCACAGGGGAAGTAGAAGAAGGAAGAAGAAGAAGAAGAAGCAGAAGAGGGGGTGTTGATGGAAGTGAGGGGGGGGGGGGTAGCCAGAGTGGATTGGGGGGGGGGGGTTGGCGTAGGTTCGGAGCAGGGTGGTGGAGGCGGTGTCGAACTGACGGCGGCCAGATGGGGAGAGAGGGGAGTGTGCAGGAGAAGGGAGCAGCGGTGGGGTGTCACATAGAGGTCGATGGGTAGGGTGGGGCGGACCACTTGGCGGTGCAGCGAGCTCAGCGGATGGTGGGGTGGCAGACCTCCGGAAAGCAGGGTGGGGTTGGCGGTGCAGGCTGGCGGTGGGGTGCTGGGCCCACAATGGACCTGTGCAGACGGCTGCAGTGACTGAAGGTGCTCACGGCAGCAGGTGCAGGTGGTTCTATGCTCACCGACGGTGTTGGCAGGGTGGAGGGATGGGGCGGCAGCTTTACAGATGGGGGAGGCTTTCGCGAGTGGCGAGAGGAAGAGAAAGGGGGGGAAATGTGGGCAGAGTGGGCGAGTGGAGGACATGAAGGGAGGGAGATGGGTTCGTGGGGTGGGGTATGGACGTGAGAGGAGAAGAAGGAGAAAAGGTCAACGGGTTGGGGGGGATGGGAGCAGTGAGAAGGCCGTGACTTGCCGCACGGGCCTCTTGCCCTTCCCTCTCGTAGGGAGCTCTCTTCTCTCTCTCAGAGAAACACAAAGACACAAAAAGATTTTATTGACTTCATTCCATTCCTCCAATACAAATAGAGGTCCCCTTTTTATAGATGACAATAAATTTCACTTGATTCTTTTGACCCTATCAAAACCAACAAAGATCAATATATTTTTTTCAATAAAAAGAAAGGCCCGTTAATAGACATGACCCATTTGGACACAATTAGGAGTAGACCTAATGAAAATAGATATAGAAAATTACATAATAAAGGGTAAAATACCCAAGAAAATAAAAATGACTCTACTAGCTCGCTTATCGTCCTCATTTGTGTTGGCGTCACGAAGTCCATTGGTAAGGCTCAAATTTTGATGACGTCGATTTTACTTCTACATCATTTAGAGTAAAAGAATTGACAAGAAGGCTTGTCGATACAGCAAAAGACATTGCAGAAAGCAGTTCACATAGATGAATAAAAGAGCAGAATGACAAAAAGGGGTCCCTCTCTCTGGCCCCACTTAGGATTTGGTAACATTCAAAAAAGAAGTTACTTAGGATTTAGTGGATGATGATGAATAGAATGGTTGTATCAACATGCCAACAGTATTTGATTTTCTGATGCAGATTGATAATGTTGTGATTGCTCATAGACGGTCATTTCCTAGTGCAAAAATACTTAATGTACGTCATTGGTCAGGTTAAAGCTCTCATTTTCTCCATTTTAGGCACACACAAGTTTGTTTAGCAGATGCACTAGTTGATGGCAGCATGATATGCTCGTGGTTAAGTTATGATCAAGATTCTCTAGCAATACCTTGGATATGAAAGCAGAAAACTTCCTCATGTGATGGTCACCATTTTCTGAGATGTGGGCCAAAAGGATCTTCATGTCTAGGAACACATTATTCCTTCCCCTACTCCCAACATGCCCCATTCACCCCACCCCCAAGATAATGAAAAAGGAAAAAATTGACAGGTATATCTCATATCTCCAGGAGCCTCTCTGCAGAAAATGAGCTAAATGTTTAAGGTAATCTATCAAAAATAGAGGACTCTGATCCTCCACTTTGCTAGAGTTTTATGTCACTCAGCCATTGCAAGTATATCTTTCGGACGACTCTTTACTTTGAGAGATCCATGTGCTACTCTCCTAAAGAATCCAACTTATGTCGTCATCAAGCATTAATTATCACCTTCTTATCTGCATTCATTTTGCACTTCTTCTTCCTGTTGAATATAAGATCCTCAAAGGATCATTTATTCCATCCCACCTCTGTGCTTATTTATACTCTTTGCTAGATCTGCTGAGAGCTGAAACAACCCATGAGCAGGTGGTCAAAGAATCCAACTCATGTTAGGTGCATATTTCTTTTACATCAACAATCCAAAAATATGCCTTCATCTGTATCCATTTAGGTTACGATTGATAACACTGAAAACTTAAGACTGAAATCTGAGATTCACATCTTAAACCTGAATAGGTAGCATGGAAGTCCTGAGTACTGAATGACACAGATTGCTTGATAACTACAAAGAAGATATTTACAGATGATATGTTTACCATTTTAACACCTAATTAATGATAATATCTTGATCTAATTTTGATATATACTTTGAAAAATAAAACAAGCTCATATATATGAATTATATATCATAAATTAATATATAAAATGATCTAAAATAGACTATAATAAATAAATTTCATATAGGTGTATCAAATAAAAATGAAAATTGTAAAATTATGAATAATTATATAAAAATGTGATTAAGTAAAACTATTTCAGAACGAAGGTAATATCCTACACATAACTGCATCAACTAATATTCTATTATTCTAAGACATACGGTAATTTTCAAGTTTGTAGAAGTTTTATCTATAATAATAAATTAATTTTATAATATATGCATGGACAAAAATATCAGCACATCTATGAACAAAATTTGTTCTTTGTTTGCGACCGATTTTCACAGCCATAGCAAAGGCTTGAATTATATATATAAATATAATTTAATGGGGGCTGCGTGCAGCTTTAAAAAGTAAAGTTTATGTAAACGAAAGAGAACTGCAATGGGGAAAAAGACATGCCGGGCGCGGGCAGGTGTAGGCTCAAAGATGTGGGCGATGTTTTCAGTTATAAGCTACTTTTGTTAGCTTAGCGCCATAGTTCTCAAGGCGACCCAAGGCGAACTTGGGTCCCTCAGGTGCCTGAGTGCTTAGGCGGTGCCTAGGCAACAAGTTCATAAGAGAGAGAGTGGGGGGAGGGAGAGAGTATGTGCCTATTATTTCTAGCATGTGAATATTAGTGGGGGGTCTAATTGACACTAGAGTAAAGAAAAAAAATGAAGTAGGTGAAAAGGAGAAGGGGAAAAAGAGCAGAGTTGGAAGGGGAGGGAGGAAACAAATAAAATTGGAATAAGATACATGAAAATTTTATAGATTTTAATAATAAAAATTGAAGGAGAGGATGGGAGGAGAGAGGGGGCAGAGAGAGAGAGAGAAAGAGAGGAGTTAGAGGGGTGTGGATCTATCTATGACCCAGCCTCGCATCGCGGATCGACCTGTGGGGTCAGGATGTCGGGGGGGGGGTGTTTAATGGGGGGCGATGCCCACCCTTGCCAGGGGGTTGCTAGGGGGGCGGAGTCCCTCGGCCTGAAAAATTTTGGGGGGTTATTATAGGCTATGCCCAGGGCCTAGGCCTGGCAACCCAAGGCGGCTAGGTAGGGCAAGCTTGGGTTTAGAGCCGAGCCAGACAGCCCAAGGCGCCCAGGCGGACTTCTTGGGTGTCTTTTTGGGCCGAGAAAAGGCGCCCCAGTGCCTTGGGCCTGGATCAATGCTTGGTTGCTTAGGTGCTGCCTAGGCGGTGCCTAGGCGACCGCCTTGACAACTGTGCTTAGCGCTTCAGCGAGTTACCGTCCACCTTTATACTGTTAGGAGTCTGAAAAGTTATTTAATCAAGCACATCTAATTGGATTATGTCTCTTTGTTTCAAAAGTAAGAGTCTAATTAAGAGTTATCAAACACCTCCTTATTCCCCATGTTTGCAAATTCAAAAGCCTAGCCTGACCAAATGTATGAGCAGTTTAAGTGTTGGTGAAAGTTGTTTTAGTCCTATATAGATTATTCATGTGCCATTCTTCATCCATAGTACTTGTAGGCATTTCCACCTACTAATGCGAACTTCAAGTTGATGCTTAGGCTCAACAACATTGTAACACCCCACCACTTAGGCCATAGCTTTTCCAGCATCTGGCTCAGGGTGGAGGACAATACCTTCAGAAAATAATGGGTTTGATGATCTACAAGCGAACATTAATGCATAGTTAATATGGAACAAAATGAAATGATAAGCCATGAAAACATGTTCCCATGAATATACATTCATTTATTCTAGTGAAGAACAAAAGGTACATCTTGTATTTTCACATATCCATTGAGTACAAACTCTATAGTACATGACATTGTAAAAAAACAAAAGAAAAGTGCATTCCTAAGACTCATGGTCAAGATTTTCTATCTACTACTTCAAGTGCCAACATGAGCCAAACAGTTTGACTTAATTGCTACTCTTGCAAAAACAAAAAGAGTAGCAACAAGTATGGAAACCCATGTAGAGATTTTTCATCTGACCTATCTTTATGGGCAAGCTAGAAGAGGACAAGTTAGCAAGTTCCATGAAAATTGTAATTTTACCTTGATGAAGATTGATTTCCCTTTTGGTGCTGGACCATGCTAGAAGAACTCTCAGTTGAGACATGGCGTCGGAAGAACATGGGAGAATTGGGAAGCTAGTGGCTAAGTCCGAAGACCAGACAATCAACCTGGTGGGTCTTGCAAGGGTAAAGGGATGTCAGGCTGGGATGTGAGTCCTTGGGATAACCCTTCGATGCCTAAGCCAGTAATTTTCCCAAAAAAGGGTTCAGTGCCTGATTGACACCTCCAAGAGCACTCATCTTTGGACCCTCCATAACCAGTTACTTGTACAAACTACATTAAAAAAGGGATAACCAATTGTTAATGGAGAAACTTCAAGGATGGGGCAGAGATGGCTAACTGCGATCAATTTAAGTCTTTTCCCTTTGACTTGGGTTAAAAGAATGGAATATACTTCACTAGAACAATCTTATATGGTAGAGCATGAATAGTGCACGGTAGACAATGCCCAACACTTTGACAGCTCCCATCGTTGTGACGTGGATCCAACATCCAATTATTGAGACTTGATAGAAGAAGAGAAGACATGCAGATGACATAAGATTTTTTGCGGCATTGCCTACAAGAAACTAGGTGGAAAGGACATAAAGCTAAAGATATTGATGGATATAAAATTTGGTATACGGGTAATAATAACTCTAGAAATGGTGTTGCTATAATAATAGATAAAAACTTAAAAGATAGAGTTGTAGAAGTTAATAGATTGGGGGATAAACTGATGTTAATTAAACTTATCTTAGGTGAGGATATTTTGAATAAAATTAGGCATATGCACCTCAAGTAGAATTAGAAGAGAGCATTAAAAAGTAATTTTGGGAGGTTATTGATAGTTTGATCCAAAATATCCCTAGTGAAGAGAGAATCTTTGTTGGAGGGGATCTTAATGGTCATGTGGGTAAAGATAATAGAGGTTATGAGAGAATTCATGGAGGGCTTGATTTTGGCAATATAAATGATATGGGATATATTAATATTATTCTTGATTTTACCATAGCCTATGATCTAGCAATTGCTAATACCTTCTTTAAGAAGAGAGACGAACACTTAATAACATACAAGAGTGGAACACATATAAGTCAAATTAACTATTTTTTTATTAGGAAGGTCGATAGAGTTTTATGTAAAGATTGCAAAGTTATTTCTAGAGAGAGTTTAGCCCCTCAACATAGGTTGTTAGTAATGGATGTCATTATCCCTAAATTTAAAAGAAAAATAATTATAAATAATTGTTCTAAGATTAAATAGTGGAATTTAAAAAGTAAAAGTTTAGAAACATTTTAAAATCATCTATTAGAGGAAAATATTTAGAATTTAGAACAAGAAATTAATGTAATGTGGAATAATGTTGCATATTGTATAACGAGTGTAGCAAAACGACTCTTAGGCGAATCTAAAGGTAAAAAGAATTTAGAAAAAGAGACTTGGTGGTGAAGTGAGGAAATCCAAAATACCTTTAGAGTAAAACATGAGTGTTTTAAAGTTTGGCAAACTAACAAAAATAATCAAACTCTAGAAGCTTATAAAATCGCCAAAAAGAGGGCTAATAAAATAGTTAACGAAACTAAATCAAAGGCATTTGAAGATTTGTATAATAAATTAGGAACCCGAGAGGGTGAAAATGACATATTTAAACTTGCTAAATTAAGAGATAGGAAAACTATAGATTTAGATCATGTTCGTTACATTAAAGGTGAAGACCAAAGGGTTTTTAACTAAGGATCTTGAGATTAAAGAGAGGTGGCATAGTTATTTTCAGAAGTTACCTAATGGAGATTGCGTCAAGGATTTCTCTTTAGAAGGTGTCCAAGAGTCAACAATATTTGATAAATATCAATATTTCAGGCGTATTAAGATGTATGAAGTGGAGGATGCCTTAAGGAAAATGAAAGTGGCCAAGGCCTTAGGACCCGATGGCATACCTATTGAAGTATGGAAAGGCTTAGGAGATATTGGTATTCAGTGGTTAACTAAATTTTTCAATAAAATTTTAAAGGAACGGAGAATGCTAGAAGCTTAGAGAAAAAGTGCTGTAGTTCCTTTCTATAAAAACAAAGGAGATATTTAAAGCTGTAATAATTATCGTGAAATTAAGTTTATGAGTCATACTATGAAATTTTGGGAAACAGTAATCGAAAAACGCCTCCAATGTATGACTACTGTATCGAAAAATTAGTTTGATTCTATGTCGAATAGATCTACTGCAAAAATTATTTTCTTACTACGGCAGCTAATGGAGAAGTATAGAGAGATGAGAAAAGATTTGTATATGGTTTTTCTTGATTTGGAGAAGGCGTATGATCGAGTACCGAGAGAATTGATTTGGTGGACATTAAGAAAGAAAGGAGTCTCTCAAGAATATGTTGATTTGGTTAAGGACATGTACGACAATACTATTACTATTGTTCGAACTATTGCTGGAGAGACTGGTGAATTTTCAGTTTCTATAGGTTTGCATCAAGGTTCTGCACCAAGTCCGTATCTCTTTGCGTTAGTTATGGATGAAGTAACAAAACATTTGCATGAGGATATCCCTTGGTGTATGTTATTTGCAGACGATATTGTCTTAATTGATGAGAGAATTGATGCTTTAAATGATAAGTTAGAGCGTTGGAGACTTGCCTTAGAGTCTAAAGGTTTTAAAATTAGTAGGAGCAAGTCAGAGTTTATGCATTGTAATTTTAGTAATGGGAGAGTAGTACAGGAAGACATGGTTCTAATTGATGGATATAACATTCTGAAGAGCAATAGCTTTCGGTACTTAGGGTCTATCACACAAGAGAATGGAGAGATTTATGACGACGTTGCACATAGGATTAAAGCAGGCCGGTTAAGATGGAGAAGTGCATCAGGAGTCCTCTGTGATCATCATAGGCCTGTGAAACTCAAAGGGAGATTTTATAGAACGGCTGTGAGACCTACTTTGTTATATGGTACCGAGTGTTAGTCAGTACGAAAGGAACACATTCACAAAATGTGTGTAGCAGAGATGAGGATGCTGAGATGGATGTGTGGCAAGACTAAGAAAGACAAGATTAGGAATGAGCGCATCCGTAAGGACTTGGAGATATCCCCAATTGATAGTAAAATGAGAGAAAATAGATTCAGGTGGTTTGGACATGTGTTTCGTCGCCCTAACTCAGTGCCAGTTAAAAGATGTGACCGAATCTTAGTGGATGCTAATAAAAGAGCTCGAGGAAGGCCTAAAATGAGATGGTGCGATGTTATTAGGAAGTACATTAGTTTCTTGGGTTTAAATATGAATATAGCACTTGATAGAAATCTTTGGCGGAACAAGATTCATGTAGCCGACCTCAAATAATTGGGATAAGGCTCTGGATGATGATGATGATGATGATGATGATGATGATGATAGGTGGTGGTGGTGGTGGTGATGATGATGATGATGATTTTAAAGCCACTGGGGCAAGGTAAATGCAATTGAAATGGTAACAGGTAAGAGAGGAATTAATGTGAAAAGGATGAAATAGTGCATTCTAAAAGGTTTGAATGGAGGTAGTGAATGCAAACTTGAGAAAGTTTTGATACTGAAAGATTTCAGTTTCATTATAAATGAAGTGGAAAGACAAAAGTTGTTGGGTTGAAGGGTTTAGATTGACATGAAAGCTGTGTATATACATATGTATGCTTTCCTGCATAGTGTTCCCCAATTTTTTTGTTATTTTGTTCAAAATTTTCTTTTTATCTTTTAATTCACCATCTATTCTCTAGCCATATATATATATATATATTTCTATTTTGGTTTCTTTTTTTTGTTACTATTACTTATAATTGGTTGCATGTATTGTTTTACTCATAACATATATAACTCGGTAGATATACAAAATCCAGCTAGCAACAGCTAGGATTTCAGCATCCTTAAAAGGATTCCTTATCCGTCCACTAATTGGGATCACCACATTTTTGACATAAAAATGGTTGGCATCATGCTGGCAGCCAATGGAAAGGCTTTATTCTGATCTTTGTGTTTTGGTCCAACAAGCCAACCCCAAAGTCATTGGATAAGACTTTATGAAGGTGGTTTTATTTCACGTTATCATCTTGTGGCATATCATCAGTAGCTTTTCACTTCATAACATTCTCATTCAGATATTTGTTAAACTTCTCCAATGGATAACTTCAGGTATGGTTTTGAAAGAAATTTATATGTTTGAGACTTCCCATTGGGTTAATCAGATTGATGTTGTTTCAGAGTTCCCATATGAAAAGTTGCTTCAACATTTATTCACTACGCGTTTGTTTTCATCTATTAAATTTCTGAATGCAGAAAGAGCATGACTGAATACGATCCACGTTTAGTTGCTCCAACTTGTTTGTATCTGGCATCGAAAGCAGAAGAAAGCACAGTGCAGGCTAGACTGATTGTGTTTTATATAAAAAAACATTGTGAGCATTCATCTTCAGAAATTCAGTATGATTTTTAATAGGATTTTCATATGCCAAGGTCTACTTTATTGGACTTACATGCTCTATAAATCAGGGTCAGATGACAAATACCGCTGTGAAATAAAGGATATTCTTGAGATGGAGATGAAGCTTCTAGAAGCACTTGACTATTATTTAATTGTTTACCATCCTTACCGTTCATTGACTCAGTATGTATTTTCTATTCATAAGATTGTGCGTCATGAAATTTTCTTTTGTTTTAATTGCCTTTCGTTGTGCATGTTCTTTTACCCCAAAACTGCATTGGCTGTGTTAACTTAAATATAAAAAAGGTATTGTTGAATGCATTAGTCTCCGTGTGAAATCAAGCATTACTTCATCAAACAGCTGGACATTATAACATACACTTTATCTATTGACTCCAGATTGATGGATCCTGGATTTAATGGTAAGTTAGCTAATACCAAATTAGCTGGCCTTTTGTTTCTTGTTCTTTCTTAGACACTCTTGAAGCCATGTCCCGGCCTCCAATTTGTTTGGACAGGATATGAGTTAAGTTGTTTCTTCAGTTAGACCGGATAAATTGTCATGTTTTTTGGGTTATGCCAAATAAATTTTGATGTTTCAAATGGTTTGTACAAAGCTTAAATGTGCACTCATCCTTAGTCAATCTTTCGCAGATGATATTATCCAGGGGTCATGGTGTCAGCATTCTGGCAGAAAGTTATGACAAAACCATCAGTTAACCTGGATATTGTAACATAGAAACAAAGTATTTTTTTACCATGCCTTTAAAACTTATCTTATTTATCGAAGTGTTCCTTTCAATCTTATTCTAGAAGGTCTTTTGTTCTCAGTGGTTTTATAAATTTCGGAAAGGTATGAAAATGAAGGGTTCTAAGGGGTCTTATGCCTTAGGAACTTTCCTGTTCCTATCTCAATTCCCTGTCTTTAAGTTGATGAAATGCAATCCATTGGCTTTGTTTCCAGTAAGTTATCTTGCTAGGTTTTATTGTAATTCCCCTTCTTGCTAAGTTGATGTGAAACTAGAACATTTTCCCAGTTGCATGATTCCTAGTTCCTTACATGATATCATGGTTCTTTAAAGATTTCTGCAACATTGTGGACGAAGGATAGCTTTAGGATATCATGATTTATTTGTCTTTACTACTGTTGAGTTACTATCATCTACAGATGTCTGATGATGTTCTTCTTCCTTGTCTAGATTGTTGCAGGATGCAGGCATGGCAGAATTGACACATTTGTCCTGGTAGGCATTGGATCAGAGCTTACTGGATTTTCAATTCCTGTCCTAATTCTTTTTTTGCTCTTCACCAACCCTAACCAAACACTATTTCTATAAACAAAGATGGGGAAATTTCTTTCAATGAAGTTTTAATCTCATGGACATTTGAAGATCCACCCAAGCTTATGCTGATTTGACTTCTGCTTTCTTTCTCCATTTCTTTGGAATGCACAAATCAACTTTTGCTTTCTAGAAGACAAAAGTTTTGCTTTTGACATTGGTTTTTGACGACTATGAGATGCTACTTGTTTCAGTGAAAGCTTTCTTGTGCTCATTAAAGCTTCACTTCTCTACTTTACGATAGTTAATCTGTCTGAGCCCCTCAATAATATGATATCGAGTTATGCATATTTGGTAGACGAATATTGACTTCTGCTGCCACATGCATGGCATATTGAGAAAGTCCAGTGGAAGAATCCTTACTCGACTCCCCTAGTGATAGATATCTTTAACCCTTCTTGTGTCCTTTTTTTAAAATAAAAATTCTCTTTGGGGGTTGTCTCTCTTGGGGACAGAGAGCTGGAGACTTCCTGTCCAATGTACACTTATCTGCGCGGGTATATTCCCACAACCTCCACTTAGGAAAGCCTTGTGGGCAAACATGCTGTAAGGAGTGCCTTCTAGAAGCTTCCTAGGTCAATAATTGTTTTCTCAATATCTTCTTGATAGTTTACTCTTAAGTGAAAATCCTGTTTTAAGGTGCTTCTCTTTTTTCTGAATTTGTCTAGGGGCATTGTCAATGACACATACAGGATGGATCTCATTCTTATTTATCCCCCATATAAAATTGCTCTGGCATGCATCTACATTGCTACTGTGCTCAAAGAAAAAGATTCGACTTCATGGTTCGAGGAGCTCCGAGTCGATATGAACGAGGTAAAAATTGTCGTAAAATATAAATGGCTGTTTTTTCATTTAAGTTTGAAATTTGACTTGGATCTCTAAGATTGTCCACCTTGTTTGTCATTTTCAGATCAAGAATATTTCAATGGAAATATTAGATTTTTATGACACATATAAACCTCCAATCCTTGAAGAAAGAATCAGTGCAGCCTTGAACAAGTTATTGTCGAAGGCCTGAGTGCATTTTACTCTTTGAAAGTGAGTAGCAAAAGTGGGATTCTTCATCTTGTGTTCTGAACAGGTATTCCTGTCATTGAACAGGTATTCCTGTCATTTGTATGGTTCTTCCCCAGGAACTTCACATCGGTTAAGGATGGTAATAGAAGAGGAAGAGTGAAGCTTTATTATGCAAGGCTTTTGCATATATTTCCTTATAAGAAAATTCCCTACTTAACCTTTGTAAGAAAGTACATTTAGTTTTATAAGCTAATTACGTGCTATTTTTGCGGTGGTCAGTGTTGTAATCTTGTGTCTCTACAAGTTTTGATGATGAAGTATAGGTGTTGATACTAGATACTCAAGTGATCAAGAACTAATTGATAGAATTATACTCAAGACATAGTAGTTAATCGATCAAGAGCAAGTAAATTGAATGCACGACACTTAATCAATTAACTAAGGATACAATGGGAATGTGCAGAAAATAAACCGAACATCTAATATCTAATCAAAATTGTTGAGGAAGGGAAATAGTTCTTATATCACGTATCATCTTCTCTATTTATTTGTTGTGGAAGTCGTCTGGTATCCGTGGAAGTCTGTCAACACCAGAAGTCAGAAGGGCGTCAGAAGGAGTCTCGGGTGTTATCCTAGGAGACAACCCTCCGATCCTTAAGTCAGCAATGAATTAATGAAGAATAGAGAAGAGCGAGAGAGAGAGAGAGAGAGAAAAGGAAATCGTAGTCGAGAGTTGAAGGGCCGTGTAGACCCTCAAAACGAGTGCTCGTCGCTCCTAGTGTTCACTCGGTGAGTGCTCGCTGGGCCGTAAGGTCGTCGGAGGAGAGTTTCCCTTTCAGCGTAGATTGTTGGTGCTTCCCTCTCGTAGTGCAGTAGGGTTAGTAGCTTTATTCTCTTGTGTAGCAGGTTTTGGCAGAATCATCTACCGTGTCCCTCTTCTTTGTCGTTCCCCTTCTTATAGGGGTTGTCCTGGAGCGAGGAGCCTTATCCCTTGATAGGGAAGGCGTAAGTAGTGGAGCAACTCCTTTCCGCTATAGCGGCGGGACTTTCCCGTTGGAGGGTGAATACTTCGGCGTCGGCTGGTCCCGGGGCAAGTCTTACGGCGCTCATGGGGCGTGCTCGCCCGTTATGGGATCATGGCCGACGTGGTAGGGGGTAACGGTCGGTCGCCGGAGGGTTCTCCGACGACTAATGCATTTTTCCGTGCTGTAGAATCCAATGTCGAAGTTGGGTTGGGCCGCGTCTTGGCAGGCCGTTCACCTCGGGGCCTCTTGGGCGCGCTAAGGGGACGGATCCGATTTGGGCCTGTCGCTATTGGGCTGTCCATGGGCCAAACCGGATTTACCCTCCTCACTTCCCCCCTACGCTTGGTTGTCGAGCACCCTGCAGGGAGCCGAGAGTAGAACATGAGAGGGTATGTCGGAGTGTAAGATTCGAGGTTGATCCCTTCGTCGATGCGGGAGTCGATGTGTCTGGTTCCTCCGCCCGGTGAGGACCTTCTTTTCTCTTGCGTTTTCCATCTTCCGTAATTATGCCTCCTCGGAGGAGGAATCTTCGTGCCAGTCCTTCTTCTGTCGAAGAGGTATCTCCTGGCCAATGTAGCACGCCGAGCACTTTAGGTGCCGGAGCCAGTTGTCCTGATTCCCCGCAGTTAGTGGCGTATAGGGTGGTTGGAGGGCTGCGAGAGTCTTTCCAGATCCCACCCGACTTTGACATTATTTTCATGACTGTGGATGATGACCAGATGAGTCTCCCTTCGGGCGGGTTTATGATCCCTGTGGCCTCTCTCCAGGTGGGCTTTCGCCTGCTCGTTCACCCTTTCATTGCGTCCGTCCTTCACCATTATGGGCGACGTCCTGGGGAGTTGTCTCCCAACTCTTATTATATCCTCTATGGGTTTATCTATGCGTGTCGGAGAGCGTCGGTGGAGCCTAGCGTCCATCTTTTTCGGCATTTCTATTTCATCTAGCGCTGCCCGGCCAACACGGCCTACGCCTATTTCAAGGCTCGGTCTGGCCGGAACCTCATCCGAGTCTCCTCCGCCGCGGCTAACCTGAAGGGTTAGTCGCAGCGGTACATGTATATTGCTGAGTCGAGTGACTACGATCACTCTGGCAGTTGGAGGTTTAGGGGTACCCCTCCTATCTGGGCCGATAGGAAGCCTCCAACCAACGCCGAGGATCGTAAGAAGGTCGACGCCATCCTCCGATTTTGCATGGTCGACGCAGACTTCGTGCTGACTCCGGGGTTGCTCCGGGAGATGGGATTGAGTTCTCCATTGCCGCAGGGTACTGGCTTCGATTCCTCATCGTGTTCTTGTTAATGGCGGATTGGGCTAACCTATTCTTGCTCTGTTTTCAGGGGCACCCAAAATTTCGGTGTGGAGCTATGAGATCGTCAAGTTGTCGCGGTGCGCTCCTCGCCCGGTGGATCACGTTGCGCTGGGGGCCGGCCAGGTGACAATTGTCGCCCCCCAGGCCGAGGTTGCTTTCGCTCCGGGGAGGTTACAATTTTCGGTCCCTACCGGTGTCCCTCTGGTGCGTTCACCAGCAGTGCCCACGACTGACGAGGGGTCGAGCCCTCGGAGGGATCCTCTTGAAAGAACCGCTAGCACAGCTGAAGAAGAGTCCGCCATGGCTGGTGGTAGTCGTGATCCCCTATCCGAGGATGATCTGATGGCGCTGGACGACCAGCGTCGTGCGAGGAAGAGACTACCCTGGCCCGGGGCCGCGCACCGCCTCCTCCGTCGTCTGAGCCGCCTCAATCTGAGGCTCCGCCGTCGCCATCGGCCGGTCAGCCGTCGGTTTCTTCTCCTTCGTCGGTCTCCGTGGCACGGGGGCGTGACAGGGGCAAAGCCCCTACTGTCGACGTTAATTCTCCTCCTCCCCCGGAGGTCCCCTTGCGACGACAGTCCTCGCCGCCCGAGGGGACGGCGTCCGGGCTTTTTGAGGTCACAACGGTCGTTGCCCTTATGGGAAGGAGCGTTCGTCGGCATGAGCGCACTGAGGATCTTGGCCGCGAGGCCGAAGAAAGGTTGGTGGCTCTGGCCGCCCAGGGCGTGTGTTCAGTTACCCATGCCCTTGGCTTGTGGAGGTATCACTTCAATGCTCTCGCTCGGAAGCTGGAGGCTAGCCAGGCCTTTCAGGCAGAGCTCTCGGCCAACGGCGAGGTGCTCGAGGAGCGCCTGAAGGGGTCTGAGGCCGCCAACGCCGGGCTCCACGAACATCTACATCAGCAGGGGTTGGCCCTTGCCGGAATGGAGCGAGACCGTGATTTCTTTGGCGTTCGGGCGGAAATGGCCGAAACCCGTGCAGTCAAGCTGGGGGCGCAAGTCTAGGACTTGACGACCCGTGCTCAAGAGGTCGAGGTGGAGCTTGTTGGGTTGCGCTCGTCGATGTCTATTGTTAACGAGGAGGCGGTGAAGAGCTTCCGCTCCTCTTCGGTTTATCGGGATGAGCTGACCGCGGTTGCTTTGGAGTTCTACGGGCCGGCACGCGATCGTGGATTCCGGGAGGGCTGGAGCGCTACTGTTAAAGCCACAGCGGAGAGCCTTGGCGTCGTGGTCCCGACTCTTCTCCCTCCCTCGACACCCTATGGCCGGGAGGCCGACGACGATGAAGGGGAGCCTGGCGACGAGGAGGCTGGTGCCGAAGAGTCGGTGCCGGGCTCGAGCGCGGATGAGCGAGCACCCGTCGATGCCTCGACTGTGGGGGACCATGTGGTGGACTTCGTTGATGATCTTTCTCCCTCCGGAGCTAATTCCGCACATGAGCCTGAAGAGCCCAGGGCACGTGA
Source organism: Amorphophallus konjac (assembly GCA_022559845.1). Taxonomy (NCBI): domain Eukaryota; kingdom Viridiplantae; phylum Streptophyta; class Magnoliopsida; order Alismatales; family Araceae; genus Amorphophallus; species Amorphophallus konjac. The sequence continues at coordinate 401,466,532 of CM040126.1, forward strand.
TGATGTACTCGGGGAGAACCCTTGAGAGGGTGCCCCTTGCTTTCTTTTAATTTCTTTTGTCTTTTCCAAGGCGGTAGCTTTCCCCTTGTAATCTTTCTGTCTTGGAATAGAAGCCTTTCCTTTGTTTCGCAAATCTTGAGATTTCTTCCGTATATTTTTCTCCCTTCTGAACGGTTGCGAGATCCCCTAGAGTTACGAATCGGCGCCCTTGAGAGAGAATCTGAAAGGGCGCGACTTTCGAGATCCGTCGCTTCGGTTTTAGTGGATTTGCTTGAGATGGTGAGAGTCCACATTCTTATGGGGACTTTGCTTCTCCTTATAAATAGCGGCTTCCATGGTGAGCTTTTGGCCATCTCTAGCCTGGTGGGTTTTGAGGAGAGAGTCCTCCTGTGGGATGTCATCAGGGGAGTCTGGTACTTTGTCCGAAGAAGGATCTCCGCAAGCCCGTCGTCAACCCTTGATCCTTCGGAGGGAGCCTCCCCCAGCACCGTAGCGGCCGTGGCCAGAGCTGGGAGCGCATGGCCCTGCCTCCGAGGACTACAGGCTCGGATATTTGGACGGCTGGCGGGAAGCTTTGGATAAAGTCAACCGCTTGTACGCCAGTAGGGGGGTTCTGCTTCTTGAGTCGGATAGGTTCCGTCCTTAAGGGGATGGGGAATCTCCCTGTATTTACCCTTCCTGCTAGTGGACGAGGCTCCTTTCTAGCTCATCTTGTTTTCATGGTGCATGACTGCTCCTTTCCTACTCTTTGAATTGTAGATGCGTGTCGAGATGTTCCCCGTTGCTGGATCATCTTCCTTCTGGCGGGAAGGGGCGTATGAGGGCGCGGAATCTATTTTCCCTTCTTCCACTCTGCGGGTACGCGACGAGGTATCCTTCCGAGCTAAGGGGAGCGCTTTTCTGCTTGAAGATAACGGCAGGCGGAGCAGTAGGACTTGCTTGTCGGTTTGCAGGCATGGCCAGTGTGCTGCATCAGCCTTCGTAATGCGTGGGCCTCGTTGCTTCAGTGTCCGCCATTGGCTAGGGGTGGGTAGGCCTGCTGGTTCCCTGTAATGAGTGGGCCTTGTTGCTTCACTGCGCCCCGTCATCCGGGGATGGTCGGGTCAACCGACCTAGTTGTCTTGGTGCAGGTCTATTTGCCGATGGTGTCCCCGTTGGACCGCTTCGTCAGAACAAGTAACCGAGGAGCGGCCGTGTAACACCCGATGTTTTTAGGCTAAATAGGAACCAAATATTTATGAAAAAGATAGCTTACACTTGATGATATTTACTATAAATAGATGATATGTTGAATAAATAAGAATTCAGATATATTATTATTAGAGTAAACAAATGGCTAGTTAATATTTCTTTTTGGAATAAAAGTAAATATGTTACTAGGATCGAACCTGTCTCTGATACCTAAGACAATGACTAATATGGTAATTAAAGTAAATAAAATTATGAAAAGTAAAATCCCTCCATGAAGTACTACCATAATCAAACTCTAAATCGGTGAAGACCCTAGTGTATAATTGTTAATGAGATATAAAACACCACGGGGAAACCCGATAGCTGTAAGGGCCTTGCACATGAAATTAGTTTGAGGCTAATGGGCCGTACATATATACATACATATATAAATATATATTCATGCAAAGCTATCAATAGATATAAGCCACGTACATAAGAAGTAATAAATGTGTTTAGTATTAAAGCATTTCAACACGAAACCCTAACTCACATAAAGGAAAACATCATAATAGCTACATGGTTCATATTAACCTTTGTATATGTATGTACTAATCTTCACTCATATACATATATACATCCATGTAAGAACCTTTATGTATTGAAACTATTGGTTCAGCACTCACTTATATACGCAGGCGTGGTGCTTAGAATCCAAGGCAACCCGTGGGCCCGGTACACCCACGATCAACATACTGTCTTTATGAGGAAACCCCAATACATCGAAGGCCTCGTCAGTCATTAAAAGGAAACCAAAATCAACTCATATATATGTTAAACCCACACACACACACATATATATAAACCCTATATACAAATTGCAAAGCATATATTAAACTCACTCATATATATATATATATATATATATATGTATGTGTGCATCTATATGATACAATACATATACAGCACATAAATGGACCTCACATTTATAGGCTAAAGCTCTCGATTGGGCCTTGCTTAAATAGAAACCTAAAAAACTAAAAGGGAAAGGTATGTTATTGGGCTTTAAGCCAAGCCCACCTACATGGGAATCATTATGGAAGTTGTACATAAATATATATATATGAGAAGCCCAGAACCTTCTTTTCAAATACCAATAGGTTTGGCTTCGAATGAAGATTAGGAATGTGGCTACGATTTAGGTAATCCTAAGTCTACTAGGATTCATTAACAGAAGGTATCCATTCCATTAGGATTCTTCACATGGGTAGTTAATTCCCAATAGGATTCAAAACCCCCAGCTCTATAAATAAAACCTCCTGTTAACAAGCCGGCCATTGTTGCTACTTGTGTTTTCTTCCCTGCACCGAGCATCGTCGTCGTCCTCTGCTATTGCTCGTGGGGAAGGAGTCTTTCCTTCCACCAGCTGCTTCATCCGTCTGCTGCATGCCAAGTGCTACTGCCGTTGCTTAGTACGTGTGGCTGCTACTGTTGATGAAAAAGTAGTGAAGAAGCAAGGCTTCTTCCCTGATCTTCTTCTTCCGGTTGCTGCGGTTGCTGTACGCGTGCAGTGCTGCTACGGTTTGCTGCTGCAACTGTTCTTCCTACTTGCTGCTGACTGCCGTTCTTCTTCCTCCTACTGTGAAGCTGATCTTCTTCCCTCTGCATCCTTCTTCCGGCTGCAGAAGACGTGGTCATCTTCTTTGGCTTCTTCCTTCATCTTCGTCCCAGTACCCCGTCAAAGAGGTAGGTGTTCTCAAGTTCTAAGCAAAACCCTGTGAATTAATAGGCCTTCTGCATGCATATAGGTTGTTAGACATCCTTAGAGATATTTTCCGTATCGGGTTTTCATGATTTCTGCATATACAGTAAATAGCGACCCAGGCTAGGGTGCTATTTGATATAACGACCGTGCAGACAGTCGTCAATTAGCTAGTTAATTAATAATTACACATGTTCAAAATTTAATAACTGTGAACCATGACATCTAACCTAATGCATGAGTATACTGTTAGATTCCTGCTATTTTTCTCTGTCTGAATATGTCTCTAATTTCTTGATTGGACATACTTCAAAAATCATGTGTCTATGATTGTACCTGCCCGGTGCATATCATATGACAAATAAATAACGATCGCCTTTAGGTCGTCAATTGAATGAACGCCCCCACACTCAGGCGCTAATTAGTGATAACCTGTGAACATTAAACTATTCGTGACAGAATTACATAGATAATGGAAATAACGACATGAACCATGCCGTCAATTTGAAATATGACGCCCCTGACTAGGGCGCTAATTACTGAATTAAAGACTTAAGCCAAGTCGTCATTTACATAATATCTGGAATTGAGAATTTTTACAGATTTTAATAAATATGGAACCTGGATATAACGACTGAGTGAACAGTCGTTATATATTAAACTAGCGACCCTGCCCAGTGCGCTATTTCATGAAATGAAGACGTGATCTAAGGCGTCAATTTACTGTTTTCTGATTTCATGGTTGTCTGTAACCCTTGACAGTGGGTTATACGTATAGGTACTATATGCCATTCCGTGAGTATAGTCCCACGTTTCACAATATTTTATCGATTACCCCACTATTTCTCGGTGATAGATGAACCCTCCGCGGGACATTCCGTTCCTTCGGACCGGTGATTTCATCATAGAGACCTCCGTAAGACTCCTCATAGCCTTGGATTCCCTCAAGGTCGATTGAGCAGGTTGTACCGTTAAAACCCATGTCACTACTTGATTGCCATGTCACTCTAAAGAAACAAGGTATACCGGCCCTCATGACATGCTACTTGGATGTCATGAGAATATTCTTGAATTAATGGAATGGGAAACCATGCCATTAATGTTTATTAAGAATTATGTGCCATACTTATGGACACTAATTCTATCTACCTTATCATGTACAAGAACGAGCGACCATGTTATATAAGCGCTTCTTCTAAATGTCATGGCACTTAATTAGGGAGCCAATTCCACCTAGTTTATCGACATGTCACGGTTTGTCTATGCTCTTTGCGTGGATTTTATCGCTAGTCTGTCCTTACCCAAGGGCCTTGCCCTTGATTTCCATAAACTCTATTTCTCATTCTATTAAAGCTTGTTCTTTGGAACTCTCTATTGGCTACGAACTATAGTGGATGTCTAGATCTATTTTTAATGCTGCGTATATAGGGCCCGATCTGGTCCTGGGAGGAGCACCCGAAAGTACTTGTGCCCATGGGAGTTGTAATGATCACGGTGTCTGGCATTGCACCGAAGTGCATGACTAGTTTGATCTATTGGCATTCCACACACACACACACACACACACACACACACACACACACACACACTGTCTCTCTCTCTCTCTTTTGCGTGCATTGCGTGACTCGACTTGCGTGACCCGGAATGGGCAAAGTACTTGCGTGACTTGACTAGCGTGGCCCGGAATGGGCAAAGTACTTGCGTGACTTGACTAGCGTGGCCCGGAATGGGCAATGTACTTGCGTGAAAGTAGCCAATAAATCTTCAATTCTCTCTCTTGACTATCTCTTGTTAAAGACTTGCTTAATCTCTTGCTAGTTTCCCGTAGTTATCTCTACATGCATAGCTTTATTACATTTACATGCGAAGACGTAATTACTTAAACCAATTGCTTGTTCTTGAGATATAATTCCTACTGAGCTTTCGCTCACCCAGTTTATTCCAACATTTTTCAGGTATCCCGATGGCTAGCGAGACCGAGACTCACACGGGAGGGGCAAGTGTTCAAGCGAGCTCTGGAAATTAGTGAACCCGAGTCTTTTACCTTTCTTAAGTCTAGTTGGTGTCTCCTGTTAGTTTGTCATGTCTAAGTCTGTTAGTGTGTCATTTCCTTTTCTTTCATTGTGATGTAGTTGAGTCTTCAAGTTTTAGAATTTGAAATTGTAAGAGACTTATATTTGAAATAAAATTTTATTATTGCTCCAAATTATTTGGTCTTATGCGACTGCTCTTGATTATTCACGACTGTTTAACTATCACGTTCCGAGCAAATGACACGTTCCGCTGCTATCGATTTGGGGCGTGACAGAGGTGGTATCAGAGCTTTGGCTTTCACATCCTCAAGTTATTAGGTTCCAATGATAGGTCAAGTATCCTTTTCAGTCATATCAGAGCATTGGCTTTCACATCCTCAAGTTATTAGGTTCCAATGATAGGTTAAGTATCATTGTTAGTCATATCAGAGATTTGACTTTCACATCCTCAAGTTATTAGGTTCCAGTGATAGGTCAAGTATCCTTGTCAGTCATATCAGAGCTTCGGCTTTCAAATCCATAGGTCATTAAGTTCAAGTGATAGGTTTAGTATCATTGTCGGTCATCCTATAGGAATTTCATGAGAGATGGGTAGAGCTTGGGGTTAAAGTTATAAAAGAAAGATAAAATACTTACGTTTCATTAACATTAATTCTTGAGTCAATAAATCATCTCCCCACTTATCCTTGCAGGAACCTAGATAAAATGGAAGCGTCTAAGTCGAGCTTTGTCCCTGAGATGCTACTAGTAGATGTTGAAGCTTATGCGGACCTCGTTAGAAGGGTCCAAGAGTTAGAGAAGGCGGTAAAAGAAAAGGAGAGAACTGAAGGGAAGCCAACAATCTCGGGAGTTTCACCATGACCCGGAAAAGGCCAAACGAGGGTGGTAGTTCCCAAGAATGTAAGAAGTGTAAACTGTGTAAGTGCAAGAATGGTAAAGATTTGGTAGCTCCAAGAGAAAGATGTCAGTATTGTGGTAACAAAAACCATCAGTCGGAGGAGTGTTATCGGAAGACGGGAGCGTGTCTGTGTTGCGGGAGTTTGGAACATAAGTTAGTAAAATGTCCTACTAGGGACCGCCGAGGAAAGACTTAAGCCTCGGCAGAAGTCGATGTCGCAAGGGAAGGAAAAGCTATGGAAGGTACCCTCACCCTTAAGCCTAAATTAGTTCTTCCTAAAATTAGTTCTTTTCCATTCGATATATCTAGACTTTTTCTTCGCATTATAGCTAGTTCCCCATCTTGAGTAAGGGACGATGTGAATTTGAGGATCAAATTTCTTTAAGTGGAGGAGGGTGTAACACCCGGTGTTTTTAGGCTAAATAGGAACCAAATATTTATGAAAAAGATAGTTTACACTTGATGATATTTACTATAAATAGATGATATGTTGAATAAATAAGAATTCAGATATATTATTATTAGAGTAAACAAATGGCTATTTAATATTCCTTTTTGGAATAAAAGTAAATATGTTACTAGGATCGAACCTGTCTCTGATACCTAAGACAATGACTAATATGGTAATTAAAGTAAATAAAATTATGAAAAGTAAAATCCCTCCATGAAGTACTACCATAATCAAACTCTAAATCGGTGAAGACCCTAGTGTATAATTGTTAATGAGATATAAAACACCACGGGGAAACCCGATAGCTGTAAGGGCCTTGCACATGAAATTAGTTTGAGGCTAATGGGCCGTACATATATACATACATATATAAATATATATTCATGCAAAGCTATCAATAGATATAAGCCACGTACATAAGAAGTAATAAATGTGTTTAGTATTAAAGCATTTCAACACGAAACCCTAACTCACATAAAGGAAAACCTCGTAATAGCTACATGGTTCATATTAACCAATGTATATGTATGTACTAATCTTCACTCATATACATATATAAATCCATGTAAGAACCTTTATGTATTGAAACTATTGGGTCAGCACTCACTTATATACGCAGGCGTGGTGCTTAGAATCCAAGGCAATGCGTGGGCTCGGTACACCCACGATCAACATACTGTCTTTATGATGAAACCCCAATACATCGAAGGCCTCGTCAGTCATTAAAAGGAAACCAAAATCAACCCATATATATGTTAAACCCACACACACATATATATATAAACCCTATATACAAATTACAAAGCATATATTACACTCACTCATATATATATATATATATATGTGTGTGTGTGTGTGTGTGTGTGTGTGTGTGTGTGTGTGTGTGTGTGTGTGTGTGTGCGTCTATATGATACAATAGATATACAACACATAAATGGACCTCACATTTATAGGCTAAAGCTCTCAATTAGGCCTTGCTTAAACAGAAACCTAAAAAACTAAAAGGGAAAGGTATGTTATTGGGCTTTAAGCCAAGCCCACCTACATGGGAATCATTATGGAAGTTGTACATAAATATATATATATGAGAAGCCCAGAACCTTCTTTTCAAATACCAATAGGTTTGGCTTCGAATGAAGATTAGGAAGGTGGCTGCGATTTAGGTAATCCTAAGTCTACTAGGATTCATTAACAGAAGGTATCCGTTCCATTAGGATTCTTCACATGGGTAGTTAATTCCCAATAGGATTCAAAACCCCCAGCTCTATAAATAAAACCTCCTGTTAACAAGCCGGCCATTGTTGCTGCTTGTGTTTTCTTCCCTGCACCGAGCATCGTCATCATCCTCTGCTATTGCTCGTGGGGAAGGAGTCCTTCCTTCCACTAGCTGCTTCGTCCGTCTGCTGCATGCCAAGTGCTGCTACCGTTGCTTAGTACGTGCGGCTGCTGCTGTTGATGAAAAAGCAGTGAAGAAGCAAGGCTTCTTCCCTGATCTTCTTTTTCCGGTTGCTGCGGTTGCTGTACGCGTGCAGTGCTGCTACGGTTTGCTGTTGCAACTGTTCTTCCTCCTTGCTGCTGACTGCCGTTCTTCTTCCTCCTGCTGTGAAGCTGATCTTCTTCCCGCTGCATCCTTCTTCTGGCTGTAGAAGACGTGGTCATCTTCTTTTGCTTCCTCCTTCATCTTCGTCCCAGTACCCCGTCAAAGAGGTAGGTGTTCTCAAGTTCTAAGCAAAACCCTGTGAATTAATAGGCCTTCTGCATGCATATAGGTTGTTAGACATCCTTAGAGAGATTTGCCATATCAGGTTTTCGTGATTTCTGCATATACAGTAAATAGCGACCCAGGCTAGGGCGCTATTTGATATAACAACCGTGCAAATAGTTGTCAATTAGCTAGTTAATTAATAATTACACATGTTCAAAATTTAATAACTATGAACCATGACATCTAACCTAATACATGAGTATATTGTTAGATTCCTACTATTTTTCTCTGTCTGAACATGTCTCTAGTTTCTTGATTGGACATACTTCAAAAATCATGTGTCTATGATTGTACCTGCCCAGTGCATATCATATGACAAATAAATAACGACTGCCTTCAGGTCGTCAATTGAATGAACGCCCCCACACTCAGGCGCTAATTAGTGATAACCTGTGAACATTAAACTATTCATGACAGAATTACATAGATAATGGAAATAACGACATGAACCATGCCGTCAATTTGAAATATGACGCCCCTGACTAGGGCGCTAATTACTGAATTAAAGACTTAAGCCAAGTCGTCATTTACATAATATCTGGAATTGAGAATTTTTGTAGATTTTAATAAATATGGAACATGGATATAACGACTGAGTGAACAGTCGTTATATATTAAACTAGCGACCCTGCCCAAGGCGCTATTTCATGAAATGAAGACGTGATCTAAGGCGTCAATTTACTGTTTTCTGATTTCGTGGTTGTCTGTAACCCTTGACAGTGGGTTATACGTATAGGTACTATATGCCATTCCGTGAGTATAGTCCCACATTTCATAATATTTTATCGATTACCCCACTATTTCTCGGTGATAGATGAATCCTCCGCGAGACATTCCGTTCCTTCGGACTGGTGATTTTATCATAGAGACTTCCGTAAGACTCCTCGTAGCCTTGGATTCCCTCAAGACCGATTGAGCAGGTTGTACTGTTAAAACCCATGACACTACTTGATTGCCATGTCACTCTAAAGAAACATGGTATACCGGCCCTCATGACATGCTACTTGGATGTCATGAGAATATTCTTGAATTAATTGAATGGAAAACCATGCCATTAATGTTTATTAAGAATTATGTGCCATACTTGTGGACACTAATTCTATCTACCTTATAATGTACAAGAACGAGCGACCATTGTTATATGAGCGCTTATTCTAAATGTCATGGCACCTAATTAGGGAGCCAATTCCACCTAGTTTATCGACATGTCACGTTTGTCTATGCTCTTTGCGTGGATTTTATCAGTAGTATGTCCTTACCCATGGGCCTTGCCCTTGAGTTCCATAAACTCTATTTCTCATTCTATTAAAGCTTGTTCTTTGGAACTCTCTATTGGCTACGAACTATAGTGGATGTCTAGATCTATTTTTAATACTGTACATATAGGGTCCGATCTGGTCCTGGGAGGAGCACCCGAAAGTACTTGTGCCAATGGGAGTTGTAATGATCACGGTGTTTGGTATTGCATCGAAGTGCATGACTAGTTTGATCTATTGGCATTCCTCTCTCTCTCTCTCTCTCTCTCTCTCTCTCTCTCTCTTTTACGTGCATTGCGTGACTCGACTTGCGTGGCCCGGAATGGGCAAAGTACTTGCGTGACTTGACTAGCGTTGTCACGCCCCGGGCCGATAGCAGCGGAACGTGTCGTTTGCTCGGAACGTGGCAGTTAAACAGTCGTGAATGATCAAGAGCAATCGCATAAGACCAAGATAATTTTGAACAACAATAGAATTTATATTTCTATTATAAATCTCTTACAAGAACTTGTTGTCCATCTTGGAGACTTCAACACAATGGAAAGGAAGATAACGACATACTAACAGACTTAGACAAGATGACTGAATAAGAGACGATAAGCTAACTTAGCTAGACAATACTATCTAGACTCAAGAAAAATAAAAGACTCGAGTTCACTAGTTTCCGAAGCTCGCTTGCACACTTGTCCCGCCCGTGTGGGTCTCGGTCTTGCTAGCTACCTGCTTACCTGAAAAGGTTGGAATAAAACGGAGTGAGCGAACGCTCAGTAGGAAATTATATCTCAAGCACTAGCAATGGGTTTAAGTAATTACAATTTCTCACATGTAAATGCAATAAGGCTATGCATGTAGAAATAACTGAACAAGTAACTAATCAAGAGAATAACACATCGTGTAAAACATTCAAGCGAATATTAAACAAGAAACTTTCATGAGAGACTTTATAGATTATTGGCTATTTCACGCAAGTACCTTGCCCTAGTCGGGCCACGCAAGTCAAGTCACGCAAGTCGAGTCACGCACGCAAGAAAAGAGAGATCGTGGAATGCCAAAGATCAAGATAAAGAGTACTCCGGTGCAATGCTAGACACCGTTATCATTAAAACTCCCATGGGCACTAGTACTTTCGGGCGCTCCTCCCAGGACCAGATCGGGCCCTATATGCACAGCATTCACGATAGATCTAGACATCCATGATAGTTTATAGCCAATAAGGAGTTCCAAGAACAAGCTTTGATTAGGATGATAAGATAAGATTTTCATGGAATTCAAGGGCAAGACCCTTGAGTAAGGACATACTGGCGATAAAATCCACGCAAAGCATATAAATCATGACATGTCGATAAACTGGGTGGAATTGGTTCCCTAACCGGGTACCATGACAAATAAGTGCCCATATGTAGATGGTCACTCCTTTATATAGAATTGTGATCTACAAGAACAACATGTTAATAACATGAGGTCCACAAGAATCATCATAACAAAATTGATATAGAATTAGGGTCTACAATAACATCTCATTGATGGCATGTTTTCCCCCATTCCTTAAGATAGTTCTCATATCATATATATAGTATAACATGAGGGCCGATATACCATGTTTCATTAGGGTGACATGGTAAAGATTGTGTAATGGGTTTTTAGGGTACAACCAGCTCAGTCGACCTTGAGGGAATCCAAGGTACGAGGAGTCTTACGGAGGTCTCTATGACTAACTCGCTAGTCCAAAGGAACGGAATGTCCAATGGAGAGCTTGTATGTCAATGAGAATTGAGTGTGATCGATGAAACATCGTGAAAACGTGGGACTATACTCACGGAGTGGAGATATAGTGCCGATATATTATATAACATATAAAACCATCGGTTAACAGTAGCAATAAAAATACCAGTTTTCAGGAAAATAACGACTTAAGATAAGTCTTCTCTTAAGTAAATAACGCCTCAGATAAGGGCGTTATATAGGTATTTTCTATTTCCAGAAATTTCATATTTCAGTATTTTATGTAAAACACACCTCCTTCAGGGGCGTTTTATTTAAATTTGACGACATACACTATGGTCGTCCATTCTTTTAATTCCATCTTTGCAGGAAACCTATTTTCTGTATTTTTCAAAAACGCGCCCTGTCAAGGGGCGTTATTTATATACTCACGCCCTAGTTCAGGGCGTTAGTTCACAAGTCACGACCCAACTCAGGTCGTTAATTCTTCAAGGGTCATGAACATTAGCAAAAATATATGTGTCAAGCAATTTTCAGGGATGAAATTTCATGGACAGGACAGGAATAATTATCAAATTTTCATGGATGGACAGGCAAACTAACAGGTAGAGACATGCTTTATTATAGAATCAGGATTTCATATAAACCATATTTTAATGTGGGTATTTAATAGTTTCACGAAATTAACGCCTAAGTACAGGGCGTCTATTATGAAATTGACGACCTCTGGATGGTCGTTTCTTTTTAAAGTAGCGCCCTAGTCCAGGGCGTTTCTTTCAAAATTTACAGAAAAATCATTTTAGAACCACAAGAAAACTTATCTAACATGCATGTCATGTTGGTATCTTTATTAACTATTGATTTGGGCTACGTTGCTTGAGAAAACCTACCTTGATAGTTTGATTTGGAAGAAGACTTAGAAGATTGATAGGAAGGTGAACTCTGTTGCTTCAACAGCAACCGAATATCCACAGCAGCAAGGCAGCAAGAAAGGGCTTTTATGCTTTAATGGAGGAAGAGTCTGTTTTTGCTGAAGAACTCCTGTTCTTCGGTTCGCCAATTCGCTGCAGTTCCTTCAAGAGAAGAAGAAACATACATTAGTTTCTTCAACTTATCGGAACAGAGGAGATAGGAGAAGAATGTTACCTTGCTTTTCACTTACCGTGCAGCAGCAGGTCGATCAAATGGGTTAGGGTTTGGCCGGACAGGTTTATTTATAGGATTTTGGAGTCCTAACAAAAGTAGTGTTTGATTGAGGGTAATATATCCCTATTAGAGTCCTTGCCCTAGTAAACACTTACTAGATTAACATAATCCTTCCCTGGATAAGCTCCTGGGTCGAACGGTTTACGAATGGAATTAACGCCTTTGGTCAGGTCGTCGATTCTTTAATTGACGACCTGCTTCAGGTCGTTTCTTAATAAGCGCCTTGTGTAAGGGCGTTCTTTTCTTTAAAACACGCCCAAGATTGGGGCGTTTCTTGGCCTTACCCTTTTTTTACGTTGGAATTTGACGCCGTGTAGTGAGGGCGTCACTTCTTGAATAACGCCTTTGATAGAGGCGTTTATTATTAAATTAACACCTTAATGAGAGGCGTTATTTGCATCTTGGGTTTTATTCCTCCATTTAACCCTCTTCTTATTATCTGTATTACTTCTGTAATATATATATTTTAATTCATTTCAAATATTCATTTATCAGGGTTGCTACACCCTCCCCCACTTAAAAGAATTTGGTCCCCAAATTGACATTATCTTTTACTTACAATGGGGGACTACTATAAAGCGTAACAGAAATCTAGATATATCGAGTGGTATAGAATTAATTAAGGCTTAAGGGTGAGGGGTACCTTCCGCAACTTTCCCTCTGGCAAGTTTGGTAAAATTCTGAACTCCTTTTGGAGGCTTCTTGGGGTATTCCGCTATCTTGTGATCTAACTTCCCGCAACGCAGATATGCTCCCGAACTCCACCAACACTCCTTCATTTTGTGACCATATCTTCCACAAGATTTACACTTATCTTGCGGGCGATCCGCCGAAGTTTCCCTCTTATTACACTTATTACACTTCTTACATTTCTGGCATTTCTTACACCTTTGTGAAATATCTTTCTCATTTATTCTTTTCTTGGTAACGGCGAAACTTTCGGAGTTATTTGTTTGATCTTTCCCTTCAACTCTTTCTTTTTCTTCCATTACTTTCTCTAGTTCTTGAACTCTCCTGACAAGGCTTGCGTAAACTTGGACATCCACCAAGATCATTTCATGAACAAGACTCGGCTTAGAGGCTTCCATTTTATCTAGGTTCCTGCAAGGATGAGTGGAGGGATAATTTATTGACTCAAGATTTAGTGTTAATGAAATGTAAATACTCTATCTTTCTTTTATAACTTTAACCCCAAGTTCTACCCATCTCTCACGGAATTCCTATAGGATGACTGACAAGGATACTCGACCTATAACCTGGATTTAACAATCTAAGGATTTTGAAAGCGGAAACTCTAATATAACTGACAAGTATACTTGACCTATCATTGAAACTTTAATGATTGTGAAAGTTGAAGCTCTGATATGGCTTAATAACTGGAGGATATGACAACTGGAGGATAGAAAAGCCGAAGCTCTGATATGGCTTAATAACTGGAGGATATGACAACTGGAGGATAGAAAAGTCGAAGCTCTGCTAGGATCCATAAACAACCTAAGAACTGGAGGATATGAAAGCTGAGGCTCTGACATGGTTTAATAACAGGAGGATAGGAAAGCCGAAGCTCTGATACCACCTCTGTCACGCCCCGGGCCGATAGCAGCGGAACGTGTCATTTGCTCGGAACGTGGTAGTTAAACAGTCGTGAATGATCAAGAGCAATCGCATAAGACCAAGATAATTTTGAACAACAATAGAATTTATATTTCTATTATAAATCTCTTACAAGAACTTGTTGTCCATCTTGGAGACTTCAACACAATGGAAAGGAAGATAACGACATACTAACAGACTTAGACAAGATGACTGAATAAGAGACGATAAGCTAACTTAGCTAGACAATACTATCTAGACTCAAGAAAAATAAAAGACTCGGGTTCACTAGTTTTCGAAGCTCGCTTGCACACTTGTCCCGCCCGTGTGGGTCTCGGTCTTGCTAGCTACCTGCTTACCTGAAAAGGTTGGAATAAAACGGAGTGAGCGAACGCTCAGTAGGAAATTATATCTCAAGCACTAGCAATGGGTTTAAGTAATTACAATTTCTCACATGTAAATGCAATAAGGCTATGCATGTAGAAATAACTGAACAAGTAACTAATCAAGAGAATAACACATCGTGCAAAACATTCAAGCGAATATTAAACAAGAAACTTTCATGAGAGACTTTATAGATTATTGGCTATTTCACGCAAGTACCTTGCCCTAGTCGGGCCACGCAAGTCAAGTCACGCAAGTCGAGTCACGCACGCAAGAAAAGAGAGATCGTGGAATGCCAAAGATCAAGATAAAGAGTACTCCGGTGCAATGCTAGACACCGTTATCATTAAAACTCCCATGGGCACTAGTACTTTCGGGCGCTCCTCCCAGGACCAGATCGGGCCCTATATGCACAGCATTCACGATAGATCTAGACATCCACGATAGTTTATAGCCAATAAGGAGTTCCAAGAACAAGCTTTGATTAGGATGATAAGATAAGATTTTCATGGAATTCAAGGGCAAGACCCTTGAGTAAGGACATACTGGCGATAAAATCCACGCAAAGCATATAAATCATGACATGTCGATAAACTGGGTGGAATTGGTTCCCAAACCGGGTACCATGACAAATAAGTGCCCATATGTAGATGGTCACTCCTTTATATAGAATTGTGATCTACAAGAACAGCATGTTAATAACATGAGGTCCACAAGAATCATCATAACAAAATTGATATAGAATTGGGGTCTACAATAACATCTCATTGATGGCATGTTTTCCCCCATTCCTTAAGATAGTTCTCATATCATACATATAGTATAACATGAGGGCCGATATACCATGTTTCATTAGAGTGACATGGTAAAGATTGTGTAATGGGTTTTTAGGGTACAACCAGCTCAGTCGACCTTGAGGGAATCCAAGGTACGAGGAGTCTTACGGAGGTCTCTATGACTAACTCGCTAGTCCAAAGGAACGGAATGTCCAATGGAGAGCTTGTATGTCAATGAGAATTGAGTGTGATCGATGAAACATCGTGAAAACGTGGGACTATACTCACGGAGTGGAGATATAGTGCTGATATAGTATATAACATATAAAACCATCGGTTAACAGTAGCAATAAAAATATCAGTTTTCAGGAAAATAACGACTTAAGATAAGTCTTCTCTTAAGTAAATAACGCCTCAGATAAGGGCGTTATATAGGTATTTTCTATTTCCAGAAATTTCATATTTCAGTATTTTATGTAAAACACGCCTCCTTCAGGGGCGTTTTATTTAAATTTGACGACATACACTATGGTCGTCCATTCTTTTAATTCCATCTTTGCAGGAAACCTATTTTCTGTATTTTTCAAAAACGCGCCCTGTCAAGGGGCGTTATTTATATACTCACGCCCTAGTTCAGGGCGTTAGTTCACAAGTCACGACCCAACTCAGGTCGTTAATTCTTCAAGGGTCATGAACATTAGCGAAAATATATGTGTCAAGCAATTTCAGGGATGAAATTTCATGGACAGGACAGGAACAATTATCAAATTTTCATGGATGGACAGGCAAACTAACAAGTAGAGACATGCTTTATTATAGAATCAGGATTTCATTTAAACCATATTTTAATGTGGGTATTTAATAGTTTCACGAAATTAACGCCTAAGTACAGGGCGTCTATTATGAAATTGACGACCTCTGGATGGTCGTTTCTTTTTAAAGTAGCGCCCTAGTCCAGGGCGTTTCTTTCAAAATTTACAGAAAAATCATTTTAGAACCACAAGAAAACTTATCTAACATGCATGTCATGTTGGTATCTTTATTAACTATTGATTTGGGCTACGTTGCTTGAGAAAACCTACCTTGATAGTTTGATTTGGAAGAAGACTTAGAAGATTGATAGGAAGGTGAACTCTGTTGCTTCAACAGCAACCGAATATCCACAGCAGCAAGGCAGCAAGAAAGGGCTTTTATGCTTTAATGGAGGAAGAGTCTGTTTTTGCTGAAGAACTCCTATTCTTCGGTTCGCCAATTCGCTGCAGTTCCTTCAAGAGAAGAAGAAACATACATTAGTTTCTTCAACTTATCAGAACAGAGGAGATAGGAGAAGAACGTTACCTTGCTTTTCACTTACCGTGCAGCAGCAGGTCGATCAAATGGGTTAGGGTTTGGCCGGACAGGTTTATTTATAGGATTTTGGAGTCCTAACAAAAGTAGTGTTTGATTGAGGGTAATATATCCCTATTAGAGTCCTTGCCCTAGTAAACACTTACTAGATTAACATAATCCTTCCCTGGATAAGCTCCTGGGTCGAACGGTTTACGAATGGAATTAACGCCTTTGGTCAGGTCGTCGATTCTTTAATTGACGTCCTGCTTCAGGTCGTTTCTTAATAAGCGCCTTGTGTAAGGGCGTTCTTTTCTTTAAAACACGCCCAAGATTGGGGCGTTTCTTGGCCTTACCCTTTTTTTACGTTGGAATTTGACGCCGTGTAGTGAGGGCGTCACTTCTTGAATAACGCCTTTGATAGAGGCGTTTATTATTAAATTAACGCCTTAATGAGAGGCGTTATTTGCATCTTGGGTTTTATTCCTCCATTTAACCCTCTTCTTATTATCTGTATTACTTCTGTAATATATATATTTTAATTCATTTCAAATATTTATTTATCAGGGTTGCTACAAGCATGGCCCAGAATGGGCAATGTACTTGCATGAAAGTAGCCAATAAATTTTCAATTCTCTCTATTGACTATCTCTTGTTAAAGACTTGCTTAATCTCTTGCTAGTTTCCTACAGTTATCTCTACATGCATAGCTTTATTGCATTTACATGTGAAGACGTAATTACTTAAATCAATTGCTTGTTCTTGAGATATAATTCCTACTGAGCTTTCGCTCACCCAGTTTATTCCAACATTTTTCAGGTATCCCGATGGCTAGCGAGACTGAGACTCACACGGGAGGGGCAAGTGTGCAAGCGAGCTCTGGAAATTAGTGAACCCGAGTCTTTTAGCTTTCTTGAGTCTAGTTGGTGTCTCCTGTTAGTTTGTCATGTCTAAGTCTGTTAGTGTGTCATTTCCTTTTCTTTCACTGTGATGTAGTTGAGTCTTCAAGTTTTAGAATTTGAAATTGTAAGAGACTTATATTTGAAATAAAATTTTATTATTGATTTAAATTATTTGGTCTTATGCGACTGCTCTTGATTATTCACGACTGTTTAACTGTCACGTTCCGAGCAAACGGCACGTTCCCCTGCCATCGGTTCGGGGCATGACAGGCCATTTGCTGTGGACAAAGGAGATGATAGGTGTCCGCTCAGCTGTTGGCAGATAACCGAACGATGACGGTGCCCAAGAGACAAGAGACTAAGGTTGCATGTAGCAACGGTTGGGTGCATCTTATCTTTTCATACGCTTGTAAATTGGGCACGTGAGGGTGACTTACCGATCTTTGGCAGCTTGTATCTTGACTAAAGGAAAAAACTCTTTAACTTGAGTTGATATTCATTGTGTACCTTTTGGTGGAAGGCTTCTGCATGTCTCTTGGTGACTTTTCCGTGTGCATGCTCTGCAGTATCTGCGTCCTCCATTTGTTTGCTGCCATCATTTTTAAGGGGAGCGGTGCTCGCCTCTAGGGAACCCTTAGGCTACCTTCCTATTTTCAAGGGGAGCGGTGCTCACCTTTAGGGAACTCTTCAGTTACCTTCTTGTTTTCAAGGGGAGCCGTGCTCGCCTCTAGGGAACCCTTGGGTTACCTTCTCATTTTCAAGAGGAGCCATGCTCGCCTCTAGGGAACCCGTAGGTTACCTTCTCATTTTCAAGGGGAGCCGGGGGCTCGCCTCTAGGGAACCCTTAGGTTACCTTCTCGTTTTCACGGGGAGCCATGCTCGCCTCTAGGGAACCCGTAGGCTACCTTCTCGTTTTCAAGGGGAGCCGGGGGCTCCCCTCTAGGGAACCCGTCGGTTACCTTCGTTGAGTATGACTGGTGACGATTCACTGGAAGAATTTTATGAGGTTTACAGAGTTTCACGTCCTGGGTACCTCTCCCCCCCCAGCGTTGCCATCCTGTATGCTCCTTTGCCAAGTACTTTGGTTACTTTGTATGGGCCTTCCTAGTTTGGTGCGAGCTTTCCGGTGGCTCCCCTTGGGTCGGCCACACTTGCTCGCCGTAGTACCAAATCTCCAGGGAAGAAGTGTCGTTCTTTGACTCGGGCGCTGTAGTATTCGGCCAGTTTCTATTGGTATGCTGTGAGCTTTACTTGCGCGCTTGTCCTGTCCTCTTCGAGCAGGTCTAAGTTTTCCCGCATTGCCTGGTTATTCCTGGCCTCATCGAAATGTCCCACTCGTAACGAGGGGCGTGCTATCTCCACCGGTACTACCGCTTCTGCACCGTACACTAGGTGGAATGGCGTTTCTCCGGTGGCGGCCCTGGCGGTGGTACGGTGGGCCCATAGGATGTTTGGAATTGAGTCAATCCACGAGTCACTTGCTTGATCCAGCCGAGTTTTGATGCTGTGGAGGAGCATCCTGTTGGCGTTTTCCACCAGCCCGTTAGCCTGGGGATGTCCCACCGATGTGTAGTGGTTCCAAATCCCCAGCTCTAAGCATTTCTCCTGGAAGATAGTGCTCGCGAACTGCCTATCATTGTCAGTTGTGAGAACTCACGGGATCCCAAATCGACAGATGATACTTCACAGCACGAACTTCCATGTTGCTTCGCTCGTAATTTTCCCCAACGGTTCAGCTTCGACCCATTTGGTGAAATAGTCAATGGCGACTATGAGGAATTTCTTCCTCCCTTATGCCTCGGGAAAGGGACCTAGTATGTCCACCCCCCACCGAGCAAATGGGTGAGGCTCCATCAAGGTGTGAAGCTGCGTAGCCGACTGATGGTGCATATGAGAGAATTTCTGGCATTGAGGGCAACTTCGGACATACTCGAGGCAGTCTTGCTGTAAGGTGGGCCACCAGTATCCTTGCTGAATCAATGTTCGTGCGAGTGCTCGCCCCTCTACATGGCTTCCGCAGAGCCCTTCGTGGACTTCTTGGATGGCCTGGCTGGCTTCCGTGGGGAACAAACACTTCAACAGAGGAGCCGAGAGGGACCGGCGATATAACCGGCCGTTCACTATTGTGAAGTGAGCTGCATGTGCTTGCGTACGTCGGGCTTTGACGCGGTCGTTTGGGAGTTGTTACCGTAGGAGAAAATTCAGTAGGGGATCCATCCAGGAAGGTTCGTAGTCGATAGCGTTTACCTGGGACGTTGGCTCTTCTATGCTCGACGCCAGTAATTCTTCCACTAGGATCGATCTTGAGTTGGAGACTGTGGTGGCAGATGCCAGGTGAGACAGGGCGTCTGCTCGGATGTTTTCCTCCCGCGGGATGTGAACCACCTCGAAGTGGGAGAATTCTTTTGCCGCAGCCTTGGCCTTCTCTAGGTATTTGATCATGGAGGGCTCGTGTGCTTCGAATTCTCCTCTAACTTGGTTGTCAATGAGCATGGAGTCGCTGTATGCTCGCACGCTGGATGCCCCCAAGTGTTTCGCCATGTGCAGTTCAGAGAGGAGTGCCTCATACTCGGCCACATTATTCGTGGTCGGGAAATTGAAGCGTAGGGTGTACTGGAGCTCTATTCTCTCAGGTGAAAGTAGGACTAACCCGGCTCCACTGCCCGCCGCGCAGGAAGATCCGTCGACGTATAGTTCCCACGTGGGTCCTGAGGATTGCTCGGGCGAGTCTTCGGCTGGTATGGTGCACTCGACGACGAAATCGACAAGGGCCTAAGCCTTGATCGCGGTCCTTGGGCGAAACTTGACGTCGAACTCCCCCAGCTCAATGGCCCATTTGACCAGCCTTCCTGAGGCGTCAGGGTTCTGGAGGATTTACCGGAGCGGCTGGTCGGTGAGGATGGCTATTGGGGTGAGCCAAGAAGTATGGACGCAACTTGCTAGCGACTGTAATGAGGGCTAGGGCAAACTTTTCAGTTCGTGAGTACCGGAATTCCGGTTCTTGCAATGCTCGACTAATGTAGTAGATGGGCTTCATGACACCTGCCTCTTCTCGCGTGAGCACGATGCTTATTGTGCTCGGCGTGACAGACAGGTACAGGAGTAGCTGTTCTCCCTTTTGTGGTTTGGTGAGGATGGGAGGGGTCGCCAGGTAGCGTTTTAGTTCTTCAAATGCTTGCTCACATTCTTGATCCCAGTAGATCTGGCCTTTCTTCTTCGACGCTTGATTGGCCTGCTTGATCAACTGGAAGAAGGGGAGGCATCGCTCGGCGGCTCTGGACAGGAACCGAGCAAGGGCGGCGACACGTCTAGTGAGGCACTATATGTCCCTTACTCGTCCTGGCCGCTTCATCTCTAGTACTGCTCGGATCTGGTCGGGATTAGCCTCGATTCTTCGGTGGGTGACGAGGAAGCCTAGGAACTTTCCTGACCGCACTCCGAATGCACATTTAGCCGGGTTGAGTTTCATGTTGTACCTTCTGAGCGTGGCGAAGGTTTCTGCCAAGTCTTCCAAGTGCTCGGAGGCTTGGAGATTTTTCACGAGCATGTCGTCGATGTAGACCCCCATGTTGCGGCCGATCTGCGAGTCGAACATGTGGTTGACGAGGCGTTGGTAAGTTGCTCCTGCGTTCTTCAACCCAAATGACATATGGGTGTAGCAGTACAGGCCGTGGTCGGTGACGAACGCTGTTTTGTCCTGGTCGGGCTTGTGCATGCTGATTTGATGATATCTGGAGTAGGCATCCAGGAAGCTCAACATTTCATGCCCGGCCGTAGCGTCAACCAATTGGTCGATCCGTGGCATGGGGAAGCTATCCTTAGGTGTAGCTTTGTTGAGGTCGGTGTAGTCCATACACATCCGTCACTTTCCGTTGCTCTTAGGGACCAGGACCACGTTGGCCAGCCAGTCCGGATACCGTGTGGGTCTGAGTAGCCCTGAACGTAGCTTTTCGCTTACCTGTTCCCTGATGACGGCTTGTCGCTTAGGGTTGCAATGCCTTCAACGCTGCTGGATCGGGCGGTAGGCGGGGTCCAACCTAAGTTGATGAGTAATGACCTCCGGAGGGATCCTGGGAAGCTCATCTTCAGACCATGCGAACACATCCTGGTGGGATGCGAGGAAGCTCGCGTAGGCCTGTTTGTCTTGATCGGATAGAGTAGCGCCGATCCTCAACGTTATGTTTAGATCATCTCCCACTTGGATGAGGTACAAGTCCTCGACCGGCATGCTCGTGCTCAGACCTGGATCTTCGGTTCTTGCTTTCTTTTCGGGCGGCACTTCTTCGGGACGTCAATCGCGGGTTGAGTGAGGTAGCATCTTCTGGACTCTCTCTGATTTCCTCAGACCTCCCCTACCCCTCGAGGGGTGGGGAATTTGAGCTTCTGATGGTAGGAGGAGGGGACGCCACGAAGCGTGTCGAGAATCCCTCGCCCGATGATAGCGTTATACCCGGTCATCACGCGAACAACTGTGAAATCGGCGAGGAAGGTTACCTCTTTTGGCGCTATTCCGAACGTGATCGGGAGTGAGATGCATCCTTCTGGACGGACAGTGGTGCCGGAGAACCCGTACAATGGTGTGTGTAGGGGCGTGAGCCGAGATAAGTCTACACCCATGAGCACAAGACAGTCGTACGCGATAACATCCAGTCCGCTTCCATTATCCACTAAAATATGATGCACGGTACACTGGTTTATGGTGGCTGAAACCACGAGTGCATCAGAATGGGGAGTAGTTACACCGTCTAGCTAGGTCATCCTCTGAGAAGATAATGGGATCTCTCAGATGGCCTAGGGTGGTGGCTTCTGGTCGAGTGCCCTTGCTTTGTTCCACGGCGTGGACGGCCGATGCGTATCGCCGTCGCCTGCTCGCGCTATCTCCCCCGGCGATCGCCCCCCCGGAGATCATCATGATCTCCTTCCCGTTAGGCCGATTGTCGATGGGTGGAGGCATCCGCTGTCATTTTTCGGCGGCTTTGGCGAGGAATTTGTCGAGGAGTCCTCTGCGGACGAGGTCCTCGATGGCATCCTTCAGGTTAATGCACTCGACAGTGTCGTGTCCGTGGTCGCGATGGTAGTGACAGTACTTCTTCTTGCTCCTCGAACTCGGGTCTGACTTCATCCAGGGAGGCCATTTAAAGAATGGCTCCTCGCGGATCTCCATCAGGATCTGGTCAGGTGGAGCCGTCAAGGGGGTATAGTTGCGGTAGTTACCCCTTTCTTTTTCGGGGCAATCACGGCGGTCTCTGTCGCGTCGCTCCCTCTTGCTCCGCTCCTGTCACGATGAGTCAACGGATCTTTTCCGATCGGACCGATCGATTCCAGCCGCGCAGCCCAGGGCCGCGGTGTTCTCCTCGCAGCGTGCGTGTTTATGTAATAGGGCGAGGAGATCAGGAAGGGTCGTTGGGGCTCTACTCTGAGCGCCCATCGGAGGATGTGGTCCTGCGTCCCTTGGGTGAGTGCCGTGGTCGCGATGTCGACGTCGAGGTGTGGGATGCGGAGCGCCTCCGTGCGGAAGCTGGAGACGAAGTCCCACAATGTTTCTTCTTTTCCCTGCCTGAGGGCGAGTAGGGTCACCGCTGACTTGGCCACCTTTCGGCAGCCAACGAAGTTCTCCTTAAACAACTTCTTGACCTACTGAAAGGAGGAGATAGTCCCGGTCGGCAGGGACTCGAACTAGGCCCGGGCATTCTCTCGGAGAATCGTGACGAATGCCAGGCACTTCACAGTATCTGAGGCCCGGTGGAACACCAGGTGGGACTCGAAGCTGTGCATGTGGTCGGCCGGGTCGGTGGTGCCGTCGTAGGAGGTGAACGACGGCAGCTGGAGCTTTGGTGGGATGGGGGATTCCATGATCTCCCTAGAGAAGGGAGCGTGGAAGTCCAGGTCATCGTCGATCAGGCCACGATTCTTGGCGGCCAAGAGGACGTCATCCAGATATCGGATTTTGTCCTCTATCTCGTTGAAGCGCTGGAGCCGGTGATCCATCTCCGGGTTGGAGTGCAGTGGGCTGCGCACCCTTGGCGCGGGCTGGCTGCATGACCGTGGGGTCCCTGCGACCGAGGCATGGGAGGCCTCTCGCACTTGGAAAGGGTTCTCCGTAGTTTGGCCCCTCTCGTCCTTCCGTTGTTCGGGTAGGGCGCACTGGGGCTCCACCCGTTGGTTCCGAAGTTCCTGACAGAATTTTGTCAGGGCTCGGATCTGCTGGTGGATTTCATCTAGGTCACTTGGGGTGACCTCACGTCGGGGATGAGTGGAAGAAGCTTCCTGCGACCCCCGACGGGAGTTGGGTCCCTGGTGGGAACCGCGCCCCCGGTTGCTAGCGTTACGGAG
This sequence comes from Amorphophallus konjac, assembly GCA_022559845.1. Classification (NCBI taxonomy): domain Eukaryota; kingdom Viridiplantae; phylum Streptophyta; class Magnoliopsida; order Alismatales; family Araceae; genus Amorphophallus; species Amorphophallus konjac. The sequence continues at coordinate 401,490,109 of CM040126.1, forward strand.
GCTTCCACGGGGTGCCATAGCCTTTCGCTCGAGGTTCCCATAGACGGTGCCAAGAAGTGTAGAGGCAGGAAAATGGTTCCTATGTCACGTACCACCGTCTCTATTTATTTGTTGGGGAAGTCGCCTTGCACCCGTGGAGGCCTACCAACACCAGAAGCCAGAAGGGCGTCAAAAGGAGTCCCGGGTGTTACCCCAGGGGACAACCCTCCGATCCTTAAGTCAGCAATGGATTAATGAAGAATTGAGAAGAGCGAGAGAAAGAGAGAGAGAAAAGAAAATCGTAGTCGAGAGCTGAAGGGCCGTGTAGATCCTCAAAACGAGTGCTCGTTGCTCCTAGTGTTCACTCGGTGAGTGCTCGCTGGGCCGTAAGGTCGTCGGAGGAGAGTTTCCCTTTCAGCGTAGATTTTTGGTGCTTCCCTCTCGTAGTGCAGTAGGGTTAGTAGCTCTATTATCTTGTGTAGCAGGTTTTGGCAGAATCATCCACCGTGTCTCTCTTCTTTGTCATTCCCCTTCTTATAGGGGTTGTCCTGGAGCGAGGAGCCTTATCCCTTGATAGGGAAGTCGTAAGTAGTGGAGCAACTCCTTTCCGCTATAGCGGCGGGACTTTCCCGTTGGAGGGCGAATACTCCGGCGTCGGCTGGTCCCGGGGTAAGTCTTACGGCGCTCATGGGGCGTGCTCGCCCGTTATGGGATAATGGCCGACGTGGTAGGGGGTAACGGTCGGTCGCCGGAGGGTTCTCCGACGACTAATGCATTTTCCTGTGCTATAGAATCCAATGTCGAAGTTGGGTTGGGCTGTGCCTTGGCGGGCCGTTCAGCTCGGGTGCCTCTTGGGCGCGCTAAGGGGACGGATCCGATTTGGGCCTACCGCTATTGGGCTGTCCATGGGCCAAACCGGATTTACCCTCTTCACTAATCAAAATCAATTGGAGGAACAAATAGTTAATTGATCAAATAATTCATCAATCAAACACTGAGTCATTCAAAGGTTACTTTACTAGAGGTCATTAATTAATCAAGAGTTAGTCGAAGCTAAAAGACAAACAATTATTTACTGCATTGATTAAGATAATGGTTTCGATTAACTTGTCTTGTTAGAAACCAAGTCAGTCCTAATCAATCACTCAATCAAGAATTTGTCGGTAGGAGCATTTATTTTTTCATTCAAGCATTATTATGTTTGTGTATTCCCTCCATGTGTGGAAGAAGAGGAGTTAGTATTACTAACTGCCTAGAGAGGGTAGCAGGAGGCTCGTTAAGGATCTAATGGTGTGCCTCTCTAGGGTGAGTGGAGGAAGAGGTGCATGTGCACATTTAACCAGTGGAAATTCTGGGATTACTCGATTGTACATGGGCTAAACTAAACGGGTAGGCTGAACCAGGACAACCATTGTGTGCTTTTTTAACGTGTGATTGATCCATATTCTCTACTTGGTTCTCAAGTAGTAAAATATAAATTTGCAACCAATACATGTTTTTTTTTGGCTGGAGTCTCATTGGCCCCCCTCCCTCTAGAACTACTACCATTGGAAGTGGGCCAAGAATTAGTATCAGAGCAAGTTCTCTCGGAGGAAGAAGGCTAACCGTGTTTAAGAGTGATTTGAAGTGGCAGCCTAGGGGATAGCTTATCAGGCCCAACAAGGGACAGTCTGATGGGGGCATCTCTGGCCCTTCATATTTTCCCACAGCTTCGTTTGCTCGCCAGCATAGCTTCATGTGTCCGTCACATTTTTCTGAGTCATGGCATGTAATTTTCATATTTTTATTTGAGTCATATCATTGTAATTTTTCTTTTATTTGAGTCCAGTAACTAGGTTAGGCTATCATTTACCTAAGTTAAGTGTCATTAGGTTGATTAAGTTGGATAATGGGCCCAATTCATTGGGCTAGGCCCAAGGCGCCCCCCTTCCCCTAGGTTATTTGTCAATGGTCCAAAAGTCAGGGACTTGTTGTAAATTGTGGGATCCCTATAAATAGGACCCCACTCTCCCCATTTGAAGTTAATGAAGAATGAAAATCTACTATTTTGAGTTCCAGAAATTATCTTTTTATTGGAGAGAATCCAATAGAGTGGTGAGAAGCCCCTATCTGCCCCTCTCTCTCTCTAGGGGGCGACCCTTTCTCTCTCCTCCCCCCAATTTTGAATTTTCTCCTCTCTCCTCCACCTCAGCCCTAGTTGGCCACCTCAACCACTCCCCTTGTGCCACCTCATCCACCCTCTTCACTTCCCTAGGTGCATTCATTGCCCCCCCCACCAACTCCCACCAAATCTCCTCCCTCCCTAGGAGGATCTTGGCCTTCCCAACACAATCCTCCCTCTCCCCCACACAATCCTCCAGCTCCCAAGAGAGGTTTGAATCAGATTTTCCCTCCCTTTCCCCTCCCCCCAAACCCTAGGCCACCCCCCCAGATCTAGTCGCCCTACCCATCCTCCCTCTCCATTCTCTCAAGAACATTCCCCATCTCCTTCCTCCACCTTGTGCAGAGAGAGCAGGCCGGACCTGAGCCCCCATTCCCTACTAGCTCCGCCCCCTCCCTCTCCCAGCCACCCCCACCAATCCATAACACCCTCCACCATCCCCTACAGCCATTAGCCCTACACCCCTTGCTGTGTTGGCCCCCTTCCAGCTCCTTTCATCTTCGTCAAGTTGAAGACCTTGCAGCAGCTCGCAGACAACAGAGAAGCTACTTGTTGCAGAGCCTGCCACGGCTTCATCTCGGAGCCCCTGGACGCACAAGAGGTACCATCGGAAGCGTCTCCAAGCCCTCTATGCAACGGTGGTGGTCTCGTGAGCTCGTGGCTACCTGGAGGAGCCATCATCGCCGGACTGCGCCTCCTCTTCCTGATAGTCAACCAGAAGCAATTTGCATAGGTTCCCACGGCCAACCTCCTGAAGTTCTGGACGTGGGGCTTGGCTGAGATTTTCTACGATGAGTCGCCTTCCAGTACCAAGAAGCGGCACTCCATTCGGCATCCCGAGCTGTGAGTTCTCATTTTTCTCCCCCAGGTGCATAGGTCTGTTCCCTCTGGAACTGACTTGACACCCGATCACTGTTCGGGCCCTCGTCATCTACTCCGATAACCTCCGGCGTCCCCGCAGGTCTCCGTTCGAAGAAGATTCGACCACGAATCCAACGACTCTAGCCACGCCTGAATCAGAGCCCGGGAGCGTCCGTGGCGGTCTCGCCTTCCTGTTGCAGTGGTGTAGAAGCTGCCAGATTCAAAAAACAGAGGCCATGTTCACGACTCTGCCCCGACCAATGCCGTCAATCAAAAATTCCCCCAAAAATCGGACGTCCTCCTGGGTCAACCCAGGAGGTTTTGCCACTGGTTTCATCGCAAACGGAGTTCGGGGGAGTCTGCAGCGACGCCGATAGTGACAGTATGTCCCCTGTTCCTGAGAGTGGATAGATTCGGCAGACTTCTTGTCTTAATCCTCTAAGCTAGTTTTTCCCCTCCCCACCTGGCCGGCTTACCGCCCCTCCCTATGGGAGGTAGTGTTTGGGTGTAAAATTTACTTCCCCTCCCCTTGTTCAACCCCCTTGCATGGGAAGTAGTGGTGTAATTTCTTAAATTTCAGGTTGAAGCTTCCTCACTCGCCCTCGTCTCCGACTGGGATCAGTGTTTTCACACCGATTAGGTGAGCCTCGGTTACCCCCCTTGATGGTCTTTCCTTGCTGGTTTAGTATCGCTGCTAGTGCCGTCGGATGGTGATTTGAGTGCCCGATCTCGAATTTGCTTATATTTGAGTGACCACCGCGGGCGAGTTGTGAGAGAGCCATTACATCCCACGCCCTTGACGTGCTGGCCGCCCGTGAAAGTGGGCATCCCTGGACCCTTGGGGGTTCAATCTTTGGCTAGCCAAACCTCGGAGCAGCGAGGTCCCATCCCGGACCCTCACCACCATCACCGGTTTGCCTACGGGCCCTAGTGTGCGCCAAGCGGGTGAGTCCGCTCGAGTGAAGTTGCTGGTCCGTTGCATTGCTTGCTTGCTAGGTCCGAGGGGTCTTCGGTCTAGTGGCTGCCACCCCAAGGTGGTGTCACATCAAGTTGGTATCAGAGCAAGTTCTAGACTTGTCTCTACTAAGTCTTGTCCTAGGGCCATTGCATTTATCCCCCCGATCATCATGGCCACTTCCTACTTAACCTACTCGCCACCCATGGACTTCATTCTAGATGATGATATTACCTTTGATGGATCACGTTCTAGTGATTATGTTAGGTGGGAGGTTACCATGGAAAGCTACTTTGAAAAGACTTGGGTATATGGACCCGCGAGAGTCCGCAAGGCCAAGGGACGACTTCGGGGTCAAGCCAAGAGTAAGTGGGAACACATAGAGGGATTAAGAAGGGTTAGGAGGCAAGAGCCCATTCACTCATGGGATGATATGAAGGAGGAACTTAGAAAGATCTATGCTCCCCGACATTCCCCTTCCTATCCGAGGAGCACTACCACTCCTCCATCCCCACCCGGCCAACTTGAGACCACCCTTAGGTCTCCACCCCCACCACTCCCAACAAATCCCCTCTCAACCATCATCACTACACTTCGCCACCAAGTCCTCTCCATTAAGACCCAAATGATCCCAGCAGCCACCTCTCCACCTAACCTCATGAGGGCCCCCACACCCCAACCAAAACCCCCTTCCACAACCCTCAATATCCAAACCAAATTGGTCCCCACCACTATCCCTCCATCGTCCCCTAAAAGGGATGCCCCATCCCAAAACCAATCAACCCAAACCTCATCACCCAACCCACCTTCCACTTCCAACCCCAATCCTACCCCAACCTAGGCCTCCGCTACTTCCACTCCCAAACCCAACCCAAGTTCGACCTCGCTCACCACCCCGGGTGCACCATGCTTCAACCATCATCACCCCATCTCCAAAAGACCTTCCCATTCCTTTGAGAAAGGAGGTCACACCCACTCACATAGGAGTAGTTGCTAGTCTGAACCCTCTCCCCACCTATGAGGAAACCCAAGTTCACACCAATGGTGAGGAAGAGCTTCAACCCTTTACCACTTCAAATAGTCCGGGTCTTTAAGAGCCACAAACCTTCACAAATGGCACCGTAATCATAGATGGGCCCCTAGCTAGATGGCTAAAGAAGAGACCAATTCACCCCATCACGTCCTATGTCTACCATCCCATGGAGCTAAACCTCCCCATAGTACCCTTCTCCACCTATCGCACCATCATCCAATCATCCTACCAAGTGAAAACTTTAGGGGATCTTCTTAAGGGCCTAACATAGCAAATCGAGTTCACTAGCATATTGACCCCTATGGCCGAACAACCTAGGAGCCTTGACCTCCTACACCTTTGTGTCGGGTCTATCACCTCAATGTGCATCATTGGTTGCTACACTAGTGACCTTCTATTATTCCTCCCCACACCCGATGAGCCCGACCTTCTCCTCAATTTAGAGCTTCTTATCTCGGGTAGAAAGTCAAGCCCTCCCCTCATGGCTGACCCACCCACCAAGAACTTCGGCCCAATTATTTCATTATAGGAGGATGACCCACCACCATTTGAGGATATTGAGGACAAAGGGCCCCTTCCCCTTGGTAACCCTTTTTATGATCCCTTTGATCCATTCCAATGGGAGTCAAGGAACCCATGTGACCCAACAGCCTTACCCACCACCCACCTTTTCCTACCCCAACCCACCCTGATTGACCCCATCCACCAAGTAATTGACTTGGGTCACACCATAGGAGCCATGACCTTGGACAACATCCACTTAGGGATTGAGGAAGTGCCTCATTCCATGATGTCCACCTACCTAGATCCCTTCGACCCTTTTGAGTGGAAGCTCAAAGGCCACCCCACCACCCCACACAAGGAAGTCATCTTTGGGAAAGGAATTCATATGTCTTGGCACATCACACCGCTTGGCATGATTAGTATGTCGGGTCCACTCGTTCATGTCACCCACATGTCAAGTAGGATGCATGATTGGTCCGTATTCGGGTGTAACGGCCCTCCCTCATTCATCATTGATCATACGCATATTAGGAGCATCTACGGATGTCCAGGTCCCCCGGCATTCATCACCACTTTGTATGATAGGTTCACCTACGGATGCCCCGGCCCACCTAGGTCCATCAAAGTCTACATGGCGGCATTGCATGATAGGTCCACTTATGGTTGCCTCGGTCCACCTTTAGATACCACACACTTCCCACCCACACCGCACCATAGCTCATGGCATAATCATTCAAGCAAGCATCTAGCAATGGGCGATGAGGTTCATGATGAATGGGCAAAAGCTCGCAAGTGCCACTTGGGACCCCAAGTAGGCAACCTAGTGATGGTGACATTGGAGTGGCTCTACCCTAGGGTCACCTCCAACTTGAGGGCACGAGGACTTGGACCTTGCCAAGTTCCGAGTGGCTTTGGCAACCCAGCTTACGGGTTGGACTTACCGATGGGTTTTGGGATTCACCCCATCTCCCACGTGGCGGAGCCGGCACCCTAAATGGGCACCGCGGTGGATCCTAGTGAGTACCTTGAGCCTATACCTTCCTTTGAGAGGGACACCCTCGGAGAGCCACCACCAATCAGCCTGAGAGCCCGACGTGTGCACACGGAGACAATACTAGGCAAGCAGGGTACCATCGCCAGCAAGAGGGTGTGCCCGAGCCACCTTGAGAGGCTGAAGAGCTGTCCCTCGGCTAGAGATGCGAGGTTGAGTTTGGAGGTCGTGGCTTGCCTAGAGTTGCATCGGAGGGCGTCTACCCCGGTGGACCCATACTCGACGGAGTCGAGTTCTTCGCACCCCGGGGGTATGATGGGGGCATCTCCCGCCCTTCACATTTTTTCACAGCTTCGGTTGCTCGCCAGCATAGCTTCATTGTGTCTGTCACATTTTTCTGAGTCATGGCATGTAATTTTCATATTTTTATTTGAGTCATATCATTGTAATTTTCATTTTATTTGAGTCCAGTACCTAGGTTAGACTGTCATTTACCTAAGTTAAATGTCATTAGATTGATTAAGTTAGATAATGTGCCTAATTCATTGGGCTAGGCCCAAGGGCGCCCCCCTTCCCCTTGGTTATTTGTAAATGGTCCAAAAGTCAGATACTTGTTGTAAATTGTGAGATCCCTATAAATAGGACCCCACTCTCCCCATTTGAAGTTAATGAAGAATGAAAATATACTATTTTGAGTTCCAAAAATTATCTTTTTATTGGAGAGAATCCAATAGAGTGGTGAGAAGCCCCTACCTCCCCCTTCTCTCTCTTCCCTCTCTCTCTAGGGGGGCGACTCCTTTCTCTCTCCTCCCCCCCAATTTCAAATTTTCTCCTCTCTCCTCCACCTCAGCCCTAGTTGGCCACCTCAACCACTCCCCTTGTGCCACCTCATCCACCCTCTTCACTTCCCTAGGTGCATTCATTGCGCCCCACCAACTTCCACCAAATCTCCTCCCTCCATAGGAGGATCTTGGCCTTCCCAACACAATCCTCCCTCTCCCCCACACAATCCTCCAGCTCCCAACAGAGGTTTGAATCAGATTTTCCCTCCCTTTCCCCTCCCCCAAACCCTAGGCCACCCCCCCGATCTGGTCGCCCTCCCCATCCTCCCTCTCCATTCTCTCAAGAACATCCCCCATCTCCTTCCTCCACCTTGTGCAGAGAGAGAAGGCCGGACCTGAGCCCCCATCCCTTGCTAGCTCCGCCCCCTCCCTCTCCCAGCCATCCCCACCAATCCCTAACACCCTCCACCATCCCCCACAGCCATTAGCCCTACACCCCTTGCTGTGTTGGCCCCCTTCCAGCTCCTTTCATCTTCGTTAAGTTGAAGACCTTGCAGCAGCTCGCAGGCAGCAGAGAAGCTGCTGGTTGCAGAGCCTGCCACTGCTTCATCCCGGAGCCCCTGGACGCACAAGAGGTACCTTCAGAAGTGTCTCCAAGCCCTCTGTGCAACGGTGGTGGTCTCGCTGTCGTCTGAGCTCGTGGCTACCCGGAGGAGCCGTCATCGCCGGACTGCACCTCTTCTTCTTGACAGTCAACCAGAAGTAATTTGCAGAGGTTCCCACGGCCAACCTCCTGAAGTTCTGGACGCGAGACTAGGCTGGGATCTTCTACGATGAGTCACCTTCCAGTACCAAGAAGCGGCACTCCGTTCGGCATCCCGAGCCATGAGTTCTCATTTTTCTCTCCCAGGTGCGCAGGTTTGTTCCCTCTAGAACTAACCTGACACTCGATCACTATTTGGGCCCTCGTCATCTACTCCGACCACCTCCAGCATCCCCGCAGGTCTCCGTTCGAAGAGGATTCGACCACGAATCCAACGACTCCATCCATGCCTGAATCAGAGCTCGGGAGCCTCCGTGGCGGTCTCGCCTTCCTGCTGTAGTGGTGTAGAAGTTGCCAGATTCAAAAAATAGAGGCCCTATTCACGACTTTGCCCCGACCAACGCCGTCAATCAAAAATTCCCCCAAAAATCGGACGTCCTCTTGGGCCAACCCAGGAGGTTTTGCCGTTGGTTTCATCGCAAATGGAGTTCGGGGGAGTCCGCAGTGGCGTCGATAGTGACAATCTGTCCCCTGTTCCTGAGAGTGGATAGATTCGGCGGACTTCTTGTCTTAATCCTCTAAGCTAGTTTTTCCCCTCCCCGCCTGGCCGGCTTACCGCCCCTCCCTGTGGGAGGTAGTGTTTGGGTGTAAAATTGACTTCCCCTCCCCTTGTTCAACCCCCTTGCATGGGGAGTAGTGGTGTAATTTCTTAAATTTCAGGTTGAAGCTTCTCCGGCGCGGCGTGCGGGTAAGCCCACGCTTCCTCGCTCGCCCTTGTCTCCGACCGGGATCGGTGTCTTCACAACGATCAGGTGAGCCTCGGTTACCCCCCTTGATGGTCTTTCCTTGCTGGTTTAGTATCGCTGCTAGTGCCGTCGGACGGTGAGTTGAGTGCCCGATCTCGAATTTGCTTATATTTGAGTGACCACTGCGGGCGAGTTGTGAGAGAGCCATTACATCCCACGCCCTCGGCGTGCTGGCCGCCCGTGAAAGTGGGCATCCCTGGACCCTTGGGGGTTCAATCTTAGGCTAGCCAACCCCCGGAGCAGCGAGGTCCCATTCCGGACCCTCACCACCATCACCGGTTTGCCTACGGGCCCTAGTGTGCGCCAAGCGGGTGAGTCCGCTCGAGTGAAATTGCCGGTCCGTTGCATTGCTTGCTTGCTAGGTCTGAGGGGTCTTCGGTCTTGTGGTGGCCATCCCAAGGTGGTGTCACATCACAGTCTAGTCTGTCTACAGATCGGACCATCTTTCTTCCATGGTATTATTCACATTTATCCTCATTGGAAGGCGGAAGTTGAGATTTTAAAGGAATCAGATATCCCTCCATCGATTATAAGCAAAATCCAATAGTTGATAATCGAGGATTCCATCGTTTTGATCCAAAGATCATCGAACCGATTTTTTTTCAAGATAAGCAAAAAAAAAAATCCATTTAAGGAGATCATATGGCTTCACCATATCAAGTTGCAATATTGTGTCGGCGCCTCTCCAAGGTATCAATCAGCTCGTCTTCTCCTCTTCATAGTAGGAGCAGGAGAAAAAAAAACACACACTTGGTGGTTGTGGTGTTCCCCGCTTTGTGGTCGGAGAATGTGAGATTGTTGCCCTCCAAACGATCTCCTGTTCAACAAGCAAGCAAACTCCTTTAATTAGCCTCTCTCAGATCATCCAAATTTTCTGTGTCAAAAGGATTATTATTGTCATGGTCTATTTTAAGCAGCAAGGAGATCGTCTTTTGCGCAGCTCACTCTGTTTTGACCGACGTCACCAAACTACCATTCCCCAATCTTTTTGAGTGCATGTTGCATGCTTTCAGAGATGTCTCATCTATCTTCTCTCACGTATGAATGGTATGTCACTAGAGGTATGTATGTATGTTAACCTTCTTCTGCTGTATCGTCTAAATACAGGAATATCTGATTTTTGGCATGACACACATGACAGGAAACACTCGTAGTAGGTACCAACATGAAGACCACCACCGACCTCTTGTCTTGATGCCCCAACATGAAGACCAATATCATCTGCCCTATCTCCAACTCTCGCCCCATCTTCACACATTTGACAACCACCAGCCATAGATGACCACCACCACCTACATTTCGTCAATGCCACCCTCCGTCTCCACCTTGACCATCCATAAGTGCATCCTCAGCAAAGGCCGCATCCTACGCACACAAATGGTCCCCAACCCATCCATCTCATCACTGACCTCAACCCACTTGCTCTGCTGCATAGAGGGGGAAGATAGAGAGTGAGAGCGGTTGAGACTAGATGGAAAAATTGGGGGGAGAGATGTCAATGGACTGGGCCGGCCTACGGGTTTTTCGATTAGGCTAGGTCACGTGCTAACATTTTGAGCTTGTGGGTTTAAAGCGGCTTAAACTTTTGGGCCCACTTCAGGCCTAAAATGTCAGCCTGTGACCCGACTTATCATCGACCCAGATTGAAAGCCTATGGGCCAGCCTGCCTCAACGATGATCCTACATCTTTATTATAATGTGAGTCTTAATTGGGTCTTGGATGGGCTTAACTTGGCTTGGCCCATTGGTTTGGTCCATCGTGGCCCAGTGATAACCAACAAATATAGGCTATAAAATAAAATAATTTTCATAACACTCAAGGACCTTTCTGTCATAGTTACCGCACAACTGTAATCGTTCGTTCACGCAATACCCCTACCATAATTAAGCGTGTGCTGATACTATTAAACCTTTGTATCCTTTATGGCTCGATGAACCCCATACTCAATGATCTCATTGGAAGCTCCTTTCCCAATGAACCATGCAACCTTGGCCAGAGATTTCTTGAACACTATTGTTGTACCCAGACTATTTCTCGGCAAAATAACAAGGAATAAGGGTTTGGGTATTTCCCCGAACACCTTCAAGGCACGGGCAGTTTAGCCCTTCCTACAACCCTGCGGGTTCCTACAAAGGCCCTGACCAGTTCACCGTGACACGTGACGACATAAGCGACTGCCCGGGGTCAACCCCGACCACTTACATATGGGCTTTGCCCGTATCCTACATGGCCGCCCGGGACCACCCGGGACGCCCCGACGTTAAGCCACGCCATATGGCACCCAGTGAAAGGGCCGTGGGCCCACCCCGAGACACTTCGTTCAACCCTCCAAGGTCAAAGGGAGACCCAAGTAAGTCAACCACAGGCTCTGGAGGTCCGCAGCACGTGCATACGGCTCACACACGTGTGTTCGGCATTTCTCCGAACACCTTGTGGGCGCATATGTTCCAGCCCTTCTACACAAAACCACGGGCCACCCCGTGGTTCCAGCACACTAATTGGGTCCTACAACGACCCCCCAGCAAGCCGGGGCCACCCCCGACCCTCAGATACGTGGCGACGAGCCACTCAACTCAAGCACTCGGGCCAACCTGAGGCTAACCTGCCAACCCACCGTGCAACGTGGCACGCAGCTCGAGGCATGACCCATGTCCCAAAAGATGCCTCTACTAAGCTCCCACGAGCTCCCTTCTTCAACCCAAGGCCTACCTCGGGGCCCCTCGGTCATCTACCCAAGTCGTTCGGCAATCCAGGGTGTGTCGAACACTTACCCGAACACCTTGGGAGCGACTACGACAACTCGAAGAATGACGGCCCCCACGGGCCCATCTCAGTTTCCCGGAGCTTAACGTCCTTCAAAGGATGCTTGCAGAAGACACAAGTAGACCCGGGGGACATCCCTCGGGGTCACAACCGGCCCCGGGGCCAGTTCGCCCCGGGGCGCGGCCGCGCTCCCCCAGGGAGGGAGAACTCCCCGGGGGTCGCGCCCTCCTTCCAGCCTGGTGGTCCCTGTACCCCACTCAACCTCAGTTTGTCTAGTTTGCGGTCCTACGACGCGGTTCATGTGCCGTACCAGTTCGAGAAGTCAACACGTGGACGCGGGAGCGCAAAGCGACAGCACACGGGAATTCCGCAAGTCGACTCGCACACAAGCCTCCACGTATCCTCCCAGCCTAGTTGTCCTTTTCTTCTTAGTTAATTTAGGAAGAAATAGACCCAAAAAACTAGCTTTTATAGTGGGGACTGCCCCCTCTCTCTCCCTAGCGACCCAGCCCCCTGGGCTGGTCCGCGTAAACCCCTTCCCTTCAATTAAAAAAATTTGCTTTTTTTTTATTAAAAAAGGGCCAAACCTAGCCAGCCTAAACCCCCTAGGTGGGGTTTAGGCGGACCAGCCTGGACCCCCCAGGTTGGTCTGCCTAAACCCCCTGGGGGAGGGGGTTTAGGCGGACCAGCCCAGCCCCCTGAGGCTGGTCCGCCTAAACCCTTCCCAGCCCATCCTTTTTAAAAAAAACACCCTCCGTGAGGGGTTTACGCGGGCTAGCTTGACCCTATCAACCTAGTCCCCCTAAACCCACTCTATTCATTGGGTTTACGCGGGCTGACTTGACCCTATCAACCTAGCCCTCCTGAACCCTTCCTAACCCTTCAACTTCTCTATAAAAACCCCTTAGAAGCTCAAGGGGTGAAAAATAGATAACAAGCACATCGAAGCTCCAAGACATCCGGCCTTCAAACTTCAAGCGGCTCCGGACAACGAGCTAAGGAGAATTGTGTGTGTGTGACTTATTTGTTGGCTTAGTACGCCGGGGGTATGTCGTTTGCATTTCCCTCACGCCGTATTTAGCCGTAACATACAAGTCGACACCCACCATGTGCGAGACGTTATAACAAGGGCGAACGTCCCCTCATGCCAGGATTCCCCCTCGCGTGCCCGTCGGTTCCAACCACCACGTACCATGACGTCACGCTCTCCCACAGTCACGAGGCCACGTTCGACCGCTCTACTTGAGCCGTGATCGGCCCTCGCCCAGACACCGGATCAATGCATCCCTCTAGTTGCCCAGTCATAGGCCCCCTCGTTCGGCGCCGCCACCATGGCCCAAGCCACGGGAGGGGCCCTATGTAAAACACATATGTGTTCGTCTATCACGCACTGACCCGCGGACCGATCATAACGTCAGAATTCTCCCGTGGCGTGCACCAGTTGTACCCTGGCTACTACGGCCCACCTGTAAAGACATGTATATCTCAAAGATTACACCGTCAATTGGACGAATGCTCTCGCATCCACGTTCAGCCCCCCAACTTTCTATCTACACCAATCGGCATCCGTGCCTAACATCCTAGCCCTAGTAAACGTCCCTCAGTCGAAAGCGCGCCCACACCTGCGGAATGCCCCCAGCCCTATACCCATGGCTTCAGACATATATACAGACTTTTCTTCAGCTTAGAACGAAGGTATTCGGATTCAATCCGATGTAAATAAACACTGGGTGCTTGCGACCGGTGGGGAAAGACGTCCAGTACACAATTCCCGCAATCGCCTACGCACTCGCACCCATGGAACCCCTTCTCTCCACATGTCGCCCGATCGCCCGAGCCCACGTGCCGCGTCCTGGTGACGCTTTCCCGGTCAACCCTTGGTTCCGTGGGTGATTGTCGAGAAATCGACTGGCACGCCCGCACTCTGTCCGGTTAACCCTTATCCTGACACTTCAGTGCCATTCGACCCTTTTCGACTTTCCGTGAAAGGAGAGTGCCCGATACCGCCATGAGAGGCATGCAACCGTAAGGAGGATATCCGAGATACATCAAACTCCCGCATCTTCCTTCCCTGCTGTATCCCTTCCTTCACCCCAGTTATTCGGCATATAAAAAAAAACCCGCGCAAATAGAGAGGATGGCACGCCCGGTGGGATGTCTCCGGCCTTCCTTCTTTTTGCTGAAGAAAAGTCTGTGCTTGCTCTGAAGCCCTGGTGCCCTTTCCCTATCCTTGCAGGAGAGGCAGAGGAGGTTACTCGTGCGCACATTCTCTAGCAGCTTCCGATTCGCGTTCTGACCGTCGGATGGCGCTCGGTGACTGTCAGCAACCGTCGCCTCCGCAGCACCCAGCTCTCCAGCAACAATGGCAGCCGTCACCTCGGCCCCAACGTCATTGCCACCCACGCCCGGGTGGGCTACTTGGCGACGCCGATCACTTTCAAAAACTTCACCCCTGTTATCAGATCGCCCTACTTCTTGGGTGTAATCCCTGTCGCTGCTCCTCAGTCAACCCCAGTTTCTCCGTTGGCTCCTGTGGCCAATGCGCCACGCGCATTTCGAGCATCGGTGTCCTGCCTGAGCGCCAGGCACCGGACCACCACCACTAGCCCCTACAGGGTCCCCAGATCAACATCGGCCCGGGTAAGCGCTAGCTTTCGAGGCCAGCCTTGTCTGATCTCCGGCACGGGCCCCGCGCCCCGGACTTCAGTCACTACCCCAGCACCTTCCTCGGGCTTCCAACCCCGAGCTCCAGCAAAGCCGGCACCCAACACGGGCTCCCAGCCCCAGGTCCACAGCTTCCCGACACCTTCCTCGGGCTTCCAACCTCAAGCTCCAGCAAAGTCGGCACCCAACACGGGCTCCCAGCCCAGAGTCCACGGCTTCCCAGCATCTTCCTCGGGTCTCCAACCCCGAGCCGCAGCCAAGCCGGCACCCAGCACGGGCTCCCATGTAGCACCCTATCTTTTTCTACTATAATATTTCCACATAAATTAATTATTTATTGGCTCAACTTCTAAAGAAATTATTAAAATTCTGGAAAAATATGAAACTAGTGTAAAATTGAATTTGTAATAACTTTTTCTTCAGGTAAGAGCCCAAAATAAAATTCGTATAGGCCCAATTTCGCGTGTTTAGCAGTTTTTCGTGGGTTAGAAGACCTAGTTTAGCCATCGCAATTTGGGCCCAATTTTAGCCCAATTGTGCTCCAATTCGAGCCAAACCCTAGCCCATTGATAGGTCTTTACTTTCTCTTCGAAAACCCTAACTCTAGATGCTTCTACCAGCGGCGGCGGCAGTGTATTAGAACCTTATCCGAAGTTTTCCCAGAAAATTTCTTCATAGGACTCTTCAACCAAATTCGATCTCTAGGAGTCCCTACAAGTTCTATTTATAGAGGGCTTTCGACACCTTAGAACCCTATTTGCACCATCAATAGGCGGCGGGACCGATCGTGATCGGACGAGGGAGAATTTGGGCGTTCTAGGAGCGGTACCTAGGGTTCCGGCGACCTCTCTTCTTCGTCCTTCTTTCCTTCAAGCAAAGGTAGGTGTCTCTCAGGCCAAACAAAAATCTAATAATACCGTATTTGCGTCTCCATGAGCTCTTTCTTTTGATACCTAATTGCCCAATTTTCGTTCATCATGCTGTTCGAATTTCACGTTTTACTCCGAGGTGTATAAAAAGGGCAACTTTCATGATTATTAGTTAAAGATTGAATCTTGTTGTGTTAGATCTAAATCAAAGCATGCTATTTTATACGAATTTTTACGCTCTTTTGAATGGTAGCATTTTCCTTAATTTTTATTCATTCTATCATGAGCAATCGAAGTTTTAGTGTAACATGTCGAAGTTCATCGTCGGCGGGTTCCAGGTCATGTGATGCATCTTCCAGAGGCCGTTACAGCCTGACGGTCGCACGACAGACCGTCACATGAGCCTGACGGCCCTACGATAGACCGTCACATGCCCCTGTGTTTTAAAAATTTTAAATTTTAATCTATTTATTTTCTGGTACGTAACGCACCTACTATAGAGCGTTACATGCTTGTAACGCCCCTTCTTTAGACCGTCACGTTCTCCTGATAGTGTTTTTTTAAAACTATTTTTATGCATTTTTAAAACCAGAAACTTGCTATGTTAGTATGATATCTTGATCTATAAGCAAGGCCAAACGTGATGTTAATATTATATTATGATCATAAACATAATTTTTTCATTGTTCTACATGAAAGATGTTA
Organism: Amorphophallus konjac; assembly: GCA_022559845.1. Taxonomy (NCBI): domain Eukaryota; kingdom Viridiplantae; phylum Streptophyta; class Magnoliopsida; order Alismatales; family Araceae; genus Amorphophallus; species Amorphophallus konjac. The sequence continues at coordinate 401,505,946 of CM040126.1, forward strand.
GAGAATCCTAAGTTGAATGATCATGATGAATTTGATAAAAACCCTTAGTTAACACTTGTATAAATTTTGATTTATGTAAGATATATATTTGATCTTAGCTTTATTGTTTGACAGTCATGCCACTCCGGTGGGATTAACTGACCGCACCGTTTTGGTTTCCGTGTTTATTAGCCTCAATTCTTGTAATAGATGGGACTCACCACTGGATATTCCTTCCATCAGATTAGGACCACTATTATGAGACCTCCGTAGGATCCCGTGAGCCTGGGATTCCCACCAGGACGCCAGGCAGGTTGTACCCTAAAGACCTGAACCCATGAACGTGGTTTGAATCGTGTTTTTGGACCAGCTCAAATTAAACTGGTCTGTGTCCTGTAACGGCCCAAGATTGGACCGTCACAACAACGTAACGGCCCTGTGTACAACCGTCACGTTCCTGTAACGGCCCTATTATAGACCGTCACAGATAAGATAGTAATATGGTTTTCTTGTTTTATCATCATGAAGCAGTTATCAAGGTTGGCCTTGAACTGTGAGATTATGTGAAAATCCTTGTTTACATCCTTGTTACCTAAAGACTCATAGTCTTTCTACTTGATGTCATTCCAATTTTGTTGGAATTTCTCTTGATCTTAGAAGTAAGTTCGTGAGCTTAACCTTGGAACTCTTGGTCATTTATGTGATGAATGTCTAGACTAGGATCATTGATCCAAACCTTCAATGCCAACGCATCATAAAGGGCCCGGTCTGGTCCTGGGAGGAGCGCCCGAAAGTACATGTGTCCCGGGGAGTTCGTAATGGCAAGGTGTGGCATTGCACCGAAGTGCATGACTAGCGTGATTGGTCTATGACATTTCCACTTTTACTCAATTACTTGAAATTCCTGTGTGACATGATATGCATGCTTGATATGGCCAATTCCATTTATCATTTCATGACATGAAAAGTTCTTGTTATACTTGTGTTTACTCTTTACTTGAAAGCTCATGTTCTTTTCCCTATCTATCTCTTGTCATTTATTTATTATCACTTTTGTTACAATGTTATTCATAAATGGTTAATCACTTTAATTATGCCTGATGATAGAGATATAAAATCCTACTGAGCTTTGCTCACCCCTACTTTCCAATCCTTTTCAGGTAGCTCGAATGAGGACGTGCGTTCCGATGGGGACAGGAACGAGTGATTCCAAGAGAGAGTCATTTAGAGTTTATGTTCAAGTCCAGTTTGGATTAGTTGTTATCTAGAGTTGATGTATTTTCCATTAATGAGATAGAAGTCCACAAGGAGTCGGGTGTAATTGAATACTTTCTCTTATTATTATTATCAATAAAGTTGGATTAATTGTTTCTTTATTATTAGCATGGTGGTTAGTCTCTTGTGGCAATGTATGCTCTGATTGACATGATTGATATAAACTGCTACGTTCCGATTTTCCGCATCGGGGCGTGACAGTTTTTATGGTATCAGAGCCTAGGTTTTCTTTAGACCCTAGGTTGCTAATAGTGTTATCAAACTTTTAAACCTTAGTAAAGTCAGAATCTGACCTAGTGAGTTGGGTAGAGACTTGGGCTAAGATTAGTTAATTAATTAACTAGCTATAAGAAGATAGATCCAATAGAACGTTCTTAATTACTTCTTTTATGTTGTAGGAATTTTCGTGATCGCAGTAGAATGCGCTCAATGGCGAGACATGCAACGTACAGTGCAGGGCCTGACCCAGGCCTTACAGCAAGTAGCCCAAGGCGGCGGACAGTAAGGAGCAGGCAATCTACATCGAAACTTTCAGGGCTTGAATCCCCCGCGTTTTAGTGGATCTTTGGACCCGGATGAGGCTGAGAACTGGCTGAAGGAGACGGAAAGAATCTTCAGGGTTATGCAATGTGGAGATCAGGATTGCGTCTTACTAGCGACTTTCCAATTAGAACGCGATGCTCGTGCTTGGTGGGAAGCCGTGGAAGCCACACTTGGGAATAGGCGTGCCACGTGGGATGAGTTCAAGGAGTTTTTCAATAGCAAGTACTTCTCAGATCGGGTGCAGGAGAAGAAAGAGGCCGAGTTTGCTACTTTAAAATAAAGAAACTTGTCGGTTACAGAATATGAAGTGCAGTTTTTCAGATTATGTAAGTATGCCCCACACTTGGTGTCCACTGAGAAAATGAAGGCTAAAAGATTTTTGAATGGTTTGAAGCTTCAGTACATCAATCAATTGGCACCCTTGGAAATCCATATCTATGCTGAGATAGTAAGGAAAGCACAAGTTTTGGAGGATACGATGGAAATGACTGACCGGATCAGAGGTCGGGATAAGAAGAAGGAACAGACTACCAGTTCCGGGAACTTCAGACCCGGTAATGGTCAGAAGAGGCCCAATGGTGGGCCGAGTTTTTCTAAAAACAAGAAACCCAAGGAAGGCGTGAAGAAGGTTGGACCAATTATGCCGTCTAAGACAGTTTGCAAGAACTGTGACCGTCCAGGTCACAAGATGGAAGAGTGTTGGCGCAAGTTAGGCGCTTGCTTAAGGTGTGGTAGTAGGGACCACCGAATTCCAGAATGTCCCCTTATTAATGAACCGGCAGCATCTGATAAGTCGCAAGGAAGTTACAAGCGGCAAGGCAGGCTCCAAGCCCTCTAGGAGGCAGAGACCGAGAACCAGACTACCGAGGAAGGAGGTATTGTCGAAGGTACTCTTACTATTCTTTCCAAGCCAGCATTCGTACTTTTCGACACAGGAGCCACTCATTCTTTTATATCTCTGAAATTTGCTAAGACTTTATCTGTGGAACCGGTGTTGTTGGATTCACACCTTATGATATCCACCCCTATTGGTTTGGGATCCGAGATTAAATATTATTATCCTTCTAGTGAAGTTTTGATCAATGGTTGTAATTTATCTGCTGATCTAGTATGCATGAAGATGAAAGATTATGATGTAATCTTAGGGGCTGATTGGTTATCCAAGCATGGTGCTAGTGTTCATTGTAAGTCAAGAGTAGTGTCTTTCCCTGAACGTCCGGAGCTTTCTTTCTCTGGCTCTAGGCTATCCAAGACCGTGCCACTCATTTCGGCACTTCGGGCAGATAAGTTGTTAAGAAAGGGGGTGTCCAGCATTCTTGGCTTTAATTTCTTTAACTGATAAAAAGGAAGTGGAGTTGAAGGATATCCCTGTTATTCAAGATTTTCCGGAGGTATTTCCAGATGAATTGTCAGGTCTTCCCCCTGAAAGGGAGGTGGTTTTCTCTATTGACCTGATTCCTGGTGCCTCGCCTGTTTCGAGAGCTCCCTACCGTATGTCCCCGGCTGAGTTAAGAGAACTGAAGGTTCAGCTGTTAGACTTGATAGAAAGAGGGTTCATTCGTCCGAGTACTTCCCCGTGGGGTGCTCTTGTTCTTTTTGTAAGGAAGAAAGATGGTTCTTTAAGGCTGTGTATCGATTATCGTCAGTTCAATCAGCTCACCGTGAAGAACAAGTACCCATTATCAAGGATCGATGAATTATTTGATCAGATATCAGGAGCACAGTATTTCTCAAAAATTGATCTCGGATCTGGGTATCATCAGTCGATGATAAAAGATGAAGATATTTTTAAGACGGCATTCCGTAGCAAGTATGGGCATTTTGAATTTGTGGTGATGCCATTTGGACTAACAAATACTCCTGCAGCTTTTATGCAGCTAATGAATAGTGTGTTTCGGCCCTACTTGGATCAGTGGGTCGTGGTATTTATCGATGATATTCTGATATATTCAAGGAGCAAGGAGGAGCATGAACAACACTTAAGAATGGTGTTGCAAATATTAAAAGAGCATCAGCTATACGCCAAGTTTAGTAAATATGAGTTTTGGTTGTAAGAGGTATCTTTTCTGGGCCACATTATTTCTAAAGAGGGAATCGCAGTAGACCCATCTAAAGTTGAGGCTGTACGTAATTGGGAAAGACCTGTGAATGTAACTGAGATCAGAAGCTTCTTAGGCTTGGCATGCTATTATCGAAGGTTCATCAAAGATTTTTCCAAGATTACAGTACCCTTGACAAGGTTAACTCGTAAGGAGAATTGTTTTGAATGGAAGGGTGATTGTGAAAAGAGTTTTCAGACTTTGAAGGAGTGTTTGACCACTGCCCCAGTTTTGGCCTTACCCTTAGGTGAAGGAGGTTTTGAAGTTTATACCGATGCTTCAGGAATCGATTTAGGTTGCGTATTGATGCAACGAGGGAAGGTGATAGCTTATTCCTCCAGGCAGTTGAGAAAACATGAAGAGAATTACCCTGTGCATGATCTGGAGTTAGCAGCGGTTGTGTTTGCTCTTAAGATATGGAGGCATTATCTTTTTGGAGAAACTTTCACCATGTACTCAGACCATAAGAGCTTAAAATACTTATTTTCTCAGAAGGAGTTGAATATGAGACAGAGAAGGTGGTTAGAGTACTTAAAGAATTTCGACTTCTCCATTGAATATCATCCCGGAAAGGGGAATGTTGTAGCAGATGCTTTAAGCAGGAAGCCAACAGCTAGGCTAGTCAGTTTGATGATTCAAGAGTGGAAGTTGTTAGAATAGTTTACCAATTTAGATATTACAGAAAAGGAAGATCGGATCTTGGTGGCTCATGTCCAGCTTCGTTCAGAATTACTAGCAGAAATTAAGCAGTTACAGGATAATGACCCTGTGCTTGTTGGAATTAAAGAACAGATGGCTAATGGACTAGATTTTATGTTAGCTGATGATGGGAGATTGTTGTTTCGAGGGAGAACATGTGTCCCTGATTCCATGGAAATAAAGAAGAAGATTCTTGAAGAAGCGCACAGATCTAAGTATACTTTACACCCAAGAGCTACAAAGATGTACAGAGATTTGAAGAGGACTTTATGGTGGCCGAACATGAAGAGGGAAGTGGCCGATTTTGTGAGCAGGTGTTTAGTATGTCAACAAGTTAAAGCATAGCATTTCAGACCTGTTGGGAAGTTAAAGCCTCTCGAAATACCACAATGGAAGTGGGAAAGTGTCGGTATGGATTTTATTATGGGTTTACCCCGAACACGAGGAGGCCTTGATGGAATTTGGGTGATCATTAATCGACTGACAAAGTCTGCACACTTTTTACCTATTAAGTCAAGGTGGACCGTGGATATTTTGGCTGCCCTGTATATAAAGGAAGTAATAAGATTGCATGGAGTGCCTGTGTCCATCATATCTGACAGAGACCCCAAGTTTACATCTCACTTTTGGAAAGGACTGCAAGCATCATTAGGCACTCGTTTGAACTTCAGTACAACTTTTCACCCTCAGACTGACGGACAGACTGAGAGAGCAAACCAGATTGTTGAAGACATGTTGAGAGCATGTATAATTGATTTTGGAGGCAGTTGGCATGAACATTTACCTTTGATTGAATTTACATACAATAATAGTTACCAATCCAGCATTCAGATGGCACCGTTTGAGGCCTTGTATGGCATGAGTTGTAGATCTCCTCTTTGTTGGGACGAAATTGGTGAGAAGCAATGGCTCGGACCAGATCTTATCTTAGAATCGTCAAAGAACATCCAAGTTATCAGAGACCGTTCGAAGGTCGTCCAGTCCCGACAAAAGAGTTATGCAGATAATAGAAGAAGGGAGCAAGAATTTCAGATTGGGGACCATGTATTTCTGAAAGTGTCACCATCAAGAGGAATTAGAAGATTCAGAATTTGAGGTAAGTTAAGCCCAAGGTTTGTTGGCCCATTTGAGATCTTAGAGAGGGTAGGCGAAGTTGCCTATAGATTAGCCCTACCACCACAGTTAGCTGGTATTCACGATGTGGTCCATGTATCTATGCTTCGGAAGTATGTGTATGACCCTTCGCACATTATCCAACATGCTGATTTGGAATTGAAGAAGGACTTATCATATGAAGAAAAGCCTATCAACATATTGGACTTCAAGCAACAACAACTCAGGAATCGATCCATTTCGATGGTCAAGGTCCAGTGGAGTCGGTGTGAAGCTGAGGAAGCAACATGGGAATCCGAGGATGCGATCAGGAAATTATATCCCGAATTGTTTTAAGGTTGGTTGTTAGCAGATTCAGTGAATTTGGGGACCAAATTCCTTAAATGGGGGAGGGTGTAGCACCCTGTCTTTTTCTACTATAATATTTCCACATAAATTAATTATTTATTGGCTCAACTTCTAAAGAAATTATTAAAATTCTAGAAAAATATGAAACTAGTGTAAAATTGAATTTGTAATAACTTTGTCTTCAGGTAAGAGCCCAAAATAAAATTTGTATAGACCCAATTTCGCATTTTTAGCAATTTTTCGTGGGTTAGAAGACCTAGTTTAGCCATCGCAATTTGGCCCCAATTCTAGCCCAATTGTGCTCCAATTCAAGCCAAACCCTAGCCCATTGATAGGTCTTTGCTTTCTCTTTGAAAACCCTAACTCTAGATGCTTCTACCGGCGGCGGCGGCGGTGGATTAGAACCTTATCCGAAGTTTTCGCCAGAATTTCTTCATAGGACTATTCAACCAAATTCGATCTCTAGGAGTCCCTATAGGTTCTATTTATAGAAGGCTTTCGACACCCTAGAACCCTATTTGCACCAGCAATAGGCGGCGGGACTGATCGTGATCGGACGAGGGAGAATTTGGGTGTTCTAGGAGCGGTACCTAGGGTTCCGGCGACCCCTCTTCTTCGTCCTTCTTTCCTTCAAGGAAAGGTAGGTGTCTCTCAGGCCAAACAGAAATCTAATAATACCGTATTTGCGTCTCCATGAGCTCTTTCTTTTGATACCTAATTGCCCAATTTTCGTTCATCATGCTGTTTGAATTTCACGTTTTACTCCGAGGTGTATAAAAAGGGCAACTTTCATGATTATTAGTTAAAGATTGAATCTTGTTGTGTTAGATCTAAATCAAAGCATGCTATTTTATACGAATTTTTACGCTCTTTCGAATGGTAACATTTTCCTTAAATTTTATTCATTCTATCATGAGCAATCGAAGTTTTAGTGTAACATGTCGAAGTTCATCGTCGGCGGGTTCCAGGTCATGTGACGCATCTTCCAGAGGCCGTTACAGCCTGACGGTCGCACGGCAGACCGTCACATGAGCCTGACGGCCCTACGACAGACCGTCACATGCCCCTGTCTTTTAAATTTTTGAAATTTTAATCTATTTATTTTCTGGTACGTAACGCACCTACTATAGAGCGTTACATGCTTGTAACGCCCCTTCTTTAGACCGTCACGTTCTCCTGACAGGTTTTTTTTTTAAACTATTGTTTATGCATTTTTAAAACCAGAAACTTGCTATGCTAGTATGATATCTTGATCTATAAGCAAGGCAGAACGTGATGTTAATATTGTATTATGATCATAAACATAAATTTTTCATTATTCTACACGAAAGATGTTAGAGAATCCTAAGTTGAATGATCATGAAGAATTTGATAAAAACCCTTAGTTAACACTTGTATAAATTTTGATTTATGTAAGATATATATTTGATCTTAGCTTTATTGTTTGACAGTCATGCCACTCCGGTGGGATTGACTGACCGCACCGTTTTGGTTTCCGTGTTTATTAGTCTCAATTCTTATAATAGATGGGACTCTCCGCTGGATATTCCTTCCGTCGGACTAGGACCACTATTATGAGACCTCCGTAAGACCCCGTGAGCCTGGGATTCCCACCAGGACGCCGGGCAGGTTGTACCGTAAAGACCTGAACCCATGAACGTGGTTTGAATCGTGTTTTTAGACCAGCTCAAATTAAACTGGTCTGTGTCTTGTAACGGCCCAAGATTGGACCGTCACAACAACGTAACGGCTCTGTGTACAACCGTCACGTTCCTGTAACAGCCCTGTTATAGACCGTCACAGATAAGGTAGTAATAAGGTTTTCTTGTTTTATCATCATGAAGCAGTTATCAAGGTTGGCCTTGAACTGTGAGATTATGTGAAAATCCTTGTTTACATCCTTGTTACCTAAAGACTCATAGTCTTTCTACTTGATGTCATTCCAATTTTGTTGGAATTTCTCTTGATCTTAGAAGTAAGTTCGTGAGCTTAACCTTGGAACTCTTGGCCATTAATGTGATGAATGTCTAGACTAGGATCATTAATCCAAACCTTCAATGCCAACGCATCATAAAGGGCCCGGTCTGGTCCTGGGAGGAGCGCCCGAAAGTACTTGTGCTCCGGGGAGTTTGTAATGACAAGGTGTGGCATTGCACCGAAGTGCATGACTAGCGTGATTGGTCTATGACATTTCCACTTTTACTCAATTACTTGAAATTCCTGTGTGACATGATATGCGTGCTTGATATGGCCAATTCCATTTATCATTTCATGACATGAAAAGTTCTTGTTATACTTGTGTTTACTCTTTACTTGAAAGGTCATGTTCTTTTCCCTATCTATCTCTTGTCATTTATTTATCATCGCTTTTGTACAACATTATTCATAAATGGTTAATCACTTTAATTATGCCTGATGATAGAGATATAAAATCCTATTGAGCTTTGCTCACCCCTACTTTCCAATCCTTTTCAGGTAGCTCGGATGAGGACGTGCATTCCGATGGGGATGGGAACGAGTGATTCCAGGAGCGAGCCATTTAGAGTTTATGTTCAAGTCCAGTTTAGATTAGTTGTTATCTAGAGTTGATGTATTTTCCATTAATGAGATAGAAGTCCACAAGGAGTCGGGTGTAATTGAATACTTTCTCTTATTATTATTATCAATAAAGTTGGGTTAATTGTTTCTTTATTATTAGCTTGGTGGTTAGTCTCTTGTGGCAATGTATGCTCTGATTGACATGATTGATATAAACTACTACGTTCCGATTTTCCACGTCAGAGCATGACATTCCAGCCCCGGGTCCACGACTCCTCAGTCCCTTCCTCGGGCCCGCAGGCCCGAACCCCGGCAAAGTCTACCCTCGATAAGGGCTCCCTGCCCCGAGTTCGCGGCTCTCCGATATTACACTCGGGACCCCAGTTCCGAGCTCCGGTTGAATCGGCTCTCCCCGCGGGTCTTCGACCCAGGGGGCAAGGTTCCTCAGCACCCTTCTAGGGCCTTCCGACCCAAGCCCGGACTACGCCGACACCTACTGTGGGTCCCCGACCCAGGGGCATCGACACCTCAGCACTTCCGACGGCATTGCTCCCCGGTGCAAGAGTGTCATCTCGAGCATCGGCAACACTTCTATCGGCGCGGGCAAAGGCTTATACCTGAGTCACCCAGCCATCGACTCCCGGCGTAAGTCTCATACCCCGGGGGCTGGCCCCAGTACCTCTGACTGACAGCTCCACGCTGTCGGTCGCTCCAAGTTGGGTTTTCTCGGTCTACCATCTAGGGGCGGAGTCTTCCTCAACTCCTCAGAAGAAGCGTCGCCATGGCCGCAATGGCAGGCGGCTCGCTGCTGCAACCAGCAACTCCGACAAGACTGTTCTTGTCGGTGACTTGCGGATCCGTCTTGACGGGGGTGAATCAATCATACCCCAGGAACGGACCGTTCCCACCATCCCCACCTCCAATCGTTTTGACGTCTTGCGACAAACACGAGAGGACGGGGCGAAGCTCAATGGAGCGGGTTCCTTGGCTGCAGCTCGGGGGCACCCACCACAGCCCGACGCACGACCTCCCGAGACAACTCATCAGAAGAGCGGCGACAAGGGAGACCAGAAATCTGACTTGAGGAGAATCTGGGTCACCCCAGAAGATGCTCAAGCCGTTCGAAGGGCGCGTATTAGAAACCCCCTGTGAGCGATCAGACGCGGCATCAGACGGGATGTGGCTGGGCTCATAATAGCACCGTCTGACAATGCCCAGTCGTCTAACGTCCCCCGCACAAGCAAGCAGAGGTAAAGGCGAGCCCGCTCCTGGGCCCTCCAACAACCTGTTCCGGACTCTCCTCTGACCGATATCGGGAGTGAGCCCCTCTGCAACGCACCTCAGTCTTTGATAGACTAGGGGCGCCTGTCCACCCCGAGCGGCACCCGTGCAGGAAGCGGACGTCCCAGTTCGTCAATGATGCGGTTTGAGTGTTCGCGTGCTACACCACCACACACCAGCCGGACACCCTGTTTGATGACGTGAATCAGCCTCTGTCCCACTTCTGGAGGCCACGCCATCAGGCTCCGCCGCCTCCCCCAACAGGTCACATCGGCACTTCTGCAGCATTACAGGTGTCGGAACACGCGGAAGAAGTCCCGGTGGAAGACCGTGACCCTCCTATCAACGCAGAGCCGGTCAACAACAACCCTCCTGCGAACGAGGCTCAAGAAGTGACCCTCGATACTCTCATGAAGGAGAACCAGCATCTGAAGGCCCTCCTGCAAGACCTCCTCCAGGAACGGGACCTTCATCCTTAGCAACCTGCTAGGCCCCAGGCCGAGGCACCGGTACCCCCGGCGGCCCGTAATGCTGCCAACGCCTCAGCGGCGATTGCCCGAACCCCGTTGGCAATTGGGTTTGGCACACCCCCGATCGAGGCCCAGCCACGAGCCTCCAACACGCTATTGTCAGAAAATCTCCTGGCGCAACGCCAGATGATCGAGCGTATTATCGAGACAAAGCTCGCCCAGTATGGTGAAGGGGTTGCCATAGTAGACCTCTACAGTGTGCCCTATCCGCTTCACCACCAGCTGCAAAAGCTTCCCCCAGAGTACTCCAAGCCCCCGAAGTTGTAAAAGTTCGACGGGCAGGGGTCGCCACATGAACACTTGGCCTACTATGTTACGGCCATGGGCGAGTTAGCGCTGAACGAATCATATCTCCTCCGCTACTTCGCCACTTCGCTCACGGGAATGGCCTTTCAATGGTATTCCCGCCTGAAGCCTAACTCAGTCATTGACTGGGCGGATCTCCAGAAGAAATTTCTCAACCGCTTTCAAACGGCGAAGCGAAAGGTCTCCCTAGCCAAACTCTGTTCGCTTCGGCAGAAAAAGGGCGAGAGCACCCTTGACTTCATCAAAAAGTGGCGAGACCTCAGCATGAGGTGTGTCAATCCACCTGTTCAGGAGGACACCATCACCATATGTCATCGAGGCTTGACGGCCGAGGTCATCAAAAAGCTTCTCAGCACCAATATCAAAGGCTTCGACCAACTCAATTCGGTAGTCACCGAAATAGAGATGTTCTTCGCCGATAACCCGAGCTATACTGCAGCGAAGGGTAAGCAAGTGTGAGAATGCCAGCCCGGTAAGGAGGTGAATATTATAGAGTTCACCCCTGCTGCCAAAGCCAGTAAGGAGGCCGAATCCAGTGGCTCTGACAAAAAGCCAGCGGACAAGCCGGTTGTTTCCTCCTTTTCGGAGCGCATGAAGACACCCTTCTCCTTTAAGAAGGAACATACGAAGATGCTCTTCAACCTCTGTATGGCCCAGAAGATTATCGAGCTGCCAGAAATCCGCAAGCCGGACAAGGCCCTGAAGATCGACGATCTCAGTTATTGCATGTATCATCGCATGCTGGGTCAATCAATTGAAGATTGCTATGTCTTCAAGACTCAGGCGTAGAAGTTGATCCGAGACGGCCTCGTCTAAATGAAGAGTGGTCTCAATTATCCTCCGCAACCACACACGTGGGCCAGGCCAGCTAAGGCAGCAGCACGCGAGGCTCATCACTCAGCCAATGTCATCCACATGATGGCCGCATTTTCTCTTTCTGATGACGAGTCAGAGGATCCCAGCGCCAGTCGGAGGGGACGTTCGATCTGGTATCCGGGGTGGAGGCCCTGGCATGATCAGAGACCTCTCTCCTTCCCTAGAGAGAGAACCCGACGACTTTTCGATATCCTCATCGAGAAGGGGAAAATCATGCCTCACGACTCGCCCGCCGACTACACCCATTGGGACTGTAGTCACCCCCACTACTGCCCCTTCCACGCGAGAATTTGCCACCCGATCGAGTCCTGTGAGGAAGTTCAACACCTCATCTAGGAACAGATCCAATGGGAGCAGATCGATGCGGAGGGGAACTCTATGTCACTTGTTAGGCTTCGGCAAGCTATCGAAGAGACCCTGAGCACTGCCAGGAGTGCCCTAGAGCGTCCAGACTCCCCTCAAGAAAATGGGCACGGGCTGCCTTATCAGCATCCTCCAGAATGGCTCGAGTTCCGGGCTGACAACCAAGAGGCGCTCAAGCGATTGCAAAGGCGTAGAGAGCAGGATGCCAGTCGAGAGACGGATCCGACCAACTTCTCGGTCAATGTCATCCATTCTTTTGCTCCTTTGGCCCCTTCGGGCTCTCAGACAGCAGCACCTAGCCAGCCTGCCCCAGCCACTTCGGCCGTGCGGTGGCAGTCCTGGCGGGAGCTAAAGTCCCTCCCTTTCCCTGAAGAAGACACCGCCAGGCTCCTCCGTGTCCTTCTCGGCCGAGAGGACGTTCTGGTGGGCGAGTCGATGACAAACTCTCCAGCTCTCTCTCATCCTCCTCCCGTCCTATCTCCGTCTCCGGCAGCCGTGGATAGGAAGGGAAATCAAAAGCAGGGTGAGGCCCCGCCTCAGCCTTATCACACCCCCTCGGCGGATGGGCCATCGGGTCCTCTTCGCCTACTCGTCAACACAATTCAAAGTACAAAGAAGACATCTTTGGAGTCTTCAGCGACTTCGATTCAAGTGGCGGGCCCACCACCACAAGGCTCAGCCAGTCCACAGAGTTGGGATAACTGTGCAGAGCGACAATATCCTGCGACGCCTTCAGTCGTCGCTAGACCCAACCCTCAGCATGATCACAAAGGCAAGGCTAAGGAGCAGGATGACAAACATATCTCTCGGTCCGCTTCTCAACAAAAGCTATCGACACCGCGGCTAAGGCATCAAACTGCGCACACGTCTTCGGACGCTAGCACCAGCCTACCGACTCCTCGTAGGCTCCTATCGCCACCACGGGTAAGGCAACAAACCGCCCACACCACTTCAGACGCCAGTCCCAGTACCCCGGCATACCAGGAATTGCCGCTCGTGGTAATCGAGCAGGCGATCAACGCCACCTTCTAGATACAACAAGCGGAAGGCGCCTAGATCAAAATTTGGGCAAGGAAGAGTCACCGACCTCGCCCTACAAAGGCACCATCCTGGAGATATCCTCAGTAGGGTTTACCAACTCCGGCCCCAGCACCTCTCCCTCCTACTCCCTTGGAGACCGCTATTGCCAAGAGACAAGAGAGAAATAGGAGGAAGAACCTCAAAAGGCGGCTCAAGAAACAAGCTGAACAAGTAACCACCCTGCAATCACCGGCCGAGCCAATGCCTCTCTAGAGGCTCCAGCGGCTCATTGATGACCTGGAGGAATACGTTCCTCCTCGTCCTACCGGAGCTCTCCCACTCGACAGCTATATCCCGTGGGAAGAAATGCAGAAACGAGTCCGTCTCAGAAATTGGGTCCAAGAGATGATCCAAAAGCTCAAGAACAGCGAAATACTCGTGATCCTGGATGAGCTCTCCTTGTGCTATAAAGATAAGGAGATCACCATAGAGCAGCTGAAAGAAATGCTCCGGCGCTGCACCTATAACATGGTGGCCATCCCACCTCCTGATAATATCAACGCTTCTTGGTGAGGCGAGCCAGTGGCCTCCCGAACAAGACAAAGGACAACTACCTCACTCGGGCTGTAGCCAGCTCCAGAACGCACAGGCCATGGCCGAGGTCACGGCCGCGGACGCGGTAGAGGCCGTGGGAGAACCTCGGAGTTACCTGTGGACGCTGGATTTTTTATTTATATTTATTTATTTTATTTTATTGGATTGATTTATCATTTATTGATTTATTTATTTATTGGTTCATTGGCGTGCCAGTCACCGAAGTGACAATTTTATTGTGCGCTCGATCTGACATGGTCAGTCGATTGTGAGTGATCGTGTCTGGACTAGAAGTCCGTCATACCATGAACGTTATGACGTTAATTACATCCTTCTAAGGAAGGACAACCCTTGATTAAACGCTAAAATAGGAGGCCTCGTAAGGCGAACAGATGTTCACATGCTTAATTTTAAACTTCCTACCAGGGCCAGGGAGGCGGGTAAGATAATAACATCAACCACAGAAACAGACTAGATCGTGTGATTGGCGATTCAAAACAGTTATACTTGGTGGGAACAAGGAGATAGAAGATGTCCACCACGGAAAGGCAGAGCCATGACCATGATATAGGTTTAAAGCTTCGATCGGTATTTCGACAGCCTTTCCTCTTAATCTGGGTTACGCCCAGAGGGAAATAGGCTATCACCCACGGAGTGCCGAGGTGAAAGCCGAGAGAAAGAGAGAGATCAAGCCTCTCGACCCCTCTATACGGACTATAGGGTAATGTATGATCTTCCCTTCGGAAAGCTAGCGGGACTCATGCAGTGACAGAATCCACACGAGTAAGAGGGGTTGTTCATAAATCCGATGGCGGAGGATAAGGGAATCTAGTTTCCTTTTAAATTTATCCCCGGGCCAGATATGATGACTCATAGGCATCCCTGGATGGGCTGAGTTAAAGTAATGGGGGGGAGGGTTCAATTATATGGAGGAGTAGGCTCCTGGGGCAGATTGGGTGTGCATATAGGTTCCTGGCGCCAGAAGAATGCCAGTGGGTTAGGTTCTCGGCGCATGAGGATGCAAAGGGGGTTAGGTTCTCGGCGCATGAGGATGCAAAGGGGGTTAGGTTCTCGGCGCATGAGGATACAGAGAGGGCTCCCGGCGCGCAGGGAAGAAGGCCAAGGCGTAGGGGCTCCCGGCGTGCAGGAGAGGAGATATTCCTGGTGGTTCTCGGCGCCTGAAGAAGTGGCGCCGGGAGCTGTTCACCCGGTTCACTGTAGGCTGGGCCGAGAGGTGTGAGGGCGCCGGGACAAGAAACAGAGCTTACGGTACTCTGTTTTGGGTTTTATATTGGTTAGGGTTGAGGCAAATGGGCCCTAGGGCATTGAATGGCTCAATTCACTAGACTTCGACCTGTTTTGGTATAGGTTCCCAAGGAAGGCCGGGAACATAAAAAGATTGGGAGGGGAACAATAGGGTATAAGGAGCCTCTGTCACCACTGATAGATAAGGTCCCGGGGATGGGTTTCATGTCATCTCTGGCATCCTGGGAGAATTTTGACAGCATCTCCCCTGGACTTAACATTTTCCAGGGAATGATAGACGATCACCCACTGAATGTCGGGGTGAAAGCCAAAAATAGAGGGGTATGGAACCCCTGGCGCCTGTGTATGCTTGGAGCAATATCTTGATATCCCTTTTGAGACCGTAGAGGCTTATGCAGTGGCAGAGCTTCCTTGGTCTGAGGGTTTATAAAAGCCGATCGAGTTCGAGAAACCGCGTAGAAAAAGGGGAGTTGCTCCCACTAGTTGTCATCCCCGAGGTGCGTGTGATGGCCCGAGACATCCCTTGACAGAGGGTAGGGTTCTATTGAGCAGCTCACAAGGGTATTTTTAGGGTTTTTTAGTAGTAGCAAGGGTTTTAAGACTTGAAGGAGGTTTTTGGCTTGAAAAGGGGGGTTCCCGGCGCCAAAACCTTCGCGTCGGGAAGAGTCCTTCAGAAGTCATTATTGGGCGCACCGGGGAGCAAATGGCAAGAGCTCTCGGCGCAGGAAGCTTCGCACCGGGAGGAATCCTCCCAGGTTACTGTTCAGCGCGCCGGGAAGCAAATGCAAAGGGGATTGTAGCCGTGCCGGGAAGGCTACTTCGTGGGGTTTGGGCTCTGGTGACTGGCCAGAGGGAAGCCCTCGGCGTGGGTAGAATGGGGTAATCGGCGCGGAAAGACCCGCGCCGAGGGCTGTTCACCTATTTCACTGTTCTGGAGGCTGAAATGGTGAGGGCACCGAGAGGGGTTCAGGGTTTTACGGTACTCTATTTTTGGTTTTAATGGTGGTTTGGGCAGAAACTGACGGACTCTATGGGCTCTAAACTGCTCAAGGCATCCACTCTGAGTTGAATTAGGTCTAGAATTCAAAGGAGTATTAGGGTTCGAGAGGTATCTGGGAGGCCGAAGTCTGAATGCCCCTGTCCATCGCCATTATCACGCAGAGCTTGGGGACAAACTTGATATGGTCATTCGTCACCCTGGGAGCCAAGAGATGGCTGTCTCTGGCCCCAGAGGCGACTTCGATGACATCAACGGATAAAGCACGCGCGCTTAGAACCCCGGAGTTTCTCAAGCTTCGATCATTGCATAGCACGGCTCCATCCCAGCAGCCAAGGGATAGTCTGTTCCGGGCTCTGGGGTGAGCACTGATGGTGCTACGAAGCAGAGAAAAGAAACAAGCAAATCGGATCATCATGCTACTGGTTTACAGATAACACAGGGAAGGGCAATAGGGCTTCAGAAGAAGCAAAAATCAGGCTCAAACTATAACCCATCATACATATATATCCATTCGTTTGGCGATGCCCATCACGGAAGACACATGGTGAGAAAACCCATATGAAACACCATTCCAATACTCAAACCGATTACAGGGAGAGAGTGAGGGAAAGGGGAACAGACAGATGCCGAGATATCTCGGCTACATTGCATGAATCAAGATAAAACTTGGAACAATCACATGAAGCAGAAGAAAAGAGAAAACAAACATGGGGGAGGGCGGAGCATTGACTCCTCTCCCTCCCCCGATGCCCACCTGGAGCTTCTTCCCTTGGGATCGGTCTCTTCTCTCTTTCTTTTTTTTTTTAGCGGAGGAGCTCTCTCTCTCTCTGGTCTCTTCTCTTTTCTTTCTTTTCAATCGATGGCCTGGCTTCCGATCCCCTCCCCATTTCAAAGAGGGTTTGCTTTTATAGCTCTCATCCCTCTGTCCTCTCGGTGGAGGGCAGTCGGTGCGGCTTGTTCCATTCGAGACATCTCCCGGCGCGACAAGTAGCCCCCTGTGGAGGTTCCCGGCGCCATTATCAGAAGCCCAAATGGCCGGCCCATCTAGTGCCTTCAGGCCTCATATGTGCCTTAGGCTTCTCTTTATATATATATTTTTTGAATTAATCTTCATCAGAACCGAATAAGGCCCCCTTTAGTAGAGACATGACTTTGTTGAGATCGTCTTGAGGCTCAATCAGTGAACAAACTGGGGTTTAATCAGTATTTCCGTCTGAATGACGACAAAATCGGGTATGTTTCATCGGCATTGTCATCCGAACGGTGACAAGACCGGACATCAGCTTCAGTCTGACAGACTTCGGCCGGGTGTGTAATCTGTGGAGAGGATTCTTCATTTGTCCTGACTTTGCAAAAGCCTTCGCAATCTTCATTTGTCGGCTCCGACTTCTCATCAGAGTGTGCTTGGAGGTCTTATCAGTCTAATGACTGCTGCTTTATCAGTGCTGCCGTTTGACTGACGATGGCACCGGACATCAGCTCGGCTGGCGGAGACTTCAACCGGGTAAACGGCTGTCGAGCTTCATCAGTGGTCTTCCACTGTTGGTCTGATCTTCTTTTCAGTTATGCTTCCACCCCTGTTCATTTTCAAGGTGTCAACAAATGCCCCCCAACTGCGGGCAGCGTAAGCGCAGAATAAGCGACACGGGGTCTGCAGGTGTCTTTCATCATTCGAGGGTATATTCCTCAGTTTTATCCTTGACATTGTCCTTCAGCTTGATCATGTTGCTGTAGTAACATTCTGCATATCCATCTTTCATTTTCATGTTTTCATCTCTATATTTTCTAGCTTCATTGTCATCAATTTGGAACCCTTCGCACGAGGGCCGTAAGCTTCTCGGCGTGACCCTCCCGGCGTAACAGATGTCGGCGCGGGCATCTTCGAGCTTGTCGGCGCGAGCGTCAGATGCTTCTCGGCGCGCCCATCGGCCTGGTTGTCGGCGCTGGAACCTTCGGCGCGAGCGTCCACGTCAGCTTCTTCTCGGCGCGCACTATGCTGGTTGTCGGCGCGCATTTCCATTTGGTAGAGGGAGGGTTCTCGGCGCGCATTGTTTCGCGTCGGGAAGCCCCTCTCTTCCTCTTTTTAACCTCTCTGAGAGGGTTTTTTACCCACTTCTCACTTCCTCTTCTCTCTCTTCATTTCGGCGGTGGCGGTGAGCTGTGAGCTTTCCCCCCCCCCCCCGGGAGCGTCATTTCCCCCCCCCCTTTTTTCCGATTTTTCGGGGTAGGTCCGCTATATATACGGGATTGAGTCCCATTTTATGCTCGGGATCACTCCCTCTTGGTGGGTGACTCCCTATTCTTCTTGGGCATACCTCGGACAAGAGGAGATGCTGCCGAAATTTGTTGAGAATTTGTTTATCTTATTGTTTCGTGCCCATTCATCTTTCTGATGTTTCCTTTCTTGTCTTTCTCTGACTGCAGGTGCTGACATGACTTCCAGTTCTGCTGTTGCATCTTCCGGAGCTGTTGGAACAAGTTCATCGGCTCCGCTGGACATATCTCGGGCCAAAGTCATCTGGTTGAACGTATACAGCCTGAGCTTTGGCTATGACCAGATTGCTAGTGTCGACGAATCTTCCGATTCTGAAACTGACACCGTATCGACCGCTGAAGTTTATTCTTCCCTGGAAGGTGCTGAATTCAGGAGAGCTGCTGACTACCGCCTGGACTTGCCGAAGGATCGTCATTTGCTGCCGTTTGTTCGGACTTTCACCATACGCGGAATGCGGGATGTTCTTATTGCCCGTTCCGTGGAAGCGGCAATACTTGCCGATAGAGACAACATGAAGGGCACTGTCTATCGAGCCCGAGCCATATATCTCCCAGGTGAACAGAGGGACTGGAATGCTGTGCTGGGCATCTCTGATTTAGAACCCGAGAAGAAGATGCTGACCCGAGCCCCAGAGTTCACCCCTGCAAGGTGGGACCATACCACCGGCCGTGTCCACCGAGAGAAGACCTCATTCGGACTCTTTTTGGCTCCTGCAAAGTGGGGTTATAGAGATGAGCCATTTGTTCTTAACTGCCTGGCCGTTCAGTTTAAATATCAGCTGGCTGCCGGCTGGTTTGGAGATGCCAAGTTGACAGACGCCCATCTTTTTAGGGTTGGAGCAGTGGAGTTCACAGAATATGTTTTGAAGGAGTATGCCCCTCTATTGGTTAGAGCTGGGATATACCACAATGTATTTGCCTCCAGGTTCCGCTATCCCGTCTCTCGGGGATTGTGTTGCGGCATGCTTGAAGTGTTCTGCCCGCAGTTCAATACATTCTATACAGCGGAAGGCGAGACATCCCTCGACCTCTGGAGTTTATCGCAGCTTTCTGGCCTACCCATGGATGGGGAGCCATATGAGGAGGTCTGCCTGGACGATTCCATCAAGGACGCCTCTAATGGAGAGGGCAGCTATTCTTTCGGTTATGCATACCGGTATCTGATGAAAGCTTACCGGTCCATCTGTTTGGCCTACAGTAGGGGGTCCTCCAAAGGCTATCAAGCCCGGGAAAAGAGCAGCCGACTGAGAGTCCGTGTGGGGCAGTGGATACAATATTTCTTCGGGGGTCCCTTGAGGTACGCAGACTTTCCTTCCGTAGGGCTGACTTCCGGTAAACAGGTCAGGGCCCCCCGTTACAAGTCAGCACTGCCAGCTTCATTGCGCCGGACCGACGCGGATGGCCCGAACCCAGCAGGGGTTGATCCCATCACCCATTGTGCAGCCTATTTGACTTTCTGGCTATGCACTTTCGCTCTCCCTCAAGGGGACGAGACGATTATTAGACCAGAGGCTATATATCCGGCCTGCCAGATGGCTTGGGGGATGCGATTGTCTCTGTGCCCAGTGGCTCTGTGTTTAGTTTACAAATCCTTGGGGGACTTGCATAGACATCGGACCCCCCGCTCTTCGAGGACCGTGGGTCCCTTTCATTTCTTCAATGCCTGGGTTTGCAGCATTTTCCCTGAGCTGGCCCCGAGAACTTTGCAGTCAGACACACTGCTCCCTCGTATGATTGAGTTTGCTAGCGCTGAACCTGGTCCTTTCTCAGAACAGCTGTTCAAGATGAGGGGTAGGCTAATAAGAGTGCCTGTAGACGCACCTGGCAGCATTCACTTTTGGAGCTTGGTAGCAGGTTCAGCTCCCTTGGTGGACCCTCAGAGGGAGTGCAAAATGGAGGAGGTGGAGGCTTATGTCCATCCTGTTTCGGGGGTCGCCGCCACCCGGCCTCTTTTAGAACCAGAATTGGTGAGGTGGGCCATGGCCATACGGCCCAGTGTATTAGTTTTCAGGAAGGGGGGCCTGCTCATTTTGGAGCCCTATTATCCCTTCCGCTTTGGCAGAAATTTTGGTTACGACCAGCATATCCCTCCATCGGCTGCTCAGTTTCCTCTAGAGAGCCGGGCCAAGCACGGGTCTAGTATTGCCGGCGACGGTCGGATATGGTGGGATTTCTTTCATCGTCGGGAAGACACAACTTTCAGGGTCCCGACTATCTCCAATCGTCTCCCTCGGGTCTCATCAGACTATATCATGTGGTGGAACATACGCACCAATTTTTATAAAGATGGCAGAGGCGCTTTCTGGGATGTGGCCGAGCGCTCCTTTTTGAAGCGGCAATCAGGGCCTGTATTTGACAATGATGAGGTCCATCTGAGGAGGCTTTATTCCCAGCACCAGAGGGAGGCAGAAGCTTATATCGCTGCCCGTCGGTCTTTGAAGGAGGCGGGTGCGGAACTACCCACTCCTGTCTTTTCTGAAGTTGATGTAGACACTTTCACCAAAGACTTGAGACAGCTGGGCCACATAGGGGACACTCATTTGGAGGTGCAGTATCCATTCCCCCCGGAGGAACCACTCTCGAAGGCTACTTCTTGGAGGGGTCCGGCAGACAGGTTTCATCCTTACAGGGCCTTTGTGCGGAGGGAGGACCGCACCCAGTCATATTATCAGCACACCTCCTGGCTTTTTGTACTGTTAAATGTCCACGGGCTGACAGTGGAGAGCCCGGTAGCTGTCATTCTAAATAAGCAGCTTTTTGTTTCTTTCCATTATGTTGACGCCTGGTGCATAGATTACCTCGGCCTATTTCATTGCCTTGATTTCCATGGCCATAAGGACTTGGCCGCCCTGACGGAGAAGTGTCAGACTATTGGCGATGTATGCTGGCTTGTGAAGGAGGCCGCCTCCCGATCAAAGGAGGTAGCTTATATGTATTGGCCGCTTTCCACATTTTACGACGGCCCAGCAGGTGTGCTCCTTGTTTGTTTGATCATGGCTTCTTTCTTCTTATTGTCATGTTTTGCATATGTTGACTATGACTGTCTTTCTCGTGTCTCGCGCAGATAGACCAGACATAAAGCGGCAGGGGCTTTACAGGAAGATAATTGCTCAAGCTGAGAAACCTGCCCACTTTGAAATTCCTGAAGCAGCACCTACGACCACTCCCCTGCCTCCGGGCAAGAAGAGGAAGCCTTCTGTGGTGAAGGTTGCAGTCGCCAAGGCCAAGAAGGCCAAGGTTGCTCAGACCCGGAAGTCGGTTTCGACTGCGAAGGAAGCTGGAGCCCCTCTTCCGGATATCCCTTCATTTGACGCATTCGCATCTCAGAGGGAGGCCGCACAGGCATCTGCCGAAGGTGATGGTGATAGCTTGTAGCTGGAACTTCCTTTGTCGTCTTGACCAATCTCCTAGGGAGTTCTTTGAGGCTGAGCTTCTTTTTATCTGATACAGCCCAGGAGCAGGTTGAAGCGCCTGTGGAGACGGACACAAGACTGCCTTCTCCCACCCCGGCTGGCGGGGAGGAGGGTAAATGTGCTTTTTCCATTTGTTTCATACTTCCGTTGTTTTCTTTGCTATACTTCTCAAAAGTTTTCTTTTCTTGTAGCTGTGGCAGTCGGGGAGCAAGCCGAGGCCATGATGATGATGGAAGAGCTGCCTCGACCACAGGAGGGTCACAAGACTCGGCCAAAGCAGAGTACTATTCCGGCCAGACGCATAATCACTCGATCTACATCCCGCCATGCTTTAGAGGTGCCGGCCCAGCATATAGCTAGTGTGGAAATATCTTCGGGCAGCTCCCCGGTCGTCTCCCATGAGGAAGAAGTAGATTTCAGCGGCAACGAAGGGGAAGGTATTTCCAAGTCAGAAGCCCCTCCTGCACTTGCGAAAGGTGTTCCGTCTCTTCGACCCGCCAAACTATCGATGTTATCCTCTGAGGAAGAATTTCAGGAGGAGTTTGCCGGGCTCGATACTGAGATTGACATAACTCCACCACTCGCCATTTCGGCCACGGAGCTTTCTTCTCTTTCGCCCCATTTCGAGGGTGCGGACCCTGCTTCAAAGGTGGGTTGTTCTTCATGTATGCTGCTTCATTTGTTTCTTTTATTTAGTGCTGAAGATCGCTTTGCTTTGGTCTCAGAGTATTGTCGCTGCTACCTTGGCCACCTCCACATCCTTCATGGACATTTCTCTTGTAGATTGGGCTATTGTTCCTTTTCTGCCTTTAACTTGCACGGGGGCTCCTGAGATCATTCGCCCTGTGCCAGTGCGGATACAGTCCTCGACAGACTTGGCATCATTAGACTTGGGGGCTGCAGAAGAAAGTGTCATCCCTGCCAGGGCTTCAGATCTTAGAGCCGAAGCAGATCCGGCCAGGAGCTCCGCTTTCATACCGGCCGCAGTAATGTCAATTGCGCCCGAGTTAGCAATTCCTGCCATAGTGGCTACAGAGTCCGAATTCCTGCCTGCACAATTTAAGGCACCTCTGTCCCCATCACCAGAAAGAGCAGCTGAAGGTGCAGCCTCCATTGCAGAGATAACCCCATTATTCATTGATTCTCCTCCCGCGGATGTTCGAGGTGTAGCTCCCGAGGCAGCAGCAGAGGAGGAGTCTTCAGCCCAGCAGGGGAGTACAGAGAGATGCCGGCTAGCTCTTTCGGCAGATTTGCCTTCTTCGTCCTCCCAAGCGGGCATTGGACTATGGGCAGATATTGACGGAGAGGTGACCTTTGAAGTCGTCGCATCTGCTTCCTTTGGCTTTACTTCTCCTGACAGCTTCATCTGGCAGCATCTGGACATGTTACGCCAGCTAGTAGAGTCTCAGCCTGGCTTGACATATCTACAGCTGAAGGAAATCGCCAATCGCCTCACCGCTGGCCTGCAAGCCATGGGCTGCCCTTTGGACACATGGGCTCAGCGGGTCTTGCTTTTGTTGAAATTCGTGCATCGGAGAGACTTCCTAGCACGGACCATGGTTGACAGGCTGACGGCGTTGAAGTTGCAGAGGTCAGAATGCAAATTCGAGGTGGAAAAGCTGACGCTGACACTTGATGAACGCCAGGCCGAGCTACAGAGCATTATTCAGCGGGAGGAGGCTATCCAGAAATGGGTAGCCATTTGTAGGCGGAACTCACTGAACTTCGGGCCGAGCTGCAGCAATTATCTTCTATTCGGCCACAGTCCACCGAGGAGGTGGCTTTACTGGAGGGTCGGGTGATGTCTTTCCAGGACCTGTCCATGAGGCTTCAGGAGGAGGAAGCGCGCCTTCATGAGTTAGGAGCCGCCCCCTATGTTGGTCTTCTGGCCTTTGAAGATATCTTTCGGCGGCCATGAATTATCTTCACTTTCTTTTCTTTTCTTTCTTCTCTTCCCATCTCTTTCTCTCCCTTTTTTTGTGATACAGCGTCCCCTCGGGGCCCCTTATGTACTCACTTCGTAATGAAAAGAAATCTTTTGGCTTCATGTGTATCCATCTTGTTTACCATGTGGTTTCATCACTTCGGGGAAGTGGGGTAGTGGTTTTAGCAACCCCTCATGTGAATGGCTCGTATCTAGCAGGAGAGCGTCCACCCCTTCAGAGAAAGGATGGGGAACTCGCTCCACCGCGTGACGGGCATCCGAAGAGGTGCTTAAACCGGATTGTGTTGGTATCAGCAAACGTCCCTCTTGGCAATATGTGCTATGAGGGAGACAATTTGCAGGAATGTGAAAGAAGGGGTTTCATCAGAATAAACGGAAAGTCTAGACTGGGTAGAGGTTATGGCAGGTGGGACATTTGAAGGGATATGTGTTTTCATCAGAACAGACGTAGGGTCTGAACTGGACAGGGTTTCATCCTTGATCGGGCGAAATGCCAGTCGATCAATAGTTGGTTTCATCATCGATATTGGGTTTATATCGATGCAAAGGGTTTTATAAGTTTCATTAGAGTAAACGAAAGGTCTAAACTAGGTAGGGTTTCATCATTGATCGGGCGAGGTGCCAGTCGACCAACAATTGATTTCATCATCGATATTGGGTTTATATCGATGCAAGGAGATTTCATAATTTTCATCAGAATAGACGAAAGGTCTAAACTGCATGGTTTCATCATTGATCGGGCAGGGTGCCCGTCGATCAACAGCTGGTTTCATCATCGGTATTGGGTCTATACCAATGCAAAGATTTTATAAGTTTCATCAGAATAGACGAAAGGTCTAGACTGGATAGGGTTTCATCATTGATCGGGCGAGGTGCCAATCGACCAACGGTGGGAAGTGTGTGAAGGTGTAGGTCTCATCAGGACAGACGTAAGGTCTATTCCAATAGGTTTTATCGCAGGTGGGGCTTTGCCAAGAAATGCGTAGGTTTTATCAGGACAGACGTAAGGTCTGAACTGGATAGGCTTTAGTAAAATGGTGATGGGTTTCATCGTCGGTGGGACGTTTGAAAGAGGGTGCGTAGATTTCATCAGGACAGACGTAAGGTCTATCCTGGAAAGGTTTTATCATCGGTGGGGCGTGGAACCAGTTGACCGACGGAAGGCTTCATCAATAGAAGGGAGGTAAAGGTAGCGTGCCGATTGGCATGGAACTTTTAAATTACCACATTACTGACCCAAGTGCCCTTTCGGGTTTTCACCGGAGTCAGCCCCCTCTTGCTTTTGCCCACGCGCCCTTTCGGGTTTTCACGTGGCGGGGTACCCGATTTTGCCTGCGGTGCCCTTTCGGGTTTTCACCACAGCTGGTTTTTTTTTGGCCATTTTTGCCCTTATCCGGGATGTCCGAACAAGTCTGGCGGGGTATCTCTATTTTTAACCCCATTTTTTTTATATATATATACATATGTTTCCTGAATCGGGACTTCAGCACGGATCAGGCGATGTGCTGCTTCATTAGTGCATGCTCTTATCATCGGTATTGGGTATATACCGACGCAAGGATTTTATAGGTTTCATCAGGGTAGACGTAAGGTCTACACTGGGCTGGTTTTATCATTGATCGGGCAGGGTGCCGATCGACCAATGGTAGGTTTCATCACGGCGGGACGTAAAGGGATATGCAAATTTGATAGGACGGGTTTCTTTGTTGATCGGGCAGGGTGCCCATTGATCAAAGGTGGGTTTCATCATCGGTATTGAGTTTATACCAATGCAAGGATCTTATGAATCTTCATCAGAATAGACGTAAGGTCTACCCTGGGCTGGTTTTATTGCTGATCGGGCAGGGTGCCAATCGACCAACAGCAGGTTTCATCATCGGTATTGGGTTTATACCAATGCAAAGATTTCATAGGTTTCATCGGGATAGACGTAAGGTCTAAGCCGGATAGGTTTCATCATTGACCGGGCAGTGCGCCAATCGATCAACAGCTGGTTTCATCATCGGTATTGGGTTTATACCAATGCAAGGATTTCATGGGTTTCATCAGGATAGACGTAGGGTCTAAACTGGATATGTTTCATCGCTGATCGGGCAGTGTGCCAATCAATCAACAGCAGGTTTCATCATCGGTATTGGGTTTATACCAATGCAAAGGTTTCAGGGGTTTCATCGGGATAGACGTAAGGTCTAAGCCGGATAGGTTTCATCATTGACCGGACAGTGCGCCTAATCGGTCAATAGCTGGTTTCATCATCGGTATTGGGTTTATACCAATGCAAAGATTTCATAGGTTTCATCGGATAGACGTAAGGTCTAAGCCGGATAGGTTTCATTGCTGATCGGGTGAGTGTGCCCATTGATCAGCAGCAGGTTTCATCATCGTGAGACCTGGGACAAGGTATGAGGGCTTTTATCAGGACAGACGTAGGGTCCGTACTGGGTGGATTTGATCGTTGATCGGACAAGGTGCCGGCCGATCGACGAGAAGTTTATGACGGGAGGTGAGGTTTCTTTAGGATCACCATATTACTGGCCCAAGCGCCCTTTCGGGTTTTCACCGGAGCCAGCCCCCTCTTGCTTTTGCCCACGCGCCCTTCCGGGTTTTCACGTGGCGGGGTACCCGATTTTGCCTGCAGTGCCCTTTTGGGTTTTCACCACAGCTGGGTTTTAGCCATTTTTACCCTTGCTCGGAAAACCTGAACAAGACCGGCAGGGTATCTCTATTTTTAACCCCATTTTTATTTATTTTCATTCTTTTATTCTCTCTTACCCTCTTTTTGGGAGGGTAACAAGTCGGACTGTCATTAGATCATGATAAGGGATGGCTCGGCTAGGGCGGAGTGCCGCTAGACCAAGGAAGAAGGGTAGCTTGGTTAGGGCGGAGTGCCGCTAGGCCAAGGAAGAAGGGTAGCTTGGTTAGGGCGGAGTGCCGCTAGACCAAGGAAAAGGGTAGCTCGGTTAGAGCAGAGTGCAGCTAGACCAAGGAAGAAGGGTAGCTTGGTTAGGGCGGAGTGCCGCTAGACCAAGGGAGCAGGGTAGCTTGGTTAGGGCAGAGTGCCGCTAGACCAAGGAAGAAGGGTAGCTTGGTTAGGGCGGAGTGCCGCTAGACCAAGGGAGCAGGGTAGTTCGGTCAGGGCGGAGCACCGCTAGACCAAGGGAGCAGGGTAGCTTGGTTAGGGCGGAGTGCCGCTAGACCAAGGAAAAGGGTAGCTTGGTTAGGGCGGAGTGCCGCTAGACCAAGAAAAAGGGTAGCTCGGTTAGGATGGAGTGCCGCTGGACCAAGGAAAAGGGTAGCTTGGTTAGGGCAGAGTGCCGCTAGACCAAGGAAGAAGGGTAGCTTGGTTAGGACAGAGTGTCGCTAGACCAAGGAAATGGGTGACTTTTAGCCTAATTACTCGGGGAATATTGGTTGGGCAGCATGATACAGCTTTAGGTGTCTACCGTTGAGTGGTGAGAATTGGATTTTCCCTCGATGGTTAACAACCATATAGGTCCCTCCTTCGTAGACCCTATATATCACATAAGGACCTTCCCAATTAGGATTCAGCTTTCCTTTTGGGTTGGACGCCATAACTTCTCTTTTCTTGACCATGACGAGGTCACCTTTCTTAAATTCTCATCCTTTTACGAGTTTGTTGAATGCAGTGGCCATGCGGGCCTGGTACATCTGGATATTCTTCTGAGCTTGGAGGCGCTTTCCTTCCAATTCAGCCAATTCTTGTAATCTTCTTTCTGCATTGGTTTGTTCGCCATGGGCCAGGTCATATTGGACTGCCACTCTGAGTGACGGGACTTCCAGCTCTAGTGGAACTACTGCTCTGAGCCGTATACCAGTGAGTATGGCGAGCACCCTGTAGGTGTCTTGAAGACAGTGCGGTATGCCCACAGAGCTTCATACATCTTTTCTTCCCAGTCCTTCTTACTAGAACTGACGACTTTAGCCAACAAGGTGCATAAAGTTTTGTTGAAGGCTTCTGCCAATCCATTTGCCTGTGGATTGTAAGGAGTGGAAGTCCTCCATTCGATCTTATACTTCTCGGCAAGCCGATAGATCTTTTGATTTTTGAAATGACTTCCATTATCAGATATTATCGGCTGGGGATCCCAAACCGGAAGATAATGTTCTGCTTGATGAATCTGGCAACCAGCTCACCAGTCACTTCTCGTAATGCTATAGCTTCCGCCCATCGGAGAAGTAATCTGTTATTGCCAGTATGTACTTATGTCCGGCCGATGAGGTCGGTAGTGGGCCGACTACATCAGTTCCCCATTGTGCAAACGGCCAGCTAGGGACTGTAGGGTGCAGAACGGCAGGTGGCCTTCTAGGCACAACAGCATGCTCCTGACATTTCTGACATGACTTTGCAAACTTGCAGCAATCTTCAAACATAGTGGGCCAATAATAACCCAGCTTCTTGATTTCTATCTTCATTTTAGGGCCAGCTTGATGGGCACCTGCCGTCCCAGCATGTATTTCTTTCATTGCTTGCCAAGCTTCCTCAGTAGACAGACAGCGGAGCAAAATCTTCTTGCGTGCATCTGCCATTATTCGGAACAGAGTTCCATTTCTGAATTCATAAGAATCTTTGATCCTTAAAAGTTTCATCTTTTCTTCTCTTTTCTGCGGCAGCTGTTGGTGTGAAAACCATTGCAGCAGGTGTTGTCTCCAATCAGATGCCTGTTCTGTACTGATCATGGCGACTTCATTTTCTTCGGGGCAGCTTCTAACATGCTGGGGACTTGCCGCCGGTTTATAACAACAATGTTCAGTGTCTCATCTGGTGGGACTGCTATTGAGCTGGCTAGCTTTGCCAACGCATCAGCCTGGGCATTATGTGCACGGCCTACATGCTTGAGCTCAATATGATAGAATTTCGCCATGAGGCACACAGCTTTTTGGTGGTAGGGGTTCAACTCCGCTTTCGCACTTCGAACTCCCCTTGGATTTGCTTTATTATCAACATTGAATCCCCGAATACCTGAAGCATCTGGATGCCCATGTTGAGGCTGATGTGCAACCCGATTATCAGAGCTTCATACTCGGCTTCATTATTAGTGCAGGGCTTGTTTATAGAACAGGAAGTATGCACAACCTCCCCCTCTGGCGATCTTAGCACAATACCGGCTCCGGCCCGTATTCTGGTCTTTCCATCGGAGTCCGTCTCTGTTCTAGATGCTCCATCAAAGAATAGCTGCCACATAGTTGACTGAGCCTGGCAGGCTTCTAATGTTTCATCATCGGGTAACTCAGTCCCCAACATATCATTCTCTGGCACAGGGTGCTCTGCGAAGAAATCGGCCACGGCCTGTCCTTTTATTGCCCTCTGGGGTATATATGTGATATCGAATTCCATCAGAATTACTGCCCATTTGCCCAACCGGCCTTTCAGTACTGGCTGAGTCAATATGTATTTGAGCGGATCTGCTGCAGATATCAATCTGATTTCGTGTGACAGCATATAGTGCCGGAGCTTTTTAACGGCAAAGACTAGTGCCAAGCATGTCTTTTCTATATAGGTGTAGCTTTCTTCAGTTCTAATCAGCCTCCGACTCAGGTAGTATAGAGCCTGCTCTTTGCCTTCTTCATTTATCTGTGCTAGCATTGCCCCCAGGGAACAGTGTGTGGCTGCAATGTATAGTATCAGGGGCTTGCCCTTAATAGGTGCCCCCAGCACTGGAGGGGTCTTGAGATATTCTTTCAGCTTCTCAAAGGCTTCCTGACAGCCATCGTCCCAGAGGAACGGTACATCTTTCATCATGAGCTTGTGAAAAGGGTGGCATCTCCCCGACAGATTTGATATGAATCGTCGGATGTAGGCCAAACGCCCTTGTAGAGATCTCAGCTCGTGGAGATTCCTTGGTGGAGGGAGCTCCTGGATAGCTTTAATCTTGGATGGGTCGATCTCAATGCCCCTATGACGGACAATGAACCCAAGGAATTTTCCACTGGACACGCCGAAGGCACATTTCATAGGATTCATCTTGAGTTCATATCTGCGCAGCCTCTGGAACACTATCCTCAGATCTTGCAGATGATCTTCTCTTCTGCTGGTTTTCACCACCAGGTCATCAATGTAGCACTCCACTTTCTTGAAGAGCAAATCATCAAAGATCTTTGTCATAGCTCTTTGATAAGTAGCGCCGGCATTCTTGAGGCCGAACGGCATCCTTTTGTAGTGAAATATCCCCTTCGGGGTGCGGAATGCAGTGTGCACTCTGTCTTCTTCAGCAATCCAGATCTGGTTGTATCCGGATGACCCATCCATGAATGACAGGGCTTCATGGCCAGTGGTTGCATCGATCATTACTTCAGTGATTGGCACTGGGAAATCATCTTTCGGGCAAGCCTTATTCAGGTCCCTGAAATCTACACATATTCTGATCTGCCCATTTTTCTTCTTCACGGGCACTATATTGGCCAGCCATGTAGTATACTGGTTCTCTTCAACAAAGCCCACATCGATCAGCTTGTCGACCTCTTTGTTGATCTGATTTATCAGTTCGGGGCGCATTCTCCTGGAAGGCTGCTTCACAGGGCTTGCCTCTGGGTTTATCGCCAATCGGTGCTGTGCCACATCGGAACTCAGTCCTGGCATTTCATCATATGTCCATGCGAAGCAGTCTCGGAATTCTTTCAGAAACTGAATATACTGTTCTTTGACAGCTGGCTCCAGCAGTGCACTGAGGAATGTAGGCCTTGGCTCATCTGCTGACCCCAGATTCACTTCTATCAGCTCATCGACGGTGGCTTGGCCTCCGTCTTCAACTTCGGGTGGGGCTTCTTGCAAATCAATAAAGCCTCCCGGGATATAATCTTCTTGCTCTCATGATTTTCTATTTCATCAGATTGGTCATCAGCAGATGCTGGTGCATCGTGTAAGGCCAATACGGCCGGATTCTGTTCAGTCTGCCCCGAGGACGTGACTGGCTCAGCGGAAAACTTCGAAGTGGAATCTTCGTGCTTAGAGGCTCTTCTGATGTGGGCTCCCCTGAGAGGTCATCATTATGTAGAGCTCGGAATTCTTCTAGAATGCGCCCAAACTCCAGGCACTCTTGCAGCTCTCTGGCTACTTGATCTTCATCCGGGGTTCCCGTGTCAAATTTCGCTTCATCCTGGAACAGATCCTCCTTGCAAGATAGATCTTCCCAGTACCAATCTCTCTTTGTCTCGTCAGGTATCCCCACCCCTGGCAGACTGTCTGGGATCTCATTGTCCACTACGGACTGATAAATGATTTCTTCATCTTCCGAAGGGTATTGGTCATAGTCCATCCCAGGGGAATCTTCATGCTGGTAGAAGGCAGAGATGACATCTACCTCAGCTTCATAGTATTCTTGCAGGGTATAGCCCAGTCCCGGGTGCTGTGTGATCTTCCTCAGTTCTTTATTATCTCGAGGTGGATCCCATAGCTCCTTGAATGCTTTCTTCTGGGCTGCAGATTGTATTGAAGGCATTTGCATCTTGGAGAACATTTGCGAAACCCGTTGGGTAGTGTACTCTAGGCCTGTAATTGGCACCATTCGGTTTGCGGCTTCTTCAGGGACCATGCAATCTTGATCGTCTTCTTCGACTGCCCCCCCGGTGTAGAATATGATAGGAGGTTCGCAGAAGCGAGGGTTTTCATAGTCTTCAGTGGTAGCACCGTCTGGTATTCTATACTGGCTATGGGCTTGACTAGACCCTGAGGAACTTCCACCTGTGTGTACTTTTCTTTCATCTTTTCTTCAGTATCATCTGGGTGTATGCCAGGAGGAGTGATCCGAGCAAAATCACCAGCATAAGAGATGTGAGATACCCCATGCTTTTTGATGTAGCCCTTTGGCGGCGGCGGAGACCAATTTCTTGTCTTTGTCGCCGGCTTTTCCTGGCTGACCACAGCTTCTTTTCTTTATCCCTTTGTGACACCTCGGTGTAGTAGGATGCATCGAGCATATGGCACTCGAACACTTCGAAGGGATGTAGGTCTGCAAACACCCTTTCTTCTTTTCCTTCATGGCAGTATTTTATGCATTGGTGTAGCGTGGATGGCACTATCTGATATTCGTGCAGCCACGGTCTTCCCAGCAGGGCCTTATACGTGGTGTTGGAGTCGATTACATAGAATCGTACCACGGTAGTGAGGTCGCCCAGTGTGAGGTTGAAATCAGCTACCCCGAGAGGTGTTTCACATTTTTGGTTGAATCCTGCAATCTTCATATCTCTGACCTTGGTGAGCTGCAGATCAAAGTAATATTTCTGATAGATGCGGTATGGGAGAATATTCACAGCAGCCCCTGGATCTATCAGTATTCTGCTTATCGGCTGACAGTTCAGGGAACCCCTCATATACAGCGGTCTATTATGGCCGGAATTTGGGATTAGCATATCATCCTCCGTGAACGTGACTGATGGCCCAGCATTCACTTCTGCCAGGAGTGCTTCACATTGTGCCGGGGACTGCAGGGCATCCACGATTGCTTTGCGAGCTTCTTCGCTCAGAGAGAGAATTTCCCAGATGGAGAATCTGGTAGGGAGCTTCTTCAGCATTTTCATGACTCGACTGCCCACCCGGACATTAGATAGTCTCATCTCCTCTGCCCATCGGGGTCTTGGAGGTTCATGTGGTGCCTGTGGCCTTTGCTGCCCATTTCAATTTTATCTTCTTCATCGGTCTCCCGGAAGGCTTCTTCTGTAGCGACTGCCCCTGGTTTTGCTAGAGGGTTACCTTCTTCATCTTCTTCATGCTGTTTCTGCTTTCCAGCCGCTGTCTGCTGGCATTTATTGCTTTTATCTGGAGCAGTATGAGCCGGTTGCTCATTTTCTAAGCTGGACAGGAACTCCAGGAATGAAGGGGCTTCATCTGCCTTCTTTTTGTCCTGGTACAGACTGGCAGGGGGAGGAACCTGGACACCTCGTATCTCTGGTTCCGGGATTTGATAGGGTTGCTCCCCTCTGAACATGATATTATGGTTGGCTGGTGGTGGGCGCCCCCATCTTCTCCCAGAACGTGTTGCATGGGCCGAGGTAGAGGCTTCGGCATGGTTAGCTTCTAGCGGAGCGTTGGATGCTTCCGGCTCATCATCCTCCACGGGCAATGAGAAGAGTACTGACAGAGTGTTACATTGTACTGTCGTGACCTTCTTTCCTTTCTTGGATTTG
The DNA here is from genome assembly GCA_022559845.1 of Amorphophallus konjac. Classification (NCBI taxonomy): domain Eukaryota; kingdom Viridiplantae; phylum Streptophyta; class Magnoliopsida; order Alismatales; family Araceae; genus Amorphophallus; species Amorphophallus konjac. The sequence continues at coordinate 401,538,549 of CM040126.1, forward strand.
GGCCGTTTCTTCTTCTTTTGGGAATTTGACCTTACTGGCTCCTGCCCCCAGAAGGGTTCATTCTCAGCTTTTTCTTGTTCTGCCTCTGGCTGTTCTTTGATTTTCAATTCTTCGAAGCTGTTCCCAGAGTATACAGTCTTCATCAGCAGATGCTTGGGCTTCTTCTGTTCGTACTCATCAAGCTCATTAATATACTGCTGCAGACGCCTGGCTGCAGGGCTTACCTCTTTATGCGTAGGGAGGGGAGTTTGTCTCCTCCGGTTGTGAGTAGGGATCCGGATGACTGGTCCGGTCTCAGCTGTATGCCATATTGGCTTTATTGGAGGCGGCTCGGGCCTTGGGGTAACACCCCGGATAACTGCTCCACTGGTATTGGCTGCAGGAGTTTTCTTTCTGCTTTTTATGGGTATCATCTGCCATCCCTCCTGATCCTTCTGTGGGGTGAGGAAGCAAGCTTCATAGGTATGCTTGGTGCACTCTTCAACGGCTTCCTTGGGCAACTGTTGGTAGACTGAGATCATATTGGCAGCCACTCTCCAGGGTGGAGGCTCATGTGGATGGGGCGGCTTTACCTGGTAATCTCCCAGCTGCAGCTCACCTTTCTTGACCATTCCTTCCATGATATCTTTGAAGACATAACAATCTTCAATTGCGTGCCCCAGCGCACGGTGAAATGGACAGAACAGCGGATCATCTTTCTTTGCTGCATCTGCTGGTCTTTTGGGTTCAGGCAACGTTACCTTATTGAACTTGTATGCCCAGTTGAACAGTGCGGCCGTCTTATCTTTTGGGAAGGAATATGCTTTTCTCATCTTGTCTCTCAGAGAGACTTTATCTTTTCTTTCTGCTGTATCTGTCAGCGGGGGAGCTTCATCTGCCCCTTTCTTCCCCTTCTGTTGCTCGAAGGTCCTGAAATCGACGGTGTTGGCCTCAGAGTGTGATGGCCGTCGTTCATTGGATTTTCCCTTCAGCATAGTGAGAACATTGGCGGTAGGACGCTTGGACAAGAACGTCTCGACTTCCGCCACTATATTATTCAGCCGGTCAAATGTTCTGACATCTGCACCGATCATCTTTTCTAGCACCTCCCTCCTGAGGCTCTGCTTGCATATCTGCACCGCATCTTCTTGATGAGGAGGCCTTCGGCATCTCATGGCTAAGTTCCTCCATCTTTTGATGTAGTCCAGTGCGGTCTCATCTTGTTTCTGCCTAGTTGCATACAGCTCTGCTATCGTGATTTCTCTTTCCGTGACATGAAATCTGTCGCGGAATTTTCTCTGCATATCAGGCCAATCAACCACTGACCCAGCTGGCAGGCTTGAGTACCATTCAAAGGCCAACCCAGTGAGGGATGAGCCAAAGAACTTGAGCAGATAAGCTTCATCGACTGCTAGGTCACCCATGATTGTAGTGTAGTAGGCTATATGCTCCCTAGGGGAGCCTTGGCCATTAAATTTCTCAAACTTCGGCGGCTTACTGATGCCTGGGGGTAGTTTCTTGGCAGCATACTGGGGAGGATACGGTACTTTGTACACATCATAAGTACCCGCATCACCACCAGTCTTTTCTGACAGCTTCAATTCCACAATTCTTTCAATCATCTGCTTGTGGGCTACAGCTGGATCTATCTCTTCTGGGAAGAAGTGAGCTTGTTGCTGGCTGTGAGGAGTTGTCATCACAGTGGCGCGCAAGATGGGCGCGGTAGGCTGCGTCTGAGACACAGAGAGCTGGGCTGCTGTTTGCTGTGGAACAGGTTGGCTCGGTGTCTTGCCCCTATCAGCTAAGAGAGGGTTAGCTGGGATAGCCGTCTCTGCTGAGCTGGATGTTTGCCCCGCAGGTTCAGCTTGCTTTGAGACTGATGTAGCTTCATGTCTCTCATCGAGCTGTCTTCGGAGAGCACTGATCTCCTACTGATATCTCCTGAACATCATCTGGATCATGGGATCCAAGGTTGATGGGATTTGCATATCTTCAGAAGTCCCTTCAGCATCATCAACAAAGGGATTATCTTCATCCTGTGCCGTCACCACATTGACTGTCATAGTGGTGATCTTGCGGGCTTCATCATATTTCTTCAATTTATCTTTTGCGGCCTGGCTTCTTCTGGTGACAGGACCAGGTCTAGTAGCCAACCTGAGCAGTTCATTTAGCTGAGTTGGTAGTATATCTTGCCCCCTGGCGAGTCCAGCCATGTTGCAGGCGAAGATTTGCATTTTTTCCTTCCGCCTGTAGACCTTTCTTTTCACCTGGTCAGGATATCTGAGCCGGTCAAAGACCGATATTCTCTCTTTGGCTTCTTCCCGGTACAGGTCTTCTCTGTCATATCCGGCCTTGAGACCTTCTTCATAGTGATTCGAATCGGAGGAAGAGGCTCCAATCATCATTTCTTGCAGTGTTTCTTCTTTTTCTTCACCTCTGGTACCCAAGGCCCGGGATAGTCTTTGTTGACCGAGGGCAGAGCTCCCCCAGGTAGTGGAAGTAGTCTTGGACTATCTGCTTCATCTCTTCAGAGTTGTGCCTCTGTGGCTCAGGTTGGAGTATCAATCTGTCCTGGCTCTTTTGCTGATAAGCCAGTCTTGCCACCTGAGCATTCAAATGCTCGGCTTTGGAGTATCTGCAGATATCAGCCTGCCTGGCACAGGCTCTTGGTCTTCTTGCAGTAACCACAGTGGCTGGTTCACTCATATCGCCAACTTGGTAGCAGTTGGCAGCAGCATTGTAGATCTTCTCTTCCCTTCTCTTGCCCTTGGCCATGGGATAGGTAGTAGTGAAGTTTTCCCTTGTCTGGTATCTTCTGCCCCTCACCATGGGGCGAACAGCAGTCATATCTCTTTCCTGACCCTCAATCTCATCTCTCCTCCCCCGGGTCCTGGGGTGGACAGTAGCAGCATTTCTTTCATCTTTCTTCACTTCCCTTCTGCCCCCTGCTCTGAGGCGGGCAATAGTGACATTAGTAAGGTTCTCCCTGTCCTGAGCTGGGGCCCAGCTTTGGATCTTCTTCGGCCGCCAGACCTGTTTGTATTTTGCCGGCTTGGGCGCCAGCGGCTTCTTTTCATTAGCCTCCCAATTGGCCTGCCTGGTGGTCAGAGTTTGGAATCTGTTGGCAGTGGGCACCATCGGGACGATCACGTCCGGCTTGACCGCCCTTGGGCAACCGTTCATGTTTGCCCGGACACCACCGATCATCATTGTCTTTCCGGAGTTGGAAAGACGGCGGTCAACAGCAACATACCGGCTCCTCCGGTTGGTTCTTCTCCCCTTCTGAGCAGCAGCGGGGACCACGTCCCTTTTTTGGACGTGATGGACAAAGCAGGCGACGGCCATGGGGACCGTGTTCTCTGGTACGATATTCTTCTGGTCAGTGATCTTCACCGGGGCACTTACAGCAGTGCCTTGCTCATTGTCATCGACCTGCAGAAGGTCAGTGAAGACGACGCCCAAGCAGTTGGGCAGCCCAACGGCAGGCGGCATTGATCCGAACGCGAGGGGTACCGCCAGGTAGCCCTCTCGCACATGCATGTCAATCGGCTGCTGGTCGAAGCAAATGGACATGATTCCGGCTGTCATTGTAGATTCCTGAAAATAAGGAAAGTACACAGAATCAGAAGTTTCAGGGGGGGCCCGTCGGGCCTCCTACTTTAGCGTAAAGATGAAGGGAGACTTAGTCCCACCGGGCGTGCCAGACTTGTTTGACACATTTTTATTTTTATTCTAGTTTATTTTATTTATTTATTGATTTATTTATTTATTGGCGTGCCAGTCACCGGGGTGACAATTTCTTTGTGCGCTCGATCTGACTTGATCAGTCGATTATGAAGTCCGAGTCGGGACCAGAAGTCCGTCATACCATAAACGCTATGACGTTAATTACGTCCTCCCTAAGGAGGACAACCCTTGATTAAACGCTAGAGATAGGAGGCGGACAGCGGTTAAGCCACATGCTTAAAAGAGACGGAATCCAATCATTTGCAAAACGTTAAATGGATTAGACGAAGCAGGGGTTCGTTATTTTCGGGATAAAACCGACGGCATATTCCCACCCACTCGGACCATGTCGAGTGGGGAATAGGAAACCACCCATGCAGTGGCAGGGTGGGATCCGTAAAAGATCGGGCATAACTGACCCAGAGTCCGAGTAAGCACTGTCATAGCATGACGCTCCCCGTGCGTACGCGATGTTGCATCTATATTCCCCCTTCAAGGGACCGTCGGAGAGCATGTAGGGACATAGCTCCGTGGGCCAACGGGGTTGAGAGATAGGACATCATAGCTACCTGGCAAGGTATGTGTAAATTTCGGCAGCATGTCCCCTCAACTTGGATTATGCCAAGAGAGGATAGGTCATCATCCACGGAGTGCCGGGATGGCAACCGAACGAGGATGGGCGTCGGGCCCCGGGACATCGCTTACCTTTATTCCATCGTTTAATATCCCCTTGAAATCCCTCGGGACTCATGTAATGACATGACCCTTCGGGTTCATAAGGGTGAAATCTGGATCGGGAATGAAGACTGTAGGGGAGACCTTCCCCATTACTATGTCCTCTTAAGGCATTCATGACGATCTCTGAACATCCCCGGGGCGTATGTATATGGAGACCAAAGATTGAAGGATATCAGTGTAGAAGAGGGCCTCTGACTGGGTCTCATCGGCCGAAGAAGGAAGGGCTCTCGGCGTGGCTTTATTGGCCAAGAGGGGGGGCTTCTCGGCACGGTTTAGTAGGCCAAATAAGGATCTCAGCGCGGCCAGATAAAAAAGGGGGGAAGGCCCTCGGCGTGGAGCTTCCCGGCGCGCTCCTGGGCGCGCCGGGAAGGTGGCGCCGGGAAGGGCCAGCAGGTTCGAATGGCAGGGGAAAAAAGGCTAGCAAGGGCAAGGGGTTCTCGGTAGAAGGGTTCTCGGCGCGTTCCTGGTCGCGCCGGGAACCTGGCGCCGGGAGCTGGACTAGGAGGTTCTCATGACGAAGGCTCTGGACGAAGCTTGTCGTGTAGCTGAGGGGAAAGACCTCTCGGCAGAGGGGTTCTCGGCGGGCAATTTTGTCCGCCGAGAAGGCAGATTTGCTACAGGGTTTCATCATTTTCCAGAGCTCGAAGGATGCTCTGTTTTAGGGATTTTGAGTTTCTGAATGCGATTGAAGCTGAATTTGGAATACGAAAAAGGGGATTTCATGGATGCTTCTGTTAGGAGGATGCCAAGGAAATCTGGAGGGTGGAATTGATGGGGAAATGAGATCGTCGTATAGCCTTCTGAAGGATGCATTTCTTCCTGCTGCCGGCCGTCTGGGGGAAGATCAAACATGGGGTTTCAATGAACTTTGAGAATTTTGGCAGCATTTCCCCTGCGGTCAGCATTTGCCAGGAGATGATAGACAATCACCCACGGAATGCCGGGGTAAAAGCCAAACGGAGGGGTACTGGACCCTTGGCCATATACGTGCCTGCAGCACCATTTGGATGTTCCTTTAGAGGTCAACGAAGCTTATGCAGTGGCATAGCTCCATCGCCTCGTAGGGTTATGCAAAAGATTTTCTCTGATCATTTGATGTTCAACCGGTCAAGAGATTGCTGTCTCTGACCCTGAACTAGCTATGAACTCGATAGAAATCCACAATGTTCCGGGGGGGTCTATCGTACCATGGAAGAAAGGAGAGGGACGGAACCCAATAACCCATTGAACGAGGGTTGGGGTTCCGCCTTCATTCTTCACAGGAGAACCGACTCCGAGATATGAAGCACCGGCCGAAAAACAAAAGCATCTAAGCAATGGACGAGCGGATGCACAAGAAATAACGGAGGAGGATAACAGCAATTTCAATCCATCAGTACCCAAATAGGCCACTGTAATATTCTATTTCGATGCATTTTTCCAGACTTACATTGCTCATAGGGAGGGAATGAGGAATAGGGAGATACAAATCAAGGCCGGGATTGTCCGGTTACACTCTATCAATCGAGATGAAACTCTAAAGATTACATGAAGAAAAAGAGAAAAGAAAGCATGGGGGAGGGCGGAGCATTGACTCCTCTCCCTCCCCAGTGCCCACCTGGAACCTTCCTTCTCCTTCTCTTCTATTTCTTCTCTTCTCTTTTGGTTGAGGGGGGCTCTCGCTCTCTGAGCAGGACTCCCTCTCTATCTTTCTATTGCTCTATCTTTTTCCTTTTTTTTTCTTCCGATCGATCCCCTTTTCAACCGATCCCCTTTTCTGTTCAAAGGGAGGGGGCTTTTATAACCCTTTTCTCCCTCTCGGCAGGCCTCATCTCGGCGGCCTCGGCTTGAGCTTCCCGGCGTGCCTTGGACATTCAGCCTTTCGGCGCCACCTCCTCACAGGCCCATTTGGGTCTTTCAGCTGCTTTCACAGGCCCACTTGGGTCTTTTCAAATGCTTCATCACCCGAAAGGGCCCTCTATTGGTGACATATCTTGTATTGAGATCATCATTACAGTTTTCATCGGTCCGTAGACCGGGATTTCATCAGTCCGTAGACAAGGGTTTCATCAGTCCGTAGACAAGGGTTTCATCAGTCCGTGGACGGGGGTTTCATCAGTCCGTGGACAAGGGTTTCATCAGAATGGCCATCTGAACGGTGACACGATCGGGTATTATCTCATCGATATCGTCACTTGAATGGTGACGAGCTCGGGCATCAGCTTTAGTCCGACAAGACTTTCGCCGGGTGTATAACCTGTGGAGACCATTCTTCTTCTGTCCTGACTTTGCAAAGCCTTTGCCATCTTCATCTGCCGGTACCGGCTTCATCTTCATCTCATATTACATCTGTCAGTAAGCCGACATCTGACTTGCCCTGACATATCATCCGTGGATTCTTGGGCGAAACGGTAGTACAGCTCTCATCAAAGGGCTGGAAGGTCTCATCAGTCGAGTGACGGCTGCTTTATCAGTGCCGCCGTCTGAGTGACATTGACATCGGGCATCAGCTTTGCCGACAAGGGCTTTAGCCGAGCAGACAGCTGATGAGCTTTATCATTGGTCTTTCACTGTTGGTCCGACCCTCTTTTCAATTATGTTTTCACCCTTGTTCATTTTCCAGGTGTCAACAATACATCATGCTCTTTTTCATCTTTTTCATTTCAATTTTAACATATTTGTATTTATCTAATAAGTCATTATAAAGATTCGTCAAATCTTCAAAAGTAATTTCCTCTGATTCAGAGCTTACCTGTGAAGAGGTCTCCTCCTGTTGATCACTGCAATGATCACTTCTGCTTGCCATGAGACATTCTTCTTCCTCTCCGTTGTGGATGCGAAGTAGTTCATCCAATATTTCCTTTACCGTGTTACAACCTGAGATAAAAGGAAAATCATCAGGGTTAATTGCAGCCTTCATTAGATTTAGCGCTGTCACATTATCATCATTTTTCATCTTGTGACTATAAGTCCACTTGGACTTATCCTTAGGGATTTTATGCGGACCGTGAGAGATAACCTTCCATAGTTGAGGATTAACATAATTGACATGCTTGTGCATGAGACATAGCCAAAATTTAATATGTGAACCACAGCATATTGGAGGATGAGTCATTAGCACAGATCAAAACCAATTCAAAGCAGTGAATTCAAATCGATAAACCAAGTCTCACAAAATTGCACCAAAAGATGGCAGCATCCTCTGCAGATCGTTGGATCTGGAAAGTCAGAGACCCGCTCTGATACCAATTGTTGAGACTAAAAGATGGTGCAAACCGGATTAAGAGGGGGGGGGGGGGGGGTGAATGAATCCCTCTTCAAACTTTGCTCTAAAACTGAGTAAATACAACTCAGATCATATAACAATAACAGAATTAAACCTAATAGACTCAGTTAACTGAGTGACTGGCAGAACATCAGATTGTTGGCTCAAGGAGCAGCTCTATGTCAAATGTGCAAATTGCACAACCACGGTTAGGCAGCCAACTATAGATACGCATTTAGCAGACAGTCAATTCAATCACGTTCCTAACCATGCATCTAGCAGAATCAAACAGATAATCAAACCACAGAAGATAGAAGATTTTTAGGTGGTTCGGTCCTTCAGACCTACATCCACCCCACACTCAACCCGAGTGTGGATTCCTGCTGATACACAGCTTAACTCGATGGGCATCACAGCTTGCCTACAACTACTGAGCAACACAGCTTGCTGTCCAGAGGAACCAATCCTCTACAACGCTGAGCAACACAGCTTGCTGTCTAGTGTGAGCGACGTCACGCGGTTCGAGGAATGACGATGTCGGAGCACACGGGCTCACTTTATTTTATCTGGCTTTTGCTGCAACGCAAAAAAAATAAGAGAAGAGAGAAGGGACCACCGCGGGAGATTGCTCCGGCAGGGCGAGCGGGACAAACGCAATATGTTAAAGATAAGAGGAGAGAGAAGGGCCACCACGAGAGATTGCTCCGGCGGGGCGAGCGGGTGCAGAAATTAAATAACGAAAATTGAAACAGCCATTGCGGGAAGTAACTCACCGCGGCCTCGAGAGTATAGCAGAATAGGAATATAACAAGATATATAAAGGAGCAGAATTTAAACGGCCATTGCGGGAAGTGACTCGCCGCGGCCTCGAGAGTACATCAGAATAGGAATATAACAAGATATAAAAAGGAGCAGAGTTTAAACGACCATTGCGGGAAGTGACTCGCCGCGGCCTCGAGAGTATAGTAGAAGAGAGATATGGCAAGATATAAGAGATATAACAAGGTATATGGATGACAGAATTCAAACGGCTATTGCGGGAAGTGACTCGCCGCAGCCTCGAGAGTATAACAGAAGAGAGATATGGCAAGATATAAGAGATATAGCAAGATATATGGATGACAGAATTCAAACGGCCATTGCGGGAAGTGACTCGCCGCGGCCTCGAGATTATGATGTGATCGTCAGGGGTCGAGGACCCAAAAATGAAAGAGTGATCGCGCCTACCTCACTAGCAGGAAGTGGCGAGTTGCTTCTTCCTCCCCCTTCGGCCGACCGACGGAGAGGGCTTTCTTCAGTTACCCTTACAAAATAACAGACAGTAGATAGACGGAATTAGAAAATGGCAGTGTAGTATCAATCTCTTGCAATAAAAAGTAATGAAATCATGACAAGACACACGCCTGGTTGGTGTTGTTTTTAAACCCCTCTCGGACACGAGTAGGAGGAAAATGCTATGATGAATGGAATTATGCAAGTATCGACGAAGATTCCCTTGAAGGGAGACGGGGAATACGAGATGATGAATGTAAAAGAACTAAGAAGAAAAGGGGAGAGAGTTGACTTATTGAATGCGCCGATGGCGGGATCCGGCGGAGCTTCGACAGCGTAGGGACGACGTGGAAGCGCGATGGACGAAGCTGACCTTCCTCTCGCGAGCGTGGGCACCTGAGAAGCCGACAGAACCTCCCCCTACAAAAAATCCACGGATTAGAGATGAGATCTGGCAGCCTGTCGGCCCTCTCCAAAAGCTCCTTTCAGAGTGAGGGGTGGGCCTCTATTTATAGAGTTTCCGGAGGATGGAGGCGTCCAGGACCCTGGACGCCTTCATCAGGGTAAAAATAATATTTTATTCTATTTTTATTTTTTTTATTTCGAATATTTTCAAGGAGACGTCCAGGCAACTGGACGCCTCCATAAAAGCCCACTGAACCCCTGTCGAAAGCCACACGCGATTTGGCACGACGCGTGGTTTTGGTCGGCGCCCGTGATTCATGAATGGGTGCGTCAGGTTGGCAGGATGTCTCCATAATTTGGATTAAACCGACCGATGGATGGGGGGCGCCCGTGAGTCAAATGATGGAGGCGTCCAGGGGCCTGGACGCCTCCACAATTTGGATTCTTTCTCAAACGACAAACCGACCGGCGGACGGGGGCGCCCGTAAGTAAAATGATGGAGGCGTCCAGGCAAGTGGATGCCTCCATGATTTTTTGATTTTTTAATTATTTTACATTTTTTTATTTTTTATATTCATGGAGGCGTCCAGGCAAGTGGACGCCTCCATGATTTTTGATTTTTTATTCTTATTTTTATTATTTTGCTGATTTTTACACTTGTGGAGGCGTCCAGGGGCCTGGACGCCTCCATGAAGACCCCCGGATTCCCCCGAAAGGTCCGTCGGCAGCCGTCCGTCAGACATTCTCTTGGTTCTGGAAACTTTCGATGCGTCCGATTGGGGGTGATGCCGTCCGAATGCCGCATGATTTCCGCAACGAGACGATTTCCGGATGCCGAAAAGGCGGAAGAAGACTCAAGAATCGGAAGCACTCAAGCGATTCAAAAATGCGAAAGCCGCTGCGGGGCGTCGCATAGTAATATGAGATTTTCTCAGGGGACGTCAGGAATAGCGTGTCTACAGCTACCCCACCTTGGCGTCTGCTTTGCAAGGGAGTGACACGTAATGGAATGGTATCGAAGTGGAGTGAAATGGAGTGAAAATGGACTGATAAGTTGATGCCAAGGTGTGATGAGACACGCTTTTGACATTACTATTTAGAATCTTTCCTGTAGTTTCAGTGAGGCGACCTTGAAGAAGGTCTTTCAAATTTGACGATTGCTTGGACGGATATCAAATAAGGGAGGGTGAGATGTGTGCTCAGGCACAAAAATAAAAGAGACTAACTTCTCGGTGTGAAAGTACCTGGGTCATAAACCTGTAGGTTTCACCTTTGGGGAGCGGTTACCAGTTAATGTGGAAGTGTTGTGGCCAAGGTGGGTCAAACAAGGTAAAAAGCAAAGGAATATCTGAGGGTCTGTCCAAACAAGGGTCTCCTTTGGAAGAGCAGCGTAGGGTCATTTCAAGAAAACTCAGTATTTCATTCAGAGTGGAATATCTCATATTTATAAGAATTGAAGTACAACGGCTTTCACAATTGAATCACTTGAATGATCTTCCGCAAAAAACTCAAAGTCCTATATGAATACATGCTGGGTTTAAAGAAAAATTTAAAACAAACTAAAATAGAAAATAGCCAAGGATAATATTTTCAACTCGTTAAGAATGGGTCAGGATACCGATCCAGTGAGCTGATACTGAGCTGGGGCCCGTTTATCCACGCACTAACTCACTGAATGGAACCGTCGTCCCCATGCTACCACAAGTTAACGGCCTATCCGTACAACCCAAATTCTTCCGGAATCATCACCATTTTTCTTGAAGGGGAACTCAAATCTCAGATTCGTTCTGGTCGCAAGGTCCTTGACATGTTCTAGTAGCGTAGGTATCATATACTATGATGCATGACATGGTGGGACCAACCATCGAAAGGTGGGACAGGAGATAGGACAAAGACGTCTGAAGAGGCGAAATCTCGCGCTGTATCCTGAGCAGGCTGCGGATCACCAGAAGATGAACTGCAAGACAGGGAAACGTATCAGAGGGCCCAGGGGGTTCCCCTGGGGAAAAACCCTCCGATGGTTAAGTCAGTAGAGCTATGGTGGGAGCGATAACAGGGAGGAGGAAAACTAGTGCGCGAGATTCCTCTCCACCAGTGGGGTGAAGCGGATCGTGCTCAGGAGTTTTGGGTGTATGAGTGCCTTGATGGCCCTTTTCTGACTTACCTTTCGCCGGAGGGTATCCTAGGTTTTTATAGTGCGCCGCCTTCTGGAGTCCTACCGGCTGAGGGGTCCCCGGCGGAGGTTACGTCCTCGTCGTGGGCTTTGAAGGCCTCATCGTGGGGGCGTTATCGCCTCGGGGAAGCCGGAGCTCCTGGACTCCTTAGCGCTTGGTCCGCTGTGGACTCCAACGGCTGCAGTGATAAGCATTTCATCGGTCGTCCCGAGCTTAAGGGGGCCGGCCCTATCGGGTGATAGGCCTAGCTCGGTGAGGAGATGGGTCGGACGGACCGGCTAGGGCTTCCCCCCTTCGGACGGAGGGGCAGCTCGTTCGCGGGTCTTCTTATGACCTGACCGAGGCTCGGGCTCTCTGAGCCTTGGGGCCGCCTAGGAGAGTTAGTTCCCCGAGCATTGCTTTATTGGGCTTTTCCGAGTGGGCCCTGTGGGCTGTCACTTGGGCGAGCTCGCCTCGTTGGACCCTGTTGGGTCTTGTTGGGCTGCTCTTTGAGTGGGCTGCGGAAATCCCCCTCTCCAGAGTGCAAAATTTTTGAACAAGATTCTGATGTTGTAAAGTTTATTGGTCATAGATAAAATAATGTCTACATTGTAAACCTTGACTGCTACTTTTTTGAAAGTCTTTGCTTGTCTGCCAATCAGCCCAATGAGGCATGGCTGTGGCATAGAAGGTTAGGACATGTTAGCTATTGTGTTCTGCATAAGTTGGCAAAGCACAATATGGTAAGAGGGTTGCCAAACTTGTCCTTCAAAAGGAACACTAAAACTTGCGAAGCATGCTCCCTAGGACAGCATACCATAAAATCCTTCAAATCTAGAAATGAGTCTATGTCATCAATGCCACTTGAATTTCTGCATATAGATCTATTTGAAACAACTAGAAGTCAAGAACCACCAGCCTCAATGAAAAGAAATATGGCTATGTTTTAGTTGATGATTTTACTCGTTTCACATGGATCTTTTTCCTAACCCATAAAAATGTTGCCTTCTATGAATTTCAAAAGTTCTTCAAAAAATTAAAACAAGAAGGTAAGTTCAAAATTTCTACCATTTCATCTGATCATGGAGGAGAGTTTGAAAACTCTTCATTTTCTGAATTCTGCAACCAAGAAGGACTAATCCATAGATTTTTCTCACCCAGGACCCTAAAACAAAATGGCATTGTGGAAAGGAAGAACTGGACAATTGTGGAGATTACCCAGACAATACTGATTAAGAGTAACCTGCCAAGAAAATTTTGGGCTGAAGCAGTAAACATAATATACTATATAATTAACAAGGCCATGGTAAGGCCAAAAAAGTAAGAAAACTCCTTATGAGATGCTAAAAGGTAAGAAACCCAACTTGGCTTACTTCAAAGCATTTGAGTCAAAATGTTATGTTCATAACAATGATAAATCTGATCTGGAAAAATTTGAAGCTAAGAGTGATATTGGAATATTCTTAGGGTATTCTAAAACATTTAGGGTATATAGGGTTTTCAACGTAAAAAATTAAATTGTGGAAGAAACTCCACACGTAGTGTTTGCTGAAATATCTAATGAATCTGATAAAAGTGGTAATGACAGGGAAATAGAGGATGATGATGGAAAATTTCTAGCATCTAAGGAAGAACCAGGGCAAGGTAGCCAACCGCAACCTATAGAACAAGGAACATGTCAGTCGACCAAAAATTCAATTAAATCAACCATGCCCGGTGAGTCCTCTATCAACATCCAGACTTTAAAAGATCACCCTGCCCAAAACATAATAGGAAATCTGCATGACCCTCCTAGGACCAGATCCTTTCATAAAGATGTGAATAATGAAGAGCTCATTGCATTAGTGTCCCAAATTGAACCCAAAAATATGTAAAAAGCCTTTCGGTATGAACATTGAATTAATGCCAGGCATGAGGAACTTAGCCAATTTGAAAGGAACAAAGTGTAGAATCTGGTTCCCAGACCCACAGACCAACCTGTCATTGGGACTAGATGGGTCTTTAGGAACAAATTGAATGAAGATGGGGTAATAACCAAAAATAAAGCCAGGCTGGTAGCTAAAGGATACAATCAGGAGATTGGGATTGACTTTGAAGAATCATATGCTCCTATAGCAAGAATAGAAGCCATCCAAATTTTATTAGCATTTGCATGCTCATTAGACATAAAACTTAAATAAATGGATGTCAAAAGTACTTTTCTGAATGGCTTAATAAAAGAAGAAGTGTTTATAGAACAGCCTCTTGGTTTTGAACATGATGACTTTCCTAACCATGTCTATAAGTTAAATAAAGCACTTATGGACGTCTAAAGCAGACCTCTCAAGCCTGGTATGACAGGCTCAGTGCACATCTGACCAGTAAGGACTACAACAGAGGTAAAGTTGATCAAACTCTATTTACAAAAGTTTTGAATGGCCATATCATTATAGTGCAGATATATGTAGATGATATAGTGTTTGGTTCAACTGATTCCAGCATGTGTAAGCAATTCGCTGCATTAATGACAAAAGAATTTGAAATGAGCCTCATGGGTGAACTCCAATTTTTTCTTGGACTGCAGGTCACACGGATAGAGGATGGATTCTTCATAAACCAGTCCAAGTATACATTGGAGATTCTGAAGAAATTTGGGATGAAGGATGTCAAACACATATCCACGCCCATGGGAACAAATACATCTCTAGACACAGATGAGAAAGGTAAACGTTTAGATCCCAAGACATACCGAGGTATGATCACGTCTCTCTTATATCTCACTGCTTCTAGGCCTGACATATAGTTCAGTGTATGCATGTGTGCAAGATTTCAAGCCAATCTTAAAGAATCTCATCTAATTGCTGTGAAAAGATTCCTAAGATATGTTGCTAGCGCACATGATTTAGGGCTGTGGTATCCAACATTATGCTGCTTTGAATTGATTTCTTATATTGATGCTGATTATGCTGGGTGTAAGTTTGATAGAAAAAGTACTAGTGACTATTGCCAATATTTGGGTGGGCGTCTAGTTTCTTGGGCTTTCAAGAAGCAACACTCGGTGGCCCTATCCACTACAGAGGCAGAGTATGTCGCTGCAGGGAGCTATGGGACCCAAGTGTTGTGGATAAAACACCAACTTTAAGACTATAGTGTAGATCTTGGATGCGCACCTATATTGTGTGATAACACAAGTACCATCAACTTAACAAAGAACCCCATCCATCACTCAAGAACAAAATACATAGAGATAAGACATCACTTCCCAAAGATGAGGTTAGCAAAAAGAATTTTGAATTGTAATTTATTCAAACTGAAAAGCAAATTGCAAACATTTTTACAAAACCTCTGAACAATGAGAGATTTTCTACTCTGAGGAGAGAGTTGGGTCTATGCAGACCCCCTACTTGTTGACTCTGTATAGTTCAGGTCAGGTGAGTCCGAGAGGTCACTAGATGTTCTTGTCAGGGAGAGTCCATTGTGCATATTTAGTCTATTTCATGAGTCTTAGGCTATTTGTGTGTGAATGACCCACTGGTATATAAAATGGTGATGTGTGGAAGGGCAGACAACGTTTGTCTGAAAGCATTCACTATGCATGAGAAAAATACTCCGCCAGGTACCAAGGGTCCTCACATATTGTGTTCTAGAGTCCATGGGTTGAGGGGAAGATAGTAGAACTTATGTGAGACAGGTTCATCGTTAGACCTGCTGCATGTGGAGTTTTGTTAGTTATAGGTCACCTGTGTCGGCACATCCTCTTGTGTGTGTCAACACCCTTAGATCTAGTGACTCGATCAATCTTGACCTGCACACTTGCCATACTCTAGAATTGAGTCCACCCACAGCCTAATTGAGTTGACCTGGTCCTATTTATCGATGATCATCCATCTTGTATTTTAACCCTTCACAGGTTTGCTAAACAATGTGCTTCATCCTCTCACTCAACACTCTGATTCAGGGGGAGACTCACACCTAATGACTGATCTTCAGTGACTGACATTCCTGAAACAACAATCTTCTAGCTTCAGGCATCATGGTTGTTCAAACAAATTGAGGATTTAAGGATAATAACTCTGTGAGGACTGAAACTGGCAAGCTAACGGAATGCCTCCTAAGGCTTACTCCTGCTAAAGCATTAAGTATGCTGAATCCTTGTACTTCTGTAGCCTGATTATGAGAATTCAGTAATATTTTTGGTTGATTAATTTCACATTGAGCATTGTCTTCAAACAATCATGCCATCTCAAGTCTCTTTGAAGCACTTAATGCAGAACAATGGCCAAGACCTACTAAGTAACCGGGCACACTTCACTTGAGACATGAGGTTGTTCGCGTCAAAAGGTAATGTCCTAACTAACTCTACTCTAGTTTCATCTAAATTTAAAAAAATGTTATAAATATATACAGAGCAATGGCTTCAGTCTGTAGAGAAACTTCGCCCTTTCACCAATGAAGTGATGCGTGCTAAGGCATGAGGTGGCTAGCTATCTCTGGTCAAAATGAGGCAGAACAGTTACCTGCACTGAGTAACTAGGGAAGATTGCATCTAACCAATGTGCTTCCTCACGTCAAAAAGTGTCGGTTCAACCTGATTGTCATCTTATAAAAATAGTCAATTTGTACCTTGCACTAAAAACCAGAGGTGCTTATTGCATAGACTTTCACTGCTTCAAATTATTTGGCCTCAATGCTAATGGCAACTAATCCTAAAAAGTTACTGGGCTTGCATGAGGAAGGCTCCAAGATGAGTGTCAAGGTCTTTTAGTGTGCAACAATGTTTTAGTTCTAGTAATCCTGTGAGTAGGCGCTCTTGTTGCTTTCATAGCTTCTACACCCTCTGGAGTTATTCATTTTAAATCCTTCTATCATCAAGTTCAAACCATGCAATGCCTCTTTGAGGAAGGTGTTCGAATTCAGAATTAGTCCCGCTCAACAATGAAGTTTGTATTAGGTTTGAATCCCCTCACTAAACTCCCATTTCAGCCTCCTAACTTTCCACATATATACACATCTTCCCTCCTTTTCTCCCCACATCTATGAACACCTCTCCTAGCATTTTGATGATGTTAAAGGGGGAGAGATACCAATGTTATTGATGAGTCATAATCTGGTTGAGTCATAGTCTGGTTGATCAGTTAGAAAATCACAGTGTGATCTGTCTGGAGTTAGTCTATCCCTACTGCATATCTCGATTTGATGAAACTCTTGATGAATCTTTCATAAATTCGAAATCTTGATGAGTCTCTCTTCCCTACAAGGTGCTTCTTGCTATTCTTGTTAAAAATATGCCATTTTCCAAAATCATGTCCTGAATTCAAATTTCAAAAATGTGAGCACAATAACTCATAGTTGCCATCATCAAAAAGGGGGAGAATGTTATGTATATTATGTTTTGATGATGTCCTACTATAAGTCATTGGCTAGTTATTTTGGGAAAATTTGAAACATCTTCTTTATTGGCTGAACGTGAAGAAATTAACAAAGTATTATGAATGCGTTGACTCCATCTAAAGAATGTGTCGACTCGCCTTCTCACAAGAGGAAGAGCAGCCAAGGCGCTCTTCGAGGCTGCGTCAACTCCAGTAAACATCATGTTCTTGAGAGTGTCGACTCAAGATGAGCTCCTAAAGTAGACTCAAGTACATATAATCAAGGGTGTCGCCGTAAGCATCTCAAGGCGTCGACACAAATTCAGATCTAATCCCAGCACCAGGAATTCCTCCAAGGCTGCGTTGACTCAAATGGCCCTATGCGTTAACACAACTTCAAAGCAAAACCAGTTATACTGGAAATTTCTATGAGGTCGTGTCGACTCTAGCAACTTCATATCCTTGGATACGTCGACTCCGGACAGTCTCCAATAGCAACTTCAAGCGCACATCAACCAATGCGTCAACGCAAGCATCTCACTACGTCGACACAACGTCGGCTCCAACATTAGCTAGACGGGTGACCATCGTTAGCTGAATCAACGCCATTTTCTCAGGGCGTCGGCACAAGGTCGCCTCACAGAGATCGCTTCGGATGCATCTTCAAAGGATGCGTCGATGCCTCTTCCCAACTGCGTTGATGCACAATGGCTCAGCTCGCAACAACCCAAGAAGAAGGCTCGATGCATAATGGCCAGTGCTTGAGATCGCTCCCTCTGCCTTACAGTTTTTGTTTGATTTTCAAAGTGGTTAAGAATTAAGTGTGGGATCTATGCACCCCCCCTCTAGTTCCTCTCATACCACTCATCAGTGGAGTTATGCACTACACTTGGTTAGCCTTCCATGTCAAGGCATACAAGATTTGCGGGAAGGTTATGGCCTTCTATGGTCACATCACTATTCGGGTAGTGGGTTGTAAGTTTAGTTTCAGGACCTAAGGGTGTTGTGATAACTAGGTCTGGAGGTAAAGGAACAAGGGAAACTGGCAAAGTCTTAGCAAAAGCAGTAGATATAAAGAAATGAGAAGCACAAGTATCAAATAGTACGAAAGCAGAACAAGAATAAATTTGAACGGTACCTTCCATTAATCCATCATCCTTGGGTGCTTCCTCCTCTAGTATGGCATTAAGACGAGCCTGCCGCTTACGTCCGCCGTTAGAAGATTGTTCTTTCATGAGAGGGCAATCGGACATGCGATGCTCCCAACTTCCACAGCGAAGGCAAGCTCCTAAGTGCTTCTAACATTCCTCAGCCGAATGACCAAACTTCTCGCAAAATGAGCAAGCTGTCATGACTTGCTTATCCTCCTCCTTGACTTTCTTATTTTTATTTCCGTTATTGCCGTTCCTATTATGGGACCTCTTCTTGTTATCACGGGTTTTGTAGGACCTAGTGATGCTAAACCTTTCCTCCTTTTATCCTTTCTTCTCCTGCTTGCGACCAGAGTCTTCACCCTTGCCCTTGTATTTCTCGACCTTCTCTCACATAGATCTGCCCAATGGACCATTTCAGTATAGGTATGGATAGTTTGCGGGCCAAGTTGCTTGACAAAGACGGGACGTAACCCATCCATAAATTGATTGGACTTTAAGATCTCCGTAGTAACCAGATGTGGAGCATAAGGGGCTAGGCGAGAAAATTGGAGTTCATACTCCGCCGCAGACATCATACCTTACCTTACGAAGGAAAATTCCGCCGCCTTTCTTTCATGGACATGCTCAGAGAAATATTTCCCGTGGAAGACCTCCAGAAACTCCTCCCAAGTAATTTGTCTATTTTGAAGATGGGCCGAAGTGGCCTTCCACCACATACGGGCATCCTTGTTGAGTTGGAAAGTGGCTAATAAGACCTTCTCTTGGTCCGAGCATTGCATAATGTTGAAGATCGGGTCCATCTTGTCAATCCAGTTCTCTACTTCATCGGGATTTGATGATCCAGAGAACTGCGGAGGGTTCATACTCCAGAAATTGCGATGTAAATTCTCGGCACCAGTCCCCGCGCCAGTTTGGGCCACACTTTGAAGGGCCTGGGTAAGACCCGCAACGGTTTGTTGCATAGCTTCTTAGTTTGCAGAGTTTTCAGCCGTTGTGAGAAGGAGGTGCCTGATAAAATAAGTAATTAATTATTTCTCTTAGAATTTATAAGGCCTTGTGGACGCACTCTTCATTCACTTATTATGGTGTTCGATTATTCGGGAAGGGCCGATTCATCATTAAGTGCGTGGGCGTGCCAGTCACAAAGTGACAATTTATTGTGCGCTCGATCTGACTAATCAGACGATTGTGTAGTTCGTGTCGGTACCGAAACCCGTCGCGCCATAAAGGTCACGATGTCATTTACATCCCCTCTGAGAGGGGAACACCCTTGATTAATCGTCGGGAATACGAGCCTCATGGCCAGAAAATTAATTGCATAAAAATCTATTAAGAAACGCTGAAGTCCTCGTGCGAGGGCGTGTAGCAAGTATTTGAGCTCATGTCGGTCATGCGTTGACCATTTAATGTTCGGACGAGTGTCCAACTTGAGACTAGCGTAATCGTCATGGAAAAATTGGAGCATATGTATGCCGGGGTACGGAAAATTTATCGTTCGGAGGAATGGGAAACATTCGGTTAAATCCCGGTTAGAGCGGTCGAAAATTAGCAAGTTTATTGGCCCGATGCAAGATCAAGCTGTGACCATACTGCGGTGACCCCCCCCCCCCCCCCCCCCCGCGGTAGAAGCCAGGCTCGCATGGGCATCGTCAATATTTTCGGTGCCAGAGTGGCAGCGGGAAAATGTCTCGAGGTTAGATCCTAAAACAAAGACACGCCCAAAGATAGCGGGCTATAGGCCGAGGATATGGGTCAGACAATGACCATGATCGTTGTGGACCCGAGGTCTGAGCGTGGCCCACGAAGGCCTTATTGATATTCCCATGCAAAGGGTCCGGGGATGACGAGAGTCTTCTTGTTCCATTCAGATTTTTGTCAGTCATTAATGGACCACTTTATGTTCGAACAAAGGTCCGCATTGAAGGTACGACATGAACAGAATCAAACCCGTACAAATGTATGCCGAGTTTATGAAAATCTCAATGAAAGAGCAGGAACGAATTCCAATGGGAACGAGTCCGGTTTGACTAACTATCGGCCCGGAGCAATGTCGGGTTACGGCCGTATCGGGGTGGTTCCCAAGGCCCAAACTCGACTTGGAGGGGCGGCATTAATATTCCCTTTATATCGGATCTTGAGGAGAGACAAGGCTGTGGAGCAGACTTCATCATTTTTATCGTTGTTTATACCCCTATTTTTATTATTATTATTTGTTACTTTTATATTTTTTGGTGAGTTTATTATTATTATTATTATTTATTTTCTCATTTTTGGTTATTTATCATTTTTGAGCCTATTATTATTATTACTTATTTCTTTATTATCATTATTTATTTATTTATTTTGAGTTTGTTATCGTTATTTATTATTATTGTTGTTGTTGTTGTTGTTGGGCTGCTCTTTGAGTGGGCTACAGAAATCCCCCTCTCCACTTGTCCCCCTCCTACTCCCGAGCCATGGAGGCTCGGTTGAGTAGTTCTTGAGGCTTTGGACCGGCGTGGCTCGGGTGGATGGGATTCTGTTGGCGTTACGGAGCCACATGTAGTGGTCGCCTGGGCCCGTAATGATGATCCTGACGGATTTGAAATGAGGGGCCCCCCCTTTTCTCGGAGCATGGAACGACGCGCCACCTTCCTCCAGGGTTTTATAGGCGTTGGGCGCTGTTCGTCATTCTAGGCTTCTCATGGTTTTGGGCTTTCCTTCGTTTCTTTGCTTCTGAGGCTCCTTGATGCGCCGTGAGAGCACAGTGGAGACGCAAAGTCTTGCGGTGGCGTTTGAGGAGTTGGCGAGGATAACCGCGGAGGCGGTCCGGCAACTTCCTTCCCCCCCGGAGTCTTCGAGCTCGCGCGAGGGATCATCTTCCAGCTCGATGGCGGATCTGCCTCTGGAAATCGAGCAGGTGAGGCGGGAGCCCGTCCCCAATTGTAGTGAGTTGGGGGAGGCCGAGGTGAGGAAGCTGGAGCATCATTTTCGCTTGCCTCTCAGGTACAGCTTCGCTACCGCCGCCCCGTATGAGACGGGTCTGGACAGCCGTACGGGGCACATTTGCACTTTTCTTCTGGCTTGGAAGAGTGGGTTCCCCCTTCCCTTCGAGCCTCTCGTACTTAAGCTTCTCGAGTTTTTTCGGTTGGCGCCTATTCAGTTGGTGGCCAACTCGTATCTCCTTCTCTCCGCCTTTCGGATTCTCTGTCGCCAGCACGACATTTTTTCTTCCTTGGACCTCTTTCATTATTTTTTTGAGTTGAAAGCGCACCCGTCGGCGGGGAAGGGCTTCTACTTTATCCAGGTGAGGAGGAACAGGAGTTTCATTTTGCTCGCGGTGAAGGACTCCTCGCATAAGGGGTGGAAGACCCAATTCTTCTGGGTGAGGGCGGAGGCGACGGATGAGTCTTGGAGGTGTCTGGTCTCGCCCAATTTTCACCCGAATCTTCCCCCTTGCCAGGAGGAGTTCCCTCCCCACGTGGAGCGGCAAGCCGCTCGTCTGCTGGATAACCGCCAGTCGACCGAGGAGCTGGTGACGCCGGAGAACATCGAACGGTGTTTTCTTACACGGTTGACGTCGACAGGTACCGCTCTCGAGGTTCTTCTCCTGGGGTGGTAGTTACTTTCTTTCTCCTGACCGGGTCTTCTTCCTTTGTTGCAGACGTGAGGCGGGAACCTTTGGAGGAAGCTGCTGAGGTCATTGATCTGGGAGATGACTCGGCGGCCGACGAACCAGACGCTTCTGCGGGTCCCGCCCCAGCCCAAGATAAGGGCAAGGGGGTGGCCCCCGAGGGATCTTCATGGCCAACTGGTACGAAGCGCAAGGATCCCATGGCGGGAAAGTTGCGGGAGGCCGCGAAGGCCAGGAAACGGTCCAAGAAGGCAGGTCTTCCTGCTACCGCTGGGGGTGACTCCAGCTCGGCGGCGCTCCCCTCTCGGGGGCAAGATGGGGCCGACCCTTCGGGGCCAGCTCCCCCACCAGCCAGGCGAGAGGGGGCTGAGGAGACCGGGGGCCCTTCAGAGGGCGGCGACGGGTCGGCTCTCCCCCCCACGGGGATAGAGGGGGCCGACGCTGAAGTAGTTGACGCTGAGACCGGGGGATCTGTCGGAGCTGGTGATGTCTCGGTCGGCGACGTGCGGGCCGAGACAAGCGGGGCTGGGGGTTCGCCCGCGAGGGCGTTGCACCCTCGAGTGCTCGAAGTTCTCGGTGCGGTCGATCCCGAGACGTCGGTCGAGGTTGGGGGTTCACCCGGGGAGGCGTCGCAACCCCAACCGACCGTGGTGCGCGAGGCGGTCAGCTCCGTCGCTCGAGCAGAGCCTTCTGGCGGGGCGTCCAGGGCGGATCGGTCCCCTCTGCCGGAACCCTTGGAAAGGCTCGGTATTACGGGCGACCTGTATCGGGTCTGTCGGTCGATCGCCGCAAGGACGAAGGGGGGAGAAAGGCGCAATACCCCCCCCCCCCCCCCCCCCCGGGATCCTTGATGTTCTGATGGAGGGCTGCCTGGTCATAGCTCGGTCAGCGGCTCTGATGTCGGAGGCGCACGCCCGGACGGAGGCGGAGCGGTCGAACCTCGCCTGGACCCTTGGGGGATGTGAGAGGAAACTGGCCGGACTCAAGGGGGAGCATGAGGGGCTCCGGCAGGAGTTTTCCGCGTTCCGAGATGTGGCGCGGGCGAGCCGACTGGAAGCCGGGGTGCTGACTAAACAGCTCACCAAGACCCGAGAGTCTCTTGAGAGGACAAGCCGATCCCTGGAGGAGGAGCGCCTGCGTCGCCTTGAGCTAGACAATCGTTGGGAGCTCGAACGTGCCGAGCTGTTAGATCGGGCGGAGGTGGCGGAGCGCCTCCGCTCTGAGGCTGAGGTGGACCGGGTCCGGGCGGAGGAGCGTCTGGCGAGGGTGGAGGAGCGTGCGGCCGAGGTGGAGCGGGCTCGGGTCGAGCTCGTCGGAAGGGCGGGGCAGATCGAGGTGGAGGCGATCGAGCGCTATAGGAGCTCGGATGCTTACTCGGCCGACCTGGTGGAAGCCGCCCTACCATACTACGAGGTAGCACTTCGCTGGGGCGCTCGGGGTTCAAGCAGGGCTATCGCCGGGCGGTAAACTACGCCGATGAGCAGAACTCCGGGATCGAGTTCCCCTATGGCCAGCGTTATGACTCGGATGAGTCGATTTCTGGCTCCTCAACGTCGGGCGGGGAAGATCCAGAGGGGTCTCCTCCGGCGGGGTCACCAACTCCGGACGTCTCGGGAGGGCCCGCGACCGAGGCAGTTCTCGCACAGGCGAGGTCAGTGCCCGGGTCGGCCGTCACCAAGAGTGTCGGGGGTGAGGCACCTTCTTCTGCCGTTCCCGAGCTGCAAAGTGGGCCCTAGGCCTGATGTATTTTGCCTTATTCTGCCCCTTTCCCTTTTTATCTCTCTTTCCTCTTTTCAGAGAGTTTTCCCTTTTGTGTGATAATAAAAGACTTACTGGTTTGACCGCCATCTTTGCCGTGATTTGGTTGGCGTATCTGGAGCAGTTGGAAAGTGCCGATATGCTCTGCGTGGTTTTCGCATGCTGATTTGGCAGGTTTCTGGCAGGGTGTCCTTCCGTTCCCTGATGCTTTGAATGTCAGGCCGCTTCGTGAGTCCCGCTAGGGCGGGAAACGAGGAGTCGGAGGTGACTGTCCAGGGAAAAAATCCTTTGGCGTGTTTTCGAGGGGGGAGTCATTTAAGGCAAGTAGCCTCCCTTAGCCTTATATGAAGGGCCGAAGGGCGTCCCTTCTCCTCCACCGCTTGGGATTTTCTCTAACAGTTTTTCCTCACTCCTTCCTCTTCACTCCGCGTTGTGTCGTTGCATTCGTAGCATGGAGGATCCTTCGGACGGTGACGCCGCCGCCGACGGGGAGCAGGGGGTACTTGCCATCCTTGCTTGTTGGATGGGTCCCACGGTCGCCGCGTGGGTTCGAGACGGGTCCGACGGTCACCGCGCGGATCTGGGGAGGGCTTCGACGTGCGAGGGCACAGCTTCTGCCCTTCCTCCGTTCCGGCGTGGCTTCCAGGCGGGCACTGAGGTGGAGGACGGATCGGGGCATTAGGGGTGCCTGCCGCCACTTCCCTCCGTGTGAGGGGAGGAGGCGACTCAAGTTCCCTCCTCACCGAAGCCTTCCTCCGTCTACAGCCTCTTTTCCCCTCTTCTGCTCTTCATTTCTTTCACTCTTTGGAGGCTGCTTGCTCTCTCCTTCTTTCCAAGGAGTTGGCAGTTTGGAAGAGGGGAGACCTTCACGGCGCTCCTTTTTCCTGGTTGTTGCCAACTTGGGAGGTGGCCTTCCTCAACGTTTAAAGGTGGCCTTGCTACAGTCCCTCTATCACCTTTGTCACGGGCCACCCGAGCCAACTGGCTCGACCACCTCTTGCCCGAGCCAGTTTCCACACGAAGCAGAGTCAGTGGCTGGACGCGAGGAGATCAAGACCGAGTCAGCCGGGCGATGACCTCTTGAAGCGGTGTTAGACGGATTTTTTTTTTGCTTTTTGCCATGCAATGTACTGGCTTTTGTTTTTCTGATGTATCATCAGCTGTCTGAATGAAATAAAGATGAGTTTATTCCATCTACCTTGTTGTACAATTTCAAAAATAAAATTTGCGTAGTGCGGCTGCGTTCCATGTCCAGGGAATGGGTTCCCCTTCCATTGTTGCTAATCTGTACGCACCTTTCCCGAGCGTCTCGACCACTTGGTAGGGGCCTTCCCAGTTGGGGGATAACTTGCCCGCCGCCTCTAGTGGTCGAGAGGCTTCGGCCTTCCTGAGGACGAAGTCCCCTGGTTGGAAATGTCTGTCTCGGACTTTGCTGTTGTAGTATCGAGTGAGGCGGCGTTGGTATTCCGTTGCTCGGACGTTCGCGATCTCTCGGAGCTCATCTGCCAGGTCGAGGTTCTCAAGCAACTTTTGCTCGTTGGCCTCGGGTGAAAAGCTGATCACTCGGAGAGACGGAATGACGACCTCTAATGGAACGACGGCTTCGGTGCCATATACCAACTGAAAAGGGCTTTCACCGGTTGCCGCCCTGGGGGTTGTTCTGTGCGACCATAGTACGCTAGGCAATTCCTCAAGCCAGCTACCCTTAGCCTTGCCGAGTCTGGTTTTTATGCCTTTTAAGATAGTCTTGTTGGCATTTTCGACCAGCCCGTTGGCCTGAGGGTGGGTGACCGAAGTGAAGTGGTTGAGGATATTTAGGTCGACGCATCTGTCTCGGAAATACCGAGAGTCGAATTGCCGACCGTTATCGCTTACTATCACTCGGGGGATGCCAAAGCGACAAATGATCGATTTCCAAACAAAGCCCCAAACGACTGTCTCGGTGATCCTTGCCGTAGCCTCAGCCTTGATCCACTTGGTGAAGTAGTCGATGGCGACGATGATGAACTTCTTCTGGGACTGAGCCGTCGGGAATGGCCCAGGGATGTCGATTCCCCACCGAGCAAAGGGATAAGGCTCGGTAAGGGTTACGAGCTCCGTAGCCGGCTGATGGACCAAGTGGTCGAACCGCTGGCAACGGTCGCACTGCTGTACGTGAACCGTGCAGTCGCGCTGCAGGGTGGGCCACCAGTACCCCTGTCGCAATAGGATTCTAGCCAGTGACCTTGCCCCCGAGTGCGCTCCGCACAGGCCTTCATGAATCTCTTGGATGGCTCGGCTTGCTTCATCGGGACCGAGGCACTTCAGGAGGGGACCGGAGAACGATCTTCGGTAGAGAGTGTTGTCGAGGATGACGAAGCACCGAGCTTGATACTTCATTCGGCGGGCTTCCCGAGGATCGGAGGGCTCTTGGGAGTCCCGTAGCCAGGACAGGTTGGGGGAGCGCCAGTCGCTTGGAGTGGCCGAGTCAACAGCGAGGAGCTCCGTGTCGATACTCGGGCGCTCTAGCTCTTCTAGGAGGACCGATCGTGAACCTTCCGGGTCTAGGGAGGAGGCCAATCGAGAGAGGGCGTCCGCCCGAGAGTTTTTCTCCCGAGCTATCCGGACTACCCCAAATTCTTCGAATTGTTGGGCCGGGCTCCGGGCCAGCTGAAGGTATTTGATCATGGGTGCCTCCCGAGCTTCATACTCACCGTTGACCTAACCTGCGACCAGCTGAGAGTCGGTGTTGATCCTGACTCGCTCGACCCCCAACCGTAGGGCCATGCGTGCTCCTGAGATAAGGGCCTCGTACTCGGAAGTATTGTTGGACGCCTGGAAGTTGAACTTCAAGGCGTACTGTAGCTCTATTCCTTCGGGGGACCTGAGGAGGATCCCAACACCGCTACCGGCCGAGTTGGAAGACCCATCAACGAACAGCTCCCAGGTTGGCCCGGCCGTGGTCGGAGGTCTGTCTTCGGTCGGGATGGTGCTCTCGGCGATGAAGTCGGCGAGTGCTTGGCCTTTGATTGCTGATCGTGGCCGGTACGAGATGTCGTAGGCTCCGAGCATAATGGCCCATTTGACGAGTCGCCCCGAGACCTCGGGGTGGGCCAGAATCTTCTTCAACGGCTCGCCGGTTAGCACGGTGATTGGGTGCCCCTGGAAGTAGGGTCGAAGGCGCCTTGCGGAGGTAACCAGCGCTAGCACGAGTTTCTCGGTTGCGGGGTACCTTCGTTCGGCCTCATTGAGCACCTTGCTGGTGTAGTAGACCGATCTTTCGATTCCCGAGTCATTTCTAACTAGGACCAAGCTGACCGTGGATGGCGTCGCCGAGAGGTAGAGCAACAAGACTTCGCCTGGGACGGGCTTGGAGAGCACCGGTGGCGAAGCCAGGAACTTCTTAAGCTCGGCGAATGCTATCTGGCATTCCCCATCCCATTTGAACGTAGTAGATGCTAGCTTGGGTCCCCTCATCAGTTTGAAGAAGGGCAAGCATCGTTCGGCCGCACGGGACAGGAAACGGCTGAGAGCGGCGATACGCCCTGTCAGACGCTGGACGTCCTTGATGCAGGTGGGCGGGCGCATGTCCAGGATGGCCTGGACTTTGTCGGGGTTGGCCTCGATCCCGCGCTGAGTGACCAGGAAACCCAGGAACTTCCTGAATTTTACTCCAAAGGCGCACTTGGCGGGGTTGAGCTTCATGTTATACTTCAGGAGGGTGCCGAAGGTTTCAGCAAGGTCGGTGAAGTGGTCTTGGGCCTTGGGGGTCTTGACGAGCATGTCGTCAATGTAAGCCTCGACGTTCCGACCTAGCTGTTCCTCGAACATGTGATTTACCAGTCGCTGATATGTGGCTCCAGCGTTCTTCAACCCGAAGGGCATCCGGGTGTAGCAATACACGCCGCAGTCGGTGATGAAGGCGGTCTTCTTGACGTCTTCTGGATTCATTCTGATCTGGTGATAACCCGAATAGGCATCTAGGAAGCTGAGTATCTCGTTGCCCGAGGTGGAATCAACCAATTGGTCGATGCTCGGTAGCGGATAGTAGTCCTTGGGGGTAGCCTTATTCAGATCGGTGAAGTCCACGCACATTCGCCATTTGCCTGAGGTTTTAGGTACCAGGACGACGTTGGCTAACCACGTCGGGTACAGGACTGGTCTAAAAAGGCCAGTCTCTTGTCCCTTGGTGACCTGCGCCTTGATGATTGCCTGCTTCTCTGGCGCGTGCTTCCTCCGGCGCTGTTGCACGGGTTTCACGGTGGGGTCGAGGTTGAGCTTGTGCATCACTGTCTCCTCCGGTATGCCAGGGAGTTGATCATCGGACCAAGCAAAGACCTGAGTGTACTTAGAAAGAAATTTCTTGTATTGCTGCTATCCCTTAGGTGGTAGGTCGGCTCCGATCCTTACTCCGAGGGTCGGGTCATCGTTTAGGAATACCGTTAGCAATTTGCCACCGGGCTCGGTGGTTACGATTTTTCCTTCGACTCCCTTGGGGCCCTTATCCGTCCCGTCCGGCCTTGAGGCTTCCACCGAGATTTTGTAACACCTTCTGGCCATGGCCTGATTACCTCGGACTTCCCCCAACCCATTCTTGGTGGGAAACTTCATTTTCTGGTGATAGGTAGATGGTACGGCCTTTATTCGGCTGAGGATTTTCCGGCCGAAAATGGCGTTGTACGCTATCATACCCTTAATCACTATGAAGTCCGCCATAACCGTAACGGTTTTGGGTGGGGTGCCGATGGTGACCGGCAGGCTTAGGGCTCCCTCGGGGTAGGTGGCCAGGCCATTAAACCCGCAAAGGGGGGTTCGGATCGGGCGGAGCTTGGATGGGTCTTCCCCCATCTTGAGGAAACAGTCATAAGATAGTACATCGGGGGCGCTCCCATTGTCAACCAGAATTCTATCTACGTTACAATGGTTTATTGTGGCCGAGATGACGAGGGCATCATCATGCGGGGTGCTCAGCCCTTCCAGGTCTTGGTCGGAGAAGACTATGACCTGGGGCTCCCTTGACGGGCCCTTGGAGGGCTCTAAGGCCTGGCTGGCCCGTTCGGCATGACGCTTCCTTCCTCGGCTGGTGTCGCCGCCCGATGCCGTTCCTCCGGAGATGACGTTGATGTGGACCCCTCGGGGGGCATTGTCGATCTCCTCGGCGGCGCCTCGGTCTTCTTTGCGCCCGGCTGAAAACTGGGCCAGGTGCCCCTGACGGATGAGACGCTCGATCTCGTCTTGGAGCTGGTGACAGTCGCCGGTGTGGTGCCCGTGGTCGTCGTGGAACAGGCAATGCCTGTCGCGCTTGCGGTTCTTCGATCTCATTGGTTCGGGCTGGCGGAGGAGTCCCGAGTCTTTGATGTCTTCATAGATCTCGTAGACCGGTGCGGTTAATGGGGTGTACCGCTCATACTTCCGCTTGCGCTCCTCCCGGTCCCGCTTCTTCCCCGAGCCAGGGTTAGGCTCGGAAACCCGCTTCTTGTCCCCCTCCCGACCCGAGCCGGTTGTGTCTCGGCAGGCGCTGAGTACTTCTTCGCACTCGACGTGGCGCAGTGCCAGAGTCACTAGCTCGGCAAGGGTCGAGGGAGGGTGGAGGACGAGTTCGCGGCGGAGGTTCTCATCCCGGGTACCCCCGGTCAGTGCGGTTGTGGCCGAGGCTACATCCAGGCGGGGGATTCTGAGGGCTTCCGATTTAAATCGGTGGACATAAGCCCGGAGCCTTTCCCCTTGCGCCTGTTTGAGGGCCAAAAGCCCCGCTACTGACCTTGGGGGGGCGCTTCCGGCGAAGCTCTCCTTGAAGGCTCGCCCGAATTGCCTGAAGTCTCGGATGGATCCGGGGGCGAGGGCCCGGAACCACGCTTGAGCGCCTTGGACCAAGGTGGCTGCGAAGGCTCGGCATTTGATAGGATCCGGCGTTCTATGCAGAGTTACTAGGGCGTCGAAGCTGTCGTAGTGGTCGGCTGGGTCGCCCTGGCCGTCATAGAGCTTGAAGGTCGGAATGGAGGTTCTGGGAGACACCTCTGCCTTCAAGATGTACTCGGAGAAAGGGGATTTCTCCTCGTCCTCCGGGAAAGAGGTCTTCTGCAGGGCGCGGAGGGCGCGCTCTTGCTCTGCAAAACGTCTTTCAAAATCCCTCAGTCGGAGGGATAGTTCCGGCTGTGGTCGTGCCGTGGGACTGGGGGGGGCGTCGTGGCGATCCTCAGGAACGTCCGCGCCAGGGTGCGGAGGCCTCGCCCCCTGTTTCCCTTTTCTGGGCGTGGAGGAAGCCTCTTGCTCTGGGGGCGGAGCTTGCGAGGGTTCTCCAGCGTTGTTGCGGATGAGTTGCTGACCGCGGAGGGTGAAACGGCCCCCAGCGGTATGCTGGGACGCACTCCTGCGGGGGGGGCTCCCTGACGGGGCGCGGGACCTTGCATCCCTAGCCGCCTGGGTCTTCATGAGATCCACGAGGACATCCAGTTTGGTGTTGAGGGCCTGGAAGGCTTCGGCGCCACCGTAGGGGGGGAGCCCCGCTGCCGCGGGAGGTGGTGGTGGTGGTAGTCCGTCGGCGGGGATGCTGGCGTTGGAGGGAGGGTTCTGTGAGGCCCTGGAAGGGCCATCCCCTGCCGCTACCACGGCCTTACCCCTCTCCCCGGCGGACCTCCTCCCGGAGCTCTTCCTCACCATGCTGGCTCTTCGTGCGTTTCCCACAGACGGCGCCAGATGAAGAGGCGAAATCTCGCGCTGTATCCTGAGCGGGCTGCGGATCACCAGAAGATGAACTGCAAGACAGGGAAACGTATCAGAGGGCCCAGGGGGTTCCCCTGGGGAAAAACCCTCCGATGGTTAAGTCAGTAGAGCTATGGTGGGAGCGATAACGGGGAGGAGGAAAACTAGTGCGCGAGATTCCTCTCCACCAGTGGGGTGAAGCGGATCGTGCTCAGGAGTTTTGGGTGTATGAGTGCCTTGATGGCCCTTTTCTGACTTACCTTTCGCCGGAGGGTATCCTAGGTTTTTATAGTGCGCCGCCTTCTGGAGTCCTACCGGCTGAGGGGTCCCCGGCGGAGGTTACGTCCTCATCGTGGGCTTTGATGGCCTCATCGTGGGGGCGTTATCGCCGCGGGGAAGTCGGAGCTCCTGGACTCTTTAGCGCTTGGTCCGCTGTGGACTCCAACGGCTGCAGTGATGAGCATTTCATCGGTCGTCCTAAGCTTAAGGGGGCCGGCCCTATAGGGTGATAAGCCTAGCTCAGTGAGGAGATGGGTCGGACGGATCGGCTAGGGCTTCCCCCCTTCGGGCGGAGGGGCAGCTCGTGCGCGGGTCTTCTTATGACCTGACCGAGGCTCGGGCTCTCCGAGCCTTGGGGCCGCCTAGGAGAGTTAGTTCCCCGAGCATTGCTTTATTGGGCTTTTCCGAGTGGGCCCTGTGGGCTGTCACTTGGGCGAGCTCGTCTCGTTGGACCCTGTTGGGTCTTGTTGGGCTGCTCTTTGAGTGGGCTGCAGAAACCCCCCTCTCCAACGTCCGTTTGTTAAATCTGCACAGACCAGCATAGATTAGTAACATCAGAAAGTAGCAGAATTATAATAGAATCGCACCACAGTACAAGGGGATCTAGATAAAGCCCTGACGACTGACTAGTGATGTGACGTGTTTCATCCTGTAGCGCCTCTCCTTTCATATAAGTACCTCCCTTAAACTAGTTCAACCAAATGCACCAAGGAGAGTTTAGAAAGCTCAGGAGGAGAAGGAGAGGAGGATCTAGGGATTTCAGGATAGAAGGAGAGTCTTCCCGCCTTATGAAGCGGAGCAAGCCTAGCAGCGAGATCAGGCGACTCTTCGACCTCGA
Source organism: Amorphophallus konjac (assembly GCA_022559845.1). Taxonomy (NCBI): domain Eukaryota; kingdom Viridiplantae; phylum Streptophyta; class Magnoliopsida; order Alismatales; family Araceae; genus Amorphophallus; species Amorphophallus konjac. The sequence goes on from CM040126.1 coordinate 401,569,737, forward strand.
GGGTCATTTGAGTGGGATGATCCAGTCGCATATGGTAAGATGATTTATCTCAAATTCTCCGCGTGAACACTCTTCTCACTTCCCTTCCTTTCTCTTCTTCCTTCCAGCCATATCCACTCTTTCCAGGCCCGAGGAAGTTTTCCAGACTGCCATGGCTTTCAAAGTTAACTTCCAACATCTCCATTGGCATGAGGGCCATACTCTCGAAATGGCATCTTCAGGGGCTCCTTATTCATGCCAAGCACTATGTGAGGATTCGCATGGACTGGGTGGCTATGGACGCACTAGTAGAGATCTGGCATCCCCAGACCCACACTTTCATCTTCCCGACCTTCGAGGCGACCATCCTCCTCGAGGAGGTAGAACTTCTGCTCGGTTTGAAGAAATTCAAAAGTGACGGGAAGGTAAAAGCTATGCGGATGTTGATAAGGGGAACTTTCGAGAGTGTTCTTGGAAGTTTCATGCCGCCCGACGCAGCCAGAAAGGTCCGTACTCAAAAGGGAATTGATTTGCACAGGCTCGCGGAATGGGTCATGGATGCCCTAAGAGGGTTACCAGATGACGACCACTTGGAAGGAATTATGAAAGGGTTCACCATTTGCCTGGTGGGTGCTCTCTTGTTCCCTTATACCGACAACATAGTGGCGAAGGAGCAACTGAGTGCCATCCACAAGATTTGGAGTGGAAAGAGGGTGGGACCTGCCGTCCTTGCCTACCTTTACAGTGGCCTTACTGCTTCGAGCATGGGTAAGCCTCCTTTCGGTTGCGCACTTGTTCTGAACTGCTGGATTGATTTGCACTTGAAATTTGACCACCGTGAGGGGATGCCGACTGCTTCGAAGCTCTTCCAACAAAGCCCCCTTTATCACATAGCCGATGTGTTAGGCTTCGGTGGCACCGTGGCGAACCGTGTTCCGTGGCTGAAGAAACGTGAAGACTGGCGGTCTTACTTTCGAACCATGACACAAAGCTTCTTCACTTGCGCACCGGCATGTCTACTCTCGCTTGAACTCCTCATGGGGTCTTCTCCCGGAGCTGAACTCCAACTAATCGGCGCGACTGAGTTTGTTCTTTACAACGCGCATCGGTGCTGCCTTCAAATCGGCATTCCACGCCATTCGTTCCGACTACTGACTGGCATCGCTCCTTTGAAGAAGAGGGAGTTGGGTACGGAAGCGGATGCGAAGGAAGCGAAGGCCATTAAAGCACTCTGGAAGACAAGTGCTGAGGGAAAGGCGTTAGCGCACGTGGAGGAAGAATGTGAGCTGTGGATGGCTTATGTAATCGAACTGGGGAAGTTAAGGCCTAAAGTGCCTAAGCCCGGATGTAGCTTGCTCCGCTTTCTGATGGAATAAAATCTGGAATTGGCATTTTGTATCATTGTTCCCTTGTTATTATCTTTATTCTTCTTTTTTCTTTTGCCTTATTTATTCATATTATGATCATATACATAAATACATTTTTTCTTTTTAATGGGGGCATCTAGGGGCCTGGATGCCCCAAAGTTTTGAAAATTTTTTAATTAAGTTTTTGTTGTGGGGGCGTCCAGGGGCCTGGACGCCCCAATATATATTTTTTATTATATATATATTTTTTATATTTTCTTGATATGGGGGCATCCAGGGGCCTGGACGCCCCTATATTTTCTTTTGTTATTTTTATATTTTTTCGATGTGGGGGCGTCCAGAGGCCTGGACGCCCCTATATTTTCTTTTTCTTTTTATATATTTTTTTGATGTGGGGGCGTCCAGGGGCCTAGACGCCCCTATATTTTCTTTTTTCTTTTTATATTTTTTTGATGTGGGGGCGTCCAGGGGCCTGGATGCCCCTATATTTTCTTTTTTATTTTTATATTGTTTTTGATGTGGGGGCGTCCAGGCGCCTGGACGCCCCAAAGCTTGATGATTTTCTATATAAAGGGGGCCTCATCCCCTGTTCTCTTCTACTGTTCATTTTGACGACCCATTCTACTCTGGACGACCCATTCTCAGTTCCCAATGGAGCAAGGAGGCCCGAGCCAAGGAGGAGAGAAGCGGAAACGACGGGCTCATCGTCCGAGGAGGTTGAGGGATCATGCCGAAGAGGCTGCCGTGAGAGAGGAGATTGCTGCGGAAGAGGAGGCGCCTCCTTTGGCCATGGAGGGTCCTGAGGGCCCTGGCGACGCGGTGGAGGATGAGCACGACCCGGTAAGCCCTTCAGAACTCCAATTTGTTGCTTTATTAGGCCAAACAGGCGGGCGAGGGACAGTGTGGAGAAGGCCGGGGAATGAGGGAAGGAGGCGTCCAGGGGCCTGGACGCCTCCATCCTTCCTTTTTTATTTTGTTTTATTTTTACTATTATTTTTTGGGTTATTACGTAATTATACTATATATATATATATGTAAAGAGACGTCCACCCAAGTGGACGCCTTCAAAAATTTTATGTATTATTATTTTTATTATTAAATTCAAAAAAAGAAAAGAAAAATATGGAGGCATCCACAAGGTTGGACGTCTTCATATATTATTATATATATATATACATATTTATAATATAGATAAAATAAATAAATAAATAAGGAAGAGCCTTTTTTAAAGAAAATATTTTTTCCTACTTTTTTTGTTTTTTTTTCAGGAAAATAAATAGAAAATAAATATGTGCAGTCTTTGTTATTTATCATTCATGATTCTTATGTGTTCCCTTTTGTTTGTTTTGTGGTGTGCAGGGCGTGATGAAGAGCCGGATCAGCTGGATCTTGTGGTGGCAGCGTACCGTGGGCTGTCGGACTTTCAGAGGGCGCGGGTGGACGCCATGGGTTTTGGAGCCTTCCTCAGGATCGAGCCCTTCCGACTTGACCTTCCTCTTATCCATGTGTTGAGGGAGCAGTGGCACGTGCCGAGCCGGGCGTTTCTGATGCCCTGGGGGCACATGGTGCCGACACTGGAGGACGTAGCTCGGATCACCGGGCTATGAGTTGATGGAGAGGCAGTCAGCGGGGTCACTTACCCCGATTGCCGAGAGAGTGCCTTGGACCTGCTGTGGCTAGAGACGAGCGCGACTGACAGAGACAGTAGGGTAGTTGGCCGAGTGGAGATTATGGAGGCGCTCGGATTTGGTGACCCTCGCCAGCGGGTTAGCGAGACTGGAGCGGAGTTTCTGGCACGACTGGAGGGAGAGGCCCGTGCAGCTTTCACCCAGGACCTGAGCGAGCGGGAGCTGGTGGATCTAGACCTCCGGAGGTTCCTCTTCTTCTTCCTGGGCCGCCTTCTGCTGGGGACGAAGGGGGACGGCATCCACTGCCGCTTCCTTGGGATCCTGGTGGACCTTGACAGAGTGGGGAACTATGCGTGCGGGGCGGCTCTACTTGCCCATTTGATCGCCGATCTCTCCCAGACTTCCGAGAGGGAGACGATATTCAGCGGCTTTGCACCTTTTCTCTAGGTAAATATTTTATTTATGCATTTTACCATAGTTAAATATGCAATTATTCATGCTAATGATGTATGATGGATGCAGGTGTGGAGCTACTACTACTTCCCGATGGGAAGATCCAGACAGGGGAACAGGAGAGCCGTGCCTCTGGCGCGACGGTGGAGGCCAGTCATGGTTGCGGCACCCCACGACTACTAGCTGGCGTCGCTTTGTCAGGAGCTGAGCGAGTACCCCGAGGCTATGGTATGATGCGTATGGTTTTTTTTTGTATTTTTATGCATGTGACTTAATGGCAACTAACATGACGTATGTATGGTAGTGCAGGTGGTGTGGAGGCCCTACCTGGGCATGGCCGACGCTGGCCAGCCTTGGGTTGTAGCAAGTCATCCTCGTTTCGGGCGGGACGTGTGGGTCCATTGCCTGAACGAGATCGAGCCGCTGCGGCTTAGGCTGGTTATGAGGACGTTGGGGTTAGCCCAGGAGTGGGTCGACGTAGACGAGCTGGTCCGCGTCGGGTGGAAGACCAAGGGGAAGGCAAAGATCGTGGACTGGCATACGCGCTTCCCTGCACAGTACCAGGACTGGCAGCAGGGCAGGGTCCCAGTGGTGTCCCATGTACCGGACAGCACTGACTACCTGAGACGGTATCGAGCCACGTACGGGGAGCGTCTCTTCCTTGGTGGTGCGGCAGGGGTAAGCGTGAAATGAAAAATATTTCCCTTTTCTATATGTATATGCATGTGACACTAACTTATATGCAATGTAGGATGCTCGTGATAACATGATTGCCGACCTGCGGGCCCAGTTGGCAGACGCCAGGCGACAGTTGGTGGCCATTCGACAGGAGTTGGAGATCCTGGTGAGTCTATGCAATGCATTTTTTTTTTGTTTTATGACCTGGATTTTTGATACTTAGCCTCTAACTGTCGTTTGCCCTGTGTTTCAGCAGGCCCACTAGGCAGCGGCAGTCGGGATGGCTGGTGGAGCGGGTTCAGTTAGTGGGGCCCTCCTCCGGAGGTTTCTGCCCTTCAGGAGCAGCTGACATACGCGGTGGCCCGGGCTGAAGAGGCCGAGCGTGACCGCGCAGCTCGAGTGAGTCTTTGCTTGACCCCAACTCTCCCTCCAGCTACTTTTCTTGATCTCTTACGGGTCATGCGTGCTTTGACAGGTGGCCGAGATTCGGGAGGCCCTGGCCCGTGCTGTTCGTACCGAGCAGGAGCGCGACGCCTGGGCGGTAGAGCGTGACGTCCGGATTGCGGAGCTGGAGGAGCTCCCTCGCGACGTGCTGGATCTGCGGATCGCCCTCGAGCTATCGAGGAGAGAGGCAATGAGAGAGAGAGGAGAGGGAGAACAGAGAGAGAGAGAGGACAGGGAGAGGGAGAGAGAGAGAGAGGACAGAGAGAGAGAGAGGGAGGACAGGAGGACGGAGCGACTGCAAGACTGGGACGAGAGGAGGGCTCTGGAGGCCCAGTTGATGGAGCTCCGATTGAGACTCGGCACGGTGGAGGGGAGGCTTCAGGAGAGCGAGGAGCTGTATCAGAGGGCGAAGGAGCGCGGGACGCGACTTCGTCAGTCTGGTTCCTTCTCCATGGGCAGCTTCTTGGTTTCTTTGGCCGAGGAGCGTCGCCGCGCCTTCGAGGCTGGCGTGCCACCAGAGGGCGAGGCGAGCACCGCCTCTCAAAGTTTGCGGAGGCCCCCTAGGGATCCCCGTCAGAGGAGGGAGGAGAGAGATGACCAGGAGGGTGGTAGCGAGAGTTAGAGAGTTACTTGTACACCCCACCTTCCTTACTGTATGATGTACTATTGACTATTATGAAATGAAGTGGTTTCTTTTTGTCATGTGCACTTTTCCTTTCCCACACTTCTTCTTTTACACCAAGTTGTTTCGAGGCATGCTTCACGAGACCTTGCCCTGAAAAACAAGGAACTACGCCTTGCATGGAGGGATCCTCTTTTTTTTCTTTTTTCTTCTTTTCTCCTTTTGGGCGTGTCTTGACGCGAGGACGCGTCTTAACTTTCGAATTCAATTTTAAAGCGTCAGGCGGCCTTTCTTCTCCCGTGCCTTACCCGCAAACGAGCCCACCTCCTATCGAGATTTGCTCGCCCCTCTTCGTCTTCTTCCTCTCTCGATCGATGGAGTTCGGTGGGCCGGACCATGGTGAAGGTGGAGAGGGACGAGGGACTCCTCGCCCGAGGAGGGACGCGCAAGAGCACAGAGGGGCGTCCATGGAAGTGGAAGGGCCGCTTCGGGCACCCGAGGGACCCGATGGCGTGGAGGGAGGTGAACATGGTCTGGTAGGTCCTTTGATCTTCTCCTTTTTGATCTATTTTGAGTTTTGAGCGAGCCACGCGAGAGGGAAAAGGGTTTGGCGAGTGTTGCACTCAAATGATGGACGTGTCCTTGACAGGAGATGCGTTCTCGTGTTTTGACGTAAGACCCTTCTTTCTTGATGCAGGGCATGGCGAGGGCCCCAGGCTTAGCCGATGAGTGGGCGAGTGCAGATGAGCCGAGCCGTGTCAGGAAGGAGAGTCGCGGCAAGGCGAAGCTCGAGGACTGGCGTATACGTCTCCCTGGACAACAAGGGAGCGTATTGGTGTAGGACAGTGCCGACTTCCTACGGCAGCAGAGAGAGAGTTATGTGGGACTTCCTAGAGCCAGGGATACGCGCGACATCAATGGCACGCGTGCCCAACTGGCAGAGGCTAGGCGACAGCTGGCCGTCACTCAACAGGAACTGTCGCTCCTGGTAAGTTAAGTGCTGCATTTTTTTTTAAATTTGGAGCTTAGCTGACGGCCGTTGTTTGTTTGTTCCAGCGTGCCCAGCAGACAGCTATGGTGGGAATGGCCGGCGGTGCATCTTCCAGTTCCTCAGCCCCCTTTCTTGAGATTGCCTCCCTCCGGGAGCAACTTGCCGGTGCTGTGGCCCATGCGGCCCGGGCGAAAGAGGAACGTGATGCCTGGGTGGCAGCTGTAGCGGAGCTGTGACGTCGCGGTGAGGAGAGGCCTTCTCCAGACATCCTGGAGTTAAGGGTTCTTCTCCAGGTGACGAGGAGAGAGGCAGAGAGAGAGAGAGAGAGAGGAGAGAAGGGCCGAGCGACAGCGAGATCAGACCGAGAGGAAGGCCTTGGAGGCCCAGGTGAGGGAGCTCCAGCTAGGCCTTCAGATCGTGGTGCAGAGGCTAGGAGCGATTGAGACACGCTACGAGAGAGCGCGAGAGTTCGGGGAGTGACTCAGCCAGTCTGGCCGCTTTTCTGTCGGTGGCTTCTTCGGCACGCCAGGGGAGGAGCAGCGAGCCGCTGCTGTGGAGCAGGCACCACGAGGCGAGGCGGGTGCTGCTGCACAGGGATCCAGAAGGCTTCTGAGGGACCCTCACCTCAGGGGAGAGGAGAGGGACGCCTATAGAGATGAGCATGAAGATAATGGCGAGAGTTGACGAGCCAGTGGACCCGCCTCTTCTCTATGATTGTGACGTCTATGACAGCTTATGTAGACTTATGAATGGAGTGTTTTGGTTTTCTGCTGCTCGTTTGTTCTCTTGTGCATTCCTTCTTCCCTACACTTCTTCTCCTTTGCACTGTTCCCATGTGATGTGTCTGCCGAGACTCCGCCCTAAATGGAGAATCGCGTCTTGCTGTGACTTTTTTCCACGGGAATCTACCGTCAAAGCCAATAATGACGGCCCTGGCCCCTTCTCCTGGACAATGTTTCAAATTTTGCCGACGTCCTCCCAAAACATGATAGGGCATCTCTAGACAACATAGGGGGCGGGTCGTCATATTACACCGTCCAATCAATCACCCTGCGCGAGCGGTGAAGTGACACATGGGACCGCAGGGCAGGTGCCCCGTCGCGAGGGCTATCGTTAAAGGTGATGGAGGCAATCCTGGCCCGCACTCCCTTCCATTTCTATAAATGCCCGTCTCTTTTGTTCTCCCAGGGATATCGAGAGATAACTCGAAGAGCACAAGTTCTTACGGGAGAGGAGGAGCTCAAAATTCCGAGATCTGGATGGAGGGCGAATCTTCCCACTCCTCGAAGAGAAGCAGGTCCAGCGGTAGCAGTTCCAGAAAGCTTTCGGACCTCTAAGGGCACTTCAGCGAAAGGGCCCAATCACAACTCGTAAGCTGAGCTTTCTCGTCCTTTTCTCATTCTTTCTTCCTTCCTTTTGACAACACCCTTCTTCATTCCTTATGCACGCACAGAGTGTGATGAAATCACACATTTCATGGGAGTTAGCAGTGGCCGCATACAGTGGTCTCCCGGATTTTCAGAAGGCCAGACTAGACGTGATGGGATTTGGTGCCTTTCTTCGGATCGAGCCGATCAAGCTCGACCTGGCCCTCATCCAAGCCTTGTGCGAAAGATGGGACCCAGTAAGTCGGGCATTCCTGATGCCATGGGGGCACATGGTGCCTAGTCTAGAAGATGTGGTCCGAATCACAAGCCTCAAGGTGGATGGCGAGACAGTGACCGGAGTCACCTACGCGGACTACCGAGAAGGTGCCCAGAAGCTACTGGGTTTGGACCTAGATGGTCGAAAGAACATGTCAGTAGCCAGGGCATCTATCATGGAGGCATTAGGGCTAACTGATACTCGTCGACGGGATGATGAGTCCTCAGAAGAATTCATGGAAAGGATGAAAAGAGGATGTCGTGCCATGTATTGCACAGATTTTGGCAATCGGGAGAGATCCAACATGGATTTGAGGAGATTTCTCCTCTTCTTACTGGGAAGATTGATACTGAGCTCGAAGGGAGATGGTATTCATTGTCGTTTCCTGGAGCTACTATCAGACCTTGAAAGGGTAGGGCACTACGTCTGGGGAGCTGCCATGCTGGCGCATTTGTTTACAGGCCTGTTCCAAGAGGCGGACCGTGAGATGACTGTGAGTGGTTTCACACCATTCATCCAGATATTTTTTATTTTTATGTTTTATTTTGTATATTTTTTTTTTGTTTTTTTTGTGATAGCCCACTTAAGGTACTGATGACATGCGCTAAAGCAGCTGTGGAGCTATTATTACGTCCCGATGGGGAGAGCTCGACATTGGCAACCAGTGATGGTACCGCTAGCGAGGCGGTGGTAACCCATCATGAGTGCGACACCCCAAACCTACCAACTGATGGTGCTAAGGCGGGAGATACAGGAGTTCCCTGCAGAAATGGTGGGATTTTTTTGGAATTATTTTCACTTTGTTTTTGGTTTTGACCGACTAATCGGGTATGTATAACCTATCCTAGGTAAACTGGAGACCCTACTCAGACATGGTTGATGCCGACCAACCATGGGCTCTAACAAGTCATGCCCGGTTCGGACGGGAACTGTGGATGCACTGCTTGAATGAAATCAAGCCGCTTCGGCTACTATTAGTTATGAGGACTTTAGGACTGGCTCAGGAATGGGTGGATACGACTGCGCCACCTCGCGTCGGGAGAAAGACACGGGGACCGACAACCTGCATTGATTGGCGTGTGCGGTTCCCCAAATAGTACGAAGATTGGCAACGGGTTGGCACAATCGTGAAATCACATGCACAGGATAGTGAAGACTATCTGCGTCTGTATAAGACAATGTATGCAGAGCGGCTTCAACCCCGGAGACTTGCGGAGGTAGATCTCCCCCTTTTCTCTTTTCTTCTGTCTCTTTTTTTGTTGTTTTCGGTGGAAGTGCTGACTCCCATGGCTGCAGGATGTCCGCGATACCATGATAGCTAACTTGCAATCTCGCCTGGCAGAGACGGAGGAACAGTTGGGAGACACCCGCGGAGCCTTGAGTGCCTCAGTAGGTGTATAGTGCACACTCCTAATCAAGACCCTAGATTCATGGTGTTCGGCCACTAACTATCGCATGTGTGGCTATAGCGCGTCCAGATTGACGCGGCCTCCTCAGCGATGGGAGCTGGTGGTGTCTCTAACTTATGGATGTCCACCTCCGAACTTGATTTGCTTCACGAACAGCTTGCTCGTGTCACGCAGCGTGCCACGGAGGCAGAGGGAATGCTCTCTATGCAGGTAAGAGTTTAAGTATCGAATTCTCCTGCTCATGCCTTGCCACATATCTGAGATGGCATATCTGGTAGGAAAAGGAGACACAGGAGTCACTTGCCCATGCTGCGCAGAGGGAGGCCAGAATAGCAGAGCTGGAGGAGGAACTGCGACGTCGTCCCGATGACGACTCTTCTAGGGATGCCATGGAGCTGAGAATCACCCTCCAGTTGGAGAGGGAAGACCGTGAGAGAGAACGGGTAGAGAGAGAAAGAGACAGAGAGAGAGAGAAAGAGCCGACAGATTGGTTGAAAGGGAGGAACGAAGGGCCATGGAGGCCCAACTGTTCGAACTCCGAACCAATCTTGGTCTTGCTGAACAGTGGCTGAGAGATGGTGAGGAGCACTACCGAAGAGCACGAGTGCGTGGCTTTTGTGTTGGTAGCTTCTTTGCTGCTCCCATGGATCAACGCCGGGGTGTGGGAATAGGAAGAGGAGTACAGAGCGGTAGGAGTACCGCTTTTCGTAGTTGGGTAGCACCCTTGAGAGCGTTTTGCCCGGAGAGTAGTGGGACGAGTAATGCAGAGAGAGAGGGTGGAACTTGATGTAGTTTTTTTTGGAAAGGAATAAAATGTTTGATTCTTGGATTCTTACCTCTTTCTTGCTTTCTCGAATTCCTGCATACATCACTTAAACAAATAGGTTAGAATATCTACTCTGACTTGGCCCCTTGCCCAATATGCGAGGTTTGTTTTGATCTATCCTTGATAACGGGTCAAGGGGCCAAGCCTTTATTTAACGAAGGCAAGGGAAAGATGCGGTGATGATGAATGCGACAGACATACATACGAATGCAAGCGATATTAAAATGTGGAATGCTACATACAAATGCAATCATGCGAAATTAAATTTTTTTGGCGTTTTGTTATATTCAATTTTTTTGTTTACAAATATGTACATTTTCTCTTTTTCCCTTTTCTGTTGTTATTTTGATCATTTCATTTTTTTTATTGCTAACGCCTGGCAAGCGCCCAAATGGCACCTAACCTACATGAGAACAAGGGTTTCTTACTAACCTCCCAGGTATCTTAAGTGCACATCTAGGTTGATTTGGGGCCTCTAGACCTCTCGAATGATAATCCCGCCGGCTAAGACTTACCCTGATGACAATACCGTCATGCCATGCTTAGGCTCCCAGTCGTTTCCGACCACAGGGTTCACCCAAAAGATTTTCGAGGTAAATGATTTGCTCGACCCGGGTCTAGTTCCTCACAACTCTAGATGGTATATGATGGAACACCCGGGAGCCCTAACGACCAACCGCGCGACGCTGACCCGGAATCAGACGCCGTCGCACCCATAGGTGACGCGCTTGCATTGGCCTAAGCCCAAGGTTAAATAAGAAGACATCAAGGTGGTAAACAGGGGCCTTGACCAACCAGAAATATAAAGACTCCTTCACAGCGAAGCTTTTGCTTTTTAAAGTAGGCAACCATATGTTTGTGTTAAAATAAGGTCGCAGACCTTGGCGGGTTTCACCGTTCAGACATTCCATCGAACTTTCACCTTTAAAGGAAGAAGAGCGTAGGGGATAAACCTCCTGAGAGGATCGGCAAAACCGTTAACCCGGCGAGCCGATAAGGGCCCATTTAATTCTTTCCTTTCGGACAACTTCGGACCAAATCTCGAGCATTTACATTCCATGGCCCCTTTTGTGGATTCAGACTTTTGCTTTGAGGGGTTCTATTTATCGCATCAGGCACGGTCACGACCAGGCTTTTCTATTGATTTTGATTTTGTACTTCTTTTTTTTTGCGAGAGAGATATAGTCACTTGACGTTGTGGGCTCCCTTTCGTATGCCTGCGGGGACACTACCCTCTTCTCGTGCTCTGATCAATGCTCGAGGAAATGGATCCTACTCTTACCTTTGGGGGTTTAAGTTTTGGTTTCTTATGCTCAGCGTTTTAAGGACGCCGACTGTCTCATTTGGTCGAAGAGAAAAGAATAAAGATTACAGCTTCCGGAGATCTTCTGGGTGAGACCCCACCGTCGGTGATGCTACCAACTTTTTTGGATAAAATACGTAAGTGAGTACATGTTGGCTTCCTTTGAGCGAGCATAGGCCGATGTGGCCGGACAGGGATCTCCACGGTTCTGGCAAACCAAGACCCGGTGCCTACCAAGCCTTAATGGGCCCTATCCTAACATAGAGGTTGGATGCAACGACTTAACTACATGGTGACCACCAGACATCGACATTTTGAATTTTTCATATTTTTAGTGATTTTCAATATTTTTTGTTGTTTTTGATGTTTTCTATCTTTTCGTCATTTTTTGTTTTTATTTTTGATGTTAAGCTAAGGGTAGCATTTTTTAAGATAAAGCCCATTCCAAGGGTGGGATAACTCGGTCCCTTCGGCGTTGACTAGCTTGTAGGCGTTGCCAGGGTACACGACTTGAATTACAAATGGTCCTTCCCAATTGGGTTGGAGCTTAGAACGCGGCCCTCCAGGTTTGACAAAAATTCTTTTCACGACCATCTCACCGACTTTGAATTTTCTCTCAACGACTTTCTTTTGGTAAAAGCGAGCGAGTCTATTTTGATACACACGAGCATGCTCGGCAGCGGCCAGCCGCTTCTCGTCTAAGAGTTTCAACTGGGTGAGGAGTGAATTACGACAGTCATCAAGGGGAAATTCCTCATCCAATTGTACCCTGAGAGAAGGGATCAGAGTCTCGTACGGGACTACCGCTTCCATACCATAAGTAAGGGCAAACGGAGTCTGCCCGGTGGGGGTATGGATTGAAGTGCGATAGGCCCATAGAGCTTCGATAAGCTTTTCTGGCCAGTCTGAAAACTTACTGGACTCGCATGTTTTCTTGATGATTTTGATCAATATTTTATTGGTGGCCTCTGTTGTGTCCCTGTGATTTTGATGATAGCAAACACTATAAGTCATTTGAATGCATACAAGTCTGTTTGTGGTGCATATTAATGGTTCATTGAAAATCTTATCTGAATTATTGCTGCATTTTAGATATGGCTGTGTGTAGTGGTCATTGGTGCAGTTCATAATTGTTCATGCATTTCATAAATTGCATTTTATCTGGATTGTTTGATGTTAGTCTGTACAAATGGGTGTTGCTGTCATACCCCTTCAGCATAGTCTATACATCATTCATCAGTCATCAATTCTGCACATTCTAGTTTGCATGTCCATACACTACACTGAAGATGCTCATAAAGTCTATACATCGCATGGTACAGCATGCGTCCAAGTCTGAATATTGCATTCGCCAAGTCTGTACGTCCCATGCTCAAAGCTAAGTCTGTACATTGGGATATGAACACACAAAGTCTGAACAGCTTGCATTGTCCTGTAGCTTGCATCGTTTCATAAGTCTATACAGACTTCAGTGCATTCTCTTTGTGTCTCACATATCAAAGTCTGTACAGTCTACATCGCATGCACTCTAAATATGTCAAGTTTGTACAATGGTTTTGGCATATGCATTCATTAAGTCTATACGCTGGAAGACGAAGTCTATACAACGTCTCATGTTGCATCCAGCAAGTCTGTACAGTGAGCGTTTCATTGGTGAAGTCTGTACACTCACCAGTTGAACATCAAAGTCCATACATTGCATAATGTTTGTTAAGTCCATACATTGCACTGTAGATGCATCGAAGGGAAGTATGCACATTGGGCTGTTCATATAAAGTCTGTACGTTGGAAGTGTGTACAGTCCTTCTCACAAAGTCTATACATCGTGCCTTGATCTCTCAAGTCTGTACACTCTTTATTTCAAAGTCCGTACATTGGAAGTATGTACAACGAACTGCTACACGCATCATTCCAGTTGTCTTCGTGTCGTTATTTGTTCCAGCTCGTGCTGCTTTCTGTGGCACCTCGTGTCGCTCCTTCTGTGTCACCCCTTCATCTTCGAGTTGTTTTCAGCCAGTGTCGTCCTTGTGTTCGAGTCATTTTCTTATGTCTTCGTGTTATCTTTATGTTTATGTCTTCGTGTTATCTTTTGTTTTTATGTCTTCGTGCTGTTTTCTCTTTAGACTTCGTGTCCTTCTCGCCTTGACCACACTCCGTGTCAATTCCTGTGTTTCATCTTCGTGTTGTTTTCAACTCGTGATGGTTTCTGTTATTTGTCTTCGTGTCGTGGTCAGCCCGTGTCGCCTCGTCTTCGAGTCGTTCATTCGAGCTATTTTGTGCTCAAGTTATTTTTCTTATGTTTTCAAGTGTTGTTTCACTTCGTCTCATCTTTTGTTGCCGTTTGTTAGTTCGTGTTGTTTTCGTTCTAACCTCGTCCAGGTCTCTTCTGATTGCGTGTCTTTCTATTGCCTCACTCTGTGTTATCTTCTTCTCACCTCATGATGTTCTTCATCTGACTTCGTGTCGTCTTCATTGTTGTGTTAGCTGTGTTCTCGTGTACTTCGTGTCGTTTTCTTTTTATCTCGTGCTGTTCTTCATCTGACTTCGTGTCATCTTCATTGTTGTGTTAGCTGTGTTCTTATGTACCTCGTGTCGTTTTCTGTATAGTGCACCTTTTGCAGTTCTAATGTCTATACATTCATTTCTAAGTTCGAGTCTACACACTTGTTATCACATCTTAAGTCTATACATTCTATCCTGCTGATTAATCTCCTATGACTGTGTGACAGGTACTGATCGTGAAGCCTATGAAGAGTGGGGCACGTGATACGAGGCTGGCATCTGGCACGTGATCCGAGATGCACAGGAGCCTCCACGTGGGCTGAAGCTTTTGGGCAGGAATCGTGGAAGAGCACACGCTGCCCTAATATGCTGCTGCTCCTGCTATATATATGAGCCTTCTTCCTCAGAAGAAGATTGATTGAGTTGGCGAGAGGTGAAGTCCATACAGAGAGCCACGATCCAGACAAAGAAGAAGAAAAGAAAAAGAAGAAGAGAAAGAGAGTGAGAAAGAGAAAGAAAGAGAGATTGAGTGAGAGATCGAGATAGCAGAGTGTGAAGAGAAGAAGAGGAAGAAGAACAGAGAAGAAGAGAGAGCTAGAGTGATAGAAGCTTCAACTGAAGATCTGTTCCTGCTGGACCATGGATCAAATCCAGGCCAGCCAGCTCCTGCGTGAGCCACATTTGTTTTTATCTTTTCAGCTTTCTGTTGCTGTTTTTGTTTTTCCTTTGAACTATTCATTTGTTGTTCTTCCGATTGCCCTGTTGGGGATCGGGTCCCTCCTGTTGGTTCAGGAGAAGGGAGTTTTCTATCTCCGGTTGCAAGTAGCTGGGTGCTACTTGTGGGTTCCCTCTGGTTAGAGGAAGGGAGGCTCATCCTCCGATTCTGGGCTTGTAGGTTTCAAGTCCAGGAGTCCCTCCGGTTGGGAGGAAGAGAGGTCCTAGACCTCTGGTTTGCAGGTGACTTAGTGTCACTTGTTCTTCCCTCTGGAGTTCAGAGGAAGAGAGACTTGGGTCTCTAGGTTCCCCTCCGGTTTGGAGGAAGGGAGGATTGGTCCTCCGGTTCTAGTCTTGTCAGTCGCAAGACTAGGTGTTCCCTCCTGGACTGGAGGAAGAGAGACTTCGATCTCTGGTTTCTAAGTGGCTGGGAGTCACTTGGGGTGTCCCTCCGGTTGGGAGGAAGAGGGGAGGTTGTTCCCCTTGTCAAGCTGTTTGGCAGCCTTTGTTGCAGACTGAGTCTGCTGTGCTAATGTTACTAGTGGAAGCCTCACTCTGGTTTGGAGTGAGGGGTGGACGTAGGTCTGTTGACCGAACCACCTAAAAAATCTGGTGTCCCTTGTGGTTTGATCTTCTTATATGTTCACTTATCTGCTGCGCTTTAGATGGTTGCTTAGGTTCGTTTGAGGGCTTCTTGAGTTACTGTCTTGCCTTGATTCTTCCAAGGTTCTTCAGGCAATTTCTGCAACAACTTTAATTCCGCATTACTGAGTATTAGAGTTTTTTAGTTAGGCCATTTTTGTAGAGGGATACATTCACCCCCCCTCTGTATCCGGGCCTTGCACCCTAGCAGCCTCTGCTTGGCCATTACCTTGTGGGTAATAAGGTGATGAATGATGCAATGCAATTGTGTACCTTTTGCAGAGGTCCTGTAGGTCCTGAGAAATGAACTGTGGCCCGTTGTCGGTGACAATCATGCTTGGGACGCCGAACCTGGCGAGGATGTTCTTCATGATGAACTTGCAGACTGTTGACGCCTTGATTTCCGCGTAAGCTTCGGCTTCGGCCCATTTGGTGAAGTATTCTGTCGCAATAAGGATGAAAGATTTCTGCTTGGTGAGGGAATTGGGATCACCTAGGGGACCAATGATGTTGAATGCCCACATGGAGAAAGGCCATGGGGAGGATATTGGATGAAGTGAGGAAGATGGTGAGTGGATTTTATCGGCGTGGAGTTGACACTTGACACACCTACGGACATAGACATCATAATCCTCTTCCATAGTGGGCCAGTAAAAACCCTGCCGAATGATCTTCTTGGCGAGCATCTGACTATTCACATGACCACCGCACACACCCGAGTGTGTCTCCTCTACACATTTCCAGACTTCATTATCATCGAGACATCTTAGTAGAACCCCAGTAAGGCTTCTCCTATAGAGTAGACCTCCAACCAATGTGTACTTCTGGGCCACTCTTCTTATGACTTTCTTATCCTCTGTGGTGGCTCCTTCAGGGTAAGACTGATCTTTACAATATTTGACAATTTCAGAGAACCATGGTTTCTCCTCATCATCCAATTCTTCTTCAAATTCTGCCAACATGATTTCCCACTTCTCAAGAATTTCACCATTCTGGATCTTCTGTAGGACTCTTTCCTTGATCTTTCAGAGGTAAGGGTCCTGAACGGAAGGGACAAGACGCTTGTAGAGAATGAGAGATCTAAACCATGCACCTAAAGGGAATTTGAAGGATGACACCAAGGAGGCGAGGGCATCGGCCATAATGTTCTGTTCGCGAGGAACATGGACAAAGATCAGCTTGGTGAATAATTTGGCATAGGCGGAGACCAGCTCCTGATAGGGTTTGAGCTTGGGATCGAGGGTGCGATATTTGGTAAGCACCTGGAGGAGAACAAGTTGACTATCACCCACGACTCGCAACTCAGTGATATAGAAAGAACGGGCTAGTTCCAGACCAGCTAGAAGAGCCTCGTATTCAGCGATGTTGTTGGTGACTGAGAACGCGAGCTGAAATGCCTCTAGGATGGTAACACCTTCAGGCGTTAGGAGGACAATGCCGATACACTTCCCTTGGGAATTCAAAGCTCCATCAAAATATAACGTCCACATTGGCTCATCAGACTGAGTGATAGACATTAGTTCCTCATCTGGAAACTCTGATTGGACATGATCGAACTTGGGAAGAGGATGGTGAGTGAGATGCTCGGCTATGGCATAGCCTTTAATTGCCTTTTGCTGGATGTAGGTGATGTCGAACTGAGAGAGAAAACTTTGCCAGCGTGCTAGCCTATCCGTAAGGACGGATTTCTCCAGAAGGAACTTAATAGGGTTCATGCGAGCAATCAAGTGGACCTCATGAGCCAAGAAGTAGTGCTTCAATTTCTGCACTACCCAAACGAGGGCAGCACAGGTTTTCTCCATGACTGTGTACTTCTGCTCATAGGGATTGAGAAGTTTGGACAAGTAATAGGTTGCCCGTTCCTTACCTTCTTCATCGGCTTGTGCGAGGACAGCTCCCACGGAGTCCTCCAGGACTGAGATGTAGAGGATCAAAGGTTTTTCCGGTTTGGGTGGAATGAGAACAGGTGGACTAGCCAGATACTCCTTTAACCCTTCAAAAGTTTTCTAGCATTTAGAATCCCAGTGGAATTCTATTCCCGGCTTGGTCAACTCATAGAAAGGTCTACACCTTTGCGAGTGCTGAGACACAAACCGACGAATAAACTGCAACCTCCCGATTAAACCTCGGACTTCCCTCAAATTCTTGGGAGACGGCATATCCCTGATGGCCTTAGCTTTGTCGGGATCTATCTCGATCCCTCTTTTACTCACAATGAAACCCAATAATTTGCCCGATGACACACCAAACACAAACTTCTTCGGGTTCATTTTTAGTTGGAACTCCCTTGATCTCTGCAAGACCATAGCCAAAACCCTCGGATGTTCCATCCTGGTCTTTGATTTCACCAATAAATCATCCACATACACCTCCAGATATATGTGCATCATGTCGTGAAATATGGCCATCATAGCTCTTTGGTACGTAGCTCCAGCATTCTTTAACCCAAACGGCATGACCACGTAACAATATGTTCCCCAAGGGGTAGTGAATGACGTCTTCTCTTGATCCTCTTCTGCCAAACGAATTTGATTATATCCCGAAAATCCATCCATGAATGAGAGGGTCTCATAGCCTGCCGTGTTGTCGATCAACACATCAATGTGAGATAAGGGAAAATCATCCTTTGGACACGCGCGGTTAAGGTCCCGGAAGTCGACACAAATCCTGACTTTCCCATCCTTCTTCGTAACTGGGACAATGTTCGTCACCCATTGAGGATAAAGGATGACTCTGATGAACCTGGCTTTATGGAGCTTGTCGACCTCTTCTTTCATTTTCAAAGCCATCTGAGGGTGGAAGCACCTTAATCTTTGTTTCAGCGAGACGGACCCTAGTTTTAGGGTTAAACGGTGTTCGACCAGGGTTGAATCCAGACCCGGCATATCCTCGTAGGTCTATGCAAACATGTCCTTATACTCCTTGAGAACTTCAATTAATGCCTCTTCTTCAGAGGGTGGTAGATTATCACTTATTAGGATGATCATAGGGTCTTCCTCGGTTCCAAAGTTGACTTCTTTGGTGGACTCTTCTACGGCGGTTGACGGCTCGTCGAATCTCCTTATTCCACTAGCATATGCGCCAGCCTCATCCTCATATTCTTCACCCTCGTCTTCAGTAGGGTATTCTTCATCCATGATCTCGTAGACTCCATATCCCTTATCAATTGCACAGTTGCCCTCACATTCTATTTCTGGTAGCTGGATGGGATTTTATAGTAACTGAGGGATGGCAAGAAGGGCCTGACACCTGGTGGCTAAATCCAGAAGGAATCGATGAGGGATCTGCCTATCCTTAGATTTCTTCCTGGGTACTACCTTTGACTTATTATTCCTAGATTGACGGACATTATTTACAAAAGAAGAAAAAGATGAAGAGGATGGTGAGGAATGTACAGGGAAAGACCCCTCAGGGGAGGGGTATAAAAGGTCGCTCATCAGACCTTGGACGGGTGGTCCGCAGGGAGGGACACGCCTGTGGGAGATGTAGGAGGTTTCCTCGACAAAGATGCATTGTAGAGGAGTTTGAAAAGTGACGTTTTTTTTCATTTTCATTTTTAATGACAAAATAGTGAAAAGAGATCAGAGGAGAGAGAGAAGTTGTTATGGCTAGAGGATTGGGAGGCTCGTAGAGCAGATCGTGATTGAAAACCTGGCGCGGGTTGAGAAACCCGCGCAGGTATGTAAGTAGAGAATGAGATCTCGGAAGATCATAAGACAACCGTCTGGCCCAGGAAGATGACAGCAAAAAAGGCCGTGACGAGTGAATGGAGAAGATGACTGCTAATGAGCCGTCGATGGTGATGGTGATGGCGGATGAAGATCCGCTGGCGACAGGGTCCTTCTGGCGAGGACGAGGATAGTTTGGAACCTTGGCGACAGTGGTGATATTCTCTGGCATTCCGGAGATCAATGGCGGTCCTTCAAGCTGTGGAGGCGAGAACATCCTTTCTAGTGCAGCGGAAATGTCCCGTATATCAAACCATTTGTCCCACTCGCATTCTGGATCTTTGATCTTACCTCTTTTGGTGACCCTCAGATATTTTTCAGCCGAATATACAGCATGTGATCCCCCATGTGCCTCTTGCGGGTAATCTCCCATCTGAACAATAGGCCCTTTGTTGAAATCGTTTGATAGGGTCCATGTGAAGGGCTTCCAATCCGCCTTGAATGGTCCTTTGAAGCCTAGGCCAAATCTGCGGTTCGGCCTAATCTCCTTTGGTGGTTTCAGCCTACCTTGTAGCTGCGCGCCCAGACCTTTACCCTGTTGATAGCCGATGTTCCTCATAATCTCCCAACCTTTGGAGTGAAAAGGGAGATATGGCGTGGTTGCCTTGACCGGCTTCTTTGGTGCTAGCGGAATGTGAGATGAATCACACACGTCCAGCAATGACAATATGGGCCGATGAGACGGCCAAACAGAGGGCAGAGAGGTGTTGATAGCATCCACCGTGTGAAAGACAGGTGTGCTGACCACTTTAATAATTCTTCCATTGTAAGGAAACTTCAAGCACTGATGGTTGGTAGAAGGCACAGCATCCATAGCTTCAATGTAGGGGTGACCCAGTATGACCTTGAATGTGGGGTCCATGTCGAGGACATGGAATTCCATAGGGACTGACATAGGGCCTAGCTCTGCCCTCAGAATAATCATCCCTTGCGGCGGCCTCTTGCTATTGTCATAAGCCGTGACTGTGATCGAGGAAGGTCTTATTTGTTCCTCGTCGACCCTACACCACTGAAGGGTGCTCATGGAGATCACATTTATGGACACACCCCTGTCTACAAGGCACGGGTTTATGGATACCCCATTAATTTTTATTGAAACACACAATGCATATTTCCGAGCTTCCTTGGGAGCGAGCTCGTAGTTGTGGAAAATGATGGCCAGTTGTGTGTCCGTTGGGGTCAGGACGGTAGAGATCTTTTCTACAGGGAGGTCTTCATTCACCATGACCCTTTGAAGATACTCCATTAAGGCTGCCTGATGGGATGTGGATCTCTGAAGCAGCTCCAGAATGGAGATCCGAGCAGGCATCTTGTCCAAGTGTTTCAACAGATCATGCTGTGTTCCAGGGATAGATTTTTCCGGTTGTTCTCCATCGTCCTTCTCTGGCTGAGACTGCTCGGGATTCTGACTGTTCTGGGAGAAAATCCTGTGGAAAATCCTTCCACTCCGGAGCACCATCGCCTGCGGCTTTTGTACCTCTATAGGGGTAGCAGTGGGTTTTAACAGAGGTTTGAGGGGTAGTGGTGAAGGAATGGTCGATGAAGCAGGGGTGATGATGGGAGCAAAGATTCTAATGAGGGGTTTGTTCGGTGGAGACATGGTGGAGGTAGAGGGGATATCACACGGGTTATGAAGGATAAGGGGTCTGGAAGGCGGGGGCGGAGGCAAAGTAGAAGTGGGTAAGGGTTGAAGCGGGTAATGGTTTTGAGATGGATGGTGGGTGATGAGTGGTTTTGAAGGCATTAGTGGTGGTATGGTAGAGACAGGCGGGCTTATGTACGGTTGACGGGTGATAAGGGGCTTAGAAGGCATAGGGGCAAATGCGGTAGAGGTGGATGGTAAAGTGGGGGAGTAAGAAAAGATGAGAGGGTATGAGGGCGTAGTGGAGGGTGTTGACTGATAGGTCATTGGGGTGCGAATGAGGGGGTGTGATGGTAGTGGAAATGGTGAAGGCGGTACTAATGCGGGTTGATGAGAGAGAGGTGCTACCCGGGCAAGGCGAGGGGGTTGTATGACGATAGGATTGGCGGTAGAAAGAATAGAGGTACTTTCTGAGTGCCACAACTGCTCTCTCCCGACTTCCGGGAAGGAGGAGACGGGGTTGACCTGGTGATTGGGCTGTTGGTGCTCCGGTAATGGATTCTGGATTATGCCCATGTTGGGCTGTTGTGGTTGGGCCGGCTGAGGCTGTTGCTGTTGCTGTTGTTGCAGTCGTTGCTGTGGCTGCTGTTGTAACTGTTGCTGTGGCCTAGGAGGAGGTCTCCTAGCCTTGAGAGTGGCGACATATCACCTCATTTCATCCCAGTCAATTCCACCTTCATCATTCGTATCGTGGATGTAGTCTTTAAACTGGAAGCAGTTGTCTGCTGTGTGTCCTGGTTGCCTGTGATAGACGCAGTATCTGGAGGTATCAACATTCGGGGGCCACACGGGCATCTCCCTAGGTAGGATGAGCGTGTTTGAAGCCATGAGGGCGTTGAAAATATCTGCCAGAGTTTCGGGCAATGGTGGATAGTAGGCTCTCTTGGGGCCAATCGGCCTCCTTTGTTGCTGTGGGAGGCCATAATTCCCTAGGGGTGGAACTTGGTTGTACTGAAGTGGTGGTTATTGTTGCTGGGGTTGAAGTAGTTGAGGCATATTATCCTGGGGTGGATTGTTTTGGGGTGGAGGACGAGAGGGGAAATGACCTGGTTGGAGGGGAAGTCGGGACATTTGTGGAAGCCTTGGGTTGGCTGCATAGTTGGCGTTGTTGACCGCACTCACTTGCTCATTTGTTACGACCCCTTCTGTTGCTCCGCTTGGGACACCAGTACCTGTCTTTCTGACCACCTTGGGCTTCGACGGCTCAATCATGTTCATAATGGGGGAGTCTTTTAACTGGGTCTGGATATACCAGGCTGTTTCATAGAGTTCTTCCATCGTGGTAAGCTTGTTCATGGCCAGGACATGTCTGAATTGTGGGGTGGCATTGGATACAATCATCTTTACTTGTTCAGGCTCGGAGAGGGTATCTCTTATTCTTTCTGTGAGGGACCTCCATCTGCCGGCATAACGGACAAAATCCTCGTCGAACTTCATCTTCTCGGCCACTATGTCGGTAATGGAGAGGGAGGGACCGACCCTATCCTGATACTTTTGCAAGAACCTTCTCTGGACTGTTTCAAAATTCTCGGCCTCGCGGGGCTCCAAAGAATAGAACCACTCTAACGCAGGACCGTCCAATGATCTCCGAAAAAGGTATGCCATGGATCTCTGGTCATTTTGCCAATAGGAGGACTCATACATGAAATCCTTGAGGTGAATGAAGGGGTTGCCAGTGCCATTGTACCTGCGGTACGTGGGCATTTCGGAGGGGGGAAGATGGATGACCGGAAGGATTGGCAAAGCAACCTCCGGGGTGCCTTTCACGTCCACCATTTTTTTCAAATTCTAAAATTGCTCGTCCATCCTATTGAACCTATTGAGGAGCGATTGGGCGAGCTCCTCGGGAGGTGAAGGTGGCACTTGCCACTGGGGAGGAAAATGTCTCCCAGAGACTTGAGGGGGAAACCCCGAATGAGAGGGAGCTGCCGGACCGCCGACAGTTGGCCTCGACTGAAGCGGTATGTGGGGAACAACGGGGGTTTGGGACTGCGAAGGGAATAGGAATGAGGGTGGTTGTTGGCTCGCTTGCTCTTGAAGCGAGGGAGATTGGATGGCTTGCGCCAGTGAAGGAGATGGAATGGCCTGCACCGACTCTTGGAGAGGTGCGATGGCTGGAGTTGATTCCTGGGGCGCAGGGGAAACAGATTTCCCCTTCAGAATGGCCTGGAGGGCCCGGAGCTGTTCAGAGGTAAGCTCCGTGTTGGCGAGGATGCCTAGCAAAGAAGAGATGTCCTGTGGTGGGGATGTGTCCCCTGCAATAACCTGCACCTCATGCGAGGGCTCGTAAGAAGGGCCCGAGTCCATAGCATGGACTCGCGGCTCGGTTGACTGACCACGACCAGGGTGGTTCTCCTCAAAAGACTCATGAGCCATGCTCATAGTTATCTCGGAACGTAAAAACATACACTAGCAAGCAAATAGCAGAGATTATCAAACAAGTGGATGCCTTTACGCCTTTTTGTGTTTTGATTTTGATGATTTTTTTTGTGCTTTTAACCAGATCCAAAGTTCACACAAAATAGGGACCCTAGTTCATTTTTGTTTCACCACCGTGTCAGCTAGGGGCTCTCGTCTCACCACGAATGGGTCGACTAACTCTGGAGAACTTCAATGGTATAACCGGCCCAGTGAACGAAGAGGAGATTCTTCGATGTCGGGGACTTACGGAGGTCCCAATAGAGGAGATTCTAGTCCGTCGAGAGGAATTCCCGAACAGAGAGTCCTTCCTTCACCGAGAGAGGGTGATCCTTAGAAAAAAATGAAAAAAAGAATAGAAAAGAGGGATGGATGTATGCAATGGAATGCTGACAGAGATAAGGGGCATAAAAGAACAATAAAACAACCAAGATATAACAACACAAGAGATAGTAAAGTAAATCACAAGAAATTGCAAGGGTAACTGAAAGAAAGCAACTGAAGTCCCACCATGATCGTCAATCTATGAGCGACGTCACGCGGTTCGGGGAATGACGATGTCGGAGCGCGCGGGCTCGCTTTGTTTTATCTGGCTTTTACTACAACGCAAAAAAAATAAGAGAAGAGAGAAGGGACCACCACGGGAGATTGCTCCGGCGGGGCGAGCGGGACAAACGTAATATGTTAAAGATAAGAGGAGAGAGAAGGGGCCACCACGGGAGATTGCTCCGGCGGGGCGAGCGAGTGCAGAAATTAAATAACGAAAATTGAAACAGCCATTGCGGGAAGTAACTCGCCGCGGCCTCAAGAGTATAGCAGAATAAGAATATAACAAGATATAAAAAAGAGCAGAATTTAAACGGCCATTGCGAGAAGTGACTCGCCGCAGCCTCGAGAGTATAGCAGAATAGGAAAATAATAAGATATAAAAAGGAGCAGAGTTTAAACGGCCATTGCGGGAAGTGACTCGCCGCGACCTCGAGAGTATAGTAGAAGAGAGATATGGCAAGATATAAGAGATATAGCAAGGTATATGGATGACAAAATTCAAACGACCATTGCGGGAAGTGACTCGCCGTGGCCTCGAGAGTATAGCAGAAGAGAGCTATGGCAAGATGTAAGAGATATAGCAAGATATATGGATGACAGAATTCAAATGGCCATTGTCGGAAGTGACACGTCGCGGCCTCGAGATTATGATGTGATCGCCAGGGGTCGATGACCCCAAAATGAAAGAGTGATCGCGCCTACCTCACTAGTAGGGAGTGGCGGGTTGCTTCTTCCTCCCCCTTCGGCCGACCGACAGAGAGGGCTTTCTTCAGTTACCCTTGTAAAATAACAGACAGTAGATAGACGGAATTAGAAAACGGCAGTGTAGTATCAATCTCTTGCAATAAAAAGTAATGAAATCATGACAAGACACACGCCTGGTTGGTGTTATTTTTAAACCCCTCTCAGACACGAGTAGGAGGAAAATGCTATGATGAATGGAATTATGCAAGTATCGACAACGATTCCCTTGGAGGGAGACGGGGAATACGAGATGGTGAATGTAAAAGAACTAAGAAGAAAAGGGGAGAGAATTGACTTATTGAATGCGCCGATGGCGGGATCCGGCGGAGCTTCGGCAGCGTAGGGACGACGTGGAAGTGCGATGGACGAAGACGACCTTCCTCTCGTGAGCATGGGCACCCGAGAAGTCGGCAGAACCTCCCCCTACAAAAAACCCATGGATTAGAGATGAGATCCGGCAGCCTGTCGGCCCTCTCCAAAAGCTCCTTTCGGACTGAGGGGGTGGGCCTCTATTTATAGAGTTTTCGGAGGATGGAGGCATCCAGGACCCTAGACGCCTTCATCAGGGCAAAACTAATATTCTATTCTATTTTTATTTTTTTATTTCGAATATTTTCAAGGAGGCGTCCACGCAACTGGACGCCTCCATAAAAGCCCACTGAACCCCTACCGAAAGCCGCACGCGGTTTGGCACGACACGTGATTTTGGTCGGCGCCCGTGATTCATGAATGGGCGCGTCTGGTTGGCAGGATGTCTCCACAATTTGGATTCTTTCTCAAACGACAAACCGACCGGTGGACGGGGGGCGCCCATGAGTCAAATGATGGAGGCGTCCAGGGGCCTGGACGCCTCCACAATTTGGATTCTTTCTCAAATGACAAACCGACCGGCGGACGGGGGCGCCCGTGAGTCAAATGATGGCAGCGTCCAAGGGCCTGGACGCCTCCACAATTTGGATTCTTTCTCAAACGACAAACCGACCGGCAGACGGGGGTGCCCGTGAGTCAAATGATGGAGGCGTCCAGGCAAGTGGACGCCTCCATAATTTTTTGATTTTTTTTAATTATTTTACATTTTTTTATTTTTTATATTCATGGAGGCGTCCAGGCAAGTGGACGCCTCCATGATTTTTAATTTTTTATTCTTATTTTTATTATTTTGCTAATTTTTACACTTATGGAGGCGTCCAGGGGCCTGGATGCCTCCATGAAGACCCCCGGATTCCCCCGAAAGGGGCGTCGGCAGCCGTCCGTCAGATATTCTCCTGGTTCTGAAAACTTTCGATGCGTCCGATTGGGGGTGATGCCATCCGAATGCCGCATGATTTCCGCAACGAGACGATTTCCGGATGCCGAAAAGGCAGATGAAGACTCAAGAATCGGAAGCACTCAAGCGATTCAAAAATGCGAAAGCCGCTGTGGGACGTCGCATAGTAATATGAGATTTTCTCAGGGGACGTCAGGAATAGCGTGTCTAAATCTAGAGGAACCAATCCTCTGCAACGCTGAGCAACACAGCTTGTTGTCCAGAGGAACCGATCCTCGGCAACGCTGATTCATAGCTTCTGAAAAGGTATGTAAAAGAAAAAATAAGTATGAGAAAATTCAGCTACGGAAAGCATGGAAATAATGCACAAGAATGTAGCTCTCATAGGAGCAAGTTGGTCTGGATCTGATCCAGAAGCCAACAGATAGCAGATCTTCAATTTGCTTTAGCCGCTTCACTATCACTTCTCTCTTCTCTCTTGAGCTTTCTCTTTCTCTCTTCTCTACTCTCTGAATTCTCTTCTTCACATCTACAACTCTCTCTGTGTCTTTTCCTTTCACAGATCTCTCTCTCTACTACATCAGATCTTCTTTTACAGCATAGCCTCTTCAAGCCACTCCGAAAACCTTCTTCTCTCTGTTCTATTCTCGCTTGCTTGTTCTCTGAGCGACTAGGCACTATATATAGAGGCTTCCGAGAGATAGGGGCGTGGAAACCAAGTTTCCCGCCCAAAGTAGCATTCCTTTGGACTCCACGTGTCACGATCAGATGAGAGCAAGGAGCCACGTGTCAGGATCACCAGGAAGTGTATGCCTTGGATTACGTGACAGCTTCTAGCATATTGGGAACACGTGCTTCACTTAAGTCTCTTGAGCAGATGTTCGATCCTGGTTGCCTGGGCCTTTTCTCAGTTAAGTCTCTGTTAGTAAAGTAAGAGGAATTTCATCAAACACCTTTCAGTCATGAAGTAAATCCAGCTAGCACAGACCTTACATGCGAGGTAAGGCTAACTAGCATCGACATAGTGCACGGGACAATGCAAGGTAACACAGAGCTCATGCAAGACTAGCACTGACCATGTATGCAAGTATGAGAACGTGCACAGACCTGAACGTGCAAGGTTACAAACGTGCATCGACCTTGGTGAAATGTGCACGAACCTTTAACACACTTGTGCACAGACAATGAGTGAAAGAAGAAGACATGCACAGACCTCATGCGCTATGCAACATAATGTGCACAGACTTTGATTATGTGCAGAACAAAATATGCACAGATCTTGTGTGGCTATATGCAAGATGTGCACTGACCTGTGTATGAATGAAGCAAAGAAACTTGCACCGACCTTATATTCCTTAGCACATACGTTGCATAGCTCAAACGTAGGTAAAGATAGTAATGCACTGACGTTGATCCTTTGAAACCAAATCTTACACCGACCGCGCTACTATGTATATGCCTTAGACGCAGAATGAGACGCGGTTCATGCACTGAGACGAAAACAGAGACACAAGACCATAAGTGCATGAGATGCAGACACGGTCGCAGCTGTGCATGAGATGCTAATAGAGATGCAAGACCATTAGTGCATGAGATGCTAACAGATACGCAAGACCATTAGTGCATGGACCTATGCATGAGTGTGTCACAATATGCACCGACTCAGTTTAGGATAAAACTGAAGCATGCACTTACTATATTGAGCATAAGACGCACATGTGAGACGCTGATGCAACGACTTAGAACAGAGAGGTGCACGAACCTTATATTCATAGAATTAAAATATCTACTGACCTTGTGTACCCATGAGGCACAAAATAGCACTGTCCCCAAAACCTACACCGACTCAGATATGGCTAAGACAAAACCTGCACCGATTATGCGAGTAACAAAAACATGCACCGACTTAAGTGAGTGTGCTATAGGAACTAGCACAGTCCTGATAGTGCAATGTGCACTAACTTCATGCAACAGACTGACTATGCAATGACCATTATGCAACAGACATTTATTCTAACTTATAACACGACAATGCTACAAAAGTCAAAGTAAAGTCAACACACAGTTGATAAGGTCAACAATCTGACTATGCACAAGTCTTTATGCATCATGTTAAACTGTAAACATTAACAAATCATAGTGTTGGCATCATAGCATCATCAAAATCATGTTAACATCATCAAATTCCCATTAAAATAGTAGCAACACATATGACATCATGCTTATGATGAGTCATAGTGTTTGACATTATCAAAACCACAGGAGGTACAACAATCTCCCCCTTTTTGATGATGGCAACACTATGAGTCATAAAACAATATATTGACTCATATCAAACTATTCTCCCCCTTTGACTTCATCAAAAAGAAATGATAGTTTGATACAATGAGTAGCTGAATACAAAGCATGCCTAATGCCAAACCTATCCCTTTTTAAATGAACTAAATCATGTAACCCCACTCCCTTTGAAATAGTGAGGTGAATAGAAGGAAGGATAGGATATGACAAAGGATTTCCATCAGATAAAACTCCCCCTTAATACCAGAAATCAGGCTGATGAGACAGTCTCCCTCTTAGACATAACAGAGGTATTAAAGTGGAAGAAGTGATAAGCATATATCATGAAAAGAAATTGAAGCAATCAAGAATGAGTTCTGGTCATGATAAATTTTAACAGAGAATGAAAATTGAGCATAGAATTTCCAAAAGATTTTTAAGCACAAGAGAAATTCAATGAGATTTTCAAAAATATACCAGTATCATAAATCCAGAAATATGAATTTTTTCGAATCTCCCATTATAAAGGCTTATGACATAATCTATATTGAACACCCTGGTTTAAACATGATGTATTCAAGTTTCATTCATGCATTCTGTACTCATATCTGAAATCACTTTCAATAAAGATGAACCATGCCTTCATGTTAACATCTACTTTAACCTCTCTATCTCTTACTCATTCAACTTCAATGACTCCTTTAGGAGTTACAAAATGTAGAGTTGAGATAAAACAGCCATTAAAGGATCTGATATTGTTCAAAGGTTCAGCATTTTTTCAAATTTTCAGATTATTTTTATATCAATGCAACATCAATGTTTATTACAATAACTCTCAAGATCAATCGAGTTTAGTCTAGACCTTGTAACTAAAGGATACACGTTGTTTAGACGCCAGTATCCCTAAGCACTTAGTATGACTAACTATCATTATTCATATTGAACAGAGTTAACTAGGGCACTTCATGACATAGGATGACTCCATTTCTTTGATGAGGATCCCAGTTTCTCAGTGCTACCTAATCATTGCTCTGCCTTAACTTTTCACAGATTTTTCATGAATTTTTCACCAGAGATAACTAAGGCACTTCATGACACAGTCCTTTGGACATGATTTCTCAATGACCAAAGTCATTGCTCTGACATTATTTTGCATTCAGACATTACTCAGATCAAACAAATGTTTTAAAAACCACACTTACCTTTTGTATCTCTACCAAAGAAAGACATGGTTATCAAACTTTCAAATTTCAGAAGGTTTTACATGATATAACATGAATCAACTGGTTAAAGTTTATTAAAGGATTGATTCAGATATTTTCAGGATGTTCTAAGTCAAACTCAAAAAATACATAATACTTAAACCAGCTGAGTTATTTCAGACATTCATAGTTCCATATAATGGAAGATTCTTAGTACCAATGTTTTCATATTTATGATCAGGATAAGCTCACTAAAATCTTCAGGAAAATCTGACAGAAATTTTCAGTAATAGTTAAGAGTTCAGAATTAAGATCATCAAAAGGTATGCAAATTTGTGAGAAGTTTTCAGAAGGTCTGATAATAAAGGTTACTCATGGAAGTTGGTCGAACAATTCTAGAATTTCCTCAGCCAGAGAAAGGATTTTTCAATGAATGACAATTAGGTCAGGTAATGCTTCAAAGCAGAGATTAAGACAATCAGCTCCCCTTATGCAAATGCAACACAGTGGATTCAAGAGTGATGGGAAAGATGAGCTCAAAGGAATTTCAGAGCGGATAACCAGCTTGGTCAGACTGAAAAAAAATCATTCAAAGTTCAAAAGTTTGAGACTAAAACCAAGCAACAAGGATATCACTTAATTATATGAAAATTTGGAGCTTTGGTTTATCAAACTGGACACAAATGCAATAATATGTTCTCTTTGAATTGTGCAAAAAACCAATCTTTTTGGAATTTTCTGGGTAAATGATATGCAATGAAATATGTATGCATATATACTTACTCTTTTTCACAGAATGCATTGAGTCATCATATATGACATTATGCACTATATGACTGAAATCTAAATATAATGCATGCATTGAATTATATGTAGGGAGTTTTCAACATAGGTGATATGCAATGTAGTCACTACATATATGCGGACACGTGGCATGAAGATATGCAAGGGCTAGACAGACTGCCCCTGACTTTATGCAATATTTGTAATGAAGGCTGAACATATGATTTTATGACTCATGCTAATTCAGACTGCCCTATTATGCAATATGACCCATGGTACTAGGCGGAGAACTTGGTCTAAAGGACCATCTCACACATAGTAAGAACCTCCAGACAGATTTCACCTTCCTTTTAGTAGCTTACCATTTGATATACCATAGTGGTCATGCATGACAATGCAATACCAACAGCCCTAAGTGCATCAGATTTTCAATGACTGTATGTCAACTACATGTATATGCAATTCACATACATGCATAAATATGCAAACTGAGTTCATGCATTTCTAACTTTCTCTATGTGCACAAACAGATGTCAAAACATTAATGCATGCAGATGAGAAATGAATTCAACATATCTTCAATGAATATGTACACACACAGCTCAAAATATGAATGTATAGACTCATGTTGCTCAATGCACTTCTTAAAGCAAATAAAAATATATATGCATGAGAATTTTATTTAACAACTTAAGCATGAAATGCATCAAATGAGATTTATGCATGATTCAAATGAACAAGCCTGAAGAATGCAAGAATGTTACCTGACAATTTAGAAATGGGGTTTTCATACTAGGGTGCCTTGGTTTATTTACCCCTCTTTATTCCTCAGCCCCAAGACACACCTGCAACGCAATTCCTCATTTTACACCAGTAGGTACCCAAGGCATCTTGGGTCCTGAAATAACAGTGGCACCTCTGAATGGTGCTTTCCACATTCTCTGAGACCTTCGATCATCACTTATCATCAAAGAGCAGTCATCCATATGATGCCCATATTGTCCACAATAATGACATAGAACAACAGAATTAAAATTCTTTTTTTGCACATTTATGTAATCATAGAGTCTATGTGCATTTTCATGGAAATTTCTGTTAACAAAATGAGTGTTCTATCTACTGAAACCAGCCAGCGAACAATCAGTAGCTCTGTGGCCTTGCTTTCCACTGCTAAAACATGTGATGAATTTTTCTTTGAAAAGTGATTTATTCCAATCAGAAACTTTTTGTTTTACAGGGAATTTACCTAGTTCAGAATTCAGTCTATTTCCCTGAACATGCTAACACTCAATGGCCCTATGGCCTGGCTTACCACATTTGAAGCACACAATATGCTGGTTTATTAAAACAGATTTATTCATATCAAAGTCATGCTGGTGGACATGATTAACATGGGATTTACTCTTACCTTCAGCTGACCAACACTGAACAACAACATGTCCTTTCAGATCTTTAGTGAATTATGTGTATGTTATGTATGAATATGAGCATTTCATGCACAATACAACATGCAGTCTTCAAATTCAGTCAATTCAAATTTTCAGAATTGCAATTTTATTCTCATTCCAATATTTAGACAGACAATTCAGTATGAGCACTGAGAGACATGAATACTCATAGTATGCAAATGATGACAGATATGCATGAACATATAAAACAAGATATGCAACAATCTAAACTCAATTATTAAAGTTCAAATAACCAAACCTATGAAGACTAGAATGGGGTTTATTACACTCGGGTGCCTTGGCTTATTGCCCCTTTATCCATCAGCTTCTAAGACACTCCTGCAACACACAGATCATTTTGATGCAACAGATACCCAAGAGACCTTGGGTCCTAGTTTGCCATTAATATCACCAAACAATGTTCTTGACTTTTTGTGAGCAGCAGATTCCTCAAGATTCATCAACTTGCCTTTGGACATGGAATGTCCAAACTGACCATAATAATGACCAGTAACAGATTTCAAATTCTGTTTATGCACATTATCATTCATATTGAAGTTTCTATTTTGAACATGAACATTTTTTTCTCTAAAATCTGCCAACCAGCATTGAGATACTTTGTGGCCAAGTTTTCCATAGTTAAAGCAATCACTTGACTTTCTCATGAAAACATTTTTCTTCTTATCAAACATATTCTGATGAACAGGGAATTTGACAAATTTATACATGGGTTTACTCTCCTGTGCGTACCAGCATTGAGCATAGGTGTGTCCTACTTTCCCACAACAATAACAATTGATTTTCTTCCTATGAGCAGCATGATTTCTACAAGGAATTTTCTGTACAGTAATGGCAGCTAGGTCATCAAGTTCAAACGTTTTACACTCATGCATCATATGACCTATCTTATTGCAATAAAAATACGTCACATTCTTTTTCTGATCAACAAAAATTTTCTTGACATGAGGAGTGTTTTCACAACAATTTTTCTTTTTCTTTTGTTCTTTTCCTTTCAAATTCCTCTTATTATATGGACTGTATCCTAAGCCTTCTTTCTGAAAGTTAACGTTGTTTCCCGGCATCTTGTCCAGATTTTCCTTACCTTTGACAAAACTAGACATAGATTTATTCAAATCAACAATTTCAGATTTGAGTGAAGAGATCTGCATTTCAGAGTTTGTTAGGTCTTCTTCACAGTTGACAATTTGCTTTTGCATGGCATCATTCAGATTTTTCAGTATTTGGATTTCATGCTGAAGTTGTTGTTCCTTTTCATTGCTGATTTTAGTTTCAACACACCTTTCCTTCTCAACAGTCAAATATTTTTCAGTAGCAACAATATTCCACACCATCAATTTTTTATTTTGATCTTTCAACATTTTATTTTCATCAATCAAAATGTTTTGATCCACATTTTTTAAATTCTCATTCAATTTCTGTTGAGACATTTCAAGCTTAGAATTCCTATTCTTTAATTCTTCCAATTCTTTCTTAAGAGAGTCAATTTGTTGTTCCTACTTTTTCAGTTCGGATTGAAGACTGTTATTCAAGTTTTTCGCAGAAACACACTTACTGCATGAGTTCTCATTTGTCTTCAGATTAGACTTAAGATTTTATTTCTCACACTTCAATTCTCTGATTTCATACATCATGCCCTTTTTCATCTTTTTCATTTCAGTTTTAATATATTTGTATTTATCTAATAAGCAATTATAAAGATTCGTCAAATCTTCAAAAGTAATTTCCTCTGATTCAGAGCTTACCTGTGAAGAGGTCTCATCCTGTTGATCACTGCAATGATCACTTTTGCTTGCCATGAGACATTCTTCTTCCTCTCTGTTGTGGATGTGAAGCAGTTCATCCAATATTTCCTTTGCCGTGTTACAACCTGAGATAAAAGGAAAATCATCAGGGTTATTTGCAGCCTTCATTAGATTTAGCGCTATCACATTATCATCATTTTTCATCTTGTGACCATAAGTCCACTTGGACTTATCCTTAGGGATTTTATGCGGACCGTGAGAGATAACCTTCCACAGTTGAGGATTAACAGAATTGACATGCTTGCGCATGAGACATAGCCAAAATTTAATATGTGAACCACATAATACTGGAGGATGAGCCATTAGCACAGATCAAAACCAATTCAAAGCAATGAATTCAAACCGATAAACCAAGTATCACAAAATTGCACCAAAAGATGGCAGGATCCTCTGCAGATCATTGGATCTGAAAAGTCAGAGACCCGCTCTGATACCAATTGTTGAGACTAAAAGATGGTGCAAACCGGATTTAGAAGGGGGGTGTTAATGAATCCCTCTTCAAACTTTGCTCTAAAATTGAGTAAATACAACTCAGATCATATAACAATAACGGAATTAAACCAAATAGATTCAGTTAATTGAGCGACTGGCAGAACATCAGATTATTGGCTCAAGGAGCAGCTCTATGTCAAATGTGAAAATTGCACAACCAAGGTTAGGCAGCCAACTATAGATACGCATTTAGCAGACAGTCAATTCAATCACGTTCCTAACCATGCATCTAGCGGAATCAAACAGATAATCAAACCACAGAAGACACAAGATTTTTAGGTGGTTCAGTCTTTTAGACCTACATCCACCCCACACTCAACCCCAGTGTGGATTCCTACTGATACACAGCTTAACTCGCAGGGCATCACAGCTTGCCTACAACGGCTGAGCAACACAGCTTGCTGTCCAGAGGAACCAATCCTCTACAACACTAAGCAACATAGCTTGCTATGCAGAGGAACCAATCCTCTGCAATGCTAAGCAACACAACTTCATGTCCAGAGGAACTGATCCTCTGCAACGTTGATTTACAGCTTCTGAAAAGGTATGTAAAAGGGAAAATAAGTATGAGAAAATTCAGCTACGGAAAGCATAGAAATAATGCACAAGAATGTAGCTCTCATAGGAGCAAGTTGGTCTGGATCTGATCCAGGAGCCAACAGATAGCAGATCTTCAATTTGCTTTAGCCGCTTCACTATCACTTCTCTCTTCTCTCTTGAGCTTTCTCTTTCTCTCTTCTCTACTCTCTGAATTCTCTTCTTCACATCTACAACTCTCTCTGTGTCTTTTCCTTTCACAGATCTCTCTCTCTGCTACATCAGATCTTCTTTTATAGCATAGACTCTTCAAGCCACTCCGAAAACCTTCTTCTCTCTGTTCTATTCTCGCTTGCTTGTTCTTTGAGCGACCAGGCACTATATATAGAGGCTTCCGAGAGATAGGGGCGTGGAAACCAAGTTTCCCGCCCAAAGCAGCATTCCTTTGGACTCCACGTGTCACGATCAGATGAGAGCAAGGAGCCACGTGTTAGAATCACCAGGAAGTGTATGCCTTGGATTACGTGATAGCTTCTAGCATACTGGGAACACGTGCTTCACTTAAGTCTCTTGAGCAGACGTTTGATCCTGGTTGCCTACGCCTTTTCTCAGTTAAGTCCCTGTCAGTAAAGTAAGAGGAATTTCATCAAACACCTTTCAGTCATGAAGTAAATCCAGCTAGCACAGACCTTACATGCGAGGTGAGGCTAACTAGCATCGAGATAGTGCACTGGCCAATGCAAGGTAACACAGACCTCATGCAAGACTAGCACTGACCATATATGCAAGTATGAGAACATGCACAGACCTGAACGTGCGAGGTTGCAAACGTGCACCGACCTTGGTGAAATGTGCACGGACCTTTAACACACTTGTGCACAGACAATGAGTGAAAGAAGAAGACATGCACAGACCTCATGCACTATGAAACATAATGTGCACGGACTTTGATTATGTGCAGAACAAAATATGAACAGACCATGTGTGGATATATGCAAGATGTGCACTGACTTGTGTATGAACGAAGCAAAGAAACTTGCACCGACCTTATATTCCTTAGTAAAGATGTTGTATAGCTCAAACGTAGGTAAAGATAGTAATGCATCGACATTGATCCTTTGAAACAAAATCTTACACCGACCACGCTACTATGTATATGTCTTAGACGCAGAATGAGACATAGTTCATGTACTGAGAAGCAAACAGAGACACAAGACCATAAGTGCATGAGACGTAGACACAGTCACAGTTGTGCATGAGATGCTTATAGAGATGCAAGACCATTAGTGCGTGGACCTATGCATGAGTGTGTCACAATATGCACCGACTCAGTTAAGGATAAAACTAAAACATGCACTGACTATATTGAGCATAAGACGCACTTGTGAGATGCTGATGCAACGACTTAGAACAGAGAGGTGCACGAACCTTATATTCATAGAATTAAAATATGCACTGACCTTGTGTACCCATGAGACACAAAATAGCACCTTCTCCAAAACCTGCACCGACTCAGATATGGCTAAGACAAAACCTGCACCGATTATGCGAGTAACAAAAACATGCACCGACTTAAGTGAGTGTGCTACAGGAACTAGCACAAACCTGATAGTGCAATGTGCACTAACTTCGTGCAACAGACTGACTATGCAATGACCATTATGCAACAGACATTTATTCTGACTTATAACACGACAATGCTGTAAAAGTCAAAGTAAAGTCAACTCACAGTTGATAAGGTCAACAATCTGACAATGCACAAGTCTTTGTGCATCATGTTAAACTGTAAACATTAACAAATCATAGTGTTGGCCTCATAGCATCATCAAATCATGTTAACATCATCAAACTCCCATTAAAACAACAGCAACACATATGACATCATGCTTATGATGAGTCATAGTGTTTGATATCATTAAAACCACAGGAGGTACAACAATCTCCCCCTTTTTGATGATGGCAACACTATGAGTCATAAAATAATATATTGACTCATATCAAACTATTCTCCCCCTTTGACTTCATAAAAAAGAAATGATAGTTTGATACAATGAGTAGCTGAATACAAAGCATGCCTAATTCCAAACCTCTACCTTTTTAAATGAACTAAATCATGTAACCCTACTCCCTTTGAAACAGTGAGGTGAATAGAAGGAAGGATAGGATATGACAAAGGATTTCCATCAGATAAAACTCCCCCTTAATACCAAAAATCAGGCTGATGAGACAGTCTCCCTCTTGGACATAACAGAGGGATTAAAGTGGAAGAAGTGATAAGCATATATCATGAAAAGAAATTGAAGCAATCAAGAATGAGTTCTGGTCATGATGAATTTTAACAGAGAATGAAAATTGGGCACAGAATTTCCAAAAGATTTTTAAGCACAAGAGAAATTCAATGAGATTTTCAGAGATATACCAGTATCATAAATCCAGAAATATGAATTTTTTCGAATCTCCCATTATAAAGGCTTATGACATAATCTATATTGAACACCCTAGTTTAAACATGATGTATTCAAGTTTCATCTATGCATTCTGTACTCATATCTTAAATCACTTTCAATAAAGATGAACCATGCCTTCATGTTAACATCTAGTTTAACCTCCCTATCTCTTACTCATTCAACATCAATGACTCCTTTAGGAGTTACAAAATGTAGAGTTGAGATTAAACAACTATGAAAGGATCTGATATTGTTCAAAGGTTCAGCAATTTTTCAAAGTTTTAGATTATTTTTCTATCAATGCAACATCAATGTTTATTGCAATAACTCTCAAGATCAATCGAGTTTAGTCTAGACCTTGTAACTAAAGGATACACGTTGTTTAGACGCCAGTATCCCTAAGCACTTAGTATGACTAACTGTCATTATTCATATTGAACAGAGTTAACTAGGGCACTTCATGACATAGGATGACTCCATTTCTTTGATGAGGATCCCCGTTTCTCAGTGCAACCTAATCATTGCTCTGCCTTAACTTTTCACAGATTTTTCATGAATTTTTCACCAGAGATACCTAAGGCACTTCATGACACAGTCCTTTGGACATGATTTCTCAGTGACCAAAGTCATTGCTATGACATTATTTTACATTCAAACATTACTCAGATCAAATAAATGTTTTAAAAATAACACTTACCTTTTGTATCTCTACCAAAGAAAGCCATGGTTATCAAACTTTCAAATTTCAGAAGGTTTTACATGATATAACATGAATCAACTGGTTAAAATTTATTAAAGGATTGATTCAGATATTTTCAAGATGTTCTAAGTCAAACTCAAAAAATACATAATACTTAAACTAGCTGAGTTATTTCAGACATTCATAGTTCCATATAATGGAAGATTCTTAGTACCAGTGTTTTTAGATTTATGATCAGGATGAGCTCACTGAAATCTTTAGGAAAATCTGACAGAAATTTTCAGTAACAGTAAAGAGTTCAAAATTAAGATCATCAAAAGGTATGCAAATTTGTGAGAAGTTTTCAGAAGGTCTGATAATCAAGGTTAATCATAGAAGTTGGTCGAACAATTCAAGAATTTCCTCAGCTAGAGAAATGTGATGTGACACAACCTCGGACCAAATGCAAGCAAGCACAATCGCATTCAAATGGGCCAAATTGGGCCGCCGCTCTCTCGTCGCTCACCCAAGCCCGGGGTAACTTGGCAATGCCAATGTGAGGTTGAGGGGTTGGGCCCTTGCTGGTAGAGGGCCAGCAAGGCCAATATGTGATTCCCAATGGGATGTGGAACCCAATTCAATGGGGCCGACAAAGTGCCAAGGGCACCGGTTTCACTCTTCCCACGGTGATCACTCAAGGCAACGGGGCTTGAGGATCGGGCTCTCTCTCGCACAACCAGCGGAGCTAAGAAACAAACATTGAAAGACAAGCACAATGAGCAAGGGTTTAGAGCACTTACTCGACCGGTTTGAAGAAACCGGTCCCGCTCGGAGACGAGGGCGAGCGGGGAGGCGGTGGATCCCCACACGCCGCGGCGGTGAAGTTTGACCTGCTCAAACCAATTACAACACTACGCCTCTCGCAGGAGGGGGATCTTGGGGTGGGGGTTAAATGATTACAATCAAAACTACCTCCACACAGGGAGGGGCCTTCAGCCGGCCAAGCGGGGAGGGGAAAACTAAGTCGAAGATGGTGAAGCAACGAAGATGCCGAATCTGCCTCCTTTCAGCCAAAGGGGACAGACAGCCGGTGCTGGAGCTATAGATCTGCCTCTGAAATTTCGCCGGGGACGACACGAGTGGGGAACTCTTCGTTACAGGAGCTGGGATGCTTCAGAATTTTGTTAATTTCTCTGGGGTCGTTGCCGGTCGGGGCGGGAGCTCGAACAGGGCCTCTGATTCTCGGACTAGCAGTAGCAGATCACCAACAGTGGGAAGAAGAGGCTGTCCCGGCCGCTCCTGAACTCCGAATTAGGTGCCGTCAGCGCCGTTAGAACCGTGGGTAAGTCCTCTTTGCAGCAAAAGAAACGGGGATGCCAGAGGATGCCGGAGACGAACTGTAGAACCAGAAGAGTGAGGAGGGGTCGGTGCAGACTGTGGAAGACAGAGTCGCGCGACCGTGGAAGAAAATTGGTAACTTCTGTTCCCGGATGCTGAATGGACTTCCGATTCTTGTTTCTAAAAGTAGACAGGCCGAGGAAGAACTTTGTAGAAGAACTTGTGGGCCGATTCCTCCGAGGTTCATCGTGGCAGAGCTTCTAATCCGGTTCTGGTACTCAGCAGGGACAGCTATGCGCAGTCCTGGGAGAATGGGCTTCCTGGGCAGCACCGAGCTCTGATGGGGACGAGACCACTGCCGTTGCGAAGAAGATAGGCAGACGCTTCCAACTATGGCTCTTGGGCTTCTAGGAACATCCGGAGGAGGTCGGGGTCGCTGCTGCAGCTTCAGGTCTTCTGCAGGTCCTCTTACTCTAGATGGTAGAAGGTGGGGGTGATGGAGGGGAACAAGGGAAGATGGAGAGGATGAGAGGGGGCCGCCCCTAACCAAAGGGGAGGGGTCTTGGGCGCCCTAGGGCTGTGGAGGGAAGGGGATTTTTGAATTCAAATGGCCTAGGGAAGTGGAGGGTTGCATGGGGGAGAGGGAAGGGTGCTTGGGAAAGGGATGAGGTGGTTGGAGGGTGGCTTAGTGATTGGGGATGCTCCCTTGGGACTAGGGGGTGGAGTAATGGGATGTGTGGGGAAGGGGAGTGGCCTTTAATGGGGGTAGGTGGGAGAGTGGTGATTGGGAAGGGAGGAGAGAGAAAATTTTCGAAATTGGGTGTAGAGGAG
The DNA here is from genome assembly GCA_022559845.1 of Amorphophallus konjac. NCBI lineage: Eukaryota > Viridiplantae > Streptophyta > Magnoliopsida > Alismatales > Araceae > Amorphophallus > Amorphophallus konjac. Next base: position 401,609,144 of record CM040126.1, read on the forward strand.
AGAGAAAGAGGGGTGAAAGAGAGAGATTAAGAGAGGAATGGGTGGGATTCTCTCCCTAAGGCTTCTCACCTCACTAATGGATTCACTCCACCATAAAAATAAAGATAGAACTCACCAAAATGACAATTTTTCATTGATTGATTCATTACTTCAAAATGAGGAGAATGGGGTCCTATATATAGGCAACCCACATTTCTACAAAAGTCCCTGACAATTGACTCAATGACAAATAACCGAGGGGGTAGGGGAGAGCCCTTGGGCCAAGCCCAATGAATTGGGCCCAATAGCTAACTAGACAACCTAATGACACTCAAACTTAGGAAATGAACACAAGACCTAGGAACATGACTCAAATAAAAGGAAAAATACATCAAATGATTCAAATAAAAATTACATAGGACTCAAAATTAAATGATTAGACCATGCCGGATGCAACCGGGGCGAGGAGACGAGCTGTGAACGTGGGCATGGGAGGTGATGTCCCCATCATACTCCCGGGGTGCGGAGAACTCGACTCCGTCGAGTAAGTGTCCTTCCCTCCTTGGGGGTGTAGAAGTGGTACTGCCCTCAAGTCTTCCGAACGAGACCGATCCATCCACCTGCCGAGATAGCGCTCGTATACCTTGCTCCGAGTGGTAGTGACTTGTTCATCCAATATTTGTTCAATTTGTTCACGCTGGGCTCTCTTGGCTGGTGGTCTCTCCTCACGGGTGGGTGCTCTCTCAAGGGAAGAAGTAGGCTCAATCTCCTCACTAGGTACCACCGTGGGTCCCTTATATGGCACTAGGTCGGTAACATTGAATGTGGGACTTATTCCATACTCCTCAGGGAGATCTAACTCAAAGACATTTGCACCAATGCGCCTCAGGACCGGGAAGGGACCAGCCCCACGTGGCCTCAATTTGGAGATGGCTCCCGGGGAGAGTCTCTCCGTCCTTACCATCACAAAGTCACCCACATGAAATTCTTGGTGACGCCGATGAGAGTCGGCCAGCTTTTTATAAGCCTCATTCTTTTTGCTTATGTGCTTGCAAAGGCTTTCATGCAATTTTGTGAATGTTGACATTCTAGGGGTGATGGGTGGACCTGGGCAACCAAAAGTAGACCAATCATGCTTTGATGCCAAGAAGACTTTGATGGAATTTGGAGGGCCGGGGCAACCATATGTGGACTTATCATGCAATGTTATCATGTAGACTTTGGTGGACCTAGGTGGGCCGGGGCACCCGTAGGTGAACCTATCATGCAAAGTGGTGATGAATGTAGGGGGACCCGGACATCCGTAGATACTTTTGACATGCTTAAGACCCATGATAAATGAAGGTGGACCAATACATCCGAATATGGGCCACTCATGCTTCCTACTTGACATGTGGGTGGTATGAATGAAAGGACCCAACATAGTGATCATGCCAAGTGGTGTGGTAGGCCTAGACACATGCATGTGTTTCCCAAAGGTGACCTCCATGTGTATAGGTGTGGGACAACCTTTGAACTCCCATTGGAATGGATCGAATGGATCTAAGAAGGTGGTCATCATGGGGTGGGGCACAACCTTATTACCTAGGGATATGTGGCTCAAGGTCATGGCTCCCAAGGTATAACCCGGGTCATGGATGAGGTGGTTTTGGCCCAATATGGTGGGTGGGGGTAGGAAAGGGTGGGTGGTGGGTAAGATGGTTGGGTCACCCGGGTTCTTTGACTCCCATTGTAATGGATCATAGGGATCATAAAATGGGTTACTAAGGGGAAGGAGCTCCATGTCCTCAAGGTCCTCAAAAGGTGCTAAGTCATCCCTATCAATGATAATTGGGTCAATGCTCTTGGTGAGTGGGTTGGCCATGAGGGGAGGGCTTGGCTCTCTACCCGATATAAAAAGCTCCAATTGGAGGAGAAGGTCGGGCTCATCGGGTGTGGGGAGGAATAGAAGGAGGTCGCTAGTGTAGCAACCAATGGTGCAAACTGAGGTGATAGACCCGATGCATAGGTGTAGGAGGCCAAGGCTCCTAGGTTGTTCGGCTATAGGGGTCAACATACTAGTGAACTCAATTTGCCATGCTAGGCCCTTAAGAAGATCCCCTAAAGTTTCCACTTGGTAGGATGCTTGGATTGTGGTGTGATAGGAGAAGAAGGGCACTAGGGGAAAATTTTGTTCTATGGGAGGGCAAACATGGGCCGAGATCTCTCTAATTAGGCTCTCCCTTAGCCACCTAACAAGGGACTCTTCTAAGATGATTTCGGCCTTATCTAGAGGGGGTGGTGTAGGGTGAAGATCCTCGTGCGAGGCTTCCTCTTCAATTGGGACATGGGTGCTCTCCATGGAGGGGATAGGTTCCCGAGAGGTATTTGTCTTCATGTGGCAAAGCGGGTGGACTACTTCTTCCAAAGCTAATGGAGTGGGAAGGTTCTTTGATGGTGGGGTGATGATGGCCGGAGTATGGTGCACCCGGGGTGGTGAACAAGGGCGGGATTCCCGCGGGTGGGAGAATACAAGGTTGTTGAATTTAAAGGTTCCCGAAAGGTGGGGTGGATGCACTAGGCAAGTCCGACGTGTTGGGTCGATGTAGGCATTCCTTTCATCTAACCATTTCTTACCTAGGATTATACATGGACCCGCCAATGTTCCCTTTTGACACCAAGCCCCATCCAAATACTTAGTCTTCCCGAACCATTTATGGAATTCAATGAAGACTTGGTCTCCATTGTGCACAATTTGTCCGGTCCTACAAAGAGAGGTAATGATATCGGGGGACACCCAATTTTCAGATTCTAGGTCAATGAAATCAATTTCTATGGGCTCCCCATTAGGTAACCATGCATGGGATATGATTGGGAGAGGGGCCATGTGACCCAAGACTCAACGTTAACAATGATGGGTTTGCACGGTTCGGACAAGAATGCAAGCATGCCCTAGGACTTGACTTGTAGAGACAAGTCAATGACTTGCTCTGATACCAATTTGATGTGACACAACCTCGGACCAAATGCAAGCAAGCACAATCGCATTCAAATGGGCCGAATTGGGCCGCCGCTCTCTCGTCGCTCACCCAAGCCCGGGGTAACTTGGCAATGCCAAGGTGAGGTTGAGGGGTTGGGCCCTTGCTGGTAGAGGGCCAGCAAGGCCAATATGTGATTCCCAATGGGATGTGGAACCCAATTCAATGGGGCCGACAAAGTGCCAAGGGCACCGGTTTCACTCTTCCCACGGTGATCACTCAAGGCAACGGGGCTTGAGGATCGGGCTCTCTCTCGCACAACCAGCGGAGCTAAGAAACAAACATTGAAAGACAAGCACAATGAGCAAGGGTTTAGAGCACTTACTCGACCGGTTTGAAGAAATCGGTCCCGCTCGGAGACGAGGGCGAGCGGGGAGGCGGTGGATCCCCACACGCCGCGGCGGTGAAGTTTGACCTGCTCAAACCAATTACAACACTACGCCTCTCGCAGGAGGGGGATCTTGGGGTGGGGGTTAAATGATTACAATCAAAACTACCTCCACACAGGGAGGGGCCTTCAGCCGGCCAAGCGGGGAGGGGAAAACTAAGTCGAAGATGGTGAAGCAACGAAGATGCCGAATCTGCCTCCTTTCAGCCAAAGGGGACAGACAGCCGGTGCCGGAGCTATAGATCTGCCTCTGGAATTTCGCCGGGGACGACACCAGTGGGGAACTCTTCTTTACAGGAGCTGGGATGCTTTAGAATTTTTTTAATTTCTCCTGGGGTCGTTGCCGGTCGGGGCGGGAGCTCGAACAGGGCCTCTGATTCTCAGACTAGCAGTAGCAGATCACCAACAGTGGGAAGAAGAGGCTGTCCCGGCCGCTCCTGAACTCCGAATTAGGTGCCGTCAGTGCCGTTATAACCATGGGTAAGTCCTATTTGCATCAAAAGAAACGGGGATGCCAGAGGATGCCGGAGACGACCTGTAGAACCAGAAGAGTGAGGAGGGGTCGGTGCAGACTGTGGAAGATAGAGTCACGCGACCGTGGAAGAAAATTGGTAACTTCTGTTCCCGGATGCTGAAAGGACTTCCGATTCTTGTTTCTGAAAGTAGACAGGCCGAGGAAGAACTTTACAGAAGAACTTGTGGGCTGATTCCTCCATGGTTCGTCGTGGCAGAGCTTCTAATCCGGTTCTGGTACTCAGCAGGGATAGCTATGCGCAGTCGTGGGAGAATGGGCTTCCTGGGCAGCACCGAGCTCTGATGGGGACGAGACCACTGCCGTTACGAAGAAGACAGGCAGACGCTTCCAACGATGGCTCTTGGGCTTCTAGGAACGTCCGGAGGAGGTCAGGGTCGCTGCTTCAAGCTTCAGGTCTTCTGCAGGTCCTCTTACTCTAGATGGTAGAAGGTGGGGGTGATGGAGGGGAACAAGGGAAGATGGAGAGGATGAGAGGGGGCCGCCCCTAACCAAAGGGGAGGGGTCTTGGGCGCCCTAGGGCTGTGGAGGGAAGGGGATTTTTGAATTCAAATGGCCTAGGGAAGTGGAGGGTTGCATGGGGGAGAGGGAAGGGTGCTTGGGAAAGGGATGAGGTGGTTGGAGGGTGGCTTAGTGATTGGGGATGCTCCCTTGGGACTAGGGGGTGGAGTAATGGGATGTGTGGGGAAGGGGAGTGGCCTTTAATGGGGGTAGGTGGGAGAGTGGTGATTGGGAAGGGAGGAGAGAGAAAATTTTCGAAATTGGGTGTAGAGGAGAGAGAAAGAGGGGTGAAAGAGAGAGATTAAGAGAGGAATGGGTGGGATTCTCTCCCTAAGACTTCTCACCTCACTAATGGATTCACTCCACCATAAAAATAAAGATAGAACTCACCAAAATGGCAATTTTTCATTGATTGATTCATTACTTCAAAATGAGGAGAATGGGGTCCTATATATAGGCAACCCACATTTCTACAAAAGTCCCTGACAATTGACTCAATGACAAATAACCGAGGGGGTAGGGGAGAGCCCTTGGGCCAAGCCCAATGAATTGGGCCCAATAGCTAACTAGACAACCTAATGACACTCAAACTTAGGGAAATGAACACAAGACCTAGGAACATGACTCAAATAAAAGGGAAAATACATCAAATGATTCAAATAAAAATTACATAGGACTCAAAATTAAATGATTAGACCATGCCGGATGCAACCGGGATGAGGAGACGAGCTGTGAACGTGGGCATGGGAGGTGATGTCCCCATCAAAATGATTTTTCAATGAATGACAATTAGGTCAGGTAATGCTTCAAAGTAGAGATTAAGACAATCAGCTCCCCTTAAGCAAATGCAACACAGTGGATTCAAGAGTGATGGGAAAGATGAGCTCAAAGAAATTTCAGAGCAGATAACCAGCTTGGTCAGACTGAAAAAAAATCATTTAAAGTTCAGAAGTTTGAGACTAAAACCAAGCAGCAAGGATATCACTTAATTATATGAAAATTTGGAGCTTTGGTTTATCAAACTGGACACAAATGCAACAATATGTTCCCTTTGAATTGTGCAAAAAACCAATCTTTTTGGAATTTTCTGGGTAAATGATATGCAATGAAATTGTATGCATATACATTAACTCTTTTTCACAGAATGCATTGAGTCATCATATATGACATTATGTACTATATGACTGAAATCTAAATATAATGCATGCACTGAATTATATGTAGGGAGTTTTCAACCTAGGTGATATGCAATGCAGTCACTACATATATGTGGACACGTGGCATGAAGACATGCAAGGGCTAGATAGACTCCCCCTGACTTTATGCAATATTTGCAATGAAGGCTGAACATATGATTTTATGACTCATGCTCATTCAGACTGCCCTATTATGCAATATTATCCATGGTACTAGGCGGAGAACTTGGTCTAAAAGACCATCTCACACATAGTAAGAACCTCCAGACAGATTTCACCTGTCTTTTAGTAGCTTATCATTTGATATACCATAGTGGTCATGCATGACAATGCAATACCAACAGTCCTAAGTGCATCAGATTTTCAATGACTGTATGTCAACTACATGTATATGCAATTCACATACATGCACAAATATGCAAACTGAGTTCATGAGTTTCTAACTTTCTCTATGTGCACAAACAGATGTCAAAACATTAATGCATGCAGATGAGAAATGAATTCAACATATCTTCAATGAATATGTACACACACAGCTCAAAATATGAATGTATAGACTCATGTTGCTCAATGCACTTGTTAAAGTAAATAAAAATATGTATTCATGCGAATTTTATTTAACAACTTAAGCATGAAATGCATCAAATGAGATTTATGCATGATTCAAATGAACAAGCCTGAAGAATGCAAGAATGTTACCTGACAATTCAGAAATGGGGTTTTCATACTAGGGTGCCTTGGTTTATTTACCCCTCTTTATTCCTCAGCCCCAAGGCACACCTGCAAAGCAATTCCTCATTTTACACCAGCAGGTACCCAAGACATCTTGGGTCCTGAAATAATAGTGGCACATCTGAATGGTGCTTTCCACATTCTCTGAGACTTTTGATCATCACTTATCATCAAAGAGCAATCATTCATATGATGTCCATATTGTCCACAATAATTTCATAGAACAATAGAATTAAAATTCTTTCTTTGCACATTTATGTAATCATGGAGTCTATGTGCATTTTCATGGAAATTTCTGTTAACAAAATGAGTGTTCTGTCTATTGAAACCAGCCAACGAACAATCAGTAGCTCTGTGGCCTGGCTTTCCACTGTTAAAATATGTAATGAATTTTTCTTTGAAAAGTGATTTATTCCAATCAGAAACATTTTGTTTTACAGGGAATTTACCTAGTTCAGAATCCAGTCTATTTCCCTGAACATGCCAACACTCAATGGCCCTATGGACTGGCTTCCCACATTTGAAGCACACAATATGTTGGTTTATTAAAATAGATTTATGCATATCAAAGTCATGTTGGTGGACATGATTAACATGGGATTTACTCTTACCTTCAGCTGACCAGCACTGAACCGCAACATGTCCTATCAGATCTTCAGTGAATTATGTGTATGTTATGTATGCATATGAGCATTTCATGCACAATACAACATGCAGGCTTCAAATTCAGTCAATTCAGATTTTCAGAAGTGCAATTTTATTCTCATTCCAATATTTAGACAGACAATTCAGTATGAGCACTGAGAGACATGAATACTCATAGTAATGATGACAGATATGCATGAACATATAAAACAAGATATGCAGCTATCTAAACTCAATTATTAAAGTTCAAATAACCAAACCTATGAAGACTAGAATGGGGTTTATTACACTCGGGTGCCTTGGCTTATTATCCCTTTATCCATCAGCTTCCAAGACACTCTTGCAACACACAGATCATTTTGATGCAACAAATATCCAAGAGACCTTCGGTCCAGGTTTGCCATTAATATCACCAAATAGTGTTCTTGACTTTTTGTGAGCAGCAGATTCCTCAAGATTCATCAAGTTGCCTTTGGACATGGAATGTCCAAACTGACCATAATAATGACCAGTAACAGATTTCAGATTCTGTTTATGCACATTATCATTCATATTGAAGTTTCTATTTTGAACATGAACATTTTGTTCTCTAAAATCTGCCAACCAGCATTGAGATGCTTTGTGGCCAAGTTTTCCACAGTTAAAGCAATCACTTGACTTTCTCATGAAAACATTTTTCTTCTTATCAAACATATTCTGATGAACAGGGAATTTGACAAATTTATACATGGGTTTACTCTCATGTGCATACCAGCATTGAGCATAGGTGTGTCCTACTTTCCCACAACAATAACAATTGATTTTCTTCCTATGAGCAGCATGATTTCTACCATGAATTTTCTGTACAGTAATGGCAGCTAGGTCATCACGTTCAAACGTTTTACACTCATGCATCATATGACCTATCTTATTGCAATAAAAACACTGCACATTCTTTTTCTGATCAACAAAAATTTTCTTGACATGAGGAGTGTTTTCATAACAATTTTTCTTTTTCTTTTGTTCTTTTCCTTTCAAATTCCTATTATTATATGGACTGTATCCTAAGCCTTCTTTCTGAAAGTTAACGTTGTTTCCTAGCAGCTTGTCGAGATTGTCCTTACCTTTGACAAAACTAGACATAGATTTATTCAAATCAACAATTTCAAATTTGCTGTCCGGAGGAACCAATCCTCTGCAACGCTGAGCAACACAGCTTGCTGTCCAGAGGAACCGATCCTCTGCAACGCTGATTCACAGCTTCTGAAAAGGTATGTAAAAGGAAAAACAAGCATGAGAAAATTCAGCTACGGAAAGCTTGGAAATAAAGCACAAGAATGTAGCTCTCGCAGGAGCAAGTTGGTCTGGATCTGATCCAGGAGCCAACAGATAGCAGATCTTCAATTTACTTTAGCCGCTTCACTATCACTTCTCTCTTCTCTCTCGAGCTTTCTCTTTCTCTCTTCTCTACTCTTTGAATTCTCTTCTTCAAATCTGCAACTCTCTTTGTGTCTTTTCCTTTCTCAGATCTCTCTCTCTCTCTGCTACATCAGATCTTCTTTTACAGCATAGCCTCTTCAAGCCACTCTGAAAACCTTCTCCTCTCTCTTCTATTCTCGCTTGCTTGTTCTCTGAGCGACCACGCACTATATATAGAGGCTTTCGAGAGATAGGTGCGTGTAAACCAAGTTTCCCGCCCAAAGCAGCGTTCCTTTGGAGTCCACGTGTCACGATCAGATGAGAGCTAGGAGCCACGTGTTAGAATCTCCAGGTGGTGTATGCCTTGGATCACGTGCCAGCTTATTGCATTCTGGGAACACATGCTTCGGTTAAGTCTCTTGAGCAGACGTTCGATCCTGGTTGCCTGGGCCTTTTCTCAGTTAAGTCCCTGTCTGTAAAGTAAGAGGAATTTCATCAAACACCTTTCAGTCATGAAGTAAATCCATCTAGCACAGACCTTACATGCGAGATAAGGCTAACTAGCATCGACATAGTGCACGGGACAATGCAAGGTATCATAGACCTCATGCAAGACTAGAACTAACCATGTATGCGAGTATGAGAACGTGCACATACCTGAACGTGCGAGGTTGCAAACGTGCACCGACCTTGGTGAAATGTGCACGGACCTTTAACACACTTGTGCACAGACAATGAGTGAAAGAAGAAGACATACACAGACCTCATGCGCTATGCAATATAATGTGCAAAGACTTTGATTATGTGCAGAACAAAATATGCACAGACCTTGTGTGGCTATATGCAATATGTGCACTGACCTGTATATGAACAAAGCAAAGAAACTTGCACCGACCTTATATTCCTTAGTACAGATGTTGTATAGCTCAAACGTAGGTAAAGATAGGAATGCACCGACATTGATCCTTTGAAACCAAATCTTACACCGACCGCGCTACTATGTATATGCCTTAGACGCAGAATGAGACGTAGTTCATGCACTGAGACGCAAACAGAGACACAAGATCATAAGTGCATGAGACACAGACACGGTCGCAGTTGTGCATGAGACGCTAATCGAGAGGTAGGACCATTAGTGCATGAGACGCTAATAGATATGCCAGACCATTAGTGCATGGACCTATGCATGAGTGTGTCATAATATGCACCGACTCAGTTAAGGAGAAAACTGAAACATGCACTGACTATATTGAGCATAAGACGCACATGTGAGACGCTGATGCAACGACTTAGAACATAGAGGTGCACGAACCTTATATTCATAGAATTAAAATATGCACTGACCTTGTGTACCCATGCGACACAAAATAGCATCATCTCCAAAACCTGCACTGACTCAGATATGGCTAAGACTAAACCTGTACCGATTATGCGAGTAACAAAAACATGCACCGACTTAAGTGAGTGTGCTACAGGAACGAGCACAGACCTGATAGTGCAATGTACACTAACTTCGTGCAACATATTGACTATGCAATGACCATTATGCAACAGACATTTATTCTTACTTATAACACGACAATGCGGCAAAAGTCAAAGTAAAGTCAACACACTATTGATAAGGTCAACAATCTGACTATGCACAAGTCTTTATGCATCATGTTAAACTGTAAACATTAACAAATCATAGTGTTGGCATCATAGCATCATCAAATCATGTTAACGTCATCAAACTCCCATTAAAATAGTAGCAACACATATGACATCATGCTTATGATGAGTCATAGTGTTTCGCATCGTCAAAACCACAGGAGGTACAACAGGTGTGTCAGAGGTATGTATGCTCTCCCTCTTGCAATCTAAACTATCAAAAATTGAATTTTGAAGAAAGATGGCTCAATTCCCTCATGCCACGGTCCACTACGGCTCCAACAACCTCCCATACCCCTTCGGCCTCCTCCGTTGCTCCGGTAACCTCCTCCATGCCTCTAGCTCCTGCTTCTTCACCTTCGGCCGCCATATATCCTTCCACGCCACCACTGCCAGCATTTCTTGGTGCTATATCTTCTTCCATTGGGGCCGTGTCCACTGCATCCTCTTCTTCCACACAAACACGGCACCTTGGGTGGACTGCCATCCTCTTTCGTTGAGAACTCTCGCCAGTGGAAGCCACGGGCATGAGGGTTGCTCCTTGAGAGTGGGAGGTTTTGGGGTTTAAGAGTTGAAATGAGCAAATGAGGATCGAGCCAAACCGTTCGGCCCTTTTACATTCAAAAGGTTTGAACGCAGTCCCTACAAGGACCACATTCATGTTAAAGAAGAAAAAAAATAAAAAAAAGAGAAATCACTTTTGTTTTTTTTCTACCTTGTTATAGTCCTATCGTGCCCTTATTTGTTCGAATGTTTTGTTCATCCCACCATGCCTTTGTTTGTTGTTTGTCATCTCACCATGTTTTTTGTCCACTCTGTATGTTTGTTCACCATGTTTATTGTCCCATTGTGCTCTTGTTTGTAGTCTCACCGTGTTTTTATTTGTTTGGATGTCTGCTCTATTATATAATAGTCCCACTGTGTCTTTTGATTATTTGTATGCTCTGTTCACAATCCCGCCATGCTTTTATTGCTTTAATGTGATGTTGCTTATCTTTTATCTTGGTTTATGAAAAATTCATAAAAATATGAATAAAAACTAAAAAATTCTAAAAATATATTGCAATACATCACTCAGGTAAGTATTTCTATCCATACTCACTCACTATGTGTTATCGACGCTATTATATTATCTAAAGGACCGACTGGTTCTCTGTGTGTTCTGGGATTTGAGTTCCCCTCTACCAAAAATAATGATGATCTAAGAGCACATAGTTAATCATTGGATAGGCCGTTGGGTTGAATAAATTTGGGGATGATGGATTCTATCTTGCACGCCGTGGTTGCGAGTAGACTCTTGACATTGATTTGTTCAATTTAATAGTATTATCTTTGAGTATCTTCTATTTTAAGTTTTCTTTGCACTCATTTTGATGATTTTCTTTTCTTTAGCCCATCATGCATCATATCATTTTTGAGCATTCATAACTCACAATTTGTCCCAACTTATCTTCAATTGATGATCAATCGTACCTAAATTCTTGAATAAGAGATTTTATTTCATTTCGAATTTGAAAGTCTTCTCTGAGTTCATCTCTTGATCTTATTGGTCAGTGTGAATCCTATCTAGATTTTCATTTCTTAATTCATCCTATTTATTTTAGTTATCTCCCTCCTTTGATCCACTCATTAGCTGTGAACAGCACGATGGCGTTGATTGTTTCACCCGGTTCATGTCCATTCCTCTAATCGAGTGAAATATGTAGTTGCTACACACTGGGGTGCCTCTTTATGCAAGAGGTTGATCATCTTTCTTTTATTTTCTTTTCCTATCATTCTAGATAGGGGTCATCTATGCTAGCTTGATCTTGTGGTTAGCTCAAAATTTTCTGGATTATTCTTATCACTTGTCAATTGTGACAGGTGTCTTCTTACCTTGATGTCTACTTATCAGTCCACTTCACTGCATCTCTGCTTCGTCTACACTTCGTGTTGACTCTGCTTTGCCTCTGATCGCTTCCATGCAAAGTGGATATCAAGGAGGGGCCTCTGTAGACACCCGTTTCAAGATCACAAGTTGAGCCATTTTCTTATTTTTCTTACTAATGTCCCAATTTGTCATTGATTGATTGATTCTCTAGCCCATTATGAGCTCTTTCAACTCATGTCTAGCTCTTAAAGTTTATTTTCGTGCCCTGGACGTCAAACTGGTGTGTTGGACAACTCAGTCTGAACGCGGCATGTCCTCCAACCGTATTCTTCATATCGTAGTCGGGACCTAGACCACGTTCAACAAAATTCAAATTTCTATCTTTTGATTTGGTCAACCCTTAATGCGGTCTATCACGTGACCCCATTCTTATGATCGCGATCACTTTGAGAACCACATTCATGCAAGGGAGCCCAATCCTGCCGAAACTCGTTCTTTTCGATTTATCCTCCTAAAGTCTGATCTAGGAAGCTTTCTCGTATGCAAATCAATCTAGGAAGGTTCCTAATCCTTCTAGGATCCTTCCTACTTCAAACTTTGGCAGGCTTAACAAGTTTTGAGCCGCCAATCATTGGATTCCTTTTCATACCCGAGTTAGGGTTCTTCCCACTCCAACCTAGGGTTTTCACCCTATAAATAGAACCCCATGACCGACGGCCCAAGGGGATTCAACCTTGAGGAAGAGGGCGAGGCCATGCTGTGTTGGGGATCTTCTACCTCATCCTCCAAATCGACCAAGGAGTAGTCTAGGGCTTCTTCCCCCCTTATTCTCTTATTCTCGTCTATTATCGTTTTCTTATTGTTTTTTTGTTATTCCTCTCCAATCATCGCATATCTACACATAGCATTCTTCAAAATCACATTTTTATCATCGCACACACACCGAACCTAGTATTTTTCCCTTCCATAGGGGTTAAACACCCAAAAACCCCTAGGTAATCTTCCACCCAATTTTCACGTTTATATCAAATAGGGGACAAATTCTATGATTAATCAAAGTCTAATGTGTTTTTCTCTTGTTTGATTGTCTATTTTGATGGCTTGGGCAGAAGATTAGCATGAGGCCCTTGCTCCTTGGTCGGCCTTAGAGTGAGGAAGGAACGAATTGACATATCCTGCACCCTTTGTTTGAAGCGGCATCCACAAAGGCTGTACGCGATATGAAGAATGTATCCAGTACAGGGACTACGTTTTGATCATGCCAACATCCCAGACCGCATTCTCATTAGGCCTCTCCTCCGGCCTATCATCTTCTTTTCGAGATAAGTAGCATGCCCTCCTTTATTCTTCTATCATATTTTGCACACTATATTCCCCTGGTGGCGATCATGAATCTTTATTTCTTGTCTTTTATCATCGTAAAATTTGTGATCATGCACCCCACCCCCTTATCATCTATATATTTTCATCACCTTGATCATTGATTTGTGGGTGTTGATGTTTAAATCTACAGTCATGCTGGTCTACGTAAAGGGGGGGGGTTATCTATACCAGGTTGATCAGGGGAACACTGGTCTGCGTAAACCCCCCCCCCCCTTTAGGGTTTACGCAGGCCTAGTTCATGGGGGTTAGCCTGGTCCACGTAAATCCCCTGGGGGATTTACCCAGACAAAGTGGGCGTACCAGGAAAAAAAATTGTTCTAGATGGGGTTTACGTGGACCAGGATGATGGGGGTCAACCTAGTCCATGTAAACCCCCCCTGGGGTGTACGCGGACCTAGTTGATCCCGTTCAACCTGGTCCGCGTAAACCTCTCCCTGAGGGTTTACAGGGATTGCCTTGATGGCTCCATCTCTTTTATTTTATTTTATTTTCTAAGAAAATGGGGGCTTTACATGGACCAAGCTGATGGGGGTCGGCCTGGTCTTCGTAAACCTTCCCCGGGGGGGGTTACATGGACCAACTTGATGGTCCTAGAGAGAGGGCAAGGAAAAACTATAAAACCCTTGTATTTGTTCATTTGGACCCCACTTTGACTGGGTGTGAACTGGACACATGGAGGGTATAAGATTGGTTATCTGGCGCACTGAACGGAGTTCTTGAGCTATTCTTTATGCGGTGCTGCTCACTCTGTCTTCGAGCATCATTTTTATGGGTCCTGTATGCTCCTTTGGACTGGTGAGTCGGCTCACCCATGCACTGTGGACGAGATAGATTTTGGGATCGGGTCTGGGGCCATAAGAGAATGGAGTTGGGGAGTACACCCTAGGGCATGGGCGTGGGTTTGGTGTGGGTGCACATCTCCGGGCATGCTACTGTCGTGGGGAATGACCCCAGGGTTGGTTGTCATGTTTTTGTGGTGCTATGTGACACGGCGATGTTCCTCGGGGTGTGGGCTTTGACCTGGGGCACCCAAAGTTGGGTGGTGTTGGTGTTGCCCCCAAGGCATTTGGGGGCAGTCCCCACAACCAACGTGATGTCAAACTGCATGACTAGTGGACCCCGTAGCTTGCACATGGCACTGTAGTCAGGACTAGTAGCACTTGGCCATTGAAGGAAGCCAGGGTTTGAAAACATTGCCTTGGTGTGGGGCATTGTGCTAATACAGTAGGTTGCTGTGGAGCCCCGGGTTGGCCTAATGGCTATAAAGTAGACAGCTCATCATCGCATCTTAGGGAGTCACAGTGGTCCCCGCCTGTTACGTCTTGAGCGCGGAAGATACTCGGATGCGTGACGCGTCTATATAGATCGTGTCATTAGAGCGATAAGAATTTTAACATACAAAATTTCGGAGTGCGCAAATGACTAAAAATCTAATAAATTCCAATAGTCCAAGTGATATTTATTTGATTAATCAAAGGAAATAAAGATATTCCATGACAAATTTTCAAATTTAGAAAGCCAAACATTAGGCTACACGACTTAACACAAAGTTTATACCACTAACTGACATAACTGGGAATACAAGGTAGACTCAAATAAATTCAAAGACTCGACTAGCTTATGATAAATGGATGGCATTCTAGCACTCTTCACCAGGCCTCAAACCCATTCTTGTCGCTATCCGAATCACCTGAAAATGTTAAGAAGCAACTGGATGAGCGAATCGCTCAGTAGGAATTACATCTCAAATTCGAGCAATCTTTACGTGAATTACAATTTACATGTATTATCAGTATGGCTATGCATGACGTACGTATAAAAGAATCAGGTATGCAGGTATATCTATACATGATGAACAATAAGAGATCAAGAGCTGTATACAGAGAGTATATCAAGATTTCAAGTATTTGACAAGCAGTATTTCAAGAATTATAGATGTAAATGCCACTTCGGGTTTAGCAGGGATTCATGTACGATTACGAATTCAAGTGCGAGTATATACTCATGTACAAGTATATCTCAGGTGCGAGCAAGTAAAATTTAATTCAAGCAAGTAAAGTTAAGTACGTATCAGTAGAATTAGCTATTTCAATCAAGCAAGTATTTCGCCCTTTCTCGGGCCACAAGTCAAGTATTACCCGTTCTGGGCCACGCAAGTCAAGTCAAGTGAGTAAAGAGAGAGTAGGGTGGAGTGTCTCAAGTCAAGCAAGTACTCCGGTGTAATGCAAAATACCGTGGTCAATAAACTCCCATAGGCACAAGTACCTTCGGGTGCTCCTCCCAGGACCAGACCGGGCCCTATATGTACAGCATTTCATGTATTGCCTTTGACATCCACTCTCATTTATAGCCAATATGAAGTTTCAAGGGTTGCCTTAGTAGGATATACAAGATAGATTTTTATGGAATGGAATTCAAGGACTCATAATATGCAAGAAAATGACTTAGGGTTGCTCTGTACAACCACGATAGAAATGAGGGGAAAAGTATCAATTTATATACTTTTTCCTAAACAAAAACTCTAGATAACTCTATAGTAAGGTTAAACAAAAGTTAGAACATCCCATAAGAGCCATTATGTAATTATGCCAGTTTACTATTTACGAATACTATTCATTACTATTCATTTACTATTCATTACTATTCACTTACTATTTATTTACACTATTCACACAAATAACGACCTGTTCATTTTTGTGAATGACGACTATTTAAACCGTCGTCATTTCTAAGTTTATGTATATATTAATCGTTTAGTATATTAATTATCCATGTGAAAAATTTAATAAATGTGAATCATGATACCTAATCTAATGCATGAGCATACCGTTAGATTCCTTCTATTTTTCTCTACCTATCTACGTGTCTATATCAAAAAAACTATTTTATTTGAAAAGGTGATACTATTCATTGAAATAGTGACTTTTATACACTATTTATACGGTAAAAATTTCTCAAAAATGGAAAGTAAGGATATGGACAGGTAGAGGATATTCTCGGGATTTCAGAATCATGCTCATGCAAAATTTTTGGGTTTTGATATTTAATAAATTACTATGATTTACGTCAGAAAAGTACATTTCGTGACTCAAAACACTATTCAAATACTATTCATTTTTAATACTTTTATTAAATCAGGAATTAAGTGCATAGTTAAATAGAGAAAATTATGAGGGTTCCAGAACCATATTCATGCAGGAGTTTCGTGATTAGGTTAAAAAAGTTATAATTGTCTGAACATGGTGGCTCTATATTATTAGTCACAATTTACTATTTAAATACTATTCATTTTTAATTCTTCTAGTAAATCATAAATCGAAGACATGGACAGGTAGAGAAAAATCTCAGGATCACAGAACTATATTCCTCCAAAACTTTCATAGTCCAGTTTATTAGTTATAGATTTTTGAATGCTTTGATTTACTGGTTTCTAAAAATTTAAGAAAATGAATTGACGACATTGGTCATGTCGTTAATTAATTGATGACTGTTTGGTAATTGACGCCTTTGTCAGGGGCGTCATTTACAAAATTATTTCACTATTCACACACTATTCATGCACTATTCATCCGTATAAAAATTTGCTAAATCAGGAAGTAATGATACGAATATGTCGAGAAAAATGTCAGGATTCGAGAAACATGTTCATGCAAAAATTTAGTGCTTTAGTTTAATCGGTATGGATTTTTGAATGTGTTGAATTATCAATTACTCAAAATCCAGGAAATTAAATTGACGACATGTCATTAATTAATTGACGACTATTTACACAGTCTTCCATTTGGTAATTGACGCCCTGGTCAGGGGCGTCATTTACAAAACTATTTTACTATTTACACACTATTCATGTACTATTCATCCGTATAAAAATATTCTAAATCAGTAAGTAATGATACGAATATGTTGAGAAAAATGTCAGGATTCCGGAAACATGTTCATGCAAAAATTTAGTACTTTAGTTTGATAGTTATGGATTTTTGAATGTGTTGAATTATCAATTACTCAAAATCCAAGAAATTGATTTGACGACATTGGTAATGTCGTTAATTAATGGACGACTGTTTGCATAGTCTTCAATTTTGTAATTGACGCCCTCGTTAGGGGCGTCATTTACAAAACTGTTTCACTATTCACACACTATTCATGTACTATTCATCCATATAAAAATATTCTAAATCAGAAAGTAATGATACGAATATGTCGAGAAAAATGTCAGGATTCCAGAAACATGTTCATGCAAAAATTTAGTGCTTTAGTTTGATAGTTATGGATTTTTAAATGTGTTGAATTATTAATTACTTAAAATTTCAGAAATAGAATTGACGACATTGGTGGTGTCTTTATTTAATTGACGACGTTTACTAAGTCGTCAATTGTTTAATTGACGCCCTAGTCAGGGGCATCATTTTCAATGCCCCTGTGTGTTTAACACATTAACAGAGGCTATAATTTAAGGTTTTAAAACTGAAAACTAGTGTGATAAAATCCGTTAAAAAGCTCATGAAATCATGCTAAAAAAATCGTGATAACAATATGTAATGAGCTATTAACAGATGTATAACATAGTATTATTCTGAGTCAAGTATATATATATATATATATATAATGGTTGACTAGTTGATCGAACTCTAAATATGCATCAATTAACATATTAGCTACTAGTTAGGTAAGGATTTGAGAACATCTACCTTTTAACGTGTGATACGAGGTTCAGAGCTGCAGCAGGATCGCAGAAGGATGTAGCCTCGGGAGGAAGACGCTCTTGCAGCACAGCAGTAGCCTCTGACAGTGCTATGGATGTGATTAGTTATAGGGAATGATAAGGCATTTGTTAATACCTTGTGGGTCATGCTGAGTGGGCATTATTTTTGCCAGCTCGAATGTTGCCCGTGTCTCAATCTTCTAGAATCACGTGTTTAAATGACGTCTTTGTGAAGGGTCGTTCATTTAATAAATGACGCCTTGCATGAGGGCATCATTTATTTGGGTAGCATTATTGTGGCATTATATTAATGAGAATGACGTCTTGCAAGAGGGCGTCATTTGTTAGACAACTCTGCCCCACTCACGTGTTGTGTATATATATATTAATATTTTAATAGAATGAGGTCCTATTTAAATTGACGCCTTCATGCATGTCTTCAATTCTGTAAATGACGCCAATGTAAGGGGTCTTCAATTTGGAAATTGACGCCCCAGTTAGGGGCGTCAATTCCTTTGGTGGGTGGGAAAGGAATCCACTACGTATTATCATGGCCCATGTGTTTAAAGGTGTTCTGTACATATATATCTTAACCCCCTCATGGTTTATTTCTTGGTACAAGACCTCCCAAGTAAGATTCCATACCCATATGCATAAAGTTGGAATGTACATTTGTATTCTAGTCCTCATATAATTTAATTTCTTAAACAAAACCTAGAATTTTATTAAGAAGAGTAGGTTATGTATTTTATAAGTTAAGATTTCCATGTTAACTTCAAAGATTTTTATCTTTAAAAATTGAGAGAATTTGTTTGTAAAATTTCAGGGGTGAGACCCTTACATTTTTCTCTATTTTTACTTATAAATTTTTTTAAAAAATTCTTTTTAAATAAAAAGTGACACTATTCACGTCACTATTCATGTTTAGGAAATAACGACTTAGCATATGTCGTTATTTTGAACGGAGATTTTTTTTATTCACTCTACACTAACTAAAATTATCTATATACCCTTTCTCACTTTCTAAATTATGTTTATCCTTTAACACTTCATCTATATACCCTTATTTCTTCAAAATAATGATATAATGTAAAAGTTGAAAAATAAAATTTTCTAAATTATAAAAATATGAATTGGCATCTTGTAAAAGTGATGTTTAAACTTTAAAACACTATCTATATAACATATTTCCTATTTCTTTGGAATAGTGTAATATTAATTTCCTAAGTGATTAAAAATATAAATGAGCATTTCCTAAAATATAATTTGGCATCTTCTAAAGTATCTATTGGTAATTAAATATTTTAAATGGTTAAATCAATAGAATTAGAATATGAGTTCAAGAATTATATATATATATATATATATATATATATATATATATAATTTTTTGTATATTTCTATTTTAAAATTCTCGGGTGTTACACCCTCCCCTACTTAAAAGAATTTGGTCCCCAAATTCAACTGTATAAGGATATTACGGAAAGTATAAAATACTTACAGTTTAGAATAATTCTAGATATCTTCTTTTCATAGATTCTTCGGTCTCCCAAGTTACTTCTTGTTGCGCGCATCGATTCCATTAGATTTTCACCATAGGGATCATCTTGCTCCTTAGAACTCGGACTTCGCGGTCGAGGATCCGCATCGGCCTTTGCACATAAGTGAGATCTCTTTGAATCACCAAATTGGCATGGTCGATGGCGTGAGAAGGGTCGTGCACATATTTCTTCAGCATAGATATATGGAGTACATTGTGCACTTCTGAGAGTTGAGGAGGTAAAGTAATACGGTAGGCCACCTCGCCCACTCTTTCCAATACTTCAAATGGACCGATAAATCTCGGTGTGAGCTTACCCTTAACACCGAATCTTCTAATACCTCGGCCAAGAGATACCTTGAGAAATACATGGTCACCAACTTGGAACTCCAAATCTCTCCTTCTATTATCAGCATAAGATTTTTACCTGCACTGAGCTACCTTGAGTCTCTCTCTGATAAGGTGTATCTTCTCAGTCGAATCTCTAACCATATCTGGGCCTAGAATTTGTCTTTCACCGACTTCTTCCCAGCATATTGGAGAACGACAACTCTTGCCATAAAGCGCCTCGAAAGATGCCATTTGAATACTAGCTTGATAGCTGTTATTATAGGCAAATTCGACTAGGGATAAGTGGTCGTGCCAGCTTCCGCCGAATTCTATAATACATGCCCTTAACATATATTCAACAACCTGATTTGTCCTTTCAGTCTGACCATCTGTCTGGGGATGGAAAGCAGTGCTGAAATTAAGTTTCGTCCCCAGAGAGTGTTGTAGACCCTTCCAAAAATGAGAGGTGAAGCGTGGGTCTCGGTCAGATACGATCGAGACGGGAACTCCATGCAATCTAACCATCTCCTTAATATACAGGGCAGCAAGTACGTCGACTGACCATCGACTTTTGATGGGTAAGAAATGGGCCGATTTAGTTAACCGGTCGATAATTACCCAAATTCCATCATATCCGCCCCTAGACTTGGGCAAACCCATGATAAAGTACATGCCAATTTCTTCCTACTTCCACTTGAGAATATCCAGCAGATGTAGCTTTCCGGCGGATTTTTGATGTTCCGCCTTCACTTGTTGGCATGTGAGGCAACGAGACACAAAGTCTGATACCTCCCTTTTCATGCTAGGCCACCAGAAAGTTCTTTTCAAGTCTTGGTACATCTTAGTGGCCCCAGGGTGAATTGTGTACCTCGATCTATGAGCTTCTTCAAGAATCTTCTTCTTCAATTCGGGACAGTCGGGCACACATATCCGTTCATGAAATAGCAATCTGCCATCAGGTGCCAGCTTGAAATCCAGTCTCTCGTCCAGCTTGCTCTTTATCTCCACTAGCGAGGGATCCTCTTCTTATAGCTTCTTGATTTCAGGTAGCAAATCTGGATGTAGGCTCATATGAGATAGAATAATACACAAGTTCTTCTCATCTGTGCTGATATCAAGCTCAGAGAATTTCTCCAGCAGTTTCCATTCTTGTATCATGCAGTTGGCCAATATTCTTCTCGACTTTCGACTAAGGGCATCAGCTACGGAATTACCCTTACCAGGATGTGATGAGGACATCAAGAGCTTATGGGATGAGTATTAGTGTCTATTGGCTTGTATAGGTGTGTATTATGGGTTGTATTGGCTTGAAAGTGTGTAATTTTTGATTTCTTTCATTTGGGCTCTCTTTGTAAGGCTTATAACAAGCCATTGGGCCAATTGTAATGTAGAGTCTATGGCTAGGTTGCCATTAGTAGAGTCCATTAGGAGCTTATTCCATATTGAGTCTTAAGGCCATCATTATGGACCTTAATAGCCACTTAGGCCCAAATAGACTTCTCCCTCTCATGGGCCACCAAGGGTGGAAGAGTCTAGCATGGTTAGTGGGCTTGTTACATGGCCTTTAACCATACTTGGCCCAAGGGAGGCCCATGAAGGGGGCGCCCCCTTCTTTGGCTTTATTAGGCTTGGTAGGTGTGATTTAGGTAGAGTTGGAATGGAATTAGTCTAAGTTTGAATAGAAATGGTCAAGTTAGATTAAAAAATGTATTAGGTGTGTTGTTCACATTACATCCCAGCCCTTCAATCCCCACCCCTAGATCCAAGGGTTGAGGTTGGATTTGGTTGGAATCATATATAAGCTTGTATTTTCATGTGAAAATTAATGAAAAATCAGAAATTTTGTTGAATGCCAAGAAGGCTCTTGCGCCCCCAGCCCTCTCCCCCTGGTTTCCTCTCCTCAAACCTCCAGTTCTAGAGTGTATCAATCTTCTATCTCCCCCTCTCAACCTCTGATCTTCATCGGTGCCGCCGCCGCCGCCGTTCGTGCCGCCGTCGAGCCGTCTTCAAGTTTCTGTCCTGCTGGACAGAGGTATAGTTCGTGAATTCTTGCTGCCAGCCACGAGCTCAGATGGATTTGAAATTTTTAGGGTGTGTTATTACCTTGAATCCCCACCTCCACCTAAATTTTCACGTCCAAACTCTTCCATTTAGTAATTTTCCATTTTCGTTCATTTTGCATTCCCAGATCTATTTTATCTCTATCTACAGTGACAATAGCTCTGAGTTTCCCATCGCCGACCATCTTTTTGAATTTTTCAAGCCCTCCCAATTTTACTGGGAGTTTTTTCCATCATCCCCTACATCCATCGTTTTTATGGATATTTGATCCGCTCTCTATCCATTTTTCCAAATTCGTGTTCTATCTCTGCTACAGTGTTTTCAGCTAATTCCCAGATCCGACCACCTTCCAGTTCCAAAATCATAACAAATCATAGCCACCTCTAAACCCTTGATAAAAAATAGTTCCGATTTCCTAGCTTGATTTTCTACAACGTTTATGAAGACCACCACTTCAGATTCGGATGTTCACATATCGGTCAAAGGCAGTTCTCAGACAAGTTCTCTGCAGATCTGAGATTCCAGTCACTATACAATAGCAACTCCAAAATTCATTAAAGCCAAGATCTGTGCAGATTCAGGCCAGATCTTCAGGCCTATATTGAAGGATTTGAAGTTAACTTTCCAACGGTGCCAGTCTCGTGTCGATCCGACATCAGGGCTGATCGCAGCGCCCGTTCTCGCCGGGACGCGCGCTGAAAACCAGAAGCTGCAGATCCGTGGCCGGTTTTTCCGACCGGTGCCGAACGGAGCCGCCCGGCCTCCGGCCGGCGAACCAGCATGCCGCCAGCCCGGGAAACGCTTTCCCCAATGTTCCCACCACAGTGGTGCCACCGGGCCCCACACGGCCCCTCCGGACAGCACGCGGGCCCCACCGTCACTAGTTCGGGTGTTGCCGAATCAACGCGAGAAGCCGCCCGTCAACCCGAATTCGGTCCTCCCGGGCCCCATTGTGTAGCCCTTTACCTCCCTGCGTGGAGTGGGCAGCGACGTGTATTGCTGTAAAATTGTGTATTATTGTTCCGGGAGTACGAGTTTCGGCCGGGTCCGTCTTCCCCACGCCGAGCGCGTGGAGGTACCGCTCTCGCTCCCTACACTCGGCATTTGCTTATTTTCATATATACTTGTTTATGCCACTGCTAGAGAGCATATTTTAGGATCGTAGCTCGCTTTATATTTATATCACCGCTGCTGCGAGAGAGAGCGTTACCGTCCCGTGACTCGATCCGGGCACAAAAGTGTGAATTGACCGCCCTAGCTCTAGCCGATTTCTCAACCGTGCACGTCCGACGCTTCCCTCGTTAAGGGACGATCGCGAGCTTGTCGTGTCCGTGGTATCGTCCAGCATCAATTTGATATCAGAGCGAGTTTGAGTCTAGGGTGTCAAAAAAAGAAAAAAGAGAGTGTCATTTACGTCTAGTCATTAGTCGGTTGAAGTCGAGTCTAGGATCATCATATTTCTAAAACAAAAAAAAAGAGTGTTTTTAAATTACATTTCATCCCGATAATTCGGTATATCAAAAGGTGTTGTCCGAACGTTAGGCTACGCCTATCGGGAAGGCCGCACACTTGCACGAGTGACCTTCGGGTCGATTATCTCCGCCACGTACCGGATATTGGTTTAGGTCTAGGTGCATCATATTAGTGTGCATTTGCATTAGTCGGTGTTTCCTAGTCCATGTTGTTGCATGCCCACTCGGCGAGGTACCCAATACCATCGCCCTTCCCCTATGGCTAACCCACGAGATGGCGCCTCGGGAGACTTCCACTCCCTACACGAGGCGGTGATGGCCATTATGACTAGGTTGGACCAATCCGATGCTAACTTTCGGACTTTCTCCGATAATATGGATGGTCGCCTTAGAGCCATGGAGGGACGCATGGAGACCTCCGACAGGTCGGTCCAAGACCTCGTTGGGCGGTTAGATAGGATGTCACACGGGGACCCTCCTGGGGCAGCCCAAGGCCCACCCGCACCTCCTCCCGCGGTGCCCCAAGTCCAACCCGCTCCCATGGCCCAAGTCCAGGCCACTCCCGCGGCCCAAAACCAGCCACCACAGGCTCCTTCACCCGCCCCTCCTCGGGTTCCCGAACTACCGCACCGTGACCTTGGTCTCGAGGACTATGGGTCCGACAATGCCTATGAGGGGTATGGTCAACGCCATCGTGGTTTTCAGCCACAAAGGGATGAGGATGACGATAGGGTCCTTAAGACCGTGCGAGCGGATCCTCCCGCTTTTTACGGATTTTTGGATCCGAAAGTCTACCTAGATTGGGAGTTCGGCATGGATCGTTACTTTGAATGGTATGATATGTCGGAGCGCCGAAGGGTCCGATTCGCCACCATGAAACTCATGGGGTAGGCGCAAACCTATTGGAAGAATATGGAGAGCCTGCTACTTCAGCGGCTAAAACCCCCGATTGACACATGGGCCGAGATGAAGAATAAACTTCGAAAAAAGTACCTTCCTCCCACATACCGCCATCGACTCATCGATAGATGGCAAAGTCTTAGCCAGGGAGACCGGTCCGTCTCCGAATACATCGCGGAGTTTAATGAGTACTTTCTACGATGTGGTGTCACGGAGGAGAGTACCATGCCCGTTTCCCGCTTTCGACGTGGTTTGCGGCCACACTATCAGTATGAGCTTTTCCGCCGCAATGCCAAGATGTTGGAAGAGGCATACCAGGTTGCTCTCGAGTTAGAGCAATTCGAGGGAGAGTTTGAGTCTAGCCATCGGTTGGGCCCCACCCCTCTCCGTAGTACCGAGCCCCGTCACTCCATAGGCCCACATCAGCGGCCTCCCATGGCTTGACCTCAGGAGCTCACCGGTCAGGAGCACTTCGCTCCACGGCCTCGCCCTCCTCCACCCCGGGATCTTTTTCCACCCCGACCACCGGCACCCGTTGCCCTTCCCCCGGCTCCTATAGCCCGTCCTCTGGCACCGGCACCCCCTCCACTATTGTCTAATGCACCTACATCTCCCCCATTGCTGCCTACACCCCCTACCCGATGGGATGATAAGGGTAAGGCCCCTTTTATATGAGAGAGTAGTCGGTCGAGAGTGCAGTGTTTCCACTGTCACGGGTTTGGCCACATTGCCAGCGAGTGTCCCGCTCGCACCACCCTAGCCCTAGGTGTTGGAGAATCCGTACCTCCCGAGCTTGAGTATGTCAATTACGTGGCTGATGAGGCACTAGCCGATGAGTACTATGCCTTGGGGGGGGAAGAGTTGGACGGCTCTCCGGCCGCCCAGGATGTCGCCACCTAGTAGGCTTGATGTCACCAGCTTAGTCTAGAGTCATGCATGAGTCAGTGTGTTTTTTTTTGTGTGGTTTGTTTGCATGGTTTGTGTGTAGTTTGAGAGTCTGCATGTGTCTTGTGCAAGCTCGTTGTCGTTCTCTTATGAGTAAGAGGCGATTGGACTCACTCGATGAGTATGGGATCGGTTCTACATCTGTACCCGGATCAGTCACCTACAGAGACTCAACGGTGATTCCTAGTGAGTCTTCGAGCCCCACCTTCCCTTTTGAGAGTGCCCCATTCGGAGTGTCCACCTCTAGCCCATAGCAGTTTGTGCATATCGAGTATATATGGAATGAGCAGGTGATGGTCACTTGGAGTGGAGCATACCCGCGTTACTTGGCACGGTGACGGATCCGCCGGAGTACTCGAGCATCCATACCCCTACTCGACGGGGTCGAGTTCCTCCCATCCGGGGAGAATTGATGAGGACATCAAGAGCTTATGGGATGAGTATTAGTGTGTATTGGCTTGTATAGGTGTGTATTATGGGTTGTATTGGCTTGAAAGTGTGTAATTTTTGATTTCTTTCATTTGGGCTCTCTTTGTAAGGCTTATAACAAGCCATTGGGCCATTTGTAATGTAGAGTCCATGGCTAGGTTGCCATTAGTAGAGTCCATTAGGAGCTTATTCCATATTGGGTCTTAAGGCCATCATTATGGACCTTAATAGCCACTTAGGCCCAAATAGGTTCTCCCTCTCATGGGCCACCAAGGGTGGAAGAGTCTAGCATGGTTAGTGGGCTTGTTACATGGCCTTTAACCATACTTGGCCCAAGGTAGGCCCATGAAGGGGGCGCCCCCTTCTTTGGCTTTATTAGGCTTGGTAGGTGTGATTTAGGTAGAGTTGGAATGGAATTAGTCTAAGTTTGAATAGAAATGGTCAAGTTAGATTAAAAAAATGTATTAGGTGTGTTGTTCACATTACATCCAAGCCCTTCAATCCCCACCCCTAGATCCAAGGGTTGAGGTTGGATTTGGTTGGAATCATATATAAGCTTGTATTTTCATGTGAAAATTAATGAAAAATCAGAAATTTTGTTGAATGCCAAGAAGGCTCTTGCGCCCCCAGCCCTCTCCCCCTGGTTTCCTCTCCTCAAACCTCCAGTTCTAGAGTGTATCAATCTTCTATCTCCCCCTCTCAACCTCTGATCTTCATCGGTGCCGCCGTCGCCGCCGTTCGTGCCGCCTTCGAGCCGCCACGGAGCCGTCTTCAAGTTTCTGTCTTGCTAGATAGAGGTTTAGTTCGTGAATTCTTGCTGCCAGCCATGAGCTCAGATGGATTTGAAATTTTTAGGTTGTGTTATTACCTTGAATCCCGACCTCCACCTACATTTTCACAACCAAACTCCTCCATTTACTAATTTTCCATTTTCGTTCATTTTGCATTCCCAGATCTATTTTGTCTCTGTCTACAGTGACAATAGCTCTGAGTTTCTCATCTCCGACCATCTTTTTGAAATTTTCAAACCCTCCCAATTTTACTGGGAGTTCTTTCCATCATTCCCTACATCCATAATTTTTCTTGATGTTTGATACGCCCTCTATCCATTTTTAAAAATTCGTGTTCTATCTTTGCTACAGTGTTTTCAGCTAATTCCCAGATCTGACCACTTTCCAGTTCAAAAATCAGAACAAATCACAACCACCTCCAAACCCTTCATAAAAAATAGTCTCGATTTTCTAGCTTGATTTCCTACAACTTTTCTGAAGACCACCACTTCAGATTCAGACGTTCACATAACGGTCAAAGGAAGTTCTCAGACAAGTTCTCTGCAGATCTGAGATTCCAGTCACTGTACAACAGCAACTCCAAAATTCATTAAAGCCAAGATCTGTGCAGATCCAGGCCAGATCTTTTGGCCTATATTGAAGGATTTGAAGTTAGCTTTCCAACGGCGCCAGTCTCGTGTCGATCCGACATCAGGGCTGATCGCAGCGCCCGTTCTCGCTGGGACGCGCGCTGAAAACCAGAAGCTGCAGATCCGTGGCCAATTTTTCCGACCGATGCCGAACGGAGCCGCCCGGCCTCCGGCCGGTGAACCAGCGTATCGCCAGCCCGGGAAACGCTTTCCCCAGTGTTCCCACCACAGTGGTGCCACCGGACCCCACACGGCCCCTCCGGACAGCACGCGGGCCCCACCGTCACTAGTTCGGGTGTTGCCGAATCAACGCGAGAAGCCGCCCGTCAACCCGAATTCGGTCCTCCTGGGCCTCATTGTGTAGCCCTTTACCTCCCTGCGTGGAGTGGGCAGCGACGTATATTGCTGTAATATTGTGTATTATTGTTCCGGGAGTACGAGTTTCGGCCGGGTCCGTCTTCCCCACGCCGAGCGCGTGGAGGTACCGCTCTCGCTCCCTACACTCGGCATTTGCTTATTTTCATATATACTTGTTTATGCCACTGCTAGAGAGCATGTTCTAGGATCATAGCTCGCTTTATATTTATATCACCGCTGCTGCGAGAGAGAGCGTTACCGTCCCGTGATCCGATCCGGGCACAAAAGTGTGAATTGACCGCCCTAGCTCTAGCCGGTTTCTCAACCGTGCACGTCCGACGCTTCCCTCCTTAAGGGACGATCGCGAGCTTGTCGTGTCCGTGGTCTCGTCCCGCATCCGGATGGTACTGCATAGTGATTTTGAAATCCTTAAGGTACTCGAGCCAACGCCTTTGCCGCATGTTCAGCTCCTTTTGGGAGAATAAGTACTTGAGGCTTTTATGATCGGAGTACACAGTGAATTGTTCTCCGTAGAGATAGTGCCTCCAGATCTTCAAAGTGAATACTACTGCGGCCAGTTCTAAGTCATGAACCGGGTAGTTCTCTTCATATTTCTTCAATTGTCGGGAAGAGTATGCAATGACTCTCCCATTCTGCATCAATACACATCCGAGGCCAATACCAGAAGCATCGGTATATACCTCGTATTTTTCTCCTTCCATTGGTATTGATAAGACTGGAGCAGTGGTCAAGAGATCCTTCAAGGTTTGGAAACTCTTTTCACAGTCTTCCTTCCACTCATAAGGCACTTCCGTGCGGGTTAACCTGGTCAGAGGAACAGTAATTTTAGAGAAGTCCTTGATAAAACGCCGGTAGTAACCAGCTAGACCCAAGAAGCTCCGAATCTCAGTTACATTTGTGGGTCGTTTCTAGTTCTTCACGGCTTCGCCCTTTGATGGGTCAACAGTAATTCCGTTCTTAAAAATGATATGACCTAAGAAGGATACTTCCTCGAGCCAGAACTCGCATTTGCTGAATTTGGCATATAGCTTGTTTTCCCTTAATATCTGCAATGCCTTCTTGAGGTGTTCTTCATGATCCTCTTCGGTCTTTGAATAGATCAGAATATCATCAATAAAGACCATAATAAATTGGTCTAAATAGGGCCTGAATATGATGTTCATTAATTGCATAAAAGTTACGGGGGCATTTGTTAGTCCGAAAGGCATAACAGTAAATTCATAATGCCCATACCTGCTTCGGAATGCAGTTTTATGAATGTCTTCTTCTTTGATCTTCAATTGGTGGTAACCAGAACGAAGATCAATCTTGGAGAAATATAAAGCTCCAGATAGTTGATCGAACAGCTCATCAATCCTTGGCAGTGGATATTGTTGTGTCTCTATGGTTTTGATGATGTCAATATTCATAAGTCATTCTTTGTTAATGGTATTAATGACTTGCTGTTGTGTTTAATCAAATGAACATTTGACTTGCTATTGTGTTTAATCAAATGAATATTTCTGATGGTGATTGCTCTAGAAAAAGCCTTGAAGCATTCTGTTCATCATGGTTTAAGGTCTATGCTTCATTTGCTTTATGTGTTCATCTGTCATATGTCCTTGGTGCATTAACAGTAGCTGCATGCCATAGCACGATTGCATTGAGCCTATAGTCTGTACACTGCATGCAGAGTCTGCACACTTGATTGATAGTATGTTTGTGAATTCATTCTCATTGTGCACACTTTGTTCTAGTGCATTCTGCATTTCAAACCAGCAAGTCTATACATTGCTTCTAGCATGAACACACACACCCAAGTCTATACATCAGTTGTTCATCACACACATAGTCTGCACATTAAGTCTGTACAGCCCGTGGTCGCAAGACCAAGTCTGTACATCGTCTGCTGCATGCATTACTTCAAGTGTGTACAGCCAGTGCATTCCTTGATATCAAGTCTATACATTGCATGCTACAAAGTCTGCACATCCCATTTGCACTAAGTTTGTACATTGTCTGTGCATTCTCTTGTCTGGTTGCATGAGACACTAAGTCTGTACATGGTCCTGGCGCTCGCAAAGTCTGTACATCGGCCTGGCGCTCGCAGAGTCTGTACATCGACTTGGCGCTGGCAAAGTCTATACATTCATGAGCCATGGCTGTACATCGTCTGCTGCATGCCACTTCAAGTCTGTACATGGTCTTGGCACATGCATTCATAAAGTCTATACATCCATCAGTTGATAGTTGGCCAAGTCTATACATTGTAAGACCAAGTCTGTAGAACCTTGTGCATGCATCGTCTCATGCATCATCTCTCTCAAAGTCTGTACAGCGTTAGCCTACAATGCATCATCTCTCAAAGTCTGTACAGCCAGCTCTGTCTCACTTAGCGCCTCATCAAGTATGTACATAGTTTGGCTGCATGAATGCAAGTCTATGCATTCCTTACCTTTACCTACGTTCAGAACACTAAGTCTATACATCGGTAAGGTCTGCACATGGTTGCTTTGAAGCTGCATCAAGTCTATACACTGTCTCGCACACACTTTCAAAGTCTGTACATCGTTTAGTGCATTACATGCATTCATCAAGAGTCTGTACACTCGGTGTCTGCATCTGATGAATTCCAAGTCTGTACACTGTCATGGTTGCTTTGATGCCGTAGCAAGTCTGTACATCCGTGTTCATTGTGCACAGTTCGTGCATCAAGTCTATACATTGTCACCTGCTCGCACAAGTCTATACATTGTTGTCTCATGCATTCTAAGTCCATACACTATACAGTTGGGCATCGTTCATAACAGCAAGTCTGTACATTATTTTCTCTTGCACCTAAACGTCAAGTCTGTACATCCATTAGCTGATAGCTGAGCAAGTCTATACATTCTTTAGCTCAGTTTGCAGCTGAGTCTAAAGTCTATACAGCCTGTTCTTCATACATGTTTGTTCATGCATTATTTCATTAAGTCTATACATTCATTGTTGATCGACTGAAGTAACTCTGTCATTGTACAGGCTGTGATTGTGCACGTGATCCGAGGTTGGCACCTGGCACGTGATCCTAGGTTATCTGGATAGAGAGGGCACAAGCCATGCACACACCGTACATCTACTGCTGCTGATATAAATAGAAGCGATCGAGCAAGAGAGATCAAGAGAGCAGAGATCGAGACAGAAGGAGAGAGCAGCAGAGAGTGATAGAAGAAGAGAGCAGCAGAGAGGCAGAGAGCAGAAGAAGAAGAAGAGTGAA
Organism: Amorphophallus konjac; assembly: GCA_022559845.1. Classification (NCBI taxonomy): domain Eukaryota; kingdom Viridiplantae; phylum Streptophyta; class Magnoliopsida; order Alismatales; family Araceae; genus Amorphophallus; species Amorphophallus konjac. The sequence continues at coordinate 401,639,847 of CM040126.1, forward strand.
GATAGACTGAGAGCTCGTGAAGAAGAAGAAAAAGAGAAAGAGAGAGAGAGAGGGTTCGTGAAGAAGAAGAAAGAGGAATTATCAGAAGATCTGTTCACTGGCATTTGGATCAAATCCAAGCCAGACTTGCTCCTGCGAGAGCTACATTCTGCATTACATTTCGAGCTTTCTGATTGCTCTATTTTCGTTTCTTGTTTTCTTTTCTTTTACACTTGGCTTGTTGTTCTTCCGATTCTCTAGTGAAGTCGGGGTTCCTCCTATTGATTCAGGAGAAGGGAGACTTGGAGTCTCCGGTTGCTAGTGACTGGTGTCACTAGCGGTTTCCCTCTGGGTTTCAGAGGAAGAGAGACTTGGGTCTCTAGGTTCCCCTCCGGTTTGGAGGAAGGGAGGATTGGTCCTCCGGTTGTAAGTGGCTGGGTGTCAGTTGTGGGTTCCCTCTAGTTTAGAGGAAGAGAGACTTCGGTCTCTGGTTTGCTAGTGACTGTGTGTCACTAGTGGTTCCCTCCGGTTTGGAGGAAGAGGGGAGGTTGTTCCCCTGGTCAAGCTGTTAGGCAGCACCTGTTACAAACTGAGTCTGTGGTTCTAGCGTTAGCTAGTGGAAGCCTCACTCCGGTTTGGAGTGAGGGGTGGATGTAGGTCTTGGACCGAACCACCTAAAAAACTATCTGTGCCGTGGTTTGGCTTGTGCATTTGCTCCTTGTCTTCTATCTCCCCTTCACAGGTTATGCATGGTTGATTTGCTGTGATTTCCTTGGGAGCTCATATGATTGTGAAGTGTTTGTTCTTTTGCTCAGAAGAATTAGAACTCATTTGTGAGTCTGAGCTTCTCTGTCCACGGTTGTGATAAGAGAGCAGTTCAGTTGATTTCTAACCAATTGTCTCTGATTGGTTTTAATCTGGGCATTTTTGAAGAGGGATACATTCACCCCCCTCTATATCCATCGCACCGATCCTATCATTTGGTATCAGAGCGGGTGTCTGCATAGAAGGTCCAGCGACCTGCAGATCCGATCATGCAGTCTTCGGTGCCTTTTCGCTTTTGGTGCATTCTTATCGATTGATTTGTGCGTTGAACCTGTTTGCTATCTGCCTTAATGGCTCGTCCTTTTGCGTTTGATGGTTTTAATTTTAGTAATTGGGTTGGTGGCCTATGCGTTTATATAAATTCCATTGACCCTAATCTATGGAGTTTGGTTTCAAAAGGCCCACACCAATTACCTCATGATAAGACCATATGGTCTAGAGAGGATAGGATAAAAGACAGTGAGAATGCTAATGTCTTTAACATTCTGAGAAACTCAGTTAATATTGAAAATTTTCCATGTGTTGCAGGATGCAAGTCTGGGAAGGAGATAATGGACAAAATAAACACCATCTATAAGGAACAAGTTGGAGTTTGTATGATGGCTGATCGAAGGGATCAAACTGAAGATGAGTCTCTATCCCAGGTAAATTCTGAGACCGAGGATATTAGCTATGATGATTTAGTTGTCATGCATGAGCATCTACTGGATAAATATGAAAGAGTTAAATCAGAAAAGAGAAAATTAAGAAAAGAGAAAAATGCTGAAATCACAAGTCTAAAGGTTGAAAATAAAAATCTAAAATCTGAATTGAAAGAATTGATTGAAGAATTACATTCTGATGATAATGTACAGAAAAACTTAATCACTTCCTTGAAAGAAGAAAATGATTCTCTGCTGACTCAAAAGAAGGAAACTGATAAATTAAAAGACAAGCTGATTAAAGAAAACATCTATATGAAGGAACAAAATAAAAAGCTAATGGGTCTTAACATTGTTTTCTCTTAAAGATGGCTTGCGGTTGAAAAAGAAAAATCAGTTCTGAAAGAAAAGGAAACAAATAATGAAATAAAGCTTCAATGGGAAAATGAAACACTGAAAAGTTTAAATGATGCTTTACAACAACAAGTAATCCTTTGTGAATCTGAGCTATCGAAGTGTGAAGTGAGCATTGCTTCTCTAAACTCTGAAATTCAAGATCTAAGAAATTCCATGTCTAAATCTGTAAATGATAAAGGCAAAATGAAAATGTCTCTAGAAGATAATGTAAGTAGTCAAAGAAAGGGGACTGGCAACATTTCTGAAAATAAGTAGGATAAGAGGAACCAACTGAACACCGATTTTATTCAAAACTCTAAAGTAGCTGGAACCTCAAGGCAATCCCCAAAACAGTCTACTGCAACTGAAAAATAGAAAACAGAAAAATAAAAGAAAACCAAAAAGAATAAAAACTTGCATGTTAAATACTCTCAGGCCAATAGATCTCATGCCACGAATATTCATTGTTTTTACTGTGGAAAGGTAGGCCATGAAATGACTGATTGTCTTGTCATGAAGAATGATGATGATAGATTTCATGTTAGGACTTCTTATGCTAAGAAATCCTATTCTGTTCAAAACAGGAAATCTAAATGCTTTTACTGTCATAAAATGGGTCATCTCATGCATGAATGTAAGTTAATGAAAATAGACGATATGTCTGCTGTAGGAATGCATGACAAATAACTCCATGCTAAATATCATGCAACTCCTAAAAGAAAACTCCATTGCTTTCATTGTGGCAAATTGGGCCACATTGTTGCAAATTGTTGGCATGCACAGGGGAGTAACAATCGTCACAAATCTGCTAAAACCCCTGTGTATCAAAATGCTTTTGATAGAAATAATATTGTCCCTAGAGGCAAGCACAATGAGTGCTTCAAGTGTGGAAAGCCAGGTCACAGGGCTGCAACATGTTGGCTGGCAGGATACCAAAGCAAGACTGATTTTGGTAAACAGACTTTTAATTCTGTTAGCAAAAATTTTCATGCATATGCACATAGAATTCATGCTAATAAGAATGTGCATAAATCAAACCTAAAATCTGCTGCATCTTGCTATCATTATGGTAAATCTAGACATTTAATGGATGGTTATTCTTTGAGAAAATTTGATGATCATCAAGCTAAAGATTTGCTTAGAACACATGCCAAAGGTGTCACTGTTAATCTAGGACCCAAGGTTTCTTGGGTACCTGTTATATCAAAATGATGTGTTTGTTGCAGGTGTGCCTTGGGGCTGAGGAGTAAAGAGGGTAAATAAACCAAGGCACCCAAGTTGATAAAACCCCATTCAGGTAAATTCTTCACATCTGTTCAAATGAAATTTATGCTTGATCTGATGAGTCATAGTTTCATGCATACATGCTTATTTATTTGTTTTGACACTTGCATTGAGCTTTGTGGGCTTACTTGTTTGTACCTTGAGCTGTGTGCATATATGTGAATTGCATATACATGCATTTGACATACAGTCATTGAAAATCTGATGCACTTAGGACTGTTAGTATTGCATTGTCATGCATGACCACTATGGTATATTAAATAGTAAGCTACTAAATGGCAGGTGAAATCTTTCTGGAGGTTCTTATTATGTGTGAGATGGTCCTTTAGACCAAGTTCTCCGCCTAGTACCATGGGTCATATTGCTTGATAGGGCAGTCTGAATGTGCATGAGTCACAAAGACATATGTTTAGTTTTCATGGCAGTCATTGCATGTTGAGTCTTTGCATGTCTTTGCATACATGTAGTTAATTGCATTGCATTTCATTTCACTGAAAAATTCCAAAAAGATTGATTGAATGCATATGGTCAGGGGGAGTCAATGCATTGCATGCAGGTTGTCAAATGCATACACTTGTCAGAATTCATTGCATGTTATCATTGAAAATCCTGAAGCATGCCTGACCTCCTGATATCTTGCTTGGTGTGCATATTCTTTCCTTCATTGATTTTAATTGACAAACCTTCATCATATTTGAAATCAATGGGCTTCAAAATCACTTTTTCTTGCTGAATCTCTTCTATCAGTCATTCATGAAGATTTCAATAGGGCATGTCTAGATCATAAATCTGAAAACACTTGAATTAGGAATCTTCTATTATATGATTTTATGAATGTCTGAAATAACTCAGGTGGTTTAAGTTTAATGTATCCATTGAGTTTGACTTTAAAATCTCTTAAAAAATATATGAATCATGTTTTAATAAACTTTAACTAACTGTTTCATGCTGTGTCTTGAAAAAACTTCTGAAATCTGCACTATTGAATACATGGCTTTATTTGGTTAAGTACATGAAATTAGTATTATTTTGAAGCAAATGAGTTTTCAGAAATGTCTAAAGGGTAAATTCTGTCAGAGCAATGATTTTGGTCACTGAGAAATCATGTTCATTGACCAAGAACTCTAGTGAACTGTGTCATGAGGTGCCATAGTTAACTCTGCTTAAGAATGTTTGATAATCTGACAGAGCAATGACATGCACACTGAGAAATACATCTCACTCATCAAGAAATGAGTTGAGGTATGTCATGAGGTGTAAATGTTAACTCTGTTAATATAAAGCATGACTGTTAGTCACACTAAGTGCTTAGGCATATTGGCGTCTGATCAACGTATATCCTCTAGCTACAAGGTGTGCACTAAACTAGAGTGCTCGTAAAATTTGTAGCATGAAAATTTGTTGAACAAATTGTAATATTTGAATATTGATGCAAAAATCAAATTGCTATAACCCTAGACAAAATCATACGACTTCATAAGTGCTTAATCTCAATACTAGTGAATGTAATTCCGAAAGAAGTCAATAAATTTGATTGTGTAAGAGAAAGGGAGGCTAATCAAGATATAACTATGAGGGCTTGGTTCATTTTTATTAAACCGTGACTTTAGATATAAATACATAATTTTATCGACAAACTTAGCATACATCATGTTTAAACCCTGCTGATCAATAAAGTTCATTCATAAGCCCTTATAATGGAAGATTTTAAAAACTTATGTTTTGGATTTATGAGATTGATATCTCCTTGAAAATCTTGTTGAATTCCTTGTGTTGGAACTTAGTGAAATTGCTTTGCTCACTGTCCTTGATTCATCATGACAAGAACTTGTCCTTAATTGCCACTATGGTCTCCTTCTCATTCATCTCATAAGATTCTATTTATTCAAGGGGAGCTTCCTTGTCATATGAATCATGCTGCATAGAAATTTTTAAAGAGGGAGAATTGTGTGCTTGCATTCATACATTTAGGGGGAGTTCTTGCATTTCTTGTTGCATCTACATCTCTGCATTCATACCTCTCCATGATTCTTAGTCTACTTTCCTGCTCAACCTCCTTTTTGCTGTTGGCAAAGGGGGAGAAGTTTTCTGAGTCATTAAGGGAGGAGTTTGAAAAACTTGTGCATTCTAGCATATGGGGTACTTTGATTTCATGAGTCTCACAATTGTATTAATGCAATGACTCATAATATTGCCATCATCAAAAAGGGGGAGATTGTTGTGTCTCTATGATTTTGATGATGTCAATATTCATAAGTCATTCTTTGTTAATGGTATTAATGACTTGCTATTATGTTTAATCAAATGAACATTTGACTTGCTGCTGTGTTTAATCAAATGAATATTTCTGATGGTGATTGCTCTGGAAAAAGTCTTGAAGCATTCTGTTCATCATGGTTTAAGGTCTATGCTTCATTTGCTTTATATGTTCATCTGTCATATGTCCTTGGTGCATTAACAGTAGCTGCATGCCATAGCACGATTGCATTGAGCATATAGTCTGTACACTGCATGCAGAGTCTGCACACTTGATTGATAGTATGTTCGTGAATTCATTCTCAATGTGCACACTTTGTTCTAGTGCATTCTGCATTTCAAACCAGCAAGTCTATACATTGCTTCTAGCATGAACACACACACCAAAGTCTATACATCGGTTGTTTATCACACACATAGTCTGCACATCAAGTCTGTATAGCTCGTGGTCGCCAGACCAAGTCTGTACATCGTCTGCTGCATGCATTACTTCAAGTGTGTACAGCTAGTGCATTCCTTGATATCAAGTCTATACATTGCATGCTACAAAGTCTGCACATCCCGTTTGCACTAAGTCTGTACATTGTCTGTGCATTCACTTGTCTGGTTGCATGAGACACTAAGTCTGTACATGGTCCTGGTGCTCGCAAAGTCTGTACATCGGCCTGGCACTCGCAGAGTCTGTACATCGACTTGGCGCTGGCAAAGTCTATACATTCATGAGCCATGGCTGTACATCGTCTGCTGCATGCCACTTCAAGTCTGTACATGGTCTTGGCACATGCATTCATAAAGTCTATACATCCATCAGTTGATAGTTGGCCAAGTCTATACATTGTAAGACCAAGTCTGTACAACCTTGTACATGCATCGTCTCATGCATCATCTCTCTCAAAGTCTGTACAGCGTTAGCCTACAATGCATCGTCTCTCTAAGTCTGTACAGCCAGCTCTGTCTTACTTAACGTCTCATCAAGTATGTACATAGTTTGGCTGCATGAACGCAAGTCTATACATTCCTTACCTTTACCTACGTTCAGAACACTAAGTCTATACATCGGTAAGGTCTGCACATGGTTGCTTTGAAGCTGCATCAAGTCTATACATTATCTCGCACACACTTTCAAAGTATGTACATCGTTTAGTGCATTACATGCATTCATCAAGAGTCTGTACACTCGGTGTCTGCATCTGATGAATTCCAAGTCTGTACACTGTCATGGTTGCTTTGATACCGTAGCAAGTTTGTACATCCGTGTTCATTGTGCACAGTTCGTGCATCAAGTCTATACATTATCGCCTGCTCGCACAAGTCTGTACATTGCTGTCTCATGCATTCTAAGTCCATACACTATACAGTTGGGCATCGTTCATAACAGCAAGTCTGTACATTATTTTCTCTTGCACCTAAACGTCAAGTCTGTACATCCATTAGCTGATAGCTGAGCAAGTCTATACATTTTTTAGCTCAGTTCGCAGCTGAGTCTGAAGTCTGTACAGCCTGTTCTTCACACAAGTTTGTTCATGCATTATTTCATTAAGTCTATACATTCATTGTTGATCGACTGAAGTAACTCTGTCATTATACAGGCTGATGATTGGGCACGTGATCCGAGATTGGCACCTGGCACGTGATCCTAGGTTATCTAGACAGAGAGGGCACAAGCCCTGCACACGCCCTACATCTGCTACTGCTGATATAAATAGAAGCGATCGAGCAAGAGAGATCAACAGAGCAGAGATCGAGACAGAAGGAGAGAGCAGCAGAGAGTGATAGAAGAAGAGAGCAGCAGAGAGGCAGAGAGCAGAAGAAGAAGAAGAGTGAAGATAGACTGAGAGCTCGTGAAGAAGAAGAAAAAGAGAAAGAGAGATAGAGAGAGGGTTCGTGAAGAAGAAGAAAGAGGAATCATCAGAAGATCTGTTCACTGGCATTTGGATCAAATCCAAGCCAGACTTGCTCCTGCGAGAGCTACATTTTGCATTGCATTTCCAGCTTTCTGATTGCTATATTTTCGTTTCTTGTTTTCTTTTCTTTTACACTTGGCTTGTTGTTCTTCCGATTCTCTAGTGAGGTCGGGGTTCCTCCTGTTGATTCAGGAGAAGGGAGACTTGGAGTCTCCGGTTGCTAGTGATTGGTGTCATTAGCGGTTTCCCTCTGGGTTTCAGAGGAAGAGAGACTTGACTCTGGGTTCCCCTCCGGTTTGGAGGAAGGGAGGATTGGTCCTCCGGTTGCAAGTGACTGGGTGTCACTTGTGGGTTCCCTCTGGTTTAGAGGAAGAGAGACTTCGGTCTCTGGTTTGCTAGTGACTATGTGTCACTAGTGGTTCCCTCCAGTTTGGAGGAAGAGGGGAGGTTGTTCCCCTGGTCAAGCTGTTAGACAGCACCTGTTGCAGACTGAGTCTGCGGTTCTAGCGTTAGCTAGTGGAAGCCTCACTCCGGTTTGGAGTGAGGGGTGGATGTAGGTCTGTGGACCGAACCACCTAAAAAATTATCTGTGCCATGGTTTGGCTTGTACGTTTGCTCCTTGTCTTCTATCTCCCCTTCACAGGTTATACATGGTTGATTTGTTGTGATTTCCTTGGGAGCTTATATGATTGTGAAGTGTTTGTTCTTTCGCTCAGAAGAATTAGAACTCATTTGTGAGTCTGAGCTTATCTATCCACGATTGTGATAAGAGAGCAGTTTAGTTGATTTCTAACTAATTGTCTCTGATTGGTTTTAATCTGGGCATTTTTGAAGAGTGATACATTCACCCCCCTCTGTATCCATCGCACCGATCCTATCAGATACTTGTTCTTGATTGTATGGTGATTTAGTTGTCGATAATCTATCCATAATCTCATCGATCCGTCCTTCTTTTTGACGAATAGCACGGGTGCTCCCCATGGGGAAGTACTTGGCCTGGTGAAACCCTTGTTCAATAACTCCATTAGCTGCTCCTTTAGTTCCTTCAGCTCAACAGGGGACATTCTGTATAGTGCCCTGTAAACAGGACCAGCACTGGAGACAAGGTCGATTGTAAACGACACTTCCCTTTCCGTGGGTAAGTCGGGCAATTCTTATAGAAAAATATCGAGAAAATCCCGAATAACACGGATGTCTTCAAGTTTAACCTTCTTGACTTCCGTGCCAGTCACGAGTGCTATGAAAGCCATGCATCCCTTATTCATAAGTTTACTAGCTCGGAGTGCTGATATAAGAAGTGATTTACTCCGAGGGCTATTGTAAACTAGCTCTGGGAAATCCACAAAAATTACCTTGCCATGCCGGCAATCTGCAGTTGCTTGGTATGTGGATAGCCACTCGACACCTAGTATGACGTCATAACCCTTCATATCTAGGTATATCAGGTCAGCTGGTAAATTACTTCCCTTAATCATCACTTCACAATTTGGATAGTGATAAGTGATATTAGACTCATTCCCAAGAGATGTAGATATGACCAAATCTAATAGTTCATGTTTCTTAGAAAATGAAACAGCAAAGTTCTTATAAACGAATGAATGAGTTGCTCCGGTATCAAATAAAACTTGAGCAGTTTTTGAACAAATAGTGAGAGTACCTTCCACAATTCCACCTTCAGTGGGTTCCATCTCTCGGAGAGCTTGTAGACGGCCTTATTTCTTTACCGGACGCTTCTCGTCTTTGATGTCCTACTCCTTCATCAGTGGGCAGTCTGGGATCCGATGCTCTCGGCTCCCGCATCGAAGACAAGCTCCTAACTTCCTCCAGCATTCCTCGGTCTTATAGCCAGCTTTATCACAATACTTGTAAATTTCCTTTGATGGTGTGGTGGTGGAGAATGGCCTGTCATTCTTCTGAAATTTCTTTGCCTTGGAGGGCTCCCCTCCCATGAAGAACTGCTTCTTGTTGAAGGATTGTTTGAATTTTCCCAAGCTTGTGACGGGTTCCTTCTTGTCTCTTCCTCGGATTCTCTTAGATAATTCGGTGGCGTCTTCCAGCAGTTGAGCACGTCGAACCATCTCCGAATAGACTTGGATATCCATCGGGGCAAGTTGTGTGATATATTGGGGCCGAAGTCCATTGAGAAATCTTCTCACCTTCATCTTTTCCGTACACACCAAGTGAGGTGCATACCTAGATAATCTAGAGAATTGGGCCTCATACTCGGCCACTTTCAAGCCCCATTATTTTAGAATGGCGAATTCTGTGGCCTTCTTTTCCTGGATATGATCAGAGAAGTACTTGTTGTTGAAATGCTCCGTGAATTCATCCCATGTGACATGGTATTCTGACAGTGTTGTTTCTATGGATTCCCACCAGCATCGAGCGTCCCGCTCTAGTTGGAATACGACCAGTAAAACCTTCTCTTCATCCGCGCATTGCATCACACGGAAGATTCGTTCCATCTCCTTTAGCCAATTCTCGGCATCCTCGGGGTCGGACGAACCCGTGAACCTCGGTGGGTTCATGTTACGGAAACTTCGGTGGAGATCTCCCGCTCCACGGTTTGCTCTGCCTTGGGCCACTTGCTGTAGTGCCTGTGTGAGGCCTTGCACAGTGCGCTGCATCTCGCGCCATTGTGCTCCTTCCGCAGCCATGATCTTACAAAAGAGTTAAGTATGATAAAGATCTGGTTTACTTGTAAGGTTGAAAGTCATTGTAGAACTTAACCCATGGCTCTATCCATCTCACTGGGTAAGGTATATCTATCTTTGAACTTGGGTTTTACCTATCCTTGTACTCAAGTTTTTACTTAGATTTCAATTTCTAACCTTTTATTTCTTCTAGTTCCCTAGGTTTAAAAACTTAGGCTCTGATACCACGAAGACTGTCACGTCCCGAGCGCGGAAGATACTCGCATGCGTGACGCGTCTATATAGATCGTGTCATTAGAGCGATAAGAATTTTAACATACAAAATTTCGGAGTGCGCAAATGACTAAAAATCTAATAAATTCCAATAGTCCAAGTGATGTTTATTTGATTAATCAAAGGAAATAAAGATATTCCATGACAAATTTTCAAATTTAGAAAGCCAAACATTAGGCTACACGACTTAACACAAAGTTTATACCACTAACTGACATAACTAGGAATACAAGGTAGACTCAAATAAATTCAAAGACTCGACTAGCTAATGATAAATGCATGGCGTTCTAGCACTCTTCACTCAGCCTCAAACCCATTCTTGTCGCTATCCGAATCACCTGAAAATGTTAGGAAGCAACTGGATGAGTGAATCGCTCAGTAGGAATTACATCTCAAATTCGAGCAATCTTTACGTGAATTACAATTTACATGTATTATCAGTATGGCTATGCATGACGTACGTATAAAAGAATCGGGTATGCAGGTATATCTATACATGATGAACAATAAGAGATCAAGAGCTGTATACAGAGAGTATATCAAGATTTCAAATATTTGACAAGCAGTATTTCAAGAATTATAGATGTGAATGCCACTTCGGGTCTAGCAGGGATTCATGTACGATTACGAATTCAAGTGCGAGTATGTACTCATGTACAAGTATATCTCAGGTACGAGCAAATAAAATTTAATTCAAGCAAGTAAAGTTAAGTATGTATCAGTAGAATTTGCTATTTTAATCAAGCAAGTATTTCACCCTTTCTCGGGCCACAAGTCAAGTATTACCTGTTGCGGGCCACGTAAGTCAAGTCAAGTGAGTAAAAAGAGAGTAGAGTGGAGTGTCTCAAGTCAAACAAGTACTCCGGTGTAATGCTAAACACCGTGATCAATAAACTCCCATGGGCACAAGTACCTTCGGGTGCTCCTCCCAGGACCAGACCGGGCCCTATATGCACAGCATTTCATGTATTACCTTTGACATCCACTCTCATTTATAGCCAATATGGAGTTTCAAGGGTTGTCTTAGTAGGATATACAAGGTAGATTTTTATGGAATAGAATTCAAAGACTCATAATATACAAGAAAATGACTTAGGGTTGCGTCTGTACAACCACGATAGAAATGAGAGGAAAAGTATCAATTTATATACTTTTTCCTAAACAAAAACTCTAGATAACTCTATAGTAAGATTAAACAAAAGTTAGAACATCCCATAAGGGTCATTATGCAATTATATCAGTTTACTATTTATAAATACTATTCATTACTATTCACTTACTATTCATTTACACTATTCACACAAATAACGCCCTTCACTGAGTCGTCATTTTTATGAATGACGACTATTTAAACCGTCGTCATTTCTAAGTTTATGTATATATTAATCGTTTAGTATATTAATCATCCATGTGAAAAATTTAATAAATGTGAATCATGATACCTAATCTAATGCATGAGCATACCGTTAGATTCCTTATATGAATCATTTAATAAATATGTTAAATTATTAATTACTTAAAATTTTAGAAATAGAATTGACGACATTGGTGGTGTCTTTATTTAATTGACGATGTTTACTAAGTCGTCAATTGTTTAATTGACGCCCTAGTCAGGGACGTCATTTTCAATGCCCCTGTGTGTTTAACACGTTAACAGAGGCTGGAATTTAAGGTTTTATGACTGAAAACTAGTTTGATAAAATCCGTGAAAAAGTTCATGAAATCATGCTAAAAAAAATCGTGTTAACAGTATGTAACGAGCTATTAACAGATGTATAACATGGTATTATTCTAGGTCAGGGTAACGAGCTATTAATAAATATAAAAAAAATTTTAAATAAAAAGTGACACTATTCACGTCACTATTCATGTTTAGGACATAACGACTTAGCATATGTCGTTATTTTGAACGGAGATTTTTTTGTATTCACTCTACACTAACTAAAATTATCTATATACCCTTTCTCACTTTCTAAAGTATGTTTATCCTTTAACACTTCATCTATATACCCTTATTTCTTCAAAATAATGATATAATGTAAAAGTTGAAAAATAAAAATTTTTAAATTATGAAAATATGAATTGGCATCTTGTAAAAGTGATTTTTAACCTTTAAAACACTATCTATATAACCTATTTTTTATTTCTTTGGAATAGTGTAATATTAATTTCCTAAGTGATTAAAAATATAAATTGGCATTTCTTAAAATATAATTTGGCATCTTCTAAAGCATCTATTGGTAATTAAATATTTTAAATGGTTAAATCAATAGAATTAGAATATGAGTTCAATAATTAAATATATATATATATATAATTTTTTTTGTATATTTCTATTTTAAAATTCTCGGGTGTTACACCGCCTCTTGTAAAGTCACTACGTGGCGCGGCAAGTAGTCTTGAGCCATAGGTTGGCCCCATATTGCTGTAGAATGACTGGAAATTAGGCGCCCTTAAGGTGTTCGAGATAATTCCCAACCTTTTATTAGGGGTTATATAGACTAGCTAATGGTTCTTGGGGCCCAAGCTTGACTGGGTGGCCGAGTCCATTAGTGTTTGAGTCACTGGGAGGAGGCATGTTGGGGGTGATTCTTGGCCTCGGTGTTGAGTGCCACACGACGTGACACGTTACTATGAGTCCCCTGGTCAGAAAGAGTTACTAAGTGTTGGTGGGCCAATGCCGCATATTGGGTAGTCGGGGGTGGTCCTCACTTGGTGTTGAAGTTGTCGTAAGACACGGCAAGTTGATTCTAGTCCAGAGTAGGGTCCGAGCTACTATAAAGACATTAAACAAATAGCGCACGCAAGGTGTTCGGGAGTGGTCCCACACCTTTAAATCTGAATTTTTCTTAGGAAAAATAGTTGACTATAACAATCACCCATGTAAAAATAGTTTGCTGTCACCCTTAAACACCTATTTGCTACCCTTATCATGTTATTGCTTCCCCTTAAACACCTATTTATCACACCAAGCATTTATCACCCACTTAAAATAGTTGTCACTCTTAAACACCTATTTGTCACCCTTAGATTTTGGATGAAATATCATTATGCTACAAATCCTAATTCATTTTTTAATAACAAATATAAATAATAAAAAAATCTATGATGAAATAATTTTGTCTTAAATTTGTTAGAAATTTTAGATGGATTTTGAGATGAAACATGATTTCGTCACAAATATTTTAACATTTTTTTAAAAATAAATGTTGTTACTGAAGAGACGTAATCTCGCGTTGATCCTGAGCCGTGAGATCCGGGAAGAATCTTTTGATCATAGTCACCACGTCTGTATGAATCTGCAAGGTAGGAAACAGATAAGAGGTGCCTAGGGGGGATCCCTCGGGTAAACCCTCTGATGCTTAAGTAAGCAAGTGCGATAGAGCGTAAAGGCAAAGAGAGAGAGGGTAGGAGAAAGAGGGCGCAAGATTATTCTCCACCAAAAAGTGTGGTGATTTTCTCTCAGGACCATTGCCTCACCTTCTCGGAGGGTTTCCCTGGGATTTATATAGCAATCCGTTTAACATAATAGTCCAGGGAGCTGAGGGGGCTTCGGGGGGGTTACATCCATGTAGTGGGCTCCTTTATGGCGCAAGGACTTTTGCCCTCCCCTACCCTTTGGGGTTCCTTGCTCCTTCTGGATGTGTAACGGACGCCAGGATGAGCTTCCGATAGTCGGCCCGAGCCAGAGGTGATCGTTCGTGATTTTGTCTCCAACGATGAGTGTATAGCTCGGTTTGGCCACATCGGGTCCCCGCAAGGGATCTCTCGATTGTTCTGTCGCTCGGACTTCCGGACCTGAGGGCCGCCTAGGAAGTGCTGCTCCGAGTGAGTTTTTGGGCTTGAAGTAAGTGGGCCCAAAATGGGGCTGTCACTTTGGGGAGCTGGGTCTAGTTTTGTCAAATTGGACCTAGTTGGGCCGTGCTCTCGGATGGTCGATTTTCCCCCTCTCCACTTGTCCCCCTCCTACTCCCGAGCCAAGATTGGGCTCGGATGAGTAGTAGTTATGGGGATGACGTTGGTGGCTCAGTTGGTTGGGAAATTATCTCCGATCAGGGGCCACTTAATGCGGCTATCCTGGGAGTTTGCCTGTAATGATGACTTCTTTTGAGTCGATGCGGGGAACCCCCTCCTTGGGTTCTGGAACGTCGCGCCGTTTCCCGCCAAGTCCACGGGGAGATAAATATTGCGCGTGCTTGCGTTCCAAACCACCTTTGTTTAGAGTTTTCTTTTTCCACCGCATCAGTATCTCGGACGGGCTCATGCGCCACGAGAGAGATCGGGAAGAGCAGCGTCTAGCGGAGGCCTTTGCGGAGCTAGCGGAGATTACGGTGGCGGTGATTTGCTAGCTTCTGCCTCCTCCAGAATCGTCTGATTTGCCGCTTTCTTCCTCTTCTTCCAGTTCCTCTCTTTCTGCAATGGTGGAGCAATATCCTTTGCCCGAGATGCGCGAAGCTAGGCCTGGCACGGAAAGTTTGGTGCCGTAGCCCGAGCATCCTATGCGCAGTGAGCTGGGTGAGGCGGAAGTAAGTAGAATGGAGAAGCGGTATGGGCTGTCGTGGAAGTATTTCTTCTCTCGGCCGCAGCCTCATGAATCCAGCTTGTCCTATCATCCGGGCCACTTCTGTACTTTTCTTTTGGCTTGGAAGAGTGGGTCCCGCCTACCTCTTCACCATTTTGTTGTACGAATGCTTCAGTTTTACCGACTGGCTCCTGTCCAGTTGGTCTCCAACTCGTATACTTTTATCTTTTCTTTCATCTTTCTCTGCCGCTCGTGCGGGCTCCGCACTTCTTTGGAGCTTTTCAATTCTTTCTTCGAGTTGAAGGAGTAGACCCATGTGGGTAAAGGTTTCTTCTACCTTCAGGCGAGGAGGGGAAGGAGCTGCGTGTCTCTTTCCGCCAAAGATTCTTCTCACAAGGGGTGGAAGACCCAATTTTTTTGGGTGGGTTCATCTGTGGAGGACGCCCCTTGGGATTTCCCGACTGCTGTTAATTTCCATCCATCCATTCCTCCGAAGTAAGCGGCGATTTCTCCAGAACTGGAGGAGGATATTAGGGTTCTTTAGGAGAATCGCCGGTCGACTGTCGAGTTGATGACCGTGGCCAATATCAAGGACTATCCTTCCTGGCCGTTGTCGTCTCACAGTAAGAACCTTGGGGTCTTGCGTCGCCACTTCCAAGTCGAGCAGGTAGACTCTCTTCTTTTTCGCTGCTCAGACTCGAGGCGAACGAATGACGAGGGGGAACAACCGTTGGAGCAAGAGATCGTTGGCCTGGAGGAGACACCTGCTCCGAGTGAACCCCAAGCTTCTAGGGACCCTTCCTGCGCGCGAAACCAGGGCAAGCAGATTGCTTGGGGAGATGCCTCCGAGCGCCGTGGGGCCAAGCGCAAGGATCTGGGGGAGCGGATGCTCTTGTCGTCGATGAAGGCTCAGACTGCTAAGAAGAAGCGGTTGAAGAAGGCGGGGGTCTCTCGTCCAGCCGAGGAGCATGCTCGCCCGACCGAGGGGCGCGCCCGCTAGGTCAATGAGCGTCTAGCCGAGGAAGTCCGTTGCAAGGATCCCCTGCCCATCGGGCTAGAGGTGGCTGCCACTGATGGGGGAGGTGTTGTCGAACCTGATAGGGCACAGATCGAGGCGACGGCCTCTGAGTTCCCGACCAAAGTTGGTTGAGCGCGGGACGAGGTGACACCCCAGTCTGTGTCGCGCGTGGTTGCCCCAGAAGCGGGGATGCTCAGGGGAGATGTTTCGGTCCCGGCTCTTCCGGAGAGGGTTCCTCCTCCTTCGGTGGGCGCACCTATCGTCCGGGCTTCTCTGTATCAATGGTGCCGATTCTTGGTGCCTTCGGTGAATCGGGAATAAATCAGGTGTGGCCCCCTTCTTTACTCTTTGAGAGGGTCATGGAGGGCGATTTGATCATGACCCAACTGGGGGCCGAGATAACAGATTTCTTTGCTCGGCGGGACAGTGAGGAGAGGTCCCTTTCTCGGGCTCATGCTGAGTCTGATCGGAAGATCAGCCAATTGACTTTCGAGCTTGAAGTTTCTCGACGGGAGGCCACCTCGTTTTGAGCTCAGCTCCGGTCGAGCCAAGAGGAGGCTCGGACGCTGGTCGACCAACTGGCTCAAGCTCATTATATGGCCGACGTGAAGGGCGAGCTCCTAGAAGAGGAGCGTCAGTCTCAGGTCGAGCGCTCCGAGCAGTGGAGGGCCGAGCGGGAGGAGCTTAGCAACAAGGTCCAGGGGGCCGAGCAAGTGCGGGAGGAAGTTGAGGCCGCGTAGACTGAAGCTGAGGCGAAGCTGTCCGAGACTGAGAGGAAGTTGCTCGAGGCCGAGCAGAGAATAGCCAAGCTTGAGAAGGAGGATGAGCGAGCTGAGGCGGGGACGATCGAGTGATACAAAAGCTCGGAGGGCTATCGCGTAGCTCTCGAGGAGGCCACCTTCTCGTATTATGAGCCAGGCTATCGTCGGGGGCTACAGAAGGGGTTTGCCCAAGGTTACCATCGACCGGTCATTGAGGCCCAGCAGCAGGTGACCGACGAGCTTATTTTTCCTTTCGGGCAGCATTACGACTCGAATGCGGAGACTACAGATTCTTCCTCTTCGACGTCGAGTAAAGGAGGTAGTGAGGATGCCTACAGCTCGGCAGAGGGATCGCCAACTCTGGTCACCTCTAGAGGGCACGCAGTCAAGACAGTTCCCACACAAGTGGGGTCAGTGTCTGGATCGACCGTCACCGAGGGTACCGGGGGAGGATCCCTTGGCGCTGAGGATCCCTCAACTACCGGTCCTCAAGAAAGACCGCGGGGCTCTCAGAGTCCCCCTATTTCCATAGACTAGAAGGATTTTTTTTTTACGTGCAAGGTTGGCCCTTGCGATATGTAATGGCAGTAATATTTAATACAGAATTGACTGTTTCTTACCACTTTTGATGTGATTTGGCCACCGTATCTGCAGTTGCTAAAATGGTGGGCCTTTTATTTGCGGATATCTCGCGTGTGGCGACTGTCGCAGCACTGGCGCCTTTCCTACTTTCGATACCTTGCATGACTTGCTATTTTGTGCGTCCCAGGGGAGAAGTCATCGGAGGGAGAGGAACTACCCCTTGGGGAAGGGTTGCCACCTTTCGCATTTTTTCGAGGGGAGGATCATTTATGGCAAGCATTCCCCCTGCCAACCTATAAGAAAGGTCCCGGAGGGCGCCTCCACTCTTCTTCAACGCTTAAGACTTTTATTGCAGTTCTTCCTCTTTCTCCCTTCTCGCGAAGTGCTTGTCTCTGTGCTGGGAAGTTATCAACGAAATATGGAAGGTGATATATGTGGAAGACGATGATCCTAGTGGTCGCCACAGGTGCTCGTGCTTCTTCGGCATGAAAGAAGGGATAGCGATGGGTAGGCGACATGCAAGAACGGACAGCGCATAACAGGGCGCCTGTTCCCGACCGTTGGACCGCCGCCACCATCTTTGGAGGAAGGTAGAAGCGGAGGGAGGTTCGAGGAAATAGGGCATCCGGCACAACGGCCTCGCCCTACTCCTTCCTCACCTCGGCCCGCTTCTCCCTCCTCTTCCATCCCCGCCGTCCTCTTTCTCCCTCTTCTGCTCTTCAACCAATTTCCTCCCTCACCTTTCACTCTTTGGAGGATGCATTTATCCTTGCTCGCACCACTTGAGGGTGCTTGCTTTCTGTTTGGCTTCTGTCCTCCTTCCAAAGAGTTGGCAGAGGAGGCCTTCTCTTGTTTTCCTTCTTTTCCTTCCTCTAATACCTCTCTTCTTCTTTTTTTGTTTCTGAGTTTATCGAGCAAACGAGGTTAGCTGCCCCATTATCTGAGCCAACTTCTACACTGGGTAGAGTCAATGGCTCGGTCCGGGGGTGCCAACCATGTCCGCTCCGAGTCATCAGCTTGTGTTGTAGTATCAGTGGATGTAATTTTTGCTTTTGATATGTGCTGTATTAGCTATGCCCTATTTGATGTATGAAGAGACATTAATGAAAGGAAAATTGTTTCCATTTATTGCCTACATGTCTGTGAAAAGCTCAAAAGTAGAACTTTCGTAATGTTGTTGCGTTCCACGTCCGGGGGATAGGCACTCTCCATGGTAGACAATCGGTACGCCCCCTTCCCGAGCGCCTCGACCACTCGGTAGGGACCTTCCCAATTAAGGGCCAGCTTCCCCACCGCCTCCAGTGGTTGAGAGGCTTCGACTTTTCTTAGGACGAAGTCTCCTGGATGGAAAAGTCTGTCCCGAACTCTCGCGTTGTAATATCGAGTAAGGCGCCGCTGATATTCCATGGCTCGGATGCTCGCGATCTCTCTTATCTCGCTTGCCATATCGAGGTTTTCTAGCAGTTTTTGCTCATTTGACGGGTGAGAAGTTGATGACTCGGAGAGATGGGCTACCAACCTCCAAAGGAATCACGACATCCGTGCCGTACACCATCTCAAAAGGAGTCTCACCGGTGGTGATTCTTGGAGTAGTTCGGTGTGACCATAGCACGCTCGATAATTCCTCAACCCAGTTACCCTTGTGATGCGGCGGCGACGTAGGAATGGATTGACGGCACTCAGATATCACGAACAGGACAGGAACGGATAACTTGCTATCTCACATAGCTCGGCCTCACGTCGGACGGTCTCGCACCAGGCTACATTCAAATCTCACAAGGGAGAAAGGAGGGAAGGAAATGCAAGAGGGGAGAGCTCTTACACACAAACAAGCTTTCATTCAATTCATTTCATTCATACGTAACACACAAGCATTGGCCTCCTTATATAGGAAAAAAGCCATAGCAATAATACCCTCACACTTATACTAATTGTGTTTATACCCTAGCCTAACAAGACAAAACCCACCCACCTAACTTTGACTAGTGGGTTTTAATCAAATAAAATACAAAAATTACACACATGTTATTTGACTTAGACTAGCATAATAAGATGAAAGAAAAAAATACATGTAGGGATACATGTATACATACACAAAAATACATATACTCAATACGCAATATACTACCGTAGCCATAAGCCGAGTCTTCAGGAAGGATCTCCGAGCCATAAGTTCGGTGGAGTCGGGGCGGTGCGGCGTCGACTCCGAGTAGTGGGCCCGGTAGTGGACCCGGTGTCCCCACCAACCCTCCCGGGGCGGCTGGAACTTGACTCCGTCGAGTAAGGGGGGCACTGCTGTGGTAGTGCTCCAGCAGATCGGGATCGAGACACTGGAGATCTTCCCGACTGATCCAAGAATCATCAGAAGGTGGGCGGTCCAGCCTGCATACAAGGTAGCGCTGGTACACCCTGCTCCGTATAGTGGTCACCTGCTCATCCAGTATCCTCTCAATGTGCTCGCGCGGAACTCTCGAGGCTGTGGGACGCACAGGGGTGGGCTCACTCTCAATGGGAGGAGAAGGCTCGAAAGGGTCACTAGGAATCGCTGTGGGTTCCTTGTAGGCCACTAGGTCTGCCACATTAAAAGTCGAGCTAATCCCATATTCGGGAGGTAAGTCCACAACATACGCATTGGAGCCAATCTTCCGCAGAATTGGGAATGGTCCATCACTACGGGCTTGTAACTTCTTAAGGGATCCCAAAGGGAGTAGTTTGGGTCGAACCCGTACTATAACCATGTCGCCTTCTTGGAATTTATGGTGACGCCTATGCGAATCAGCCAATTTTTTATAAGTCTCATTACTGAGGTTGATTTGCTTGCTAATTGACTCATGCAGACTTTTGACATGATGTGCAAACTCCTCAGCTGACTTGGATATCCTAGACTCGAGGGGAAGGGGAATGAGATCCACAGGTTTCCTAGGTTTGTATCCATGCACGACCTCAAATGGACTCATACCTATGGACCAATTGACCGAACTGTTGTATGCAAATTCGGCTCTAGGCAAAAGAAGATTTCAAGTGTCAGAATGTTCCCCTACAAGACACCTCAACAGATTCCCTAAACTCTTATTGACGGCCTCAGTTTGCCTATCAGTTTGGGGGTGATAGGCAGTGGAAAACTTCAGTTTGGTGCCAACTAGGTGCCAAAGTGTCTTCCAAAAATAGCTAGTGAACCGGACATCTCGGTCAGACACGATGGTTTGGGGGAGACCATGCAAACGCACTACTTCATCAAAGAATAAATGGGCTACTCTAGATGCATCAGATGTTTTGGAATATGCAATGAAGTGGGCCATCTTAGAGAACCTATCAACGACAACAAAGATGGAATCATGCTTGTGAGCAATGCGTGGTAACCCAAGGATAAAATCCATGCTCACATCAACTCATGGTCGATCAGGAACAGGGAGAGGAGTGTAGAGACCAGTGTTCTGTTTGACCTGTTTGGCCATCGTGCATGTCCTAACTGGGCTACAATCTTGGCCACATCTCTCTTCAGGCCAGGCCAATAGAAGTGCTCCTCCACAGGATGGATGGTCTTGTTGCGGCCAAAGTGACCAACAAGACCTCCAGCATGCATTTCCCAAATCAGGAAGTCCCGAACAGAAGTCCTCGGGACACAGAGTTGCTTCTCTCGAAATAGAAAATCATCCTGGAGTAGATAGTCAGAAAATGCTATCGAGGGTCCAGCAGATAGAGCAGAGTAGGCAGGGCCAAAATCATGACTCTCTCCATAGCGTTCCTTCATGCGGTCAAATCCGGTGACCTCTACCCGAAGAGTGGAAAGAAGGGAGGCCCTTCGACTCAAGACGTCGGCCACCTTATTTTCCTTTCCAGCCTTATGTTTTAGAACAAATGTGAAAGACTGGAGGATTTCTACCCACCGACCATGCCTAGGGTTTAAGCTCTTCTGAGAGCTAAGGAATTTCAGAGCCTCGTGGTCCGAGTATAAGACAAACTCTTGTGGTAAGAGATAGTGTCTCCAGTGTTTTAGGGCTTGGACCATGGCATAAAACTCCTTATCGTATGTGGAGTATCGAAGCTTTGCATCAGAAAGCTTCTCACTGAAATAAGTCACAGGGTGGCTCTCCTGGCTAAGCACTCCACCTATTCCTATGCCAGATGCATCACAGGAAATCTCAAAGACTTTGGAAAAGTCTGGTAGGCGGAGGACAGGGGCTTTGGTCATAAGCTCCTTTATGGCAAGAAAAGCCTGGGAGGCGGCTTTAGTCCACGCAAAATTCCCTTTACAGATGCAATCCGTAATGGGTGCCATAATGGTGCTAAATCCCTGTATGAAGCGTATGTAGAAGGTGGCTAGCCCGTGGAAACTTCAAACATCATGGACATTATGGGGCTCTGGCCAGTCTACTATGGCTCGGACCTTGGATTGGTCCACAGACACTCCATGACTTGAAACCACAAATCCGAGAAAAGTGACCCGGTCTGTCATGAATTCACATTTAGCAAGGTTGACAAACAGGGTTTTTCTCCTCAAAGTCTCGCAAACTTCCCTCAAATGGTGGATGTGATCCTGAGGGTTGTGGCTATAGATGAGAATGTCGTCAAAGTAGACGACAACAAAGCGACCAATGAGAGGATGAAGGGTTTCTGTCATAAGCCTCATGAAAGTGCTGGGGGCGTTGGATAGCCCAAACGGCATGACAAGCCACTCATACAGACCTTCTTTTGTTTTGAAGGCTGTCTTCCACTCATCCCCTGGTCGAATCCAGACCTGGTGGTAGCCACTTTTCAAGTCAATCTTCAAAAAGATGGTGGCTCCACTCATCATGTCAAGCATGTCATCAAGACGGGGAATGAGAAATCTATACTTGACGGTGATTTTGTTGATGGCGCGGCTATCAACACACATCCGCCAGGTGCCATCCTTCTTGGGTGTGAGCAAGGCAGGGACAACACATGGGCTCTTGCTCACCCTAAGGAAACCCTTTTGGATAAGGTCCTCGACAATCCTTTGGAGCTCAGCATGCTCCTTTGGGTTCAATCGGTAATGGGGAAGGTTGGGTAGGGTGGACCCAGGGACAAGATCAATAGCGTGTTGAATGTCACGCATGGGAGGGAGTCTAGAGGGCAAGTCTTCTGAAAAAATATCTGGAAAGTCCTGCAAAATTGCCTGGACTTCAGGTGGGACAGAGACTCGGGACTCCTCGGGGGTGATGGTGACAACAACTGTAACGACCCAAGAATCCGATTACCGGGAAGGCCCGATAACACGAGACTCGCACCACCGCCCACGAGCCGGGAGGGCTCGGAAGGGCTAAAAGGAGTGTGGAGGCACAAAGAAATAGGAAATAAAGCAGGACCATTCAGTAATTAACAGAAATAAATAAACAACTACAACAGAGTCCAGTCCAACAGAGAGTACAGTCTAAAGCAGTAAAACGTACCACATGCCAAGTGAACACTCGGCCCGACAAGCTGGCCACTGAGAACCTCCGCTCCGCACCCTCGAACCACGAGGAAGAACCGCTACACCTGAAAAGTAAGGAATGAGTCTCCAAAACAGAGACTCAGCAGGGATCCCGCAGAACCCCAACCGGAAACAACGGCGGTAGCGGAAAGGAGAGCTACAACTACAACAGGAACAGCAAACCGGTGGCCGGTCAAAAACTCTGCACTACAGCTACTCCTACTGTGCCAGAAGGCACACTTCGATCATGCAGTCGAAGCTACCGAACCACGCTAGGACCACCTACTGAAGTAAGAACACACGGCAACCACGCCGTAGCGGCCTGTCCCCCGGACAGAGCCGACCTGGACACGCTATCCAAGGTGCAACCCCGACCATCCGATCGCGGGTACCGCACAACAAGACGTAACCTCGGTAAAGCCACTAGCACTAGTCTCATAGCGCGAAAACCGACACACGTGCCACGGTGAGACAACCGAACTCAACGGTCAACACGACCGAAAACCCGAAGGTCAAAGTCACGGAAACTGACAGTCTATCACTCCCAACTCGACAGGAGTACCTCCCACTAGAAGCACAGTCGGTAGCGTCCCCTGACGACTTACACCGCACCGCAGGTGAACTGCCTGACGTGGTAGCGCCTACCAAAGGCAAGAACACCGTACAAGTAACCACAAACAAGTGACTAGCTGGGGTCACGCCCGTCGACGTGGGTCCACTGTCCCCAACCACGTGTGCACACATAGACCACGCATCCTAGGTCTGGCCCTCTGACCAGTTTTCCCCTGTAGCCGGACTCTGGCTACCGACAAGGGGCCAACGGTAACCGGTCCACAAACCGTCTCAAAAGGTGGGTGCCCGTACACCAATCCTAGGTGAGACCAGCACCTCGTACTGGTGGGCTACGACTAGTGGAGGGTCACTGAAGGAGTAGACTCTCAACGGAAAACAACGTCCGAATACGACGACGTACGGGGACCACCCCACGTACCGGCCCCGTCGCACGGTGACCACAGTCGGAGAAGAAACAGGACTCGCAGTCCACGGCCACGCACGCACCCTGTGCGAGAGTCGAGAAAACTCAAGTGGCGCTAAGCCACTGGGCTCTGGGCAGTCCTCCAGACGCACTACACCCAACGGTCCTTGAGTCACAAGACTCGGGGTCAAGACCGTTGTACGCAACAGCACAAGGCCGTCAATCTAGTCCAATCTCTAGGTCTAAAACCACGGTAGCACGAGTACCGAGATAGCTCACGAGCCGTCAAGACCACTCCCTCGGGAAGGGAACGCAAGGGACTAAGGCCACCCACACGGGCCACACGAAAAATACAGAAGCACGATTCCCAAGGCAGCACACAAGCCACCACGACGATTTCCCATCTTGTAGCAAGCGGGAAACCTCCAGCCCCAAGCCGGATAACTGGACTCGCAGTCCAAGGCCAAGCACATGGCCCACATGGGTATCGCCTTCCAAAGAAAACCCACGACATGCGGGGGAGACCCCACAGCACACCCACCGATACACGGTGACTCGATCTTGCGTAACGCGAAAGCCCGGAACACGTGGGGTCACCCGGACCCACCACACCTACGGGCACGCTAATCGAGGTAACACGGTCCCTCCCGACACCCCAAAAATATGGACACAGAACCCATGGGGTGTCCTGGATACTCACGAGACCTAAAGTCAACCACTGGGTCACAACCGGGTTGACCGGAGGTCAAAACAGCGCAAACAGGAACCAGAACGTGGTAGTGGTCACCTGGTGACCGCGACCAGATAGTGGTCGACCGGGGACCGCGACCAGATGGTAGCGGTCGACCAGAGACCGCGACCATGCTGTCACGGTCACCTCACGACCGCAACAAGCCACGCGTAATCGCCCGAGGACCGCGACCAGATAGTAGCGGTCATCCCATGACCGCGACTAGACCAAAGCTGTCTATCGCACGACCGCGACGCTCGAAGGCCTCTTCGACCAAAACACAAAGGATGAACGCGGTTCTCCCAAGACCGCGACCAATGAACGCGGTTTCTGGTGGACCGCGACCATTTCGGAAAATCGAGAACGGCAGGAAAACCCCAAAAATCCACGCCACGCCCCCAAACATCCACGGATGAGGGGGAAAACATAGGGGAAGCCCCCAAATAACCCCTAGCATGCATCTACGGCCTCGGATCGGCCAGAAACGTAATGAAACGGGAGATCGGCCCACAAGCCCTAAAACATGGATTTTACCCAAATCACCCCGTTTGGCCCGCTCGGCTCACCGTAGCCTACGAAACTTGCGGGAAAGGAAGTGCAGGAGCTGGGGGTCCATCACCCTACCTCCACCGAAGATTTCGCGCACCGTGGACGCCGATCCACGAAGAAAATGACGTTGAAGTCTCGCCGTTCCACGAACCCACGGCCGAGCTTCATCGCGCCCTCAAGCCTCGATCCTCAACCCATCCTCGCCATCCTCCTCGCCCGCGTCGCCCCGCCTCGGTCCGTCGGCCGCCGGAGAGGAGAGAGTGAGAGGAGAGAGCGTGAGAAGAGAGAGGGAGAGAAGAGAGAAATGAGAGGAAGAGAGAGGGTGGGGGGGTATAAATAGGAAAATCCAAAAATTTAAAAAAATCCAAAAAAATAGAAAATCACACCCTCGCGATCCTCGGAACGCACCGATCGCAACGGTGCCACTCGCGCCCAGGTGAACGGCCTGGTTCACCCATAACGAGGTTCCGAAAGAAAAGCCGAAACCCACGCCGGGAATGGGAAAACACACGCGGAAAAAGCCGCGGAACGCCTCCGGGCCTCCGAAACGACTCCGGATCGCGCCGATCCGAACACGAAAGATGTCCGAAACAAAATTTTGGACACAACGGAGTCAGACACTCTGAGAAACCAGATCCGGGACTGATGTGACACCACCTTGGGGTGATGACCACAAGATAATATGACCCTTGGACCGAAGGTTGCAAGCAAGTAAATTGGCGATGATACCACTCGAGCGGCTCACTCGCTTGGTGCACACTTGTGCCCGTGGGCAACTAAACGATAATGGAGAGGGTCCGGGGTGGGACAATGATGCTCCGGTGCTTGGCAAGCTTGGGGAGAACCCCAATTGGGCCAGGGATGCCCACTCACGGGTGGCCGTCACACCATGGGTGTGGGTTGAAATGGCTCGCTCACAACTCGCCCGCGATGGACACTCACGTGTTCGGCAATTTGGGCCGGGCCCTCGCTCTCCGTCCGACGCAACAAAGCAAGAATACTAAGCTAAGCAAGTGATATTGACCAGCAAGGAAAGGGTGACCGAGGCTCACCTAGCCGGCGTGAAGACGCCAACTCCGGCCGAAGACGGGGGCGAGCGGGGAGGCAAGGGTTTGCGCCCGCAAGTCGCGTCGGTGTCGCTTCAAATCTGTGAAAATATTATTACATGAACTACACCTCTCGCAGGAGGGGGGCTCTTGGGGTGGGGGTTAGACTTAATACAACCAAGATTACCTCCACGCAGGGAGGGGCCTTCAGTCGGCCAAGCGGGGTGGGGAAATTATGAAGAGAACGCCGACTCTCCAAGCTTCGCCGGTTCTTCCACTCTTCAGTTTTACTGAACAGGTTGTCGATGAAGATGCTTCCACGGACTCAACCGAGCTCCAAATTTGATGAAACCAGTGCCAAAAGTTCCCCAGCTGACCGAGGATAATGCTTGAGTTTTTTGGGAAGCTCTGGAACTCGGGGCTGATCGGACTGGTGACTGGAGCATGATAGCAACACTCTGCCTCTGACTGATGTAGAACTGATACAGTGGATTGCAGAAGGCACTGCAGTCGCTCCCGAACTCCAAATCGAACGAAACTAGCGGTGGCGCGATCTTGGTCGGAGTAGCTTCGAGAAAAAATTGACGGGGCCACAATCCGAGGTCGGAGAGGAGAATGGTGGCCAGAGAAGTGAAGACAGGTCGAACCTGGACCTGCAGGGGGCAGACTGCACACTCCGGCGAAGAAATTCAGAACAAATAGCTCGGGCAGGCGATTGGCATCGTTCCTTCTGCTACAGATGGAGGACTAGACGAATAATAATTTTGTAGAAGGAAGCGTGATCGAATTCCTCCAAGGTCGGCCGCAGAACAGCTTCCAAGATCGCTCTGGTCTTCAGTCTGGGACAGATTGCGCAGTCATTGAAGATGACGTTCCTCCGGACAGCTCCGAACTCGGATGCCTGCGAGACCACCACCTTGGAAAGCTAACTCGCAGACGATTCCAGCAATGTAGGCCTTTCCATCTGAATCTTTGAGATATGGTCGTGGCTGCCTCTGCAAGTCACTACTTTTCTGAAACCTGCAACAGGGACAGAATAGGTGGAGGAGAGGGTGTGGGGAAGGGCATGAACAAGGGGTTATTTGGTGGATGGGGAAGGGGGGGTGCGACCTTGGGTGGTTAGGGAGGTGGGAGATGAAAGGGCACAGCCCAAGGGAGAGGGAAATTCAAAATTTGGCCTAGGGAAGGGCTCTTTCAGTCTTGGGGAGAGGGAAGGTTGCTTGGGAGAGTGGAAAGGTGCCTAGGAGAAGGGGTTTCCACCTAGGGGTTGGAGGGGGAATTGAATGAGTGCATGGGGAAGGGGCCTTAATGAGGGGTGAATGGGGAGGAGAGAGAATGAATTTTGAAATTGGGGTGGGGAGGAGAGAGAGAGGGGGCACAACCCACTTAGAGAGAGTGATAGTAAGAGAGAGAGAGAGGGAGATATTGAGAGGGATCTAGAAGGTGTGGAAATTTTCTGGATTCAATATTCAAGCATAATTGTTACAAATGAGAGAGGGGTGGGGCTATTTATAGACCCCACACTTTTCCTAAGACCAAACTGACCCTGACAAACTAACTAATGACCAAACAGTCCAAGGGAGGGGTGCCCCTGGGCCTAGCCCAATGAATTGGACCCATTAACCTATCAAACCAACATAATGACTTCAAGACTTAGGAAAATGACTTTCTAACCTAGGTACATGACTCAATAAAGGGAAAATTACACGTTTAAGACTCAAATAAAAATAAGAAAATTACATGACTCGACTCACAAACACATGAGGAACATAATGGCGTACACCGACGATCAATCCGAGCTTCAGAAAATGTGGAGGGGCAAGGGATGTCCCCATCATACCCCCGGGGTGGGGAAAACTCGACCCTGTCGAGTATGGGTCCACCGGGGAAGTAGCATCCCAAACGCAGTTCCGGGCGAACCTTGTTCTCCAAACTCGACCCATGTCCATAGCTGAGGAACGGTGCTTCCACTCGACAAAGTGGCTCGGACACACCCTTAGGCTGGCGAAGAGATCTTGCTTTGCTTAGTATTGCCGCCATGTGCTGACGTCGGGCTCTCGGGCTAGTTTGTGGTGGCACTCTGAGGGTGTCTCTCACAAGGATAGGTGTAGGCTCAAGACACTCACTAGGATCCACAGCGGTACCCTTAGAGGGTGCCGGATCCGCCACGTGGGAAGTGAGATGAATCCCAAAACCCATTGGTAAGTTCAACCCGTAAGTCGGGTGCCAAGGCCACTCGGAACTTGGCAAGGTCCAAGTCCTCGTGCCCTCAAATTGGAGGTGACCCTAGGGTAGAGCCACTCCAAAATCATCATCATCATCAAGTCGCCAACGTGGAATTTCAAGTGGCGCTCACGAGTTTTTGCCCGCTTTTTGTAATTCTCACCGCTTTTTGCTTGATGCATGTTTTGATGCATATGCTATGTACTAAGATGCGGTGTGAGTGAGTAGTGCGTGGTATGCAAAGGTGGTCCAGGGCAACCACATATAGACCTATCATGCATTGATGTTATGAAGACTTTGAATGTCTTGGGAGGACCAGGGCATCCATAGGTGTCCCTTTCATGTGTGAGTGTGATGAGTGCCGGGGGACCCGGACATCCATGAATGCTCCTAACATGCTTGAGATTTATGATGAATGATGGTGGACCATTACAACCAAATATTGACCACTCATGTTTTCTTCTTGACATGTGGGTGATATGAATGAATGGACCCGACTTTCTAATCATGTCGAGTGGGGTGGTATGCCTAAGCACATGCATTTCAATCCTAGTGATGACTTCTATGTGCATAGGTGTGGGGTGGCCGTTGAGCTTCCATTCGTATGAGTCAAAGGGATCTAAGAAGGGAGACATCATGGAGTGGGGCCATCTATCAATCCCATTGTGTATGTTGCCTATGGTTAAGGCTTCTTTGGTGTAACCCAATTCTAGGAAGGGAAGGTTTTGGGTTATCATGGGTGGTAAGGGTAGGGTAAGGTGGGTGGTGAATAAGGTGAGTGGGTTACATTGAGATCTAGGCTCTCATAGAAAAGGGTCAAAGGGATCATGGTAAGGGTCACCTTGGTAGGGGTACTCCATGCTCTCAAGGTCCTCGAATGGTGAGTCATCCTCCTCAATAATTGGGCCAAGGTTGCTAATGGGTTGACCGATCAAAGCACTTGGGATCTTAATGGTTGGGGAGTAGACTAGGATAGGTTCTTCCTCCATGGGAAGAAGGAGGATGATCTCACTAGTAACTTGGCCATTAGTGTAGATGGAAGTGATGGAGCCAATGGAGGGATATGCTAGGCTAATGGTGTTAGTTTCGGACGGCCTCAAGGCTAGCATATTGGTCAAGTGAATTTGCCAATGTAGGTAGTTCACTAAGTCTCCCAAATCTTCCACACAATAGGAAGTTTGATAAGTGACATGTGGCTGAATGGTAATGATTTGGGATTGATATCCCATGGGTAGGTGGCATGGTTGTGAACTAGGAATGGTGAGACCTTTCTTGAGCCATTGGAGTATGGACTTATCTATGGTGAGGTTGGGTGTCTCTAGAGGAGCTAGGCTAGAGGTGTGTGAGTTGTTTGGCCTTTGGATTTCCTCTATGTTGGGAGGTGAATTCGGATGGGCATCCTTCTCCACTTGGGTAGGTGTGTGGGTAGCAACTTCTATTGCTAATGGAGTAGGGGGATCTATGGTGGGTGGTTTGGTGATAGCTAGCGTATGACACACCGGGGGTGGTGAACAAGCATGGGCTTGGGTTGGGATAGGAAGGGGAAGTAGAGGAGGCCTAGGTTGGGGAAAGATTGGTGTAGGAAGTTGGAGGTGGGTTGGGTGAGGGGTTTTGGGTAGATTTGTTTTGGGAGATGTGTCCCTTTTTGGGGACGATGGTGGGTTTGTGGTGGTGGTCAAGGGGGCTTGTGGGGTACGGGTTTGGTGAGGGGTTTTGGGTTTGGGGGTGGTGGCCATTATGGGCCTAGGTGGACGGGTGGACGCGGTGTCCACTTGGTTTTTAATGGTGAGGGTTGGATAAGTGGTGGTCACCATGGAGGGAATTGGGTCGGTTAGGGGTCTCTTGTCCTTGGGATCGTTTGGGGAGGAAGTGGGGGCTAAAGGGGCTTGACTAGTGTAGGTTAGGGAAGGGGGGTTTGGTTGGGGTGTGGGGGCCCTCATGGGGTTAGGTGGGGAGGTGGAGGCCTTGGACACTTGGGTTCTAGTGGTAAGGGTTTGGACGGGTGGGGTTGGAGGAGTGGGAGTGCTCCTCGAGTTTTGGTAACCCGGGTAGGAGGGAGGAGGTCGGGGAGTGTAGACTTTCCTAAGTTCGGCTCTCATGTTCTCCCATGTGTTAATAAGCTCTAGTCTCATAACCCTCCTAAATTGTTCAATGAACTTCCACCTATCCTCGGCATGGTACACAAGTCGACTCTTGGCAAGGTAGATTTTCATGGGTTCAATCATTGGATTCCTTTTAAAGTATTTGTCCATGTTTTTCTCCCACTCTAAATATGCACTAGGGTGGTATCCGTTAAAGATAAGGTCCTCAAATAGGACTTTGTTCAAAGGGGTGTCAATCGGACCTTTGCAGAGGGCCGAGTGAGATAGATGTGACTTACATGAAGTAGCCATGCTAGTGGACAAAAGAGATGCAACCGAAGACTCTAAATGCATATGAGCGTCCTAGGACCAACTTGATAGAGACAAGTTGTGAACTTCCTCTGATACCAATTGATGTGACACCACCTTGGGGTGATGACCACAAGACAATATGACCCTTGGACCTAAGGTTGCAAGCAAGCAAATTGGTGATGATACCACTCGAGCGGCTCACTCGCTTGGTGCACACTTGTGCCCGTGGGCAACTAAACGATAATGGAGAGGGTCCGGGGTGGGACAATGATGCTCCGGTGCTTGGCAAGCTTGGGGAGAACCCCAATTGGGCCAGGGATGCCCACTCACAGGTGGCCGTCACACCATGGATGTGGGTTGAAATGGCTCACTCACAACTCGCCCGCGATGGACACTCACGTGCTCGGCAATTTGGGCCGGGCCCTCGCTCTCCGTCCGACGCAGCAAAGCAAGAATACTAAGCTAAGCAAGTGATATTGACCAGCAAGGAAAGGGTGACCGAGGCTCACCTAGCCGGCGTGAAGACGCCAACTCCGGCCGAAGACGGGGGCGAGCGGGGAGGCAAGGGTTTGCGCCCGCAAGCCGCGTCGGTGTCGCTTCAAATCTGCGAAAATATTATTACATGAACTACACCTCTCGCAGGAGGGGGACTCTTGGGGTGGGGGTTAGACTTAATACAACCAAGATTACCTCCACGCAGGGAGGGGCCTTCAGCCGGCCAAGCGGGGTGGGGAAATTATGAAGAGAACGCCGACTCTCCAAGCTTCGCCGGTTCTGCCACTCTTCAGTTTTACTGAACAGGTTGTCGATGAAGATGCTGCCACAGACTCAACCGAGCTCCAAATTTGATGAAACCAGTGCCAAAAGTTCCCCAGCTGACCGAGGATAATGCTTGAATTTTTTGGGAAGCTTTGGAACTCGGGGCTGATCGGACTAGTGACTGGAGCAGGACAGCAACACTCTGCCTCTGACTGATGCAGAACAGATATAGTGGATTACAGAAGGCACTGCAGTCGCTCCCGAACTTCAAATTGAACAAAACTGGCGGTGGCGCGATCGTGGTCGGAGTAGCTTCGAGCAAAAATTGACGGGGCCACAATCCGAGGTCGGAGAGGAGAATGGTGGCCGGAGAAGTGAAGACAGGTCGAACCTGGACCTACAGGGGGCAGACTGCACACTCCGGCGAAGAAATTCAGAACAAATAGCTCGGGCAGGCGATTGGTGTCGTTCCTTCTGGTACTGATGGAGGACTAGATGAAGAAGAATTTTGTAGAAGGAAGTGTGATCGAATTCCTCCAAGGTCGGCCGCAGAACAGCTTCCAAGATCGCTCTGGTCTTCAGTCTGGGACAGATTGCACAGTCATTGAAGATGACGTTCCTCCGGACAGCTCCGAACTCGGATGCCGGCGAGACCACCACCGTTGGAAAGCTAACCCATAGAAGATTCCAGAAATGTAGGCCTTTCCATCTGAATCTTTGAGATATGGTCGTGGCTGCCTCTGCAAGTCACTGCTTTTCTAAAACCTGCAACAGGGACAGAATAGGTGGAGGAGAGGGTGTGGGGAAGGGCATGAACAAGGGGTTATTTGGTGGATGGGGAAGGGGGGGTGCGACCTTGGGTGGTTAGGGAGGTGGGGAGATGAAAGGGCACAGCCCAAGGGAGAGAGAAATTCAAAATTTGGCCTAGGGAAGGGCCCTTTCAGTCTTGGGGAGAGGGAAGGTTGCTTGGGAGAGTGGAAAGGTGCCTAGGAGAAGGCGTTTCTGTTAGTGTTGGTGTGCTACCGGCCAATTTCGGGTCAGGTAGGCCCAATAGTTGTACGATCTTGTTCATTATTAATAAAGTGGTATTTTAGCGTAAATATGCGATTGTGTTACTTTACGTTGTCCCTAGGATATGTGGTTGTAAAGTCAGCTCGAGATGGGATCTCGAACATGAGATTGACTTTACATGTACACATACCTTAAACTGTTCCTGGTTGGAGGGTAATCACTCGGGGACTTTGATTACCTATTAAACCAGTACACATGATGTGTCAGTGAGCAGTCTCATGGTCATTGGTGCGGGGCACCAACACATATGTGTAGGTGTATGTCCTTGGAGGATGTACACTGAACTGATCCGCTATTGGATCTTCAGATGGTTGATTATACCTAATGTCAACTGAAGATCTAACTGTCTCAGTAGCATCGTTGGTCCTTTGACCTGAGACATTGATCGGATCTTACACGAGGATTGGAATGGTTTAATTACTTGGCTAAGTGACTTTAACCATAAGTCATGAGTTGCCGAGTCGTTAACCACTCCAGGATACGTGTGAAGATCATCAATGGTCAAGAAGGGATCGCTCACTGTCGGGTATATATCAGACAGTTAATGGGTCATGACATTGACGCTCCGTTAAATCCCTGGCCAGGGTCGTATGAGTTCGTTTAGGACGAACGTCATACACTTTAAGGAGGTCATAGTCAAATGGCACGATCATGGGGTTTGACAGGAACCATACCCTCGATCGTACCAGACTCATAGAAGGAGCGAGGGATTATATCGATGCGGTAACTGTGGACTTACAGGTACCAGACAGGCTGGTTTAAACCCGGGGTCATCTAGGATCACGCGGATTTGCTTGACCCAACGTGATCAAAGGTTCGGAATAAATTAAACTATTGTTCGGCTCTAGTAGAAGTGAAGAATACGTTCAATTTACTTCTAATTGGGAATTAGAAGTTAATGGACCTTAAACTAGAGTGACTGTGGGCCTAGAGGATCACACACAATAGATTCTTGGGTGACGGTTTATTATTATACAAGCGTATGTATTAATTCCCTTTAATTCCTTTTGGAAAGGAGTGTAAATGAGGCTTAATACATATGTATAATAAAGGAAAGGTCATATATACAATTTTGGTCCTTTGGAGGTCTTTTGAAAAGGGCTAAAACTCTATATATATGGCACCTACGTGAGTTCATTCGAACTCTCCCTTCCAACTCCCCCTTAATGCTAATCAAGCATTAAGCATTAAGGAGAGGATTAGCCTCCCCCCTTTCTCCCCCTTGCTCTCTCTCTCTCCAGAAGGTGTTAGAGCCGGGGAAAGTTGTGCCGGGGAGGTACCGTCGCTGCGCAAGGGTCCGTGTGGATCTGCTCTAGAGGCCGTACAGCTGTGCGGCTCGGTTTCTCTGCATCGGGCTTAGCGGACAGCGTCGTTCCGCGCAAGGTGAAACACGCAACCCGTAATTAGGGTATTTGAAATACCGATTAGAGCACAGATTAAGCTTTCCATAACACCGGAATCGGGCAAATTAATTTTTGTTATCCGCTGCAACGCCCGTAGGTGCTGTGCGAAACCTTACAGTGGTATCAGAGCCAGGTTCGCGCTCTGGTCGGTGTTTTTATCGTCGTATAGAATCATATTTGAAAGGGGATTAAATCTTCAATTATTATTTGTTGAAAGAGATCTAGGCGTCTCTGTTCTTCCTGGATGCTGGGCATCCAAGCAGCAATTTTTTTTTAAAAAAAATAAAAAAAAAAATTTAAGGCCCGCTTGGGCGGGAGCGCCCGCCACGCGGGCCCCTGCGTGCGGGCGCGGGCGCGCCCGCCCACGCCTTCCGCGTGGGAGGCCGCGCCCCCCCTGCGGGGGCCGCGCAGATTTTTTTTAATTATTTTTTTTAAAAAAATTGCGTTTTTGCCCTTTTCTTTAATTTATTGTGCTCATATAAATAAATATATATATGGGATATATATATGTAAATGCACAGTAAATTGAATAAAATTTTATCGAGTAGGTTAATTGTATTATCTCGATGGTAAATGTCAAATGTTAAATTTTATTTTACCGTGTTGAATTTACTGGGGTGAGATAATTACTATTTACCTTGAGATAAAATGGTAATAATTGAAGTTACTTCAGTAAAATTTAAGTTTTTGAATTTTTAATTATTAGATAATTAGAAAATTTAAATTTTAAATTTTATTGAAGATAAATGTAGAAAATTTAATTATTTGAATTTTAATTATTAGATAATTGTTAAATTCAAATTTTGAATTTTAGAAAATTACTAATTGAGGATAATTGCATTATTTTAAATTTATTTTCAAACAAAATTATTAGATAATTAGTTTGAATTTAAATTTAAATTATTGGCATGTTTAAATTTTGAATTTAAATTTGATTATTGGATAATTAAATTTAAATTTAAATTTAATTAATTATCTCAATTACATGCCCCTGTAGAAAATGATGGTTCTTTACGTGCTTTACTTTATTTACCTTGTATTGGCCTGCTTGTGTGTTTAATTTTAGTTAATCATGCTTTGATTTTTAAAATTAAACAAAGCTAGCCTGTTTTTGTTTGCACATCCCATTTTTAAATTCAAAAGTAAGGATTATTTTCAGAAAATAACCCTTGATTGATTTTATTTGAATGGGTTGGCAAGTGATCATGGACTTGGATTAATGTAATTAATTGGGGTCTGCGAACCTCCTTTCTCTCTCTGTTAAAATTCCAATGTACTTCTATCTTCCTCCATTGTTGTACTCGCCCTAAGGGCTGCTGGAATTTGAGTCACATGTAATTTAATTTTTCCGGCCTGCGTGCCGTGTAAAAGTTATAATTAATGCGGCGTCGGAGTTTGAAAGCGCGGAGCACACCCGACGAGGACGATCCAGCTGCTTCGGAAGCGGGCCGGATGTCTTAGTTACATTAGGGTTAAAGTCCATGATCACTTGCGTTTATTTTTGCATTGGATGCATTTATTTTGTGCAAACTACTAGGTACGGTAAATATATTGGATATATTTATATTACCACCTAGGGTGAGATCAAGATAAAATTAAATTCCCTCGCGTTTAAATTTTAGATCTGGTAAGTGTGGCTCTAGGAGTCGTCGTGGCCCTCCATCATTATGGAGTGAATGAACGTCTTCATTTCATGGATTTGTTGTGCTTTCCACAAGGTCATGAGTTTGGGGGCGGGATTAAACTCCAAGGCTCGGCCTCAATGGGGTGAGGAATTGAACTCGGCCTTGTTGTGCTTTCCACAAGGGTCGGGTCATGAACTCATTGCTATGTAGTAATGATGGTTAGATCTAACCGAGAATATCCTTTGTTGTGCTTTCCACAAGGGGATGATTTCT
Organism: Amorphophallus konjac; assembly: GCA_022559845.1. Taxonomy (NCBI): domain Eukaryota; kingdom Viridiplantae; phylum Streptophyta; class Magnoliopsida; order Alismatales; family Araceae; genus Amorphophallus; species Amorphophallus konjac. The sequence continues at coordinate 401,675,424 of CM040126.1, forward strand.
CGGGGGCCGAATATCGGATATTGCATTAGATGCAAGTGCTGTTGACTGCCCTTGAGATGGTGTATGGCTTGTTGTGCTTTCCACAAGGTCGTACATCAGTCTCGTTGGGATTCCGACCCACTAGGTTGATCTCGTTGATCTCCCGTTCTATATACTGAGGGTTATATAGTTCGATCGAAAAATAGTGGGACTAACTAAGATAGAAAACCACATCTAAGTTAGAATTTGAACACATGCTAAGTTGTCTTTTATTTCTTATCCAGATTACAATGTCGTCGTCCAACCCCCTCCGTGGCATCTTGATGCAAATCGCTTAACTGGACCGAACTACTCGGATTGGCTGCGTAATCTACGCATAGTCCTTACCGCCGAAAAGATTGAGTACGTGTTGGACACGGTTCATTCTGAGCCAGCTCCTGATGCCGACGAGGGCGAGTTACTGGCTTATGCCAAGTGGTCTGATGACTCCTCCCTTGCCCAATGTTACATGTTGGCCTCTATGGCTCCCGAGCTACAGAGGCAATTTGAAAAGACTGATTGTAGAAGTATACTTCTCAATCTACGCCAGCTCTTCGGGGAGCAGGGTAGGATTGAGAGGTATGACATCTCCAAAAGGCTTTTCAGGACACGGATGTCTGAGGGTTCATCAGTACAGGCCCATGTACTGAAAATGATGGAGTGGATTGAAAGACTCAATGCATTGGGGTTCAAGTTGGATCTTGAACTATGCATTGATCTTATACTCCAGTCATTGCCCGATTCCTTTTCTTCCTTCATCATGAACTTTAACATGAACAGGATTGAAGCAACTCTCCCAGAGCTGCTCAATATGTTAAAGAGTGCTGAAGGAACCATGCAGAAAGATAAACCATCTTCGTCTATAATGATTGTTGGCCGGGCCAACAAGAAAAGGAAGGCCTCTCAAATATCCACCACGAGTAACAAAGGGAAGGGAAAGAAAAAGGCCACGGGTAAGCAACTCGCCAAAGTTGACAAAGGGAAGGGCAAGAAGAATGAAAAGGAAGATAAAGTTTTCGATGCGGGGAAACTGGGCATTGGAAAAAGAATTGCAAGGTAATTCTAAATGAAGGTATTTTTGTCATAGACCTTAATTTGTCATATATGGAATCCACATCATGGGTATTGGATACTGGATGTGCATCTCATATCTGTAATTCTGTGCAGGTGCTGGCAAATAGAAGGCGACTAGGCAAAAAGGAGATTGAACTGAGGATGGGCAATGGAGCTTTAGTTTCTGCCAAAGCTGTGGGACTGCACACCTCAGTTTACCTTCAGGAGTCATTCTGGAGCTGAATGACTGTTATTATGTTCCTAATATTATTAAGAACATTATTTCAATCTCTGGCTTGTATAACATTGGATATACATTGACTTTTAATAGCACTGGGTGCTCTATAATGAATAATGGTTTGATTATAGCCAATGGTCTTTATGTATTAGATACACGTTCTAATGTTATGCAAATTTCCAATGCTGATGAAGTGAATTCTGCATATCTATGGCATTGCAGACTTGGTCATGTAGGTGAGAAAAGAGTCTCTCACTTACACTCAAATGGTATTTGAATTCGTTCGAATACAAGCCATTTGATACCTGTGAGTCGTGTCTCATGGGGAAAATGACCAAGGCTCCTTTGGTGGACATGGTGAGAGGGCTGTTGACCTTCTCGAACTCATACACTCGGATGTGTGTGGACCCATGTCCATAGAAGCAAAAGGAGGTTATCTCTATTTCATTTCTTTTATTGATGACTTCTCTAGATATGGCTATGTGTATTTAATGAGACATAAGTCACAAGCCTTTGAGAAGTTTAAGGAATACAAAAATGAAGTAGAGAAACAGACAGGCAAAAGTATTAAGGCTCTTTGATCGGATCGAGGAGGTGAATACTTAAGCCATGAATTCACTTCTTATCTTCAAGACAATGGAATAGTTTCTCAGTGGACTCCACCGTATACACCACAGCACAATGGTGTATCCGAGAGGAGAAACATGACCTTGTTAGACATGGTCCGATCCATGATGTCTATGTCAGGACTACCCTTGTCTCTCTGGGGCTATGCGTTAGATACTGCAGTTTATTTATTGAATAGGATATCAAGTAAATCAGCTCCTTCTATACCATATGAGATATGGAAGAGCAGGAAACTAAATTTTAATGACATTAAAATTTGGGGGTGTCCTGCTCATGTAAAGAAGAACGAGAGTGATAAGCTTGAGTCGAGACCGATAAGTGTAGGTTTGTGGGATATCCAAAGAGACGTTTGGATATTATTTCTATCACCCTTCTGAGCAAAGGGTCTTAGTGGCCAAGAGAGCTGTATTTCTGGAAAGAGAATATCTACTCCAGAAAAATAGTGGGAGCCAGATAGAATTGGACGAGGTCCAAGAACCACAACCCATAGACACACACTCATTAGATGAGACTGTATCGGTTGATCCTATTCAAGGTGAAACACTGACAGTACGGAGATCTGGTAGACTACCGAGAGAACCTGAGAGATATGTTGGACATGTCTCAGATGGGTCCTCTAAGGTATGCATCGATGAGGATGATGATCCTCAGTCGTACCAGGAGGTGATCCGTAGTGTAGACTCCGAGAAATGGCAAGAGGTAATGGATTCAGAGATCCAGTCCATGTACACCAACAAAGTTTGGAACTTAGTTGATGTACCCGAAGGGAAGGTCCCTGTCGACTGCAAATGAATTTTCAAAAGGAAAATCGGTGCAGATGGACAAGTTGACACATAAGAGGCCAGACTAGTGGCGAAAGGATATCGTCAAAGGCAAGGCATTGACTATGATGAGATGTTTTCGCCGGTAGCCATGGTTAAGTCAATCAGAATCCTCCTTGCCATTGCTGCATACCTGGATTATGAGATCTGGCAAATGGATGTGAAGACAGCTTTTCTTAATGGAAACCTGTCAGAAGAGGTGTACATGGTACAGCCTGAGGGATTCACCTCCAAGCCACATCCTAATAAGGTATGAAAATTTCAAAGGTCTATTTATGGATTAAAGCAGGCATCTAGAAGCTGGAACTTAAGATTTGACGAGGCTGTCAAATCTTTCAACTTCATTCGGAATGAAGATGAACCCTGTGTTTACAAGAAGGTCAGTGGGAGCTCAGTGACCTTCTTGGTCCTTTATGTTGATGACATCTTACTCATTGGGAATGATGTAGGGATGTTGACATCAACTAAGTCTTGGTTGTCCAAGACCTTCTCCATGAAGGATTTGGGAGAAGCATCCTATGTGCTGGGCATAAGGATCTATCGAGATAGATCTAAAAGGATGCTAGGATTATCTCAATCCATGTACATAGACACTATCCTCAAAAGGTTTAGGATGGAAAATTCCAAGAGAGGTTTCATTCCCATGAGATATGGAATTTACCTATCCAAGGGGATGAGTCCTAAAACTTCTGAGGAGGTGGCACACATGAATAAAGTACCCTATGCTTCGGCGATAGGGTCAATCATGTATGCAATGCTATGTACATGGCCTGATGTTGCCAATGCTTTAAGCATTGTCAGTAGATATCAGGTAAATCCAGGTGAAGAGCACTGGAAGGCAGTAAAGGGTATCCTTAAGTACCTGCGAAGGGCTAAGGATCTTTTTCTTCTTTATGGAGGAGATGACCTACAGCTTAGAGCTTACACAGATTCTAGTTTCCAGTCAGATCCAGATAATTACAAATCCATGTCTGAATTTGTATTCATGTTGAATGGAGGGGCAGTCAGTAGGAGAAGCTGTCTGGATGAAGAAATTCATCTTGGAACTTGGCGTAGTTCCCGAGATAACACCTCCCATCCCATTATTTTGTGATAATAATGGGGCCATCGCCCAGGCGAAGGAACCGAGATCTCACTAAAGGTCAAAGCATATTCTCAGACGCTTTCACCTTATTCGGGAGATTGTTGATCGTGGAGATGTGACGGTAGAGCGTGTACCGTCAGAAGATAACATAGCAGATCTACTGACTAAGCCTTTGACACAGACTGTATTTGAGCGTCATCGGGATAAGATGGGCCTCAAAGTTGTGGGCAATTGGCTGTAGTTCAAGTGGGAGATTGTTAGTGTTGGTGTGCTACAGGCTAATTTCGGGTCAGGTAGGCCCAATAGTTGTACGATCTTATTCATTATTAATAAAGTGGTATTTGAGCGTAAATATGCGATTGTGTTACTTTACGTTGTCCCTAGGATATGTGGTTGTAAAGTCAGCTCGAGATGGGATCTCGAACATGAGATTGACTTTACATGTACACATACCTTAAACTGTTCCTGGTTGGAGGGTAATCACTCGGGGACTTTGATTACCTATTAAACCAGTACACATGATGTGTCAGTGAGCAGTCTCATGGTCATTGGTGCGGGGCACCAACACATATGTGTAGGTGTATGTCCTTAGAGGATGTACACTGAACTGATCCGCTATTGGATCTTCAGATGGTTGATTATACCTAATGTCAACTGAAGATCTAACTGTCTTAGTAGCATCGTTGGTCCTTTGACCTGAGGCATTGATCGGATCTTACACGAGGATTGGAATGGTTTAATCACTTGGCTAAGTGACTTTAACCATAAGTCATGAGTTGCCGAGTCGTTAACCACTCCAGGATACGTGTGAAGATCATCAATGGTCAAGAAGGGATCGCTCACTGTCGGGTATATATCAGACAGTTAATGGGTCATGACATTGACGCTCCGTTAAATCCCTGGCCAGGGTCGTCTGAGTTCGTTTAGGACGAACGTCATACACTTTAAGGAGGTCATAGTCAAATGGCACGATCATGGGGTTTGATAGGAACCATACCCTCGATCGTACCAGACTCATAGAAGGAGCGAGGGATTATATCGATGCGGTAACTGTGGACTTACAGGTACCAGATAGGCTGGTTTAAACCCGGGGTCATCTAGGATCACGCGGATTTGCTTGACCCAACGTGATCAAAGGTTCGGAATAAATTAAACTATTGTTCGGCTCTAGTAGAAGCGAAGAATACGTTCAATTTACTTCTAATTGGGAATTAGAAGTTAATGGACCTTAAAATAGAGTGACTATGGGCCTAGAGGATCACACACAATAGATTCTTGGGTGACGGTTTATTATTATACAAGCGTATGTATTAATTCCCTTTAATTCCTTTTGGAAAGGAGTGTAAATGGGGCTTAATACATATGTATAATAAAGGAAAGGTCATATATACAATTTTGGTCCTTTGGAGGTCTTTTGAAAAGGGCTAAAACTCTATATATATGGCACCTACGTGAGTTCATTCGAACTCTCCCTTCCAACCCCCCCTTAATGCTAATCAAGCATTAAGCATTAAGGAGAGGATTAGCCTCCCCCCTTTCTCCCCCTTGCTCTCTCTCTCTCCAGAAGGTGTTAGAGCCGGGGAAAGTTGTGCTGGGGAGGTACCGTCGCTGCGCAAGGGTCCGTGTGGATCTGCTCTAGAGGCCGTTCCGCGCAAGGTGAAACACGCAACCCGTAATTAGGGTATTAGAAACACCGATTAGAGCACAGATTAAGCTTTCTATAACACCGGAATCGGGCAAATTAATTTTTGTTATCCGCTGCATCGCCCGTAGGTGCTGTGCGAAACCTTACAGTTTCCACCTAGGGGTTGGTGGGGGAATTGAATGAGTGCATGGGGAAGGGAGAGAGGGGGCACAACCCACTTAGAGAGAGTGATAGTAAGAGAGAGAGAGAGGGAGATATTGAGAGGGAACTAGAAGGTGTGAAAATTTTCTGGATTCAATATTCAAGCATAATTGTTACAAATGAGAGAGGGGTGGGGCTATTTATAGACCCCACACTTTTCCTAAGACCAAACTGACCCTGACAAACTAACTAATGACCAAACAGTCCAAGGGAGGGGCGCCCCTGGGCCTAGCCCAATGAATTGGGCCCATTAACCTATCAAACCAACATAATGACTTCAAGACTTAGGAAAATGACTTTCTAACCTAGGTACATGACTCAATAAAGGGAAAATTACATGTTTAAGACTCAAATAAAAATAAAAAAATTATATGACTCGACTCACAAACACATGAGAAACATAATGGCGTACACCGACGATCAATCTGAGCTTCAGAAAATGTGGAGGGGCAAGGGATGTCCCCATCAGGGACCCACGAACGAGGATCCAAAAAACCCGGGGCATTACAGCCCTCCCCCCTTAAAAGAATTTCGTCCTCGAAATTCAGGACCAAGCACGAAGTCATAGGGGAAGAACACCGAACAAACTGACACGCTGTCAGAGCCCCAGCACAGAAAATCTCGATTCTCATGAAAACACTGATCCTGAGGGACACAGTCAGAGTTACAATTACAAACAACACCTCGCTCCGCGCGCCGAGCACACTGGCCAACAGAGCAGGCATATACCAAAGGACACAGTCCAGCATCACCTCAGACAACGCGAGAATCCACCATGCCGCCGTAGCCACAATCTCGCCCACCGAGGAAACACAACCCTCGACACGAGCAACAGCTACCGATCCATCCTATGGTCGGCAGACAGAACACACATCAGCTTCACAACCAGCTGACAGGTCGCACACCCTCCTCATGGGAGCAACCAAAATAGAGCCTCCACCAGCTCAAGTAGTCATCTTAACTGACCGCAACCAGCTCATCGGCTCAACACCAAGAAACACCCCACACCAGGCAAGCCGAGAGCCGGACATAACACTGTGCCAACTCTTGTCAGAAGACAAACTTTGACAAAGCCCAGATCCCATCCGAAAAGGCACATCACAGAAACGACCACCAAAGGTCTCGCTGGCACACGGCTCTCGCCATGCTCGAGCCCCAACAACCAGCATCTTCTGTCTCTGAAAAGACCATCCACTGGTCACCAACTGCTCGTCAACGGGAAACCTCCGCTTGCTCAGCTTCTTCCTTCTTTCCTGGTCCTCGACCGAGTCCAAAGGAAACATTCCAAACCTCGGCAAGCCATCCGTCGACTCACACACAGACTAATGCCGCATCTCGAGCTGCACTCCTCTCGGACACCGCACCCGAGCTCGAACATCACGCCAACTCGACCCTCTCGGGGAGCACGATGAAACCAAATGACGGATTCTGGTGTCTTCAGTCATCACCTCACTGGACTCAGACTCACAGGGGAACCACCCCATGCTAGTCACCAAACCAGGGATAACCATCGCGACACCAACGTCCTATCAAGGACCACCAATCCGACGCCAATCTCACAAAAAGGCCTCCGTCCACAGGCGTCACTCTTCCATCTGGTCTCATCAAATCCTTCGATCAATCCAAGTGGACACCTGCCAATCCCGATTCCGCCCTTACCACAGAGCCACGGGACACCACCTGAACAGTGCTCACGGCGACCCGGTTGCCGACACCACGACCAAAACACTCTGGGTATCGATCGATTATACAACTCACCGTCACAATCCGACAAGACCGTAGAACCAACAGACACTGCTGTGGTCGGTCACACGGTTAGGCTCACTAGCCACTCATAGCCATCAACCGGGACCTATAGTCTGCCAGAGACCACTTCTCCAAAAATGATCTCATCCGAGGACACGACTGGGAACACAAGTCGGCACCAAGCCACCGACTCTGACCAACACGTCCTCAACCATCGTCAGGCGACATCCTCAACAACCTCATCCAGGTCCAACACTGACGCCTGACACAGCTTCCATCACAGGAACATGGTACTCATGCGGCACACTAGCCAGCACATTCCCCCAACACTCCATCCTGCCAGTGCCAAGAATCACGATATCTCGAGCAACGGCATGGCAACAACACGTTTCACACCGAGGAACCAATCCTCCGATGCTCAACGCAAACTCAGGAATCCGCCCGCAGCAACCAACGCTACGATCCTGAACCAGTAGGTCACAAGCCCACCACGCTTCCACTGCGCACTCAGATCCGCGTGTACAGCCGAGAAAGCAAACGCCGCCCAACCGGCATCGTCCTTCCGGAACAGTACCAGCACCCTCACATGACAAGGGAAAAGGCACAACTTCTCACAGGCAACCACCTTGCCAAAACACGGAGCACATCTCGCACGGACTTCATGGCACAGAAGGCCAACCAATCCGAACACACAATGCAAGACGACGAACCTTAGCCCAACGCAATCTCTCCAACCAAAGGAGAAACCAGCGCACTTCCGACCAACGAAAGGACTCCACGCTCGACCTGTTCTCGAATCTCGCGCACTCTGAAAATAGCACCATCTAGCACCAAGGAAAACCATCGCTTCCATCAGGTCAGCGCCTCCGACACACTCGGCGAGTGTCACGTCGGACCATAATCACATCATCTCTCGATGCACCACCGCTGTAATTCCTCTAACTGCACCACGGCATGCCAAGAGCCGCAACGCGAGCCATAACAACAACTGCCGATGCTCATCCTCGAGTCCCGAACTCGCCGCGGAGCCTTCACATCTCAAGCCAACTCCAGGGCGAACACAACCCATTCGCACATAAGAGCGCAGGAGCAAGACTTACTGGGACACCACAGCCCAATCATGCCTCAAAATCCGTAAAATAACCGGGACTGACACGTCATTTCTGACGCCACAGAGCATGACAAGGACATCAGGCTCGACGAAACAGCAGCTCACCGAGAAGATATTCCGCTCACCCGAGCACACTTCTCTATCAGAACACCTCAGGAGCTGGACAAACCTCAAGCTGGAATGGCCAAAACCGACAGCAGCTCCCTCAGAGCACGCTCACGGCCACTTAACCACGAAAAATCCTCTCCGACCACCTGACCACGCCGCAGATTCCTCGAACGCAGCACCGCGAGCTCGCGTCTACCAGCAACCTCTGCCCAACGCAGCACGACCAGGGTCACCACTGATGAGGGAGAAGGCTCTCGACCTCGATCCTTAGACCCCATGCTGGCACGAAAGCCGCGGACAGCAACCACCTTCACAGCGCCGCACCGCGCACTCAAGCCCTCAAGCGAGAAACTAGGCGGAAAGCGAACACAAAACCCTAAGCCAGCTGCCTACTGTACTGGACCTTATGGACTCTGATCACTGCAACATTTCGAATTCCTATGTACGTCCACAACAACCGCTCTGATACCAGCTGTAACGACCCGAGAATCTGATTACCGGGAAGGTCCGATAACCCGAGACTCGCACCGCCGCCCACGAGTCGGGAGGGCTCGGAAGGGCTAAAAGGAGTGTGGAGGCACAAAGAAATAGGAAATAAAGCAGGATAATTCAATAATTAATAGAAATAAATAAACAACTACAACAGAGTCCAGTCCAACAGAGAGTACAGTCTAAAACAGTAAAACGTACCACATGCCAAGTGAACACTCGGCCCGGCAAGCTGGCCACTGAGAACCTCCGCTCCGCACCCTCGAACCACGAGGAAGAACTGCTACACCTAAAAAGCAGGGAATGAGTCTCCAAAACAGAGACTCAGCAGGGATCCCGCAGAACCCCAACCAAAAACAACGGCGGTAGTGGAAAGGAGAGCTACAACTACAGCAGGAACAACAAACTGGTGGCCGGTCAAAAACTCTGCACTACAGCTACTCCTACTGTGCCAGAAGGCACACTTCGATCACGCAGTCGAAGCTACCGAACCACGCTAGGACCACCTACTGAAGTAAGAACACACGACAACCACGCCGTAGAGGCCTGTCCCCCGGACAGAGCCGACCTGGACACACTGTCCAAGGTGCAACCCCGACCATCCGATCGTGGGTACCGCACAATAAGACGCAACCTCGGTAAAGCCACTAGCACTAGTCTCACGGCGCGAAAATTGACACACGTGCCACGGTGAGACAACCGAACTCAACGGTTAACACGACCGAAAACCGGAAGGTCAAAGTCACGGAAACTGACAGTCTGTCACTCCCAACTCGACAGGAGTACCTCCCACTAGAAGCACAGTCGGTAGCGTCCCCTGACGACTTACACCGCACCACAGGTGAACTGCCTGACGTGGTAGCGCCTACCAAAGGCACGAACACCGTACAAGTAATCACAAACAAGTGACTAGCTAGGGTCACGCCCGTCGACGTGGGTCCACTGTCCCCAACCACGTGTGCACACACAGACCACGCTTCCTAGGTTTGGCCCTCTGACCGGCTTTCCCCCGTAGCCGGACTCTGGCTACCGACGAGGGGCCAACGGTAACCGGTCCACAAATCGTCTCAAAAGGTGGGTGCCCGTACACCACTCCCAGGTGAGACCAGCACCTCGTACTGGTGGGCTACGACTAGTGGAGGGTCACTGAAGGAGTAGACACTCAACGGAAAACAACGTCCAAATCTGACGACGTACGGGGACCACCCCACGTACCGGCCCCGTCGCACGGTGACCACAGTCGGAGAAGAAACAGGACTCGCAGTCCACGGCCACTCACGCACCCTGTGCGAGAGTCGAGAAAACTCAAGTGGCGCTAAGCCACTGGGCTCTGGGCAGTCCTCCAGACGCACTACACCCAACGGTCCTTGAGTCACAAGACTCGGGGTCAAGACCGTTGTACGCAACAGCACAAGGCCGTCAATCTAGTCCAATCTCTAGGTCTAAAACCACGGTAGCACGAGTATCGAGACAGCTCACGATCCATCAAGACCACTCCCTCGGGAAGGGAACGCAAGGGACTAAGGTCACCCACACGGGCCACATGAAAAATACAGAAGCACGATTCCCAAGGCAGCACACAAGCCACCACGACGATTTCCCATCTTGTAGTAAGCTGGAAACCTCCAGCCCCAGGTCGGATAACTGGACTCGCAGTCCAAGGCCAAGCATATGGCCCACATGGGTATCGCCTTCCAAAGAAAACCCACGACATGCGGGGGAGACCCCACCGCACACCCACCGATACACGGTGACTCGATCTTGCGTAACGCGAAAGCCCGGAACACGTGGGGTCACCAGGACCCACCACACCTACCGGCACGCTAATCGAGGTAATACGGTCCCTCCCGACACCCCAAAAACATGGACACAGAACCCATGGGGTGTCCGGGATACTCACGAGACCTAAAGTCAACCACTGGGTCACAACCGGGTTGACCGGAGGTCAAAACAGCGCAAACAGGAACCAGAACGTGGTAGTGGTCACCTGGTGACCGCGACCAGATAGTGGTCGACCGGGGACCACGACCAGATGGTAGCGGTCGACCGGAGACCGCGACCATGCTGTCACGGTCACCTCACGACCGCAACAAGCCACGCGCAACCCCGCTGGTAGCGGTCGCCTGAGGACCGTGACCAGATAGTAGCGGTCATCCCATGACCGCGACTAGACCAAAGCGGTCTATCGCACGACCGCGACGCTCGAAGGCCTCTTCGACCAAAACACAAAGGATGAACGCGGTTCTCCCAAGACCGCGACCAATGAACGCGGTTTCTGGTGGACCGCGACCGTTTCGGAAAATCGAGAACGGCGGGAAAACCCCAAAAATCCACGCCACGCCCCCAAACATCCACGGATGAGGGGGAAAACATAGGGGAAGCCCCCAAATAACCCCTAGCATGCATCTACGGCCTCGGATCGGCCAGAAACATAATGAAACGGGAGATCGGCCCACAAGCCCTAAAACATGGATTTTGCCCAAATCACCCCGTTTGGCCCGCTCGGCTCACCGTAGCCTACGAAACTTGTGGGAAAGGAAGTGCACGAGCTGGGGGTCCATCACCCTACCTCCACCGAAGATTTCGCGCACCGTGGACGCCGATCCACGAAGAAAACGCCATTGAAGCCTCGCCGTTCCACGAACCCACGGCCGAGCTTCATCGCGCCCTCAAGCCTCGATCCTCGACCCATCCTCGCCATCCTCCTCTCCCGCGTCGCCCCGCCTCGCCCCCACCTCGGTCCGTCTGCCGCTGGAGAGGAGAGAGTGAGAGGACAGAGCGTGAGAAGAGAGAGGGAGAGAAGAGAGAAATGAGAGGAAGAGAGAGGGTGGGGGGGTATAAATAGGAAAATCTAAAAATTCAAAAAAATCCAAAAAAATAGAAAATCACACCCTCGTGATCCTCGGAACGCACCGATCGCAACGGTACCACTCGCGCCCAGGTGAACGGCCCGGTTCACCTGCAACGAGGTTTCAAAGGAAAAGCCGAAACCCACGCCGGGAATCGGAAAACACACGCTGAAAAAGCCGCGGAACGTCTCCGGGCCTCCGAAACGACTCCGGATCGCGCCGATCCGAACACGAAAGATGTCCGAAACGAAATTTCAGACACAACGGAGTCAGACACTCCAAGAAACTAGATCCGAGACCCACGAATGAGGATCCGAAAAACCTGGGGCATTACAACAACAGTCCAAACAGGGGCACCCTCGGCAACCTCCCTATTCAGCTCACGGACACCTATGAAGTTAAGGCGCCTAATCTGGTCAGGGTCAACCTTAGGGGCCTTAGGGATGGATATGACAGGTGTAGGAGAGGAGGGTATGAGAAGCTTCCCTTTGGTAAGGGTTGGGGCATTCTTCTGAATTTTGGGAGATGCAGCAGGTGTGGAGGTGGAACTCTTTCCCGGGGTCACCTTTGGGGGTGCCGGGTACAGCTGTATCTTCTTCCCATTGTGTGAGAAGGAACACTGATTGGACCGACCGAATGTGGTAAGGTCCACGTCATAGATCCATGGTTGTCCTAGGATGATGCTACCAACCTTCATTGGCACTACATCGCATAAGATTTGTCCTTGGTAGGACTGAAATTGGATGGGAATGACACATGTAGTGGTGACTGGGATAGACGTGCTGTCAACCCAAGCCACGTTGTACGGCCTCGGATGAGGATGAGTAGGTAGACCTAGATGGGAGACGAAGTCTGAAGAGATGGTATTGATACAGCTCCCATTGTCAAAAATCACCTTGCAGGGTTGGGATTTTACCATAATGTATGTTTAGAAGATGGAGGTTCGACGCCAGTCGACCTCCTGGGGGTGGGTTAGGATGCAGCGAACTACACCTAGTCTTCCCTGATTCGAACACTCGGCAATATCTCCCACTTGCACGTACTCGCCATGCGTTCCATCATACCCTGCATCCATTTTCTCAAACTGGACGATGAGGTCAGGATCGGCCTCATATCTCTCAATGAAGTCTCCTTCCTAAGGTGGAAGCTCCATAGGCTGGGGGTCGGTGATGACTAAGGCTCGGGTGGGGCAGTTGGAGGCAATATGCCCTAGGTTATGGCACCTAAAGCAGCGAACTCCCGAGATAGGGACTGGTTGGGAGGTGCTAGGGATGACTCCTTTTCCCTTGTCATCTCTCCTCTCAGTTGGTGGAGTATACTCCAACCTGGGTACAGTAGCGGGTGCAGGTAAAGGGTTCCTTGGGAAAGGAGCCGTAGGGGCAACGGCCCGGAGTTTGGTAGCAGTAGGAACATCGAAAGTGGAGGGACCGGGCCTCTCAGAATAGTAGACTATAGGGTTTCGGGGTTCAGGTTGGCGGTAGATGGGAACCCGAGGTGGGACCACCCTTTGAAACATCTCAACATCTTGTACAACCTGGTAGGCGTGCTCGAGGGTGTTAACTTTCCGTAAGAATAATTCCCGTTGAATACTCTTGTGTAAGCCAACCTTAAACCGAGAGAGGGTGATGGAGGCATCCTCCATGACTCGACTCCGAAGGAAGAAGTCATCAAATTTGGTGATGTACTCGTCCATAGACTTTCCATCTTTGGTGAGTTTCTGCCATTGGTCTAAAAGACGCTGATGGTAGGAAGGTGGCAGATACTTCTCCCTCAATTTCTCCTTCATTTCTTCCCACGTGCTAATAGGCTCCTCTCGTCTCCTTGCTAGGAGATTCTCAACATTACACCAGTAGGTTTTGGATTGACCTAGGAGTTTCATTTTGGCAAACCTCACCCTTGTAGCAGGGGTCATGCGGCGATGCCAATCAAAATATTGGTCCATCCCGATCTCCCAATCAAGATATGTAGCGAGATTGAGGGACCCATCAAAACTCGGAGCATCAATCTTGACGTTCCGTAGGATGATATCCTCATCATCGTGGTCTCTCTCCCGAGACGCACGGGCCTCTTGTTCTCTACCTTGGGTAGCCTGATTTTGGCGGGGTTGCTCTCTTTCCTCTCTAGGATTGGCTACGGGATTACTGTGGCCATTCACTCTTCCTTCCTCTCCCTTCAGTCGATCCTCTAAGGCTCGGATCCTCTTATCGAGTTCCGTCCGTAGTTGGCCTATGGATTCTTCAAAGTGGGCCACGAGATTGTGCTCGAGCTGGACTAGCATAGCAGTCACACTCTCTTGATCCATAGGTAACGCTGAGGGATGCTCTAGACGGCCGGATGAATTCCTAGACCAACGTGGAATGCACGTCCTCGGACCTAACTGATGCAGTCCTGGGACCGATAATTAGCAAGCTATAGACCCAAATTTTGTTGGCTAATTGGCAAAGGGCCAGTTTGAAGGGACCGATCAGGGAGAGTTACTCGCCCGTAGGTGAAGTAGTTGTGGAACTACCTCCTGACAATTAGGGTGCCCTAATGCGACAGTCTAGGGTCTAAGGATGGGTACATACAAGCTCTCACTTTCCGTCCACAGCGATGCACTCAGGAGATTGGCTACATGGATCGGGCTCTCGCTCACCTCGTCGCGCGGTAAATGAGAAGGATACTAAATAAGCAAGTGATTTGGAGCACGTACCTAGCTGACTGAGAAGTCAAGCTCCGATCGGAGATGAGGGCGAGCGGGGACGTGCGTGCCCGCACGCGTCGAAGAAGGTTGACCGGTTATAAAGAATTCACTCCACGCTGGGAGGATTTAGTTTATTACAAAACCACTCAATTTTAAAATTTTCTCGCGCAGGGGAACAAATTAATCCAATTTTCTCCGTGCAGGGAGACTTACGGACGCTGAAACTCTATAAATCACGGACCGTCTGTCGACGATCAAGTCACTCGGGCGCTGCTCGTGCCGTCGTTGTGGACGCGGATGCCACAATTCCCAATTAATCAATTTTCAAAACTCCTCTTTTTTTATCAAATAATATATATAGATATATATAATATTATATATATCCCATATATATATTATATATATTAAACACTCTTTTTTTTCAACTCTCCCTTTTTTTCAAACTTTTTTTTTCAACCTTCACCTACTTTTTTTAACTTTTCTTTTTTTCAAATCTCCCCTTTTTTTCAAACTTCACCTAATTTTTTTGACTTTTCATACTCTTTTTTTTAAAAAAAAACTTTTAGACTTTCCCGCACAAATCACACGGGCGGGTGAGGCGAAGGCAGGGCGAGCGCAGTCAACGCGCTCAGCCGCCTCGGGAGGGCGCGGACGACCAGTCGCCTTGGCACAGGAGGGCGCGGGGTCGGCAGGCGCGGTGCGGGCGCGGTCGCCAGGGGCACGGGGCCTACTGGCGCAGGCGGCTCTCGGGCAGGGTGCGCTGGCCACGGGTGGGCGCACAGGCCAGGGGGGTAGCAGCCGCCAGGAGGGCGCACGCGCGGGCGCATGTGCCGAGGGGGCAGGTGGGCTCGCTGGCGGGTACGTGGGCGGCCCGGTGCTGCCTTAGCAGGCGCGGGCGACGAGGGGCGGCGGGCGCGTCAACCCCAAGGCGGGCGGGTCCTCTGATGGGCGGGGGTGCCGAGGGCGTGTGGGCACCGAGGCAGGCTGTCGGGGCCCTGTCGGGGTATCGGGACTAAGAGAGAAAGGGCGGGAGAGATAGAGAGAGACGTCGAGAGAGAGGGAAAATGGGAGAGAGAATAGAGATGAAAAAAGAGAGAGACGGAGCGTGGGAGAGAGAACAGAGAGGGAAAGAGAGAGAGAGAGAGAGAGAGAGAGAGAGAGACAGAGCAGGGGAGAGAGAACGGAGAGGGGAAAGAGAGAGAGAGAGAGACAAAGAACACATCAAAATTTTTTTTCTTTTGCTTAATTTTTTTTCCTCTATATTTTTTCTCTCTCAATCACAGATCTTTCTGCTACTCTTCTTCCTTTTTTTGTTTCTTTTTTTTTACTCTAGCAAACTAGAGAGAGGAAGAGAGACGACATCGGGGATGCCGAGATCGTCGGAGATGCCGTTGTTGGGCTCTGATACCAAATCTGACGCGGCGGCGACGTGAGAATAGATCGACGGCACTCTGATATCATGAACAGGACGGGAACGGATAACTTGCTATCTCACACAGCTCGGCCTCACGCCGGACGGTCTCACACCGGGCGACACTCAAATCTCACAAGGGAGAAAGGAGGGAAGGAAATGCAAGAGGGGAGAGCTCTTACACACAAACAAGCTTTCATTCAATTCATTTCATTCATACGTAACACACAAGCATTGGCCTCCTTATATAGGAAAAAAGCCATAGCAATAATGCCCTCACACTTATACTAAGTGTGTTTATACCCTAGCCTAACAAGACAAAACCCACCCACCTAACTTTGACTAGTGGGTTTTAATCAAATAAAATACAAAAATTACACACATGTTATTTGACTTAGACTAGCTTAATAAGACGAAAGAAAAAAATACATGTAGGGATACATGTATACATACACACAAATACATATACTCAATACGCAACATACTACCGTACCCATAAGCCGAGTCTTCAGGAAGGATCTTCGAGTCATAAGCTCGGTGCAGTCGGGGCGGTGCGGCGTCGGCTCCGAGTAGTGGGCCCGGTAGTGGACCCGGTGTCCCCACCACCTTGGTCTTATCGAGCCTGGCCTTAATGCCTTTTAGTATAGCTTTGTTGGCATTTTCGACCAATCCGTTAGCCTGCAGGTAGGCTACCGAAGTGAAGTGGTTGCGAATATGAAGGTCGGCGCATTTGTTCCTGAAGTAATGGGAATCGAATTGCTGACCATTATCGCTCACTATCACTCGAGAGATGCCAAAATGATAGATGATCGATTTCCACACGAAGCTCCATTCGGCCGACTCGGTAATCCCAGCAGTGGCTTCGGCTTCAATCAATTTTGTAAAATAATCGATGGCGATGATGGCGAACTTCTTCTGGGCTCGGGCCATGGGAAACGGCCCCAGGATGTCGATCCCCCACCGAGTGAAAGGGTATGGCTCAGTAAGGGTGGCGAGTTCCGAGGCAGGTTGGTGGACCAGATGATCGAAACATTGACATCGGTCGCACCTTTGTACGTAGGCTGAGCAGTCAGGTTAGAGAGTGGGCCACCAGTAGCCTTGTCGTAGCAAGATCTTGGCGAGCGCTCTTCCTCCTTGATGTGCGTCACAGACGCCTTCGTGGACCTCTTGAATAGCTCAGCCAGCTTCCTCGATACCGAGGCACTTGAGGAGGGGACCAGAAAAAGACCTTCGGTACAAAGCATCATCCAAGATGATGAAGCGCCGATCTTGATACTTCAATCTTCGAGCGTCCCGAGGGTTAGAGGGCTCTTGAGAATCTCGGAGCCAGGATATATAGTGGGTCCTCCAGTCGCTTGATAATGCATGGTCAATGGTCATGAGCTCCGCTTCTATGCTCGGACATTCTAGCTCTTCGAGGAAACCCGATCGTGTACCTTCTAGGGAAACAGAGGAGGCCAATCGAGATAGGGCATCCGCTTGGAAGTTTTCCTCCCGAGTGATCTGGATGACCTGAAAGCTCTCGAATAGTGGGGCTATTCCTCTTACTAGTTGGAGGTATTTGACCATCGGTGCTTCCCAAGCTTTGTAGTTACCGTTGACCTGGCTGGCGACCAATTGGGAGTCAGTGTGGATTCTGACTCGTTCGGCCCCCAATCGTCGCGCCATCCTGGCTCCTGAGATGAGAGCCTCATACTCGGAGACGTTGTTAGATGCCGGGAAGTTGAACTTCAAGGCGTATTATAGTTCCGCTCATTCGGGGGATTGGAGAAAAACACCAGCGCCGCTGCCAGCAGAGTTGGAGGATCCATCAACGAAAAGATCCCAGGTGGGCCCGGGCGTCGGCGGATGAATTTCCTCGATCGGGATAGTACTTTCGGTGATGAAATCCGTGAGCGCCTGTCCCTTGATGGCTGAGCGGGGGTGGTAGGAGATATCGTAGGCCACGAGTATTATGGCCCACTTGACGAGGTGACCTGAAGCTTCAGGGTGAGCGAGGATCCTCTTCAAAGGCTCATTAGTCAGCACGATGATGGAGTGCCCTTGGAAGTAGGGCCGGAGGTGCTTGGCCGAGGTTACCACCGCTAGCACGAGTTTCGGTTACGGGGTACCGTCGTTCAGCGTTGTCGAGCACCTTACTGGTGTAATATACTGGTCTCTGCACTCCTGCGTTATCTCGAACTAGGACCGAGCTCACCGTAGAAGGAGTCGACGAGAGGTAAAGGTGTAGTGTTTTGCCCGGGATCGGCTTCAATAGCACTGGGGGCGAGGCCAAAAACTCCTTCAGTTCTGCAAAAGCTTTCTGACATTCCTCATCCCAAGCGAACATAGCAGATGCCAATTTGGGCCCTTTCAATAGCTTGAAAAAGGGCAGACATCGTTCGGCCGCTCGGGATAAGAAACGGTGGAGCGCAGCAATCCGCCAAGTCAAGCATTGGATGTCCTTGACGCAAGCGGGTGGCTGTATATTCATAATAGCTTAGACTTTCTCAGGGTTGGCCTCGATCCCATGTTGAGTTACTAGAAAGCCCAGGAACTTTCTGGGTCGAACTCCAAAGGCACATTTAGCTGGGTTGAGCTTCATGTTGTACTTCAGGAAAGTGTCGAAGGTTTCTGCCAGGTCGGTGAAGTGGTCCTCGGCCTTGGGTGTCTTGATGAGCATGTCGTCAGTGTAGGCTTCGACGTTCCGATCGATTTGTCCTTCGAAAATGTGGTTGATCAGCCATTGATATATTGCCACGACGTTCTTCAACCCGAAAGGCATCCGAGTGTAGCAGTACACGCCGAAGTCGGTGATGAAGGCTGTCTTCTCGATGTCTTCAGGATCCATTCGGATCTGATGGTAGCTGGAGTATGCATCCCGGAAGCTGAGCAACTCGTTACCAGAGGTCGAGTCGACTAGCTGGTCGATGCTCGACAGTGGGTAGCAGTCTGTCGGAGTGGCCTTGTTGAGGTCGGTGAAGTCCACGCACATTCGCCATTTGCCCGAAGCTTTTGGCACTAAGACGACATTGGCGAGCCATGTCGGGTAAAGGACCGGTCGAAATAGGCCGGTTTTCCTCCCCTTAAGGATTTGCTCTTTGATGATCGTCTGCTTCTCCAGGGCATACTTTCTTCTGCGTTGTTGGACGGGTTTTACCGACGGGCCAAGGTTGAGCTTGTGTACCACCATCTCCCCAGGGATCCTAGGAAGATGCTCATCGGACCATGCGAGGACTTGAATATACTCCGAAAGAAAATCTTTATACTTCCTTTGCTCATCGGGTGATAAATCAGCTCCAATTTTCACTCCTAGGGCCGGGTTGTCTTTGAGGAAGATGGTCAACAATTCGCCACCAGGCTCGGATGTTGTTGGTTCATCCTCGACTCCCTCGCCCTTTTTCTTTTTTCCCTCTGGCCTTATGGCTTCGACTGAGATTATGTAGCACCTTCGAGCTATTGCCTGGTTACCTCGGACCTCCCCGATACCGTGTTTAGTGGGAAACTTCATTTTTTGGTGATAGGTGGAGGGCACTGCCTTTGTCCGACTGAGGATACCTCATCCAAAGATGGCATTATAGGCCGACATCCCCTTGATCACAACGAAGTCAACCATAATGGTAATGGTTTTGGGAGGGGTGTCGATGGTGACCGGCACGCTCAGGATTCCCTCGGGATAGGTTGCCTTGCCGTTGAACCCACAAAGGGGGGTTCGAACAGGGCAAAGTTTGGATGGATTTTCACCCATCTTGAGGAAGCATTCGTACGAGAGTACATCAGGGGCACTACCATTGTCGACCAGTATCATGTCTACGTTATAATGGTTTATAGTAGCTGATATTACAAGAGCGTCGTCGTGCGGGGTAGATAGCCCTTCCAGGTCTTGGTCGGAGAATGCCAAGGCCTGCTGCTCGGTCACTGGTGGGACTTTAGGGGGCTTGGAGGCCCTACTTGCCCATTCAGCGTGACGCTTCCTTCCTCGACTACTGTCTCCTCCTGATGCCACACCGCCAGAAATGACGTTGATGTGGACCCCGCGAGGTTGATTGTCAATCTCCTCCGGAATGCCACGGTCTTCCTTCTGGCGCTCAGACACGTACTGAGATAAGTCTCCTTGGCGGACGAGACGCTCAATCTTGTCTTTGAGTTGGTGACAATCCTCGGTATGGTGCCCATGGTCGTTGTGGAATTGGCAATGTTTGCGTCGGTTGCGACGCTTGGTCTTCATAGGCTCGGGTTGGTGGAGAATGCTCGAGCCTTTGATATCTTCATATATCTCGTAGACGGGAGCGGATAGAGGAGTGTACCGCTCGTATTTCTGAGGGGGCTCCCTTCGGTCCCTATCTTGATTTTGCCACTTTCCTTGGCCGGAGCCTTGCTCAGATGGTCGCTTCTTATCCCCCTCCCGACCCGAGCCTGTTGGGCCGCGACAGGCGCTGTGGACTTCCTCGCACTCTACGTGGCGCAAGGATAGGGTCACAAGATTGGCGACGGAGTTGGGGGGATGGAGGACCAGATCTTGCCTAAGGTTCTCGTCGCGGGTGCCTCCGGTCAGCGCGGTGATGGCAGAGGCGACATCCAGGCGGGGGATATGCAAGGCTTCTAATTTAAATTAGTTGATGTAGGCCCAGAGTTTCTCCACCTATGTCTATTTTAGTGCCAGCAGCCCTGCTATTGACCTTGGAGGGCCGCTGCTGGCGAAGCTCTCCTTGAATACTCGCCTGAATTGCCTGAAGTCGTGAATGCTACTGGGGGCGAGTGCTCGGAACCAGGCTTGAGCACCTTCGACCAAGGTGGTCATGAACACTCAGCATTTGACAGTGTCGGAGGCCCCGTGCAAAGTCATCAGGGCATCGAAGCTATCGTAGTGGTGGGCCGGGTCCCCCTGGCCATCGTACGACTTGAAGGTAGGCAGTAGGATTCTGGGGGAGATCTCGGCCTTCAGGATGTGGTCGGATAATGGGGATTGCTCCTCATCATCCTTGGTGGAGGTTTTCTGTAGGGCGCGCAGGGTACGCTCTTGCTCCGCAAATCGTCGTTCGAAATCTCGCAGCTGGAGGGATAACTCCGATTGCCGCTAGATCGAGGGGCTGTGGGGGCGTCCCTATTGGCTGCCGCGTCGTCCCTCGGGGGGATCAGTCTCCGGGAACTGATGGCGCGTCTCGACTTTTTCTCTCCTCGGGGTAGAGGAGGCTTTTTGTTTTGGAGGGGGGGCGTGCGAAGGTCCCCCTGACCTGTTGCGTATAAGCCGTCACCCACGGAGGGTGAAACGGCCTCCAGCCGTGTGTTGGGAGGCTTCTCCATGGGGAGGGCTTTCCTGTGGGAGTCTTGACTTCTCTTCCATGGCCGCCTGGGTCCTCATTAACTCTACGAGGATATCCAATTTAGCGTTGAGGGTTTGGAGAGCGTCAGGACTCCCGTTGGGGGGTTGCGCCTCCGCGGGTGGGGGAGGTAGCTCATCGGCTGGGTTGTTATCGTCGGCGAGGGTTCTCCGCGGGGTGGGAGAGCGTAGGTTCTCCGTCCACCGCTACGGTCTTTCCTCTATCACCGGCGACCTTCCTACTAGAGTTTCTTCGCACCATGATGGCTCTTTGTTTGTTTCCCATAGACAGCGCCAGATGAAGAGACGTAATCTCGTGCTGATCCTGAGCCGTGAGATCCGGGAAGAATCTTTTGATCACGATCACCACGTTTGTATGAATCTACAAGGCAGGAAATGGATCAGAGGTGCCCAGGGGGGGATCCCTGGGGTAAACCCTCCGATGCTTAAGTCAGCAAGTGAGATAGAGCGTAAAGGTGAAGAGAGAGAGGGTAGGAGAAAGAGGGCGCAAGATTATTCTCCACCAAAAAGTGTGGTGGTTTTCTCTCAGGACCATTGCCTTACCTTCTCGAAGGGTTTCCCTGGGGTTTATATAGCAATCCGTTTAACATAATAGTCCAAGGAGCTGCGGGGGCTTCGGGGGGGTTACATCCATGTAGTGGGCTCCTTTGTGGCATGAGGATTTTTGCCCTACCCTACCCTTTGGGGTTCCTTGCTCCTTCTGGATGTGTAACGGACGCCAGGATGAGCTTCCGACAGTCGGCCCGAGCCAGAGGCGATCGTTCGGGATTTTGTCCCGAGCGATGAGTGTATAGCTCGGTTAGGCCACATCGGGTCCCCGTAGGGGATCTCTCGATCGTTCTGTCGCTCAGACTTCCGGACCTGAGGGCCGCCTAGGAAGTGCTGCTCCAAGTGGGTTTTTGGGCTTGAAGTAAGTGGGCAAAAAATGGGGCTGTCACTTTGGGGAGCTGGGCCTAGTTTGGTCAAATTAGACCTAGTTGGGTCGTGCTCTCGCTTCCGACAGTCGGCCCGAGCCAGAGGCGATCATTCGGGATTTTATCCCGAGCGATGAGTGTATAGCTCGGTTAGGCCACATCGGGTCCCCGCAGGGGATCTCTCGATCGTTCTGTCGCTCAGACTTCCGGACCTGAGGGCCGTCTAGGAAGTGTTGCTCCAAGTGTGTTTTTGGGCTTGAAGTAAGTGAGCCAAAAATGGGGCTGTCACTTTGGGGAGCTGGGCCTAGTTTGGTCAAATTGGACCTAGTTGGGCCATGCTCTCGGATGGTCGATTTTCTCCTCTCTCTAGTTACCAAGGTTTGAGATGGAATGGTAGTCCATCCCAAAATCTGTCACAAGTTCTGATAGATTTTAGGATGGAATTTAGATCCATTACAAATGCTAAACTATTTTTTAATTATAAATATAAATAAATTTGAACTCTGCCATGGCCGGTCCCAAGCCCGAATGAGAAAGGAGGAGGGTTTGCATTAGGTTGACATCCAGCAATAAAATTTTGTCACATCTCTCACATGATTTCTGATCTAAATACTTTTTGTGCGAATGCTAGGGCGTCCCCTGGAAGCGACGTGTTATATCGTAACCCGGATGGAATGACAAGTGAGCAAGGGCTAGCTAGGGCATTTCCCATAAGTGACACTCCGCAGTGGCGTCCGATTGCCGTGTCAAATAGGCAAGGGTTCCTGTGTGGGGTTAGACGTACACGAGTAAAGGAGCTAGTCCAAAAACATAGGATTCATCTAGCTACTTGGAATATATGAACTTTAACGGTAAGGGTTTAGAATTAGTTAAGTTAATGAAGGACATGAGGGTTAACATAGCATGCCTACAAGAAACTAGGTGGAAAGGATATAAAGCTAAAGACATTGATGGATATAAAATTTGGTATATAGGTAATAATAACTCTAGAAATGGTATTGGTATAATAATAGATAAAAACTTAAAAGATAGAGTTGTAGAAGTTAATAGATTGGGAGATAGACTGATGTTAATTAAACTTATCTTAGGTGGTGATATTTTGAATATAAATAGTGTATATGCACCTCAAGTAGGATTAGAAGAGAGCATTAAAAAATAATTTTGGGAGGCTATTGATAGTTTGATCTAAAATATTCTTAGTGAAGAGAGAATCTTTATTGGAGGGGATCTTAATGGTCATGTGGGTAAAGATAATAGAGGCTATGAGAGGATTCATGAAGGGCTTGGTTTTGGCAATAAAAATGATATGGGTTATGCTATTCTTAATTTTGCCATGGCCTATGATCTAGCAATTACTAATACCTTCTTTAAGAAGGGGGGCAAACATTTAATAGCATACAAGAGTGGAGCACATATAAGTCAAATTGAATATTTTCTTATTATGAAGGTCGATAGAGTTTTATGTAAAGATTGTAAAGTTATTTCTGGTGAGAGTCTAGCCCCTCAACATAGGTTGTTAGTAATGGATATCACTATCCCTAAATTTAAAAGAAAGATCATTATAAATAATTATTCTAAGATTAAATGGTGGAATTTAAAAGGTAAAAATTTAGAAATGTTTAAAAATCACCTATTAAAGGAAAATATTTAAAATTTAGGATAAGAAACTAATGTAATGTGGAATAATGTTACAAATTGTATAACGAGGGTAACAAAATAACTCTTAGTCGAATCTAAAGGTAAAAATAATTTAGAAAAAGAGACTTGGTGGTGGAGTGAGGAAATTTAAACTACCATTAGAGTAAAAAAGGAGTGCATTAAAGTTTGGCAAACTAACAAAAATAATCAAACCCTAGAAGCTTATAAAATCGCTAAAATGAGGGCTAGGAAAATAGTTAGCGAAACTAAATCAAAGGCATTTGAAAGTTTATATACTAAACTAGGAACCCGAGAGGGTGAAAAGGAGATATTTAAACTTACTAAATTAAGAGAAAGGAAAATTAGAGATTTAGATTATGTTTGTTGCATTAAAGGTGAAGATCAAAGGGTTTTAACTAAGGATCTTGAGATTAAAAAGAGGTGGCATAGTTATTTTCAGAAGTTACTTAATGGAGATTGCGTCAAGAATTTCTCTTTAGAAGGTACCCAAGAGTCTACAATATTTGATAAATATCAATATTTCAGGTGTATTAAGATGTCAGAAGTGAATGATGCTTTAAGGAAAATGAAAGTGGGGAAGGTCTTAGGACCAGATGGCATACCTATTGAAGTATGGAAAGGCCTAGGAGACATTGGTATTCAGTGGCCAACAAAACTTTTTAATAAAATTTTAAATGAACGGAAAATGCTAGAAGTTTAGAGAAAAAGTATTATAGTTCCTTTATATAAAAATAAAGGAGATATTCAAAGCTACAATAATTATCATGGAATTAATCTTATGAGTTATACTATTATTAGTTTTAATGTGTCCCTTCTTTTGCAAGATGGGCTATGATGCCAACTATGATAAAAGTATGAAGTAATGAAACACTCAACCTATGAACATGTGAATCATGAACCTAGGCAACCAGCGTAAGCTCTAGCATGGGCATGCTATCTCAATCAAAACTAAACTAAGCAAAGAAAGAAAAACACACGCCGGGACGTGGAATAAGAAATAAAGCAAAACACACCGTATAGGTGGAACAAGTAAAGATAAAGAGGAAATATGGTGAAAGAGAAAGCTACTGCCCAAACTAAGAAGAGATGTGATCGCCACTAAGGTACAAACAAGCCAAAGACCTGATAAATATCTTAGAATAAGAGGATGATGCACCCACCCACGGGAGAGAGAAAGTAATCAGGAAACTGCAGCTCTGTAGAATGTAACGGTCGAAAGCTGGTGCGCTACAGAACTGTGACGGTCCCACGATAGACCGCTAAAAGACCCTAACACGCCTGTAATAGACCGTCAGAGAGTCTACAGAATAGAATTGGGAATCTTTTGATCTCCAAGCTTTCCAGCCGGCCAGAGTGCTTGGGCCTCGTATTAGGGACTTTGTAAACTCCCTGGACTTTGGAAGACGATAGACATTGGAAGCAGCTCTCCTTGGTTGGTTCTTGCTCCAGGACGCGACAACACTTCGATGCAAACTCCAGATGTCTCCCCCCTCAAGCCATGAAGTCAAGAGTTCTATTTATAGACCCTCAAACTCTCTGGTCGAGTAGAGAATAATCCAGCTAAAAAGTAGGACGTTTCTTAGCAAACTCTTGAAGATAATACTCCCAAGAGTCCATAGAAACAAACAAAAGGTTCTAAGGATCAGATTTGGAAGAGAAATCAAAGAAACAAACTCTTAAGTCAGCCACGGAGTAGCAGAGAAAGAGTAGTTCTGTCAGAACTCTCTGTTTGATGTAACGGCTGCACGATAGACCGCCACACAGATGTAACGCTCCAGGGAGGGACCGTCACAGAACACTATCCACAAGAAGATAAGATCAATGGACGAAGTTGACGCACTCAAGACTCTGAAGGAATGTAACGGTCGAGGAGTGACGTGCCACAAGAAGGTAACGGTCGCACGATAAACCATCACACTCAGCGCATAGACTAAAAAGATAAGCTTGAAAGAAACCTTCAACGTAAGGGATCTGCAAGGATGTAACGGACCAAGGCCCATGCGTCAGAGGATTGTAATGCACCATCAAAGGACCGTTAGAGACGATAGAGTGTAAAATGAAATGAAAGTCTGCTAAGCTTCATCCACCGGAAAGAAGTAAGGAACCAGACTCAACCAAGGAGACATGACCCATAAAATAAACCTCAAATTTACCAAGAAGGCTCAACAAAGGGTGAACAACTCGGAGCATCATAATAATGAACAAGGAGATGACCCAACTCATTGGTCATAAAACGGGTGTCAACAGATGCCCCTCCTTAACGTCCTCTTTGTAGGGGAGCGAGCGAAGGTGAAGCGAAAGCGAAATGGAACATAGAGATGAAGCAGAGATGAAGCGGAGCGGACTGAAAAGTGGGCGTTAAGGCAAACGACACCCTATTTCAACCAACGAGTGACATGAATTTTCAGAAAACTTTGAAGGAAATAGCCAACCAAAGGACACATGTCTGGAGGAACTAACAACTAAGGAAAGGAAAACACGGCCAGCGGTCGGAGCAACGAAAAAAAGGAAAGAGACGATTAACTACACTCCGGACAGGAATCTTCAGCTAACCAAATCGAGCAAGGAGACCGAAGGAAACCCTCCAATTCAGAGTGGAATGACTCTCCTTATTCGGGAACATGAAACATAGCTATTTACCATCATTGAAACACCTTGACGGATGAAGGTTCGTAAAAGCTCAAAGATGCGCATGATGCATGCTGGGCTAAAATAAAGAAATCATCAAAACGAATGTAAATAAAGAATAAAATAACAAGATACTCAAGAATAATATTGCTAGACCAGAGAAACCAAGGGTCAGGACACCATCTGCAACCACGACATGCAAGACAGAACCATCGTCCCCAAGTTTTCCAACATAATGGCTTATCCAACGATTAAACATGTGCACTTAGATCATCATCATTTTTGTTTAAGGGGAACATCAGATCCAAGAACACATGAATGACCAGCCGATTCTCGAGATAATATCATACATAACATATAGTAATGCATTAAGGGATAGGGATCGAGATACTGTGCCTGACTTACCTGCCTGTACGGTAAATGCAACTCATGATGACATATGATTCTCATGATTTCATCCATAGAAAGAAGAGATTAGCCAACAATAATCATTCATGAACTTCATTGAAAACATAGGGCATGACCATTCATAAGCATGAACTCCATTAATAAGATAGAAGCATAATGATCATTCGAGCACAAAATAGGGCATTTATCTCATCAAAATGTTTCAAAGCCTCTGACGATTCACGGAAGATGAGTCAGATCATTGTAACGGTCTAATATAGGCGCGTCACACAATGTCGATTCACATTTTCAAAAACAGATGACTGAACAACCTGACGGCCCAACAAAGACGTGTCAGAGACTGTGACGGTCGTACGATAGACTGTCACATTTTCTGAGCGTTCAAAAAAAACAAACCGAACAGTTGTTCCCCCTCATTCACTCAAACACCCAAACCCAAAAAAAAAACACCACCGAGCAAAACCCCACCGGCGAGCATGACCGGTGACGAGCTCCCCCGGCCGCCCATGAGGAGAGAGAAAGGGAAGAAGACGAGGGCCATCAAGCGCAAGGTCCTCAGGAGATTCAGAGCAAGGGTGGACCAAGAGGAGGTGCCCCCGGTGGTGATCGATCAACCAACGGTAGAAGAGGACCCTCCCACGGCCGAGGAAGGAGGAGAAGAGGCCATGGAGGAGACTGCTGGCAATGAGGAAGGGGCTACGGCACCAGAGAAGAGAAAATGAGGTCGCGACCACGAGGTAGGTCCCCCACCCTAAAGATCCAATTTGTTGATTTTTATGTACATGCATGTATGATTAGGGGGTAGAAATGGGTCTGGGGACCCCTTAGGAACAATTGTAGGCCTATATGGCCATTTCCAGAAGCCAAGGAAAACAAAGGGAACAATGCCTCATTGCAGAGAATGTGACGGTCGTTGCAGTGACCGTCACAGCCCTGAGGCACCACCATAGGTACGTTAGAAAATTGTAATGCATCACCACGGGGCCGTCAGAGTGACTAGAGGTAGAAGCAATTTTTGGGATTTTTTTAGTTATTCAATTTTTTTGTTGTTTTTCATTATATATTAATGCAATGTAATAAATTTATGATGTAATGACTGACTTATGCTCTAATTGTGCAGGGGAAAAGAAGAACGAGGATATCTTGGCTTCAGATCCGGGCAGTATACCAGCATTGCCCGAGTTTCAGAGAGAGAGATTGGCCAGGATGGGATTTGCCGAGGTACTGAGCATCGAGATGATCAGGATGGATACACCACTGCTATACGCACGCCACGAGAGATGGGACCCTGTGATCCGAGCATTCATCTTCCCCTGGGGTCACATGATCCCCACATTGGAAGACATGGCGAGGATCACCGGCTTGCTAATCCACGGAGCTACCATGACTGGGTGGACATATGGAGATTATAGAGTGCTAGCCCAGGAGCTGCTGGGCTTGGACTTGATCAGGCCGGGGCATACAACATCCCAGCTCTCGAGGTCGAGATTGCAGGACAGCTTGGGACTGAGGGGAGCGGCTATAGAGGTCGGCGAGCTACCCGAGCAGCACATAGACCGAGTGATTGAGCAGGTGCGCCCGCGAGTGGTGGTAGAGGCAGGATAGGAGGGAGATCGGGTCCTGAGACGATTTCTGATGCTACTATTTGGAAAGCTACTTTTTTCAACCCGAGCAGATGTGATCAGCTGTAGGCTAGTACCATTGCTGGAGGACTTAGGCAGAGTGGGGAAGTACGCATGGGGAGCGACAACGCTTGCCTTCCTCTTCGAGTCACTCAGCACCACAGACCGACAGACGATGCTGGGCGGCTTCTCGCCTTTCCTTCAGGTAAATGATGAACTCTAAATGCCTTCTATATGATTATGCAAAATGACTTATGAATGCAATTTACTTACACTTGACTCTAAATACAGATCTGGAGCTTCGTATACCTCCCAGGGATTGGGCGAGGCACTCAGATGTATCCCGAGCGGATCCCGATCGCGAGGCGATGGGTGGTAACGAGGGATACGAGATTGATCAACATGTTGACCCGGGCCATCCAGGATGATCTAGACTCATTCCCGCATACATCGGTAAGCTCTTAAACTTAAATGCTTTACTATGCTTCTAAATGCCTTAAATGCTTCTAAATGTTTCTAAATGCTTTAAATGCACCTGAATGCTTCTAAATGGACTAATATGCTTTTTAGGTAAGATGGACCCCATATTGGGACGAGGGCCACGAGGGACAGCCTTGGGTTCAAGCCTCCCTGGCATACAGCAGGCGTGACATATGGCTGAACTGCATCAATGTAATCGAGCCCCTGCACTACCGGTTGATCCTGCGAACACGAGGGCTTCATCAGCCAGAGGTGACATTCCCCCGCAGAAGTGATGAGCGCCCAGGCAAGTCCTCACAGGGCATCAGCGGCGATGTGGATTGGTGCGCTCAAAAGGCCAAGTACGTCCGTGATTGGAACAAGAGAGGTCGGGCGGTGAAAGATCGGGCGGAAAGCGACGAGGCCTACCTCAAGGCCTCCTCCCAGCGGTACGGTGACCAGGTATTCCGAGGCACCCGACTACCGGTATGAACTTCTAAACTAAAACTCTTATTTATTGAACTTCTATATGCACTGACATAGCTTTATAAATGTAGCTAGACCCACAGGGACGCATAGCCGAGCTCGAGGGACTCCTCCATGCCACCATCCAGCAGTGAGATGAGTACCGGACTGCATTGGAGCTTTTGGTGAGTTTTCTAAAACTTTAGACCCATGCTTATGCTTATGATGCAAACTCTGATTGACTTTGACTACTGAATACAGCGGGCCGAGGGAGCCCAAAGAGCGGGACCAAACGCTCCATCTTCATCGTCACAGCCTGTCGGTAAGTGGGCTGAGCGAGACGTAGATTTCGCTAGAGCGGTAGCTCGGGCCGAGGAGGCGGAGGCCACCCTCGCGGAGCGGGTAAGAAACTAATCCTTAGACTCAAAAATGCTTTATGACTTAAATGCTTTTTATTTATGCAAATGCTGACCATGATGAAAAAAATGCTAAATGCAGGCGAGAGAATTAACCGTAGCATTGGCCGAGACAGAGCGAGCTCGAGCAGAGACTGAGCGGACCCGGGCAGAACTAGAACGCTCTCGAGTTGAGGCAGGGCGTCTTCAGGCAGAGGTAGCCCGACTAAGCGGAGAATTGGAGTGGGCATCTACCCAGACAACGGACCTCAAGAGATACCGGACTGAGGCTCGGGCAGCACAACTCCAAGTTCATGATTTAAAGATTGAGCTTCTGACCGTAGAGCGGACAGTCCGGACGATCAGCCATGGACCGGTGCTGAGTGCATCCCGGAGTGCTGCAGCGGGAGGCACACGGAGTGGACTATCGAGCGGATCGGTAGGAAACTACCTGGCCAATTCTTCCGATCGGCGGAGGAATGAGGAGGCAGATCGGAGACGACCACGAGAGGAGGAGCACAGTACCATGGGGCCGCCAGCCAAGCGGCAAGAGGGCGCTGGTGATAGTGAGGGCCCGAGAGATAGGCCGGTCGAGTGATGTATTCTTTTCCTTCTTTCTACACCCACACTTGTACATGATTTATGTGAATGAAATGAAATGAATGAAAATTCTATTTTTTTATGTGGATGAATGAATGAATGAATGCGAAGTATGAATGCGAGGATGAAATGGACGTGAATGTGTGAATAAATGGATGAAAATAAAATGTGTGGATGGGAATGTAAATGAATGGGGATAAAGTGTAAGATCGGCAGGTCAGACCAAAGGGAGAAGGGGAAGAATAGAAACCTGCAGCAGACTGTGCGACGGTCAAGTGTAGGAGCGTCAGATCCATGTAACGCACCAAGATCAGGCCGTCAGAGACGGCAGAGGGTAGATTGAAATTGTTGTATAGCAGGAAATGTGACGGTCCACTGATGGAGCTCAGAATCAGTGACGGTCATAGATCAGACCGTCAAGAATAGACAATGAAAATTAGGCTAAAATGTGTAGCAGGGAATGTGACGGTCTAGGGATGGAGCGTCAGAGATCTGTGGCGGTCCAATGTTAGACCGTCAGACATGACAGAGCGAGGTCTGATCTGAAATGTGTAGCAGGAAATGTGACGGTCCAGAGGTGAGCGTCAGAGATACGTGGCGGTCCAATGTTAGATTGTCAGAAATGACAGAGCGAGGTCTGACCTTAAACGTGTAGCAGGACATGTGATGGCCCATAGATGGAGCGTCAGAGGTATGTGACGGTCTTACGATAGACCGTCAAAGAACAAACTGTACTCCGAGATGGATTCTGCCGTGAGAGCCCAAACTCGAGGCAAGGAGACCTTAATCCATACTAGAACACTCCTAGGCTTAGGATAAGACTTTCTAACCCAAATCTTATCATTCTAGCACCAAAATCAAGCCTTTATAAGATAGGAATAAGCCCAAAAATCGCAGCTTTCATTGATTCTCTGCTACAAGGGTTCGAAAACTCCACCAAAGGGCAAGGAACATCATGAAGAGAAACTTTGAAGCGATGGGCAAAGAGGAGAGAGTCTACGCCGGTCCCAAAGCAGCTAAAAGAGAGCATGGGGAGCTGCAAAGATTGACATCCATCCCCAAGCATCTGAGCTCAAGTGCCCAAAGAGTGGTAAGTTCCAATCGACTTCAAAACTTATCAATTTCTGGACTTTCCATGCTACTTATGATTCTTCTCTTTCCTTCTTCTTCCTTTCTCTAGCCTTTCCCTGGTCCAAGGTGTTATTCCAACATAAAGTGGGTGGCTCCCATGGTCAAAGAACTCCCATTAGAAGTCTTGTCAATCCTTAGGGCATGGCACCTCCAACCTTTGTTAGTTTTGGCCAAGAATTTCCAGAAATTGTCCTTAGATTGGGCAAGCATGTCAGCCCTCATAGAATTATGGCATCCACAAACACACACCTTCGTCTTCCCTTCCTTTGAAGCTACAGTCCTATTGGAGGAGGTAGAGACCTACATAGCCCTTGCTAAGACTAAGGTGGGGGATGAAGATCTAGTGTTCCATACGGTTGAACCTATTGATCCTTGATCCTAAGCGATTTCATACACAACCCAAAGGATGTGAGAACCATGATCATCTCATGCCATATTCACTTGATACCCAAGGCTCAATGGATAGTCTCTCATTGCAAGAACAAGTGGGAGAGATATGAAGCCATTGCCAAAGCCGTGTCGATTTGCTTATGCAGAGTCTTCCTTTTCACCACCACCGACCACCTCTTAGACATCCAAAACCTTAGCATCATCAACGGGTTGTGGCAGGGTTTATCCATTTCTCAAGCAGTCCTCTCATACTTATATGAAGGACTTAGCTCAGCTTGCTTAGGAGGACCTCCATTCGGCTCAATGATACTCCTTGAGTGTTGGATGGGCGTGAGAATTAAGTTCCAACCCAAGGAGGAGATACCTTCAACTAGCCGGATCTTTGGGAGCCACCCTTTGTTCTTCATTGGAGGTGCCTTTGGATTCTCTTCATAGGTTGAATGTTGGACGGCGGACAAGAAAGTGCGGGATGAATGGCGCCTCTTTCTTAATACTTTGCCAATAGAGAAGTTCATGATGCGTCCAAGAGTTCTTCGGAACACCTTACTTAGAGCACCTCGGCGACTAGGCCTTGATCTTCAGCTCGTAGGGAATACCACCATGGCGATCTATAACTCACACCGATGCTACCTTCAGATCGGGCTACCCCGAACCGTAGTTTCTACACTTGCACACTACCCTCCCCTTCTAGCTAGGAAGATGGGGACCGAGGAGGATGAGAGAGCGATCCGGAACGCACTGACCATGTGGGAGATCAGCAAAGTGCGCCCATGGAAAGAAGCGGTGGAAGAAGATGACGAGGAACGCCATATCTATGTGAAGGAACTGCGCAAGATCCACCCTCTCGCAGATAGAAATTTGAATGTAGCTTGAGCTTTTCTCTTTTCTGAACTTGAAGTTTATCAATCAATTTTATGTATCATTGAATTTAAAGGAATGATATAGAAGTGCCTCAGTTGATAAAATCATGAGATTGTTACTTGACTGGGCTTGAAGATAGAGTCCCTGGAGAATGTGACGGTCTTACATAGGGCCGCCACAAAATCCTGACGGTCTTACGATGAGCCGTCATAATGGATGAATCTGAGGGAGCTGAGTTCCTTGGGAGGATGTAACGGTCATTAGGCCGTCAGAGTGATGTAACGGTCCATCGTGGATGCGTCAGAGAGAGTTTGCTGAGAGGCAGAGTGTTTCAACCTTCGGGAGAATGTAACGGTCCAAGGATGAACCGTAACAGACTTGTGGCGGTCTAATTATGGAGCGTTAGAGATCTCAGACTTGTGAGCTTGCAATCTGAATTTTGGTCTTGAACCTGCGTTTTGTACACACTTAGATAAGAAACAAGTTAGATCTGTTCTTAGACTCAACCCCTTGCCTAAAGTAAGTGAGAGAATGATCTTTTCTTGATATTTGGTCAAGGGATGGAGCCTTATCAAATAGGCGGAAGATACAATGGAAACAATGCAATGCATGCGATGCATATGATGGTATTTTCAGATTTTTGAAAATATTTGGATTTTTGTGAGATTTTGGAAATATCTGATGTTTTTGAATTTTGAAATATATGAATTTTTTTAATTTTGAAATATGATGATTTTTTTATTTTGAGATATATGATTTTTTTGGATTTTGAAAACTAGTGCCTCCCCTAGCAACATGGGTCCTCCTTATTCCATTGAGAGTTCCCAAGGTCGGCGTGCAATAGAGGTGACAATCCCTGGCCAGGGTCTATTTATGTGACGGTGGCTCTACCAAGGCCATACCCAGGGTACTTGCCTTAGTCCTAAAAAGAAAAATAGAATACGGGGGTAAGCTTAGGCCAGATATAGAAGTTTTTAGGGCTTGAGTTCCTCTCCAGACAACCCGCTCAGAGACTTGGTCTGTTGTGCCGGGGCTTTACGTCCGTCATCGAACCTTTGTCCACTCTAGGCACGCATACGACCGGGCTCATACGTCCTGTGGGGAAACTGTACTGCCACTCTTGCCATGCCTACCTTCTTCCTTTCTTTTCTTGGAGCTTTGAGATTACGATTGATAGACTTTCGAGATAGACTTTTGCTTTTGTCAAAAGAAACTGCTCCTTTTCTTTATTCTTTTTCTTTTCTTGTGGCGTCAGGTCATAACGGACTACCCCTATTTGAGACCTTCTCTCGTCAAGGCGCCTAGATTAGTCGTCACCTCCTTATTCACCTCTTACCCCTGGATTCAATCGAAGAAAGAAACGGACAGGGACTTTCGACTTTCCTCCAAGCATGGCCAAGGAGAAACATGGTGTCTACAGAGTGGGAAACCTGACCAGGGATGTCGTGTAGTGTGTGATTACCGTGCTCAGGGTCCTCTTTCAGGGTGACAGGGAAGGGACACCTTACTACTGGGGTGGCACTAGTTAAACTCTAAGGAAAGAAACACTTAAGATACAACCCATTCTAAGCGTGAGCGAGCTCCTCACCTTCGGCATTCACTAAGCGGTAGGCATTCCCTGGATAAGCCTCTTTGACGAGGAACGGCCCTTCCCAGTTAGGTTGTAATTTAGACCTAGGACCTGCAGACCGTATGAATTTACGTTTGAAAACCATATCACCTTTTTGAAATGTGCGCTCAATTACCTTCTTTTGAAAATAACGTGAAACTCTCTTTTGATAAACGGATACGTGATCGGCCGCATTCATCATCTTCTCATCTAAGAGTTCCAGCTGGACGAGCAACGCCTCTCGACGTTCATCGAGATTAAGTTCCTTATCGAGCTGTACCCGTAGGGAAGGGATCAAGATCTCATATGGGAGCACCGCCTCCATCCCGTAAGTGAGAGCATAGGGAGTTTGCCTCGTAGGAGTACGAACGGAGGTGCAATAAGTCCATAGAGCTTCCACTAATCTTTCTGGCCAACCAGAAAACTTATGAGATTCACATGTTTTCTTTATGATTTTGAGAAGGGTTTTATTAGTGGCTTCAGCCTGACCGTTGCCTTGTGGGTAATATGGAGATGAATGATGCAATGCAATATTGAACTTCTTACATAAGTCCTTGACCTCTTGAGAGACGAACTGGGGTCCGTTGTCGGTGACGATGCTACTTGGCACTCCGAACTGCGAGATGATGTTCTTCATGATGAAGCGGCACACCGTAGTAGCTTTAATCTCTACGTACGCTTTAGCTTCAGCCCACTTGGTGAAGTACTCAGTGGCAGTAAGGATGAAGGATTTTTGCTTGATCTGAGAATTGGGATCACCGAGCGGGCTGACAACGTCGAACGCCCACATGGAGAATGGCCAGGGAGAAGATAGAGGATGAAGGGATGAAGCTAGAGTATTAATCTTATCAGTATGGAGTTGGCATTTAAGACACCACCAGACATAGAGGGAGCAATCTTCCTCTAGAGTGGGCCAATAGTACCCCTGCCTAAGGATCTTCTTCTCTAGAGCCTGGCCATTAACATGACCCCCACACTCACTAGAATGGGCTGCTTCAGCCACCTTCCAAGCTCCGTCATCGTCTAAACATGTCATGAGCATCCCATTGGTAGCACGCCTGTATAGCCCTCCTGTGATGACAGTGTACCTTGAGGCGGCTCTTCTTATTGACTTACGCTGCTCGGCATTTGCCCCTTCCGGGAACGATCCATCTTTGCAAAACATCTCAATTTTGTGATACCAAGGTAATTCTTCTTCCTCTAAGATCTCTTCTAGTTCCATCAAAGACACTTCCTTAAGCTCTTCCTTCTCAGCCCTCGCCTCTACGGTTTTCCTAAGGTTAATGTACCAAGGATCCTGAAGAGAGGGTGCGTCCAATCTCTGAACGACGATAGTCACAGTACTCCGACTGAGAGGGAAAGATAGAGAGGAGGCAAGAGATGCTAAAGCGTCAACTAGAATGTTATGAGATCGGAGAGTATGGATGTAGATGAGTTGTCGGAATTGCCTAGCAAGAAGCATGACCCGATCTTGATATGGTTTGAGCTTAGGGTCACGAGTGCGGTAAGTGGATAGAACTTGCCGTAAGACGAGCTGAGAGTCCCCTATGATATTCAAGTAATGCGCGCATAGAAGATAGGCATGCTTCAATCCAGCAAAGAGAGTCTCATACTTGGCGATGTTGTTGGTAGCAGGAAATCGAAGTTGATAAGCAAAGGGAATGGTCACTCCTTCCGGAGTGAGCAGGACAGCGCCTATCCCTCGGCCCTGAGAATTGAGCGCACCGTCAAAGTGCAGAGACCAGAAGGGATGATGAGTGAGGACAGAGAGATGCTCATCAGAGAAATCATCTTGAATAGAATCCATGTGAGGAATGGGGAGATGAGCAAGATGCTCAGTAATGGCGTATCCTTTGACCGCCTTCTGAACGATGAAGTAGATATCAAACTGAGAGAGTAAGCTCTGCCATCGAGCTAACCTGCTAGAAAGGACAGGCTTTTCTAAGAGATAGCGGATCGGGTCCATTCTAGAGATCAACCTAACTGGGTGGGCAAGGAAGTAATGTTTAAGTTTCTAAGCTACCCACACTAAGGTAGCACAAGTCTTCTCCATAGTGGTGTATTTGACCTCAGCCGGGTTAAACAACCTAGAGAGGTAATAAGCTGCCCGCTCTTTTCCTTCATCGTCCACTTATGCTAAAACCGCCCCTAGGGAGTCCTCTATGACTGAGATGTATAGGATAAGGGGTTTCCCAAGGACAGGAGGTTGCAAAATCGGGGGATTAGATAGATATACCTTCAAGTCCTCATAGGCCTTTTGACACTCTTGATTCCATTCAAACTTGACCCCCGCCTTGAGCAATTCGTAAAACGGGTGGCACCTCTAAGAATGCTGGGATATGAATCTTCTGATGAATTGCAATCTACCAATCAATCCACGGAGTTCCATAATGTTCTTTGGCGGGGGCATGTCCATGACGGCCTTTGCTTTGTTAGGATCAATCTGAATCTCCCGTTTGCTAACTATAAAGCCTAGCAGCTTCCCTGAAGAGACTCCAAAAACGCACTTCTTCGGATTCATTTTAAGCTTGTACTCCCTAGCTCTTTGCAGCACCTTAGCCAGAATAGAGGGGTGTTCTTCTTTGGTTCTTGACTTCACCAAGATATCATCCACGTAAGCTTCCATGTAGATATGCATCATGTCATGGAAAATGACCATCAATCTCCCTCTGATAAGTGGCTGCGTTCTTCAGACCGAATGGCATAACCACGTAACAATACGTGCCCCAGGACGTGGTAAAGGAGATTTTCTCTTGATCTTCAGGAGCGAGACGGATCTGGTTATAGCCTGAGTAACCATCCATGAATGACAAAGCTTCGTACCCGACAGTGTTATCAACCACGACGTCTATGTGAGGCAGCGGGAAATCATCCTTGGGACATGCTTTATTAAGATCTCAGAAATCAATGCAGATATGCACTTTCCCATCCTTCTTGATAACAAGGACTATATTCGTCACCCACTGGGGATATAAGACAACTCTAATGAACCTGGCCTTGTATAACTTATCGACTTCCTCCTTAATCTTCAAGGCCATGTGGGGGTGAAACCTTCTTGATTTCTATTTTACGGGTGTTGCCCCTGGTTTAAGCACGAGACGGTGTTCCACTAAAGAGGGCTCAAGACCCGGCATGTCCTCATAAGACCAGGCGAAATAATCACTATACTCCCTCAGAACCTTGATCAAATCTTCTTTTACTTGTGGAGGGAGGTTAGCGGCAATGATAATGGGCCTTGGGTCTTCTTCAGTCCCCAAATTTATTTCCTTCGTAGGTTCATCCACCGCCGATGATGGCTCGTCAAATCTCTTTAATCCTTGCGCATATAGATCGGCTGTGTCATCCACGCTGCTGTCCTCATCATCAATCGGGTCCTTTTCATCCAGGATTTCATAGACACCAAGTTCGTCGTCGCTCCACACCCCTTCTACTTCCTCATCGTCTTCAATCATGATTGCCGTAGCTACAAACTCCGGGCACTTCAGAAGAGCACAACATCGCTGAGCTAAATCCTACAAGAACCTATCAGGAATGAATTTAGAATGACGCGCCAGCGAGCGCGGCTCAGGCTCAGAAGGATTGGACGACGTGGAATAGGACCCTACCTCTCTAGACCTAACTGACTCTACTTCCCTAGACTCTACGGACACTACACCTAACCTAGGAAAAAGGAAATCTAGTGGAAAGGAAGGAGTAGAGGACTCGTGCCCCTGGGAGGAGGATGTGGACAAGATAGCGTAATCTTCCACCAAAATCTCTGTTTCAAATTTGACTTTTTTTTTGAGATCAGTGGAGACCACCCAGCAGGATGGAGGAGGAGGAAGTTGCATGGGGAATAGAGAGGGGAAGATGCAATCGAAGAAGGTGTTGGAAGATGAAAATCACATCTCGTGGAGTTTGGCGGTGAGGGAAGGAGGAGTGAATAGGGTTGACAGATCAATGAGAGGGCATCGCCCACACATACATGGCACAAACAAAATTTCAGGTGATCTTTCCGTAAAATACGGATCGACCATAATCGGGGGAGAACTGGGTATGGATTCCAATTGTTGAAAGAGAGATGTGAGGCGAGAGGGAGACCAAGAAATGATAATGGGTGAGCTCCCCTTCTCCTGCAGACGACCAACTGGCTTCGGCTTCACTGAACAAGCCGAATTTCCTGATCCTCCTTCCGATCATGACCATCTGGCTCGCTGAACATTCTGGCAAATAACTGACTGAAATCTGGCATATCATCAACTGGCCCTTTTGGTAACAGGGGTGGTTTGGCAACTGTGCAAGTTGTATCTTCCTTTCCTGACTGTACTGACTGTGAATTTATTGTACCTGACTGGAGGGGTCCACTTACGAAGTGTTGGCGGTAATCCCAGGTAAGTGGTCCTGAGTCACCCAAAACTGATAGTGCGAACTCTCGATAACCGAGACCTCTCCTGCCCATTTTTCTTCCTTTGGGCACCGGCTTGGTCTGCCCATGCAACTGTGCATCGAGGCCTCTCCCCGGTTGATAGCCCAACTTTAATATAATATCCCAGCCTTTAGAATCTCGAATCTGGGGTTTCATCTTGATATTGATAGGTGTGGTGACGGGCTTGCGAGGTGCATAAGCCCAAGGGAAATCTAAATCCAGTACAGAAATAACATGCCGACTGCTGGGCCATAAGGTGGGCAAAAGCTTCTCTGAAATAGCTTTCACAGACTGGACCGTGGATAAGATTTTGACCTTAACCACCCTCCCTTGAAAAGGGAACTTGAGGCACTGATGTGCGGTGGATGGCACGGCATTGAGAGTATCGATCCACGGACGACCCAAGATGGCTTTAAACATAGGGTCAATGTCCAGCACATAGAATTCAATAGGCATAGTAAGAGGCCCAAGCTCGGCTTGAATGGTGACAACCCCGTGACATGCTCTTCTTGAGTTATCATATGTAGCTATAGTAGTGGGGGTCGGCCGTAGAAGTTCCTCTGATATATTGCAGGACCTGAGAGTGCTGAGCAGACATACATTGATGGATGCCCCTATATCAACTAGTGCCGCATCAATAGTAACTTTGTTCAGAATAATCGTGATGTAAAGTGGCATTTGCCGAGCTTCCGGAGGTGCTAGCTTGGTTTCAGAGAAGGTAATAGCTGGCCCCTTAGAGATCGTTGCCAGTGCGGTCAGTAAGCTATCAACTGCCATATCTTCACTAACCATCACCTTTTGAAGAAAATCTCTTAATGCATCTTGGTGAAGGGTAGATCTTTTGATAAGCTCCAGCACGGATATCTTGGCGGGTACCCTGTCAAGGTGATGTAATAGATCATATTGGGTTCCCGATAGTGGCTCAGCTTCTTCTTGTTCGGCAGCCGATTAGGAAGACTAGGGATTAGAAGTGGAAGGATGGTTACAATGGAACAAACGCCTACTCCAAAGGGTGAAATTCTGTGCCGACACGGCACTTGATGATGGTACAATTGGCCCTGTGGGGTGGATCAGTGGAGCAGATGGTGCAGGAGGGATGGCAAGGTGAGAGGTGGCGTTAGTGGAGGTAATGAGTGGCAGTGGAAGGATAATAGGTGAGGGATTAGTGGTAGGCGGGGTAGTGATGATAGGTGCTGGTACAGGTGGAGGGAAAACCAGCAGAGGCGCGGTGATAGACGAAGGGTTAGATGGAGGGGTAGTGACGGTAGCGGGGGTAAGTAATGACGGGTGTGATGGAAATGCGGGTGATGGTGTGTTTAGCGGAACAGGGGTAAATGGAAAGACAAATGGGGAAGGGGTTTGGTGCATAGGTATAAGGATGGTGGAAGCAGGGGGGTTGCGGTAGTTGTGGTGGAGGGCCATAACCTATGGCGTGGAGCTATCGTCGTCAAAAGACCACCCGACGCTAGGAGCCGGGGGTTGGACAACGTTAACCTGGGCTAGTGCCGGCGGCTGAGGCTACGGAGTGGGAGAATGGTTCGGCATCGGGTTCTGGTGGATCCCCAAGTCTTGAACCGGCTGTTGTTGCTATTGTGGCTGCTGCTGCGGCTGCGGTGCCTGTTGTTGCTGCACTTGCTGCCTCGGGGGCTGCCTTCTTTTCTCTTTTATTTCAACAATGGCCTTATGCATCTCGGCCCAATCAATCCTTTGTCCTTCGTGAAGGTCATACACCATGTATCGAAATCGAAAGCACCCTTCAATTGTATGGCCCGGCTGCCTGTGAAATACGCAGTACTTTGTTTGATCAACAGCTGTGTTCCAGACAGGCCGTTCCAGAGGAAGTTGGATTGCACTAACTGACATGAGAGCCGAGAATATGTCGGTAAGGGACTCGGGCAAAGGAGGGTACTGGGCTCTCTTGGGTCCCGGACGCTTGTTGTTGTTATTATAGCCATTAGGTGGAGGGACATTATGGTCTTGCGGGGGATGTGGAGGTTGTTGCGGAGCGGTAAAGGTGTTCTGGGGAGCGGCGAAGGTAGGCGGAGGGTTTTGTGGAATAGGTTGAAAGTTTTGTGAAGCGGGGTTTTGAGGAGTGCGGGGGTTTTGCGGAAAGCGGAAAGGTGCGGCTTGGAAAGGGAAGGTAACGGCTTGAACTTGCTCATTGGTCTGAACCCCCTCGGTGACAGGCCCTTGAGGTTTCTTGTGGTATTTAGGCTTTTGGTTCTCAAAGAGTGAGTGGATAGGGGAATCTTTGAACTGTGTCTGGATGAACTGCGCCCGGCTATATAGTTGGTGCATGTTGGCTATATCATTCATGGCCAGAATGTTTCGGAAGGTCGGGGTAGCATTGGAGATGAGTAGCTTGACCTTCTCTTCTTCCGGAATGTGGCCTGGCACTCTGGCGGCCATCTGCCTCCATCTATCCGCATAAGTTGCAAACTCCTCATCTGGCTTCAATTTCTCGGCCACCAAATCTGTAAAAGAATATTTTGGGCTGACTCTGTCTTGAAACCGTTGAATGAACTTGTCTTTTACTACCTTGAAGCTTTCGGCGTCCTCTAATGGCAGAGAATAAAACCATTCTAATGCAACCCCATCCAATGATCGGCGGAACAAATATGCCATAAGGCGATCATCATATTGAAATTGGGCCGATTCATATAAGAAGTCCCTCACATGAATGAAGGGGTTGCCATTCCCGTCATATTTCCTATAATTAGGGAGCTCGGATTGCGGAGGGAAACAAATATTTTGAAAGCTGGGAACGGGGACGTTTGCCTAAGATTGTGGGCCAACCCGCTTTTGGAGGAAATCAAGCTGTTGCTGCATGGCGGCCCATTTGTCAAGGAGTTCCTACTCCCTAGATGGAGTAGGGGTAGTGAAAGACGGAGGTTGAAAT
This sequence comes from Amorphophallus konjac, assembly GCA_022559845.1. Taxonomy (NCBI): domain Eukaryota; kingdom Viridiplantae; phylum Streptophyta; class Magnoliopsida; order Alismatales; family Araceae; genus Amorphophallus; species Amorphophallus konjac. The sequence goes on from CM040126.1 coordinate 401,717,273, forward strand.
TGAGGAGCAGAAGGATAGACTGTTGGAGGAGGTGGAAACCCATAAGAAGGAGCAGAAGAATGAACAGTCAAGGTAGGAAGCCCATGAGAAGGATATTGGGCCGAAGACTGACCCAGATTGGAATGGACTTGGGCAACCCCTTGCTGAGGGCGCAAGAAATCTGAAGGGCCAACAAGGACTTGTGGCACCGATGGGCTGGACATGTGATGATCCACCTGAATGAAAGAAGGGAGAGTGGACTTTCCCTTGTCAGAAGGTTGGTGGGCCGAAGCAGAAGATTGGCCCGTTTCCATACCAGAAAAGGTGATGGTCCGAGGGTGGACCGGAGTAAGATCAATTGGAGTGGGCTGGATGGAGGGCCCATCAACCCTAGACTGGTCGATGGAAAGATTAGATTGGCCTTGCACAATCGTGGGAGGTGGGGTATTGGACCCCTGCATGGCCTGATAGACAGCCTGGAGTTGGGCCGGATCCAACTGGGCCATCATTTAGAGAATGGAACCAGCAGAGGGGGAAGAAAAGGAAGGAGCGATTTGGCCGCCCTCCATGGGGACGGAGGACGGAAGAGGGACAAACCCCTCTCCAGATGGGAATGAGATAACCCTAGAAGGGTTTTCACGAAGCTCTTAAGGGAGAGACTCCTCTTGGGAACGGGGAGGATTGAAAGAAGCCATGATGGGCTCGAAGAGCGGATTGGAGTAGAGTTTGGAGAAGGAATTGACCCTGGAAGATGACTCTAATGGACGAAGACAACTCCACATGCAACAGAAGACCTTAGAAAGAATAAACAACACACAACAAACACACAATGAGTGACCGAACTTGGATGATTTTGACAAAAGATGCAAATGAAATAAGAGATAACGACACTCAAGGTCAACCAAGTTGTTTAGATGATGTAATCAAGATTTTTGGACCTCTTCCTCTTTTAGAACCGTAGTAACTTGATTAAAATGTGCTCTCAAAATGGGTTCCTAATAGGGGAAGGATATGCGGCCTGGTTGACTCTAAATATAATCACTCCTTCACTTATGCAATCCTAGACACGGTGTGGGAAGTGGTACAACCGGCCCGGCGTCCGTGTGGGAATCCACGGCTCGCGGAGACTTATGGAGGTCCCTGATGTGATTTCTTGATCGGCTCCAAGGAATATGGAGACGAGAGGTCAACACACCAAGGTAGGAGAATGCAATCTAATGTATGAAGATATGCATGAACCTATGTGCACCGGGGTGCATGCAAATTCTAGCCTAAAATCTAACAATCAAATATGCGCACAATGATATGAATATATGAACCAACCAAGGAGGAGACCAAATAGCACCCAAGCATGAAAATCACAGCAAAAACTGTAGAAGTAAACTGCACCTCGGGATGCGTACCTATCTGGAGTATGTGACAGTCTAGGATACCTACGCCAGAGGAGTGTAACGGTCGAAGACCAGACTGTCAGAGTAAGGTGACGCGTGGACGTAGGACCGTCGGAGTAGCCAGGGAACCAGAAACAACAGGAAATAAAAAGGAAAATCCGGGGAAAACACGGGCAACCAGGGAAAGCAAATGAAAGCAGGTTTAATAGAGATCCAAAGCATGATTGGCACTAGTTGTCCCACCGTGATCGTCAAAAAATTATCTGTTAGTTTTAATGTGTCCCTCCTTTTGCAAGATGGGCTATGATGCCAACTATGATGAAAGTATGAGCCAAGTAATGAAATCACTCAACCTATGAACATGTGAATCATGAACCTAAGCAACCAGCATAAGCTCTAGCATGGGCATGCTATCTCAATCAAAACTAAACTAAGCAAAGAAAGAAAAATACACGCCGGGGCGTGGAATAAGGAATAAAGCAAAACACATCGTATAGGTGGAAAAAGCAAAGATAAAGAGGAAATATGGTGAAAGAGAAAGTTACTACCCAAACTAAGAAGAGATGTGATCGCCACTAAGGTACAAACAAGCCAAAGACCTGATAAATACCTTAGAATAGGAGGATAATGCACCCGCCCATGGGAGAGAGAAAGTAATCAGGAAACTGCAGCTCTGTAGAATGTAACGGTCGAAGACTGGTGCGCCACAGAGACTGTGACGGTCCCACGATAGACCGCTACAAGACCCTAACGCGCCTGTGATAGACCGTCAGAGCTTCTGCAGTTTAGAATTGGGAATCTTTTGATCTCCAAGCTTTCCAGCCGGCCAGAGAGCTTGGGCCTCGTGCTAAGGACTCTGTAAACCTGCAAAAGAGTGTAGAACACAAGAAGAATAACCCAGATTAGCCCTTAGACAAAGTAGTATCAATAAATCAAAGAACTTAAGAACATGCAAAAGGAAAGGGAAATACCGGGGAGGTTGGTTTTTTAACCCCTCTGGGGTGTTTTAAAAGATGGGAGGATGTTTTGAATGAATGCAGCAAGTGGAAAGAAAACATGGGAGAAGGAGAGGGACAATGTTATGAATACTTTGAAGAGGGAAAAGACACTAAGAACACAACTTGACTGAACTAAACCCTTGAAAATGATACTCCCTGGACTTTGGAAGCAGATGGACGTGGGAAGCAGCTCTCTTGGTTGGTTCTAGCTCCAGGATGCGGTAGCACTTCGACGCAAACTCCAGATGTCTCCCCTCTCAAGCCATGAGGTCAAGGGTTCTATTTATAGACCCTCAAACTCTCTGGTCGAGCAGAGGATAATCCAGCTAAAAAGTAGGACGTTTCTTAGCAAACTCTTGAAGATAATACTCTCAAGAGTCCATAGAAACAAACAGAAGGTTCTAAGGATCAGATTTGAAAGAGAAATCAAAGAAACAAACTCTTAAGTCGGCCACGGAGTAGTAGAGAAAGAGCAGTTCTGTCAGAACTCTCTGTTTGATGTAACGGCTGCACGATAGACCGCCACACAGATGTAACGCTCCAGGGAGGGACCGTCACAGAACACTATCCACAAGAAGATAAGATCAATGGACGAAGTTGACGCACTCAAGACTCTGAAGGAATGTAACGGTCGAGGAGTGATGCGCCACAAGAAGGTAACGGTTGCACGATAAACTATCACACTTAACGGATAGACTAAAAAGATAAGCTTGAAAGAAACCTTCAACGTAAGGGATCTGCAAGGATGTAACAGACCAAGGCCCATGCATCAGAGGATTGTAACGCACCATCAAAGGATCGTTAGAGACGATAGAGTGCAAAATGAAATGAAAGTCTGCTAAGCTTCATCCACCGGAAAGAAGCAAGGAACCAGACTCAACCAAGGTGACATGACCCATGAAATAAACCTCAAATTGACCAAGAAGGCTCAACAAAGGGTGAATAACTCGGAGCATCATAATAATGAACAAGGAGATGACCCAACTCATTGGTCATAAAATGGGTGTCAACAACTATGAAACTTTGGGAAAGAGTTATTGAGAAATGCCTCCGATGTATGACTAGTGTATCAGAAAATTAGTTTGGTTTTATGCCAAATAGATACACTACAGAAACTATTTTCTTACTACAGCAGCTAATGGAGAAGTATAGAGAGATGAAAAAAGATTTGTATATAATTTTTCTTGATTTAGAGAAGGCATATGATCGAGTACTGAGAGAATTGATTTGGTGGACATTAAAAAAGAAAAGAATCTCTCAAGGATATGTTGATTTCATTAAGGATATGTACGACGGTGCTATTACTAGTGTTCAAATTATTGCTGGGGAGACTGGTGAATTTTTAGTTTCTATAGATTTGCATCAAGGTTTTGCACTAAGTCTGTATCTCTTTGCCTTAGTTATAGATGAAGTAACAAAACAATTGCATGAGGATATCCCTTGGTGTATGCTATTTGCAGATGATATTGTTTTAATTAATGAGAGTATTGATACTTTAAATGCTAAGTTAGAGAGTTGGAGACTTGCCTTGGAGTCTAAAGGTTTTTAAATTAGTAGGAGCAAGTCAGAGTTTATGCATTGTAATTTTAGTAATGGGAGAGTGGCTCAGGAAGACATGGTTTTAATTGATGGACATAACATTCCGAAGAGTAGTAGCATTCGATACTTAGGGTCTATCATATAAGAGAATGGGGAGATTTATGATGACATTACACATAAGATTAAGGCAGGTTGGTTAAGATGGAGAAGCGCATCAGGAGTCCTTTGTGATCGTAGTATGCCTGTGAAACTTAAAGGGAGGTTTTATAGAACGGTTGTGAGACCTGCTTTGTTATACAGTACCGAGTGTTGGACAGTACGAAAAGAATACATTCACAAAATGTGTGTTGCAGAGATGAGGATGTTAAGATGGATTTGTGGCAAGACTAAGAAAGATAAGATTAGAAATGAGCGCATCCGTATGGACTTAGGGATAGCCCCATATGATAGTAAAATGAGAGAATATAGACTCAGGTGATTTGGACATGTGTTTCGTCTCCTTAACTCAGCACTAGTTAAAAGATGTAACCGAATCTTAGTGGATGCTAGTAAAAGAGCTCGAGGAAGACGTAAAATGAGATGGTGCGATGTTATTAGGAAGGAAATTAATTTCTTGGGTTTAAATATGAATATAGCACTTGATAGAAATCTTTGGCGGAACAGAATTCATGTAGCCAACCCTAAATAATTGGGATAAGGCTCTGGTTATGATGATGATGAAATATAAATAAATTTGAACCTATGACGGCATTATATTCTATCTCAAATATGTCGAAACTTTCAGACGAATTTTAGATGGATTCATTTTCCGTCTAAAATATTGAATGATTCTTTTAAAAAGGAAAACTTCTTAACAAATTGTCAGGCAGACTAAAAAATCCGTCCCAAATCCATTCAAAATTTCAAATAGATTTGAGACAGCATTTTTCTATCTGAAATATTTATTTTTTTAAAAAAGAAATATTTTTAATAAAATTTTAGATAAAAATATATATATCTTAAATCCGTCTAAAATTTTGGACTCATTTGGGATGGATTTCATTTCCATCACAAATAGTTAAGCAGGAGCTCTAAGCTATCCCAAATTTATATGAAATGCCACTAATTGCATCGGATATTTGGTCTATCTAAAATCCATCACAATTTGAGATGGATTTCGAGATGAAAATGTAGGCGCCCAGGTTTGGCAGGCCGTCCACGGTTAGGAAGGGGACGGCGTTCTCCTCTTTTGGTCGGCTGTCGTCAGTGCTTGCACAGGGGAGAAAATGAGAGAGGGAGACGTGCTTCCTCTCCCAAAATCGTACTGCTGCCACCTATAACGTAAATGTTAGGGAGAAAGTACGTGATCGCCAGAGACTATTACCTGAGCCTCACAGGGAAGGGATGATCACTTGGAGGTCGGCTTGAGCAGGGAGAGAGTTGGATCCCAGCTTCTCCATCCTCGGCCGGCCAAGGGCGGAGAGCTCTACTACGTCCCAGAATGCAAAAATCCTGTAAATAACCAAGGAAACTCACAAAAACAAAAGAAAAGAGGCCATTATCATGCTTCGTGTAGCATCAATCCTATGAACCAGTAAGAAGTAAATTATGGTGCCATGATTACTTGGGGGTGGTGGGAAGGGGGGATGGTCGAGACTTTCGACCACCCGCCTTCCCGTTTGTGTAAAATGGAAACCTTTGGGTAAAGGTTATAGCAAATCCTACTATGATATGAATGCAAACGGGAGGGGAAGTGCAAAATCAAACAAGGGGCGCAGCGATGGATGAACCAAACCTGGAATGACGAGAAGGGAGTGGAGTGCAGTCCTCCTCAGGGGATCACCTCCAGTCCTATCCGCTGACCTGCAAGACAAGGGGGAGCAAGAGCACAGAGGAAGAGAAACCTGCACCCACCTTCCTTAACTCTGTTCGATCCTAAGTCCACCCATGCACTCGCCAACCAGCCACGCCCACCAAAAAGCCCCCCTCTCTCCTCGTTGATTCGAGAGTGGTTTTGTATTCCAAGGCCCCATCTAGAAGCCTCTAACGGGACATGTGATGGATCATGGAGTGATGGTAGAGGTGGCTCCGGACGTGGCGGGAAGACAACCCATGTTCTTTTGACCAACGGTTACCAGAAGGCGGCTAGATGACTGGCCTTCTACCAAGGGATAGGCGGCCATCAATTTGGCCTTCCACGGGTCTGGGCGGCCAAGGTGTTGGCCTTCCAGACTGGGGAGGGCGGCCAGGGACTTGGCCTTCTAGGGACTTGGGCGGCCAACCCAGTGGCCTTCTTGGAGTGGAGGGCGGCCAAAGACTAGGCCTCCTAGGGGCAGAGAGCGGCCATCGCCCTTGCCTTCTAGGGGGGTGGGCGGCCATGAGTTTGGCTGCCCAACCCATGGGCTCTCAACCTCTTTCGGCAAGGGGCCCATTAACAAAAGTGTGTTTGGGCTGGACTTTAAATCATAAAACGTCATTGACCTGGGAAAACGACCGCGTTCACCTATGTGATGGTATAACTGAGGATTTACGGGATGTCCAAAATTAGGCGTCTACAAATGCCCCTCTGGAACGTCCATTTTGTGAGGGAGTCCGGCGGACTGATAAATTTGTGTTTCGATAAAGAAACATGCCTAATAAGGGTAGCCCGTTCAAGGGGATTCTTGAGCAGAAATCGAGCTTCATGTAGGGTCGCATGAGCATTAGGAAATTGGATAAGCCATTGACAAAGGTGAGAAGGGACAATTAATCTAAGAGGACTTGCATCTACAGTCGCATGGGACCCCTTAGCATAGCGCTGCAGGACTTGAGGGGACGAACGCAATCTAACTCAATGAGATACAAGGCCTAAAAACAAGGGTAAGGAAAATATCAGGATATGAAAATCAAAGACCTGTCGAATCTCGGAATACTCAGAACGGTCATGTAAAAAACATGTTTTCAATCGATTTTATCAGAGTGGAATCACGTAGACACATTCACGTAAGTTTGGCGAAATCGGAAAACACAAGAAATCAGCCGGAGGCCAAGAGATCATGGGGTGGTCAAAGCAACGTGGTGCCCTTTGCTTCGCTTGCAAGTTCCCCAAATGACATGGATGCATGCATTTTTTTGTTTTTTTTTGTGCTTTCTTGTTTTGTTCTTCTTTTTGTTTTATTTTCTTGGTGGGACTAAAAGAGAAACCCATATGATGTGTGATGGGTTTAAAGAGAAAAGCCCTATTCTAATGCAAAGTCAGAGGATTTATTTGCCTGCCTCCGAACTGATCGGTCAGGAGTTCGAGAAATCTGTCATCCCATGCTTGACGACAGGCGTGGTCCAGAACCTGATGGGGGTCTATCATTCCATTTTGTCATTTAGCATAGTCAAGAATTCGGGAGGTCCGTCATCCCGTGGCCGGTGTAGGTGGCTATCGAATAGCTTAAGGAGTATAAATCCTTCATGGTTTTTATTAAAGAGGAACTCAAGGTTTATATGCCCGAAGCTATTAGCCTCCGGCATACTACCTAAAATGCAGATAATAGCTGACGACGTCGCATCGATGCCCGGGTTACCGTTTGTCTACTGCTGCTGCGTTAACACACATTAACCAAGTTCATAAGTATAATAAACGACAATGATAATATGAACATGAAGCTTAGATTATCGTTAAACGAGTGAACATGATTGAACCATTATCTGGGTCCTGGGTGGCCAAAGGATGTGCCTCCTTTAGATGGAAGGCGGCCACAGAGGTGGTCTTCTACCCTGGGGGTGGGTGGCCAATGGCTTGGCCACCCATCTGTTCTTATCCGGAAGTAGAGAGTTTGGAGCAGATAGGGGACTTCTCGTCTTATAAGTCTATGCCCAAGGGATGCCCCTGGACACCAATTAGGGCTTCACGGTGGGAGAAAGAAGGTGGAAAGATGGTGGCTTCCTCCTCCAAATCCTCCTGGAGTAGAGAGCTTACCGTCCTCTCTGAAGTTCAAGGCCATTTGAGCACCTTGGTGAAGGACGGCCAGGTAAGGTTGTGTGTGTTGTATGTGTTAGTTCTAATTCTAACATTGATTTTTGTATGCATGTGATTTTTTTTGTTTTTTTTTTTGTGTTTGTGTGCATATATATATTTTTGGCTGGACAGGGGGAGGGCAGCCAGAGTGTTGGCCGCCTCCAACTCGGGTGGGCAGCCAACATCTTGGCCGCCCTCCTCATTGGAGGGGAGTTAAAAAGGTGGCCAGCCTCCTCATAAGCGGCCATCCTCATTGACGCTTTGCTTGCTCCAGTAGGTGACTGTGGTGGAGGGGGATTGCCCCTAGAGTGCTCCTCTTGCTGTGGGGGAGAGAATCTAGATCCTCGAGCTCGTGGGGAGACATGGCGCCGCGACGGGCTCGCTTGGACATCGTGGAGGAGGCTTCCTCCTCGAGTGAGATTGAAGAGAATGAGGCCGCATTGAGCTCGTCCACCTCAGAGGAGTCTTCTAATGGAGCTGAAGAAGGAGGGAAAGGTGTGGCCGCCCCCATGGAGGGTGGTCCCTCCGACCAAGGCGAGGATGAGGAAGGTGAAGAGGAGGACGAAGAGGCTTCGTCGGACGATCAAGAATGTAATGCCCCGGAATTTTTATAAATTATTTCTGATTTATTTGGGAATTTTTTGAAATTTTCAAAGGCCTAAATAAATTAATAAATGAATATTGGGTTAAATAAATCATTATTAAAGCCCAAATAAAGTAATCAATTAACCTAGCCTAATTAAATAAAGTCAAAATATTTAAGGACCAAGCCCATGAAGTTTGGCCCATATTCTAGAGGGTTAATTAACTTATTCACGAAATATAAGGATGAATACGAATTGTTTAGATAATTTAGTGGATAAGCCAAAATTAGAGTTTGAACTAATTTCTAATTCGGCATCCAATGATCGTGGCAGTCTATCGTAAAACCGCTAAGGGACATTTGGCAGACCAGTCCTAGACTACTACTTCCTGTCAGTTCCGTGAGTTGAAGGAAAAGCAAAAAGATGAGATTTTGATGGTCTATCTTTTAGAGACCGAAGGGGGAGGACTAGTAAACATTTTGAGGACTCTTAGAAGTCGATCTAAGATTTAATAAGGACTCTAGGGTCATTCTAGTCCTCAAACCTTAGCAAAAACCTATAAAAGACCCTAGGTTTCACTTGCGCGACCCCTACATTGGCTTGTGTGGAATCAAGGTAAGGAGATAAAATTTTGGGTAAGTTCTTTAGAAGTTTTTATTCCTAATACATAGGACTAACGTCTCCCAAAATTTAGTGCTAGGAGATCAAGCACACAGGGAGTTAGAAGCGCCCAAAGTTGCTGGTTTCACAACAACAACCCAGGAGACTGTGCAACATGGTGTTGAAGATCAAGGAATTTGGGATCCAAAACGAGGTATTTAGAATTGGAACCTTTAGAACTTTTGCTCTCCTTAGTATCTACTTCTTACCCTCCAAATTTCACGTCATTAGGTCAATTGGACCAAGAGATATTAGGGCATGAAGTTACTGATTTATCACAAGAAGTGCAGAACTAGGGTGGACTTCCAGTCCGAAATTCAATCTCTAAAAGCCTTAACAGAGGTAGGTCATCTCATGAATGGCTAAAACACTATTCTAGGGATAAAAGCCCTCTTATTGCACTTGATTTCATGCTTTATATATTGTGAATTTCATGTTTTACTTGAGTCTATGCATATACTGTAATGTTCATGCATATTCCTTAGCCCTAAGGAACTAAATAAATTCTCTTGTTCTAATACATGGATCCCATGCATGTTATCTCCGTTCTATCATGCTGTGAAATTATAATATGTTGATTTCTAGACATGATGTGTAGTGGTTAGCATCTAGTTGCACATATCTAGTTTTCTGTCAGACGTGCTCTAGCGGCCAAAACTTAGACCGCCAAACCCAGTTCAGTGGCCCTACGATAAACCGCTAGACACTCTGTAACTTATTTTTCTATGAAACCTCTGGCGGACCATAAATAGACCATTTTTGTCTCTCTGGCGGCCTTATGATAAACCACCAACTTCCTATAACGGCTCTATAATAGACCGCCAGTGTTCTGTTTTCTATTAAACCGAGACAGATTTAAGAACAACCCATTTAGATTATAATAAGCCTAGTTAACTATGTTCCAACCTATTTTAATGTTATTTTATTACTCTAAGTATTTTTATTGATTCATAACAGTGATTTCATGTTCTTTATGGTTCTTCAGATTATTTTAAGCATATGATAGTTTCGTGCCAAAAAATCATATAATCTTATACTAAATTACGTTTTAAATGCTACATTGATGAGATTGAACGTTCATTTATCACTGTACACATTTTATTCTTATCTCAGAGTCAATTTCATAAGTACATGGCATATATTCCGGTATATGACCATTAGTTACACTTTGCACTTATAGGAACATAATCTTGGACTTGATAACCTCTCCTTTGGATATTCCTTCCAATGGACTAGAAAATCTTGTTTCAAGGCCTCCGTAATTCTCCGTGAGTCTGGGATTCCCATCAGGACGTCGAGTTGGTTGTACCATTAAAGGCCAATTGTCTAGAATGCACTTATACCGATGTTTTATGTTTCTGGAACTTAGCGGCCCAATAATTGACCGCTAGAGACTGCTAGCGGGCCTTCCTTAGACCACTAACGAACCTTGACGGATCTTTCTTTGACCGCTAAAGACTCCAGAGAATCTGTTTAAAATATCGAACAAGTCTTGTATTTAACGGTCCAGAACTAGACCGCTATATTTGTGTAACGGCCCAGTAAACGATCGCTAATTACCTGAGTACTGTTAACCCGAGGTTTGACACAAAGGGTTAATATTCCTATGATCCTAGATAGTCTAATTGATTATCTAGAACTTATTACATTATTTTCAAGATATCTAAGTAAAAATTGAAAGTTAAAGAATGTACTGTTATGCTGCCGATTTATTTCCATAGCATAACCTAGTTATTAATACATTTATTGAAATTCCGTATTCTCAATTGAAGCATTCTTATTTTTGGTTACTTTATCCTGAAAATATCATTGAAATTGTACATTCTTGGCCACATTATTTACATGCGTGGAAGTAGCTTGATTTATACTTGAAGATGCGGTTCGAGCACTGATTATGTTCAAGGGCTCTATGCTAGTCCCCTCGACTGATTGTCGGAAATATACTATTATAAACTACGGGATATGATGCTACTGGCTTCGCATTACGATGGGAGTATTTTCTTTATAAATAAGTGAAATATCCACGGCTTGTGAAAAGAAAATTCATAGAAATTCACGAAGTACTTGTTACTAAGTGAAGAGTACATTCTTGCTTGTTACATGACGTTCTAGTACATTCTTGTTCATGAAAGGCAATAATTACATTCTTACTTGATCATGCTTGCTCAATCATATCTTAACTTGATCATGTCTTGTTACTTTATTTATTCACATGATTTATCGTATTTCGCATGATTTTACCATAATCTTTAGAGCTAAAATGCTAATCACTTTAATATTGCCTACATGTTGATGCAAAGACATCTACTGGGCAAGTGTGCTCATTACCTGTTGTTGGGTCCCGTAGTGCAGGAACACGGTTCTAGAGGGGGGGGTGAATAGATCCTTTTACTAAAAACTATGTCCAATTAAAAACACAGCTAACACACAGCGGAATATACAAGATTGAGTAATTTAATCTAAATAGGTTTAAACTAGAGTCACTCAATCTCACCGAGCTCACACGATTGCACAAACAGATAGGATAGAGAACACACAATCACAAGAATCAAATCACAAGACACGAGGATTTTTAAGGTAGTTCGAGACCACGACGGGCTCCCTACATCCACCCCTCACCAAATTGGTGAGGCTTTACTACACGCTACAAAAGTAGCAACACGGGGACGAACCCCAACAACACACACGCTGCTTTCACAGCAAACCACACACGAGGCCTTGTCTCAAACTGCTGCCACATCAGCACGCACACACACACACACACACACACACACACACACACACACACACACACACACACACACACACACACACACATGAGGGAACATACCCCGAACTGAATACTTCACACAGAGACACAACTCCGTCCACACACACGTAGGGTAATGCCTACACAACCACACCGGAGAAAACTCCCAACCACACACGCGGATATACTCCACACAAATCAGCTGACATATGACAACACACACACTCAGAGACCCCTTTCTCCAAACACCCACACAAAGTATTCTCTCAAATGTTTATGAAGCAATGACAAATATATGCTAAGACCCTCCACACAAATTATATAGATGAAAACTGAAAAGTTGCATCAAGTAAAAGGCTCCCCCTTCTTCAACAAAATCTGATTCTCCTTGGCTCTTGACGGATGATCATGATTTAGACATCATCTTTTTCCTCTTCTCAAGTCATTCCTCTTTTCCTTCTTCCATTTTGTTCTTCACCTGAAAGAATAGATAGACGAAATAATAAGCCCAAACTTTGAGCTAATCTCTAACAAGAATATGAAAATGAATAGTTTAGAGATCCCCCTCTTCTTCACCTATACGAAAGAATATATGAGTATTAGAAATGTTGTATCACAAAAATCACAGCTCATGTATATATTGTAAAAGAGAATGGATAGAAGACACATGATGCCAAGTTCAAGGAGATAATGTTTATAGCAAATGTCTAGAACAGAACTAAGAGCAGCTGGAGAACTAAAAGCAAATGGATTTTTCAGTGGATAGAGCTCCCCCTTTTTGTTTCATCGAATATGCTTAAGCTTCTCTGCAGGATGAAGAACGTTCTTGAAGGAAGATGATCGATTCTTGCATGGACAGGGCTTGTATCTTGTTTTTCCACGCAGCTTCCAGTAGATAGTTGTTTGGAGACTTGAAACCTCCTTCTTCCCTTCACATACAAGCTTAGAACAACGTGGAAGAAGCCATGGAGCTGCTACCCTCGACCTGCACTCACAAGGGTTAGAAAACACCCAAATTTCAGATCTAGCTTCTTGTTCCTTAGGGTTTGCAACCCAAGAGATGTATATATGTGTTTGGATGGTCAAGAGACAGCCCTGGGATAAGATCCACAAGTCATGGAGTGATTTGTGGAAGTTGGACTCGGATTGGAAGACTTTAGGAGCAAGAAAACGACAGTCAAAAATCACGGCTGGAGGTCGAATCGGAAATGGTCGACCCCAGGGTCGACCCTCGGGCAAATAGAAGCCAAACAGAAGTAATATTTGGTTCTGGGTTGTAGGGGTCGACCCTCGTGTTTCCAGAACCCAACCAGAACCACATTTGGTTCTGGGTTACAGGGGTCGACCCCAAGGTCGACCCCTTTCAGCAGGGTTCAAAAATAGTTCTGTTTTGAAAAGAACTTTAGAGGGTCGACCCCTTCTTGTTTGGGTCTGAAAAAGAGTTAAAACCTCCATCAAATCAATGGAAAATAATTGACTAAATGTTATCAAAATCCCATGAAGATCAACCATGATTTTTCATCCTGAAAAATATGATAAAGCAAGAGGTTAGATCAAGATAAAAATATATGGGTCATGCATTAACATATGAAGCTAGTTTTGAGACCGAGACCTAAATGACATGAAATATGATTACGAAATCATTAGCATGAGGCATATAAGAATCCCTATGAAAGATTTGTATGAAAGCACTAGAGAACCCAATTTTTCAACTCAAGATTAAAAGAGTATCAGCATAGATTCCAATATAAATTCTTACCTTGAATCCATCACAATGTGGGAAATATTAACCTGCACTCTCCGGGAATTTAGAAGCAAGTTAATATTAAACCAACGAATCTGAAGATCCCAACTTCAACCCAATTCTCCCACAAACCATTTCAAGGCATTTAAGCCATATGATCAGAAGGACAAGGAACCATCATTCAAACTCATCAAACCACACATCATTACCTTGGGGGCAAACAATTGTATTTGCAGCTCAATCAATCACTCAGCATTACCGAAGTACGCATGAATAACATGATGCTCAATAGACATTTATCCAAGCATGTTTTCCAGAAAATCTTTCTCATTGAATACAAAGCAATCTCACATGACGCACAAGGCCAAACAACAAAGTCATTTTGTAATCTTCAAAATCACATACACAACAATCTCCCCCATTTTGATGATGACAAAATATTATGCTATAATGCTCTCTCCTCCTTTGACAGAATCAGAAATGGGAAGCATGACGGGGAATCCAGAATGGCAAGAACCTATGGACACTTGGATTATGAAGAGAACCAATATGGACAATATGCATGAACTAATTGCAAAACTGTTTGATACCAATGTTGAAATTGGAAATGCAAATGTGGACAATATGGTCAAGTAGAATGCAAGATGACAAAACGATATGCAAATGCTCATGAGTTGCAGCAATTGGAAATGGTGTATGTCATGAGAATAATGAGCAAGCAAACAAGCACTCAAACACCCATAGAAAGGTATTGACTCATGCAAGTCCTGATGAGTTATGTAGATAAGATCACACGCAAAGCTCCCCCTTAGACATTGACACATTAGATGATTGGCTTTGATTTTTTAAATTTTTAGATTTTTAGTTTTCTTGTGAAATGCATGAAACAGGATCTATAAAAATGATGAGACATGAAATGCATGCAATATAATCAAGCACATATCCATAGATACATGCAACATAACTCCTTCACAAGAAGTGATACCAATTGATTTACAGTGAGGGGATAGGTGTAAGAAAAGTGCAAGTGAGTCATTAAGTTCAGAATGCTCATGATTACACCTAGAGGATTGTGCAGATAAATAGGAGAAGATGTACAACAGGTCAAGTAATTAATCAAAATTTTAAAATACAAATCAAATCAAATTACCATGTGCAAGTGAGTAACATGAGAATGAAGTTTAGCCATATGGATAACCATATTTTTAATTAAACACAATAGTAATGGCATAGACTGCATTTCAATCTAGAGAGCATCGTATTGGAGGCTTCTCTCTTCCTCATCAAATTATCATCAGTAATTTTCACACTGACAATTTGAATTTTTCTAAGAAGGATCAGGTTCAAATAATTCCGTTTTACGCGAGGAGACACATGGAGCTCATGCCAGAATCCCCGGTTACTCAGAATACTGAACCGTGTCACCTCATTTGAATAGAGATACTTTAGTCAACACTTTTCAGAAATGAACCATATCACGTCTCAGGGGACATGTGCCCAGTTTACTCAGTGAGACTTATCATTGCTCTACCTTTCATTTCAACCATTTTTTTTTGTATGTGGAGGCAGGCAGCTTTTTCCTCAACTGTCTCTTATCATCCATGCAACAAGTTGAATTACTTTAGAGTGTTGAAATGAAATTCCTATATCCTTATGAATAACACTCAATTTCACATTAAAGTGCATGAAGTGTATGAATTTGATTTAACATGTATGGAGAAAATTTAACTTAGAGTAGGATAGTGTAGCTCCCCCTATGTAAATGTAATAAGCATGAAATACTCCCCCTGAGAGTTTGAAATGAAGCACACTTGTTAAGACTCAGATGCAACATTATTTAACAATGTAGTGTTTGGTCTTAGAAGATTCAAAGGAAGGGGTTGAATAGCATATAATAACATGCAAGCATATATACAATGGAGATATGCATATGTAATGCAAAATGAAAAGATATGCAATTTCAGTTCTTGAATTGTTGTCCCCAAAGATATGAGACCAATTGTTGGAAGTATTCATTTTGGCATTTATGTAACATGAAATGTTCAAAATGATGTATTTCAAAATATGCACTATATGTATGCTGAAAATGCCAACTATGCAACAAGACACACGATGAGCTTCATCTTCCAAAAGCACTATGTGAATGATATGCAGAAAGTGATATGCAAATATGCAATGTGATGCAAGATTTCAGATTTCACATGACACTCTATATGCACCTAATGCAACTGATGCATGACATGCATTACCAATTGTTAAAATGTGAGGACACAATTTTATTTTGAAAAGAGAATTCAGAAAATTCATGCAAAGCATCAAAATCATCACATGTGAACTTTTCTTGAAAACAGTTGTGCTTTTATCCAAAAAGATGAGTGGCACATTGGTAAAGATCATGGAATAATGATCAAATTCAGTCCTCAAAATGTTCAGCCACAGAACAACATCATCATGCTGAGAGAATGGAAAACATCAATCTCTAAAATGTTCAAAATGATGCATTTCAAAATATGCACTATATGTATGCTGAAAAATGTCAACTATGCAACAAGACACACGATGAGCTTCATCTTCCAAAAGCACTATGTGAATGATATGCAGAAAGTGATATGCAAATATGCAATGTGATGCAAGATTTCAGATTTCACATGACACTCTATATGCACCTAATGTAACTGATGTATGACATGCATTACCAATTGCTAAAATGTGAGGAGATAATTTTATTTTGAAAAGAGAATTCAAAAAATTCATACAAAGCATCAAAATCATCACATGTGAACTTTTCTTGAAAACAGTTGTACTTTTATCTAAAAAGATGAGTGGCACATTGGTAAAGATCATGGAACAATGATCAAATTCAGTCCTCAAAATGTTCAACCACAGAACAACATCATCATGCTGAGAGAATGGAAAACATCAATTTCAAAATTTTCAACTTGCAAGACTCCCCCATAATCAATGCATGATTTCAGAAAATTCATTTATGTTTGATGCCATATGCATATATGATTCATGGTACCAGGCAGAGACATATTCTCACGCATAGTGATAGCTTTCAGACAGGCTTGACCTGCCCTTCTACATGTCATCATTTTATATACCATGTAATCATTGAAATGATGATCAGAAATAAAAGTATTCTCATTTGACATCGGGGGTTTAGCAAAAGGCATTCAATGGCTACACTCTCATATATACTACTCAGATGTTTCAATACCATTCAGCCAAGCATTCATCATCCACATTTTCAAAAGCAACCAAAGGGTATTCAAAACTTCAAAATCACTGTCTGTCAAGATATGGCATTAACATCAAGACCAAAGAGCTTCAAACAAACACTTTATTTTCTCACCTTTGTCTTAAGTTACCTTTATAAACATTCTCAAACTCTTCGCTTTATTTCGCTTGTAGTCATCTTCATCAACAAGCTCCTTTCTTTCTCTCCTACAAGAAATATAACGATATTAGCCAAAGGAGTTCCATTGACACCCCAAATTCGCATCTTATAGATACCAGCGTGTAAATGTTGGGAGAATGTTGTGCTCAAGTTGGGCATGTGTGGAACGTGAGTGTTTCTATTGTTTTGATGATGTCCAACTATGACTCAACTAATGATTGGTTCTATTGTTTTGATGTGATTCCAACTATGACTCAACTATGACTCATTTCTAGTGCTTTGATGATGTATGTCCTTAGCGTCATTTTGGGATCTATTATGCTTTTGCTATGCATTTGATAAAATCCATTTGCATACATTTCAGGTCATCATATTGCCAATTCAACATATCAAGAATGGCTTGCAACGCTTAACTAATTGGCTGCACAGAAATCAAGATAGATCCAAAGGCTCCAAGATCACTCAAGATGCAACGTGGAAACTCATGATGCCAAGTGCACTTCCAGATCAAGAATGGCTTGCAACACACAATTCAAGCATCAACTGAAGCCATTCGGTCATCTTCCAAAGCCAAGGAGTTCCAATCAAGCAAGGATTTCAAGAAGAGCTTAAGGAAAGACTGTCCAAGTGAAGAGCTTAGTAGAGACATATGTGAAAGCTCAATGTTGTGCCCTCTCACGCGGATCGATCTGCGCGGTCAGGTCGCGGGGATCGACCTGCCCGGTCAGGTCGCGGGGGTCAAGGGGGCAGCACCCCTTGCGGGGGTTTCCGGGGGCGAAGCCCCCGGAACAAAATTCTGATTATAGGAATGATATAATCAACAGAATTCTTCAAGACAGTCAAGGGTGATGCTACAAACATGCACGGGCTGCTAATGGAGTCTGAACAAGACTTAACGGACCGAACCGGAGACTCAACGGATCGACCCGGGCCAACCCGGGCCTTGCCCAGCTGGCGGTCGACCGCCAGCACAGGGGCGGTCTACCGCCCCAGCCAGCAGCTGCCAGCCTGCCTGAGTCTCAGTAGCGGTCGACCGCCAGCCAGTGGCGGTCGACCGGAAATCCCAGGGATCGCCCGTTTTCAAGTTTTACAGTAGCGGTCGACCGCCCCATGAATTCCGGTCGACCGCCAGCCCCGAGTGCAGCAAAGTTTGACTCGAATTCCACCTCATGGGCTACCTAATTCTCATGACTTCTTTAATGCCAAAGAACCCCAAAGTCTCCCAATCACCCACAAATTATGGATCTGGTCTAGGGCTTGTCCAAGGACCATTCAAGGTCTATAAAACTAACACATTGGTGGAGGCAAACCCTGATGCTTCATTTGAGATTAAGAGTGGCTGCAAGAGGGATTTTCAAGAGAGAGGAGACGAAGTACTGTTCATATGAACAGTAGTTCGTGAATGAGTTCTTCATCCACTCAAGAGTTTCAAGTAAAGATCTGAAGCAATCCTGAAGCAATCACCTTCTACTCTTCAATCAACTTCCAAGAAGGAGAAGAAACAAAGCTTTCAAGGCGATCCAAGAAGCTCATTTCTCAAAGTGATTTTCTTCATTCTTTCAAGTTCATCCAAGGTGATTTTTGAAGCAATCAATCTCCTACAAGCTGTTGAAGAAACAAGATTCAAGGTAGAATCAATTACTCTCTTCATCCACTTCAAGAAGATACAAAGAGAAGATCAAAAGAGGAGATTGAAGGAAGAGTTACTGTTCACATGAACAGTACTCCGTGAAGAACATCTTCATCCAATCCAAGGTATTCAAGCTCATATCAAAGAGATCATCTTCCAAGATCTGTGAAGAAGGAAGCAAGGATCAAGGTAGCATCTATTCACTTCTTCATCCATTCAAAGAGATCAAAAGGAAGATCAAAAGAGGAGGATTGGAAGAACAGTTACTGTTCACATGAACAGTACTCCGTGAAGAACAATCATCCATTCAAGGGTGATTACAAGAAGATTGATTTGCAAGAAGAAGAGATCCCTGCTGCTGATCAACAAAGCATATCGATACAAGGGCCAATTCCTTCTTACTCAATCTCTTGTTTTAGTTCCTTCACATTTGTTTTACTTTCAATATTGTTAAACATTTGAACTTGTGATTCGTCCCTACCAGGTGGTTAGTGGGAAGGCAATTGGAGGGTGTTCCAATTTGTGATTGACGTCCCTACCGGTGGTTAGTAGGAAGGCAATCGGGAGTTCTCCGATCTGCGGTGTAGCCGTCCCTGCCGGCTTTGTGTGTAGGAAGATAGAAAGAGAGTTTTTCTCTGTTCTGTGGTTTGGGGCGTGTCCCCAGGTCAAGCTGTGAGTCAGCAAGGAAGCCTCACCGGGTTTTTGGTGAGGGGTGGACGTAGGTTGCGGGGTTGCAACTGAACCACCTTAAAAATCCATGTGTTGTGAGTTGTTTATTGTGTGTGATTGATCTATATCTTCTAACCCCATTCGGAGGTTCGTGTGCTTCCACACTTGGTTATATTGCTCACACACATATGCACTTTGTGTGATCAACATAGCATACACACACACGCACGGTTGTTGCAAGCTATTGCATGCTTTAGTGTTATGCTTTATGATCCCTACACTACAAGGCTTATTTCCTTCAGGATCACAAATATGCTTAAAGAAGTGTGGATGTTTCATAGCTTGTAATTCTGGTCTTTTCATTTGAGCCACTCTACTTAATTCCGCTGTGCATTGTGTCCAAGTGATTCATTCACTTAATAAGAGTGGTTTAAGTTTCTGTTAGCTAAGAGTTTTTAAATAGGCCAAAGTTTCTGATAGGATCTATTCAACCCCCCCTTCTAGATCCGTTTACACCTCACGGGACCCAACAGTAAAGATATGAAAATATCAAGAATCCCATTCCAAAACCCTTTTAAAACCCCTCTAGGATAAGAAGAGAAACTCTAAGGGTAATGGGGTAAAAGTTCAAACCAATCGGTCCTCAAGATGGGCATTTCGACACCAACTAAGGAACAAGCAAAACTGCCTAAGACAGTTAATCTGAGCCCAGAAATGCCAAACATGAATTAAACTCAATCTAGGCACATGGTGATACATTCAAGCATTTGAATTCTTACCATGATTTCAAGGGTTGATGGTCATAATCAAACTTGCACTGTAAAGAGCTCAGTTCATGTCAATATTAAGCCAATGCATATTGAAGAAACTATCTTCAGGGCTTTTCATCACATATGACTCTCTCTCTCTCAACCTGCAGTATCAGAAACTCAATTTCATATCAATCTTAGTTCAATACAAGTTATTCACTCAAGCTGACATGAGTTCAAAGTTCAGTTCAGAAATTTTAAGTGTAGCCCAATAGTGTAAAGAGTCAAGTCTAAGCACATGAAGAACCCAGGTCTGTCCATGTGTAGTACAGATCAATGCACATAAAACACACAAGACAGCCTCTTCAAACCTACATATTAGAGACTTAAATTCCAGCAACATGAACTTAGAATTCACACAATCGATGTGCACAAACATGAACAACCAACTTACAAATCAGTGTCAATTCACGGACAAGCCCATGTTAACCAAGGCATCACACCAGAACTGTCCAAGTTGACTTAAAGCCTTCCTCTTGGCCTCAAGGTAATCTTGCAACAAAGTTCTCATTTGGTTGTTTTGGATACCAAAATCTTCTTGGGTCCCGGATGGTTAGTTGCACCTCTAGAGGGTGCCTTCCACAGTTTTTGGGCATGTATATTATCAAAATGCATTAAGGAGCAGTCATGCATAGTATGTCCATACTCACCACAATAATGACAATGACCAAAAGACTTCAGATTTTTCTTGTAAGAATGAGCATGGAATATTTATGGGTTTGAAGAGATGTTCTCATTTTTCAAACTAAAGTAATTGTTCATTCTGTGACCGAACCTTCCACAATGAAAACAGTTCAATTGATCAAATCTTTCAAATGGTCTTCTTGCATGAATATAAGAGTTATCAAGAGTTCTTTTTATGTTCAGAAACTTTCTTGGCTTTGTGAAGCCATTCATTTTATTACATGCTTCTAGATCTTCAGATTTCATCAAAAAGTAATCATGCATCATATGACCAAGTTCACTATAATAAAAACATGAGATTTTCTTTGTAGATGCATGTGTGTGTGCAACATGATTTTTCATGGCATTCATCGTGACACCAACAATATTTTTAGCCTTTTGATGCATGTTTTGTTTCTTTTTCAGACTTTCATTTGATCTCTTTGTTGTTTGAGGAACAGATTGATTTGGAGACCCATTTGATGTGCTGGCTATGTTTGTATGGATAAATGATGTATAGACTTTATTTTTAAAATTCTTTTTGTCCACAGGATTATAGCCCAGCCTCTCTCTTTGAAAATTCACCTTAGTCCCCAATATCTTGTTCAGATTTTCTTCCCCATTCACAAACTTAGACAAGGATGCATTCAAGTCACCAATTTCAGATTCAAGGGATGCAATGTGTAATTCATAGTTAGCTATTTCTTGTTCAAGCACATGCACCTTATCAGATTCATCAACTGTCATAGATTTCCCCTTTTCAAGATTTTTAAGATTTTTCAATCTACTTTCAAGTAGGGAGATTTGAATTAGCATCGCACTGTTCTCCTTTTTGAGTTCTTCATTTTCATTTACAAGTTTATCATTCATAATTAATTCATTGCAAATATCATGATCAATAGAGTTTGATTCCATTTTGTTTCTTAGATCTTTTTCAGTTTTCTCCAATTGATCGATTTTGTTCTTGAGGGTAACATTTTTATTTCTTAAATAAGCAATGGTTTCTTTGTGACATTCAACATCATGCTTTAAAATTTCATTCAAGTTATCAAGCTCAGAACACTTATCACAAGATCCATTTTCATGGAGCATATTTTTAGATTTCTTTTTCAATTTTCTATTTTCTGACTTGATTTTCTTATATTACTTTTCCAACTCATCATAGGCATCAACAAGATCATCAAGAGTAAATTCTTCAGAATCTGAATTTACCTCTTCTGCATTTTTGTCACTTTGTTGATCAGCATCATCGGCCATGCGACATTTTTGCCTTTCCTTCTCTTGAGCTTTGATCAACCAGTCCATAAGCTCCATTGCCGTCCTACAAGAAGATACAGATGGATACTTGTTAGTACTTATAGAAGCTTTCAATAGACTCAAAACAGTAACATTATCATGATGCATCATTTTATCCTGATTAGACCACTTGGTCTCATCTAGAGGTAATATGTGTGGACCATGATAAATCAATTTCCAAAGACTAGGATTAATAGAATTGATCACCATATAGAGTTTGCCTAGCCATGAATCAAAATCCGAACCAGTGAAGATTGGCAAACAATTCATTGAGACATGTTCAACAGAAAAATTCATGATTGTCGAATGCACTGGGATCACTCTGTAGATCGCAAGATCTAGGGACAACAGAGCCTTGCTCTGATACCAATTGTTGGGTCCCGTAGTGCAGGAACACGGATCTAGAGGGGGGGGTGAATAGATCCTTTTACTAAAAACTATGTCCAATTAAAAATACAGCTACCACACAGCAGAATATACAAGATTGAGTAATTTAATCTAAACAGGTTTAAACTAGATTCACTCAATCTCACCGAGCTCACACGATTGCACAAACAGATAGGATAGAGAACACACAATCACAAGAATCAAACCACAAGACACAAAGATTTTTAAGGTGATTCGGGACCACGACGGGCTCCCTACGTCCACCCCTCACCAAACCGGTGAGGCTTTACTACACGCTACAAAAGTAGCAACACGGGGACGAACCCCAACAACACACACGCTACTTTCACAGCAAACCACACACGAGGCCTTGCCTCAAACTGTTGCCACAGCAGCATGCACACACATACACACACACACACACGTTGGGGAACACACCCCGAACTGAATACTTCACATGGAGACATAACTTCGTCCACACACACGTAGGGCAATGCCTACACAACCACACGGGAGAAAACTCCCAACCACACACGTAAATATACTCCGTACAAATCGACTCACATATGACAACACACACACTTGGAGATCTCTTTCTCCGAACACCCACACAAAGTATTCTCTCAAATGTTCATGAAGCAATGACAAATATATGCTAAGACCCTCCACACAAATTATATAGATGAATATCGAAAAGTTGCATCAAGTAAAAGGCTCCCCCTTCTTCAACAAAATCTGATTCTCCTTGGCTCTTGACGGATGATCATGATTTAGACATCATCTTCTTCCTCTCCTCAAGGCATTCCTCTTTTCCTTCTTCCATTTTCTTCTTCACCTGAAAGAATAGATAGACAGAATAATAAGTCCAAACTTTGAGCTAATCTCTAACAAGAATATGAAAATGAATGGTTTAGAGATCCCCCTCTTCTTCACCTATACGAAAGAATATATGAGTATTAGAAATGTTGTATCACAAAAATCGCAGCTCATGTATATATTGTAAGAGAGAATGGATAGAAGACATGATGCCAAGTTCAAGGAGATAATGTTTATAGCAAATGTCTAGAACAGAACTAAGAGCAGTTGGAGAACTAAAAGCAAATGGATTTTTCAGTGTGATGGGGACATCCCCAGCCACTTCACTTTTTTTTGGATACTCTTGTTGCTTGCTATCAGCACGTCATCATTTTCGGCCATTAATCTTGAGTCATAGCATGTAATTTTTATTTCATTTGGGTCTTGTATGTGTAATCTTTCTTTATTTGAGTCAGTTAATAGGTTAATGGGCCAGTTTGAGTCATTGGGGCCCAACTAGTGGGCTAGGCCCAAGGGAGCCCCTCCCTTGGAGTTATTGGTTATTTACTTATTTGTCAAGGACATTTTGGTCTTAGGAATTATGTAAACCTATAAATAGGCCCCCACTCCTCTCACATGTAACAACCTTTTATGATCAATTTAAATCAAGTGAGTTCTAGTGTCATATTGGAGTGGATTCCCCAAACCTCTCTCTCTCTCCATTGGGGTGGATTCCCCTTCTCTCTCTATCTCACTTCTCTCTCTTCAAGGAGGAGGGCGCCCCTTTCTCTCTCCTCTCCTCCCTCTCTCTCCTCCACATCATCAATTCTCTCTCTCTCCCCCTCATTACTCATCATCCCAACCACCCCACCCTCATTACTCCACCCTAGTTCCAAGAGACCTCCCCCCAATCCCCACTCCACCACCCAACCACCACCTACTCAACTCCCTTCCCTAAGCACCCTCTCATCTCCCAAGAGAGAATTCCCCACTCCCCAAGCACCCCTTCCCTTTCCCAACACAACCCTTCCCATCCCCAAAGCCCCATTAACCACATTGGTCCATTTTCAAATTTTGGAGAGAGATCTCTCCTTCTCTCTCCCCCTCCCATCCCAAATTCGCAGCTCCCCTCTCACCCACTACAAACATCCCATTTCAACCCCCATTCTCCCCTTCCCACACCTTGTAACACCCCCTCCCGGACCCCCTCACAGCTAGGCTTCGCCCCACACTCTTCCGCCTCCATTTCGCCCCCCTCCAACTCCATTTCCCATCACCTATCTCCACCTGTAATTCTCAGCTCACAGGTAACAGGGTACCTGCGACTTCATGAGGCTGCTGCGACATCATCAAGAAGCCTCATAGGGTGTTTCATATACCGTCGGAAGCGTCTGCCTGTCTTCTTCGCAACGGAGGTGGTTTCGACGTCGTCCGAGTACCGTGCTGCCCGGGAGAGCATTTCTTCCTCGACTGCGCAAAGCTTCTCCGACAGCAAACCTGAACCTTAGTGGAAGCTCGACCACGGCTATCCTGGTGTGAATCTGGACAAGAGTTCTTCTGCAAAAATCTTCTCCTACAAGTCTTATCTCATCTCCAAGAAGCAGAACCCTTTTTGGCGTCTGAAGCAGAAAGTTATCAATTTTCTTCCTCGGGTGTGCGGTTCTGCTTCCTCTCAGTCTACACTGACCCCCCCTCAGTGTTTAGAGTCTACTGGTCTACTCCAAAATTATCTGGCATCCTCATTACTTGTGTTTCGAAGAGGACTGGACAACGAATCCATCGGTACCAGCTACGCTCAAATTGGAGTTTTGGAGCGCCTGTGGTACCATCATCTTCTTGCTGCTGAGGTGCTGCAATAGTCTAGACCAGCGACCTGAGCTCCTGTTCGTGTCTCTGCCCCGACCAGCACCGGCGACCAAAGAAATCATCAAAATTCTGAAGTCATCCTGATCCAGCTACGAAGAAATTCCAGCTGGCCTTGTCATCAACAAAATTCAGGAGCGGCCTCTATGTCATCAACTCTGACTGTCTGTCCAGATTCGTAGGAAGCGGACAGAACCGGCATTGGCTCCCTTTATAGCTTCGAGTTCGGTTTTTCCCCTCCCCGCTTGGCCGGCTGAAGGCCCCTCCCTACGTGGAGGTAGTATTGGTTGTAATCACATAAATCTCTGCCCCGAGATCCCCCCTCCTGAAAGAGGTGTAGTGGTGTAGCATTTCAATTTTCAGGTTAAAGCGACACCGACGCGGCGTGCGGGTGCGTCCCA
Organism: Amorphophallus konjac; assembly: GCA_022559845.1. Lineage (NCBI taxonomy): Eukaryota > Viridiplantae > Streptophyta > Magnoliopsida > Alismatales > Araceae > Amorphophallus > Amorphophallus konjac. Next base: position 401,742,797 of record CM040126.1, read on the forward strand.
CGCCTCCCCGCTCGCCCTCGTCTCCAGACGGGATCTGTGTATTCACGCTGATCAGGTGAGCTCCTGAACACCTCTCATTGATGGGATTTAATTGCTTAGTTTAGTATTGCTTTTAGTTACTCCATCGGCGGTGAGAGAGTGATCGGTCCCAAATTGCCATCAAATTGAGTGACCATCGCGGGGTGAGTTGTGAGAGCAACCACTTAACCCACGCCCTTGGCGTGCCGGCCGCCCGTGAATTGGGCATCCCTGGCCCATTTGGAGTTCTTCCCAAGCTAGTCAACCATTGGAGTATCAAGGTCCCAACTCGGACCCTCTCCATCATCGCTAAGTCGCCTACGGGCACTAGTGTGTGCTACGCGATCGTGTTCGTTAGTGTGAGTCTGCTGCTCAACTTGATTGCTTGCAAGTTAGGTCCATAGGTGGTTTCACATCACAGTGGATAGAGCTCCCCCTTTTTGTTTCATCGAATAGGCTTAAGCTTCTCTGCAGGATGAAGAACGTTCATGAAGGAAGATGATCGATTCTTGCATGGACAGGGCTTGTATCTTGTTTTTCCACGCAGCTTCCAGTAGATGGTTATTTGGAGACTTGAAACCTCCTTCTTCCCTTCACATACAAGCTTAGAACAACGTGGAAGAAGCCATGGAGCTGCTACCTTCGACCTGCACTCACAAGGGTTAGAAAACACCCAAATTTCAGATCTAGCTTCTTGTTCCTTAGGGTTTGCAACCCAAGAGATGTATACATGTGTTTGGATGGTCAAGAGACAGCCCTGGGACAAGATCCACAAGTCATGGAGTGATTTATGGAAGTTGGACTCGGATTGGAAGACTTTAGGAGTAAGAAAACGGCGGTCAAAAATCACGGCTGGAGGTCGAATCGGAAAGGGTCGACCCCAGGGTCGACCCTCGGGCAAATAGAAGCCAAACAGAAGTAATATTTGGTTCTGGGTTACAGGGGTCGACCCTCGTGTTTCCAGAACCCAACCAGAACCACATTTGGTTCTGGGTTACAGGGGTCGACCCCAGGGTCGACCCCTTTCAGTAGGGTTCAAAAATAGTTCTATTTTGAACAGAACTTTAGAGGGTCGACCCGATGGGTCGACCCCTTCTTGTTTGGGTCTGAAAAAGAGCTAAAACCTCCATCAAATCAATGAAAAACAATTGATTAAATGTTACCAAAATCCCATGAAGATCAACCATGATTTTTCATCCTGAAAAATATGTTAAAGCAAGAGGTTAGATCAAGATAAAAATATATGGGTCATGCATTAACATATGAAGCTAGTTTTGAGACCGAGACCTAAATGACATGAAATATGATTACGAAATCATTAGCATGAGGCATATGAGAATCCCCATGAAAGATCTGTATGAAAGCACTAGAGAACCCAATTTTTCAACTCAAGATTAGAAGAGTATCACCATGGATTCCAATATAAATTCTTACCTTGAATCCATCACAATGTGGGAAATATTAACCTGCACTCTCTGGGAATTTAGAAGCAAGTTAATATTAAACCAACGAATCTGAAGATCCCAACTTCAACCCAATTCTCCCACAAACCATTTCAAAGCATTTAAGCCATATGATCAGAAGGACAAGGAACCATCATTCAAACTCATCAAACCACACATCATTACCTTAGGGGCAAACAACTGTATTTGCATCTCAATCAATCACTCAACATTATCAAAGTACTCATGAATAACATCATACTCAATAGACATTTATCCAAGTATGTTTTCCACAAAATCTTTCTCATTGAATACAAAGCAATCTCACATGACGCACAAGGCCAAGCAACAAAGTCATTTTGTAATAATCAAAATCACATACACAACACCTGTTTTCTAATCTTTTTAGGAGATGTAAGTAGTTCAGATTCGGATTCGAGTTATTCAAGTGATGGGTCCGAGAGCGAATGAAAGTCGAATAAGATTGAGAGAAGACTTAGGAAGTTAATAATGTCTAGATCGAGTTCATGTAATTTTTCTTTTAATTGAGTCTAGAGAGAAAGTGGAATATCGTGTATTTGAATTATGATCATTTGATATGAAATAAAGATGAAGTTTTGAGTAAATTTATTGTGCAATTGCATCTTATGTGTGATTGTTATTGCGCTCTGACTATTCTTGCATGCAAGAGGCTTATCATGCCGGCTGTTTACGTTTCTCAAGATCATCTTCCGCTATAATAAAGGCTCGGGGCGTGACAAAGAAGATGAGAGAGAGGGAGAGGTGGCACCACGAAAATAGGTAAGTCTCATCTGCTCCAATGCATTTCAGCTGATGTGGATGAGTGGGTGATGTTTATGTGTGTGGGGAGGTGCTCGCGGAACAGAGGAAACCACACGGGGGGACTGAACTATGGGCACCAGAGTAGTGGCCGTCCATGATTCAGGGTGGCTAGACTACCAGCCGTCTAGAGGAACATGGCGTCCAGCGACCTGGCCACTCATGGACCTAGGCGGCCAAGGCCTTGGCCGCCCTGAGCTCAAGGTGTGGACTGACAGAGAGGAATTGCGAGGGTTATTTCATGGAGTTGATGATTTATGATTTGGTGATTAATCAGCTGGTTTTATCTTATGTGCAGGGCGGAAGGAGGATCAGAGCTCGGGTCTCATGGGACCTAGTGTGGGCGTGGTACCATGCCCTCGCTCATGATCAGAAATGGAGAGTAGACCGGATAGGGTTTGGTCACTTCTTCAGGATCGAGCCCTTCCCTGTCGACGCTACCTTCTTGGCGGCCCTTCATGAGAGATGGGTGCATAGCTGCTGAGCCTTTGTGATGCCATGGGGACATATGATCCCCACACTCGAGGATGTGGCCTACCTGATAGGATTGCCCGTAGCCGGGGCACCGGTGTTAGGGAAAGAGCTCAAAGATTACCAGCGGGAGATCGATAGATTGCTCGGTGTTCAGTTGGCCCGATCTCGGAGACCAGTGACTGTGGACGTCGAAAAATGTCGATGATGATCATACGGCATGCACGTCTCGACACTCGAGAGCAAGCCGAAGATGAAAATGCCAAATAAACCTCATGCCTCGCCCGATCAGGATGAGGACTCGCTTGGTGGTCCGCTAGCCGATGAGGGAGCCCCCCCGGGCGGAAGATATGGCCACAACTCTATAGCCGGCCGTGCCGAGAGCTGAATCAAAGAAGAGTCGGGGACTCCGACACAGCCCGACGTGCACCGAAAGTCACGCAGAGTCTGGGACCGGGCCCCAAAGGCTGCGAATGGAACATGGTAGAGGTCATACATAGCAACCGGAACCTTCCGGGAATGTCGACATTCACGTAAAATGGCCGCGACTTCGAGAAGAATCCGTTTAGTGCTTAAAACGGCACGAGGGGGCTTTAAAACGGCGCGCCTTAAAACGGCGCGCCCCCCCTTTAAAACGGCGCGCCCCCCTTTGGATGTGGCGCCGTTTTAACCCCTTTTCTTTTCATTGGCTACACGGCGCGCCCCGAAGCCCCCCTTTGATGCTTAAAACGGCGCCCCTTTGAATATGGCGCCGTTTTAACCTCTTAACCCCTTTCTCTGAAGCGCTTCCTGGCGAGCAGCCAACCCATCCCGTCGTCATTACGGTCCCCTGTTTCCTGCGAACAGCACGTCGACGAACTGCTTAAAATGGCAAAAGGTATGCTTCGATCCGTTGGGCATCCAAGCATGTTCTTCAAATGGAAACTCTCGAGCCCTGCACCGTCGAACGCCCACTTCGTCCGTCGGCCGCCCATGCTCCTGCAAATGATGAAAGCCGCGTGTCTCGCGGTGGGTATGCCAGCAGAGGAGGAGGCCATGCCTCTGCCCCTCTCTCGATCACACTGTAGCCGCGGCGGAGGTGACGTCCACGACAACGGCACTCGACACGGCGACACGGCAGAGGCGTTGCAGGCGAAGCAAGATGAAAGAAGAGGAAATAAAGAGAAATAAGGGGGGGGGCCTCTCCCTTCGACAGGGCCACTGGCCCCTATAAAAAGCCCACCACGGGGAACTTTGATCGGTTGGAGAGGAGGGACGACCCTTGGAAGCTTTCTTCTGAGAGAAATCCCTTGAAGCCCGAAGCCAGTGTTCCTGTGAGAGTGAAGTGAAGAGAGAAGAGGGTGAAAGAAAGAAGGAGAGGTGAGGGGAAGAGAGCTCGGTTCCCCCCTTTGTCTTTGCATTTCCTTCTGCCCCTTTGATTTCCTTTTGGTGATCTTCATATGTAGACCTTTGTCTTCGTATTCCCTTTCAATGTAATCGGAGTTCGGTCTGTTGTGGAATGAAAGGAAAACTCCCCTTTGGGAGATTTTGATGCCCCAATCCCCCTCAATACTCAGCCCATAGTGGCTCTATTTTTCTCCCTACCACCGTGTTCTTGTGTCGACTTCGGCTCTCACGCGGTCTTCAGCCACGCGATCACGGCAACCCTCGGGTCGTCGGAGTTCCTTTGTAGGCTGGCCCTCAGGACCTCCGGCCCCGAACGGGGGGAGTCGATACGATCGCAACAACCCATGGGTCACCGGTTTCCCTTGTAGGCTAGCCCTCGGGATCTCCGGCCCCAAATGGGGTAACTTTACTGGTGTCGTTGCTTATGCACACACCGGGATGTTTCGGGGCCGTCGGAGTTCTCTCCGCATGGCGCGCCCCATTTTTTCCCCCGGACCCTTCCGATCTAGGGGAGGTGCTGCCCGATTCTCGCCAGGGCCAAGAACAAGTGAACAAATAGAACACTCAAGAACGAACTGAGTTTTAATCCAATACACAGTAAGCTCTGTGAATCAAACCCCCCGAATAAAACACTTAAACCTCCTGCTCACTCACCTTAACAAACCATCAACGATGCTTAAACCTTCATCCTATTGATCTAGGGTGTCAATTGAACAATTAATCTAACTATTGATCCTTCTGTAGGCCATAGAATCAAGAACAGAAAGCAAAACAAGTCCACAGAACGAATAAGAAAACTCAAGAGACGATGTCCCGGCGTGGCCTAATCCGGCGCGGTCACCCCTCACCGCGCCGATTTAACACCACCCTCGTAACCTCCCATCTCCCTTGAACGCTAAAACGGCGCGCCCCCCGTGGGAGCCTCTCTATCCGCGCGCCCTTCTGCCTTGCTTAACCATTAAAACGGCGCCCCTTGGCCTCCCTTAAACTGGCGCGCCCTTCAGCCCCTTGTAGTATCCTTAAAACGGTGCCCCTTAACCGGCGCCCCCCCCCCCTTTAATATCACCTAATCCGGAGTGCTTGAAAGAAAAGAAAATGCTTAATCAACAAAAAAAAGGAATTGAAGTTAATGAACAAAACTTTAAGTTTTCCCTCCACTATAATCCAAATTTTGTTCCGGGGGCGCTGCCCCCGGAAACCCCCGCAAGGGGCGCTGCCCCCTTGACCCCCGCGACCTGACCGGGCAGGTCGAACCCTGCGACCTGACCGTGCAGGTCGATCCGCGTGCGAGGGCGCACGTTGTCGAGTTTTGGCTTTACACTTAACAACCCGCTCCCCCGGACTATGCAATGATGCCCCGTAGTATCGGATGTTGACCTCGGGATCCCCGACATGGTCATGATCTGTGCACCTCTTGGGCCGATAGTTCATCAGTTTGACCCATTTCTTCCGGGATCCGATCCCGCACCCACATGAAACGCGCCGTACCTACGGTAGATATCCGAGTGTCTTTGTTGTTACCTTCGATGCTTCGAATACGGACTCTCGACCGAATACTGGATGGTCCTTAGTGACTGATATATATATATACCGGGATCTAATCCCGCACTTGCATTAAATTTGCCGCACTCGCAGCAAGTATTCGTATGGTTTTGAACATCGTTTTGCATACCGATGCGGAGGGTTTAAATCATGTTAACCCAAATCGCATGCTTTAATGAAAAACTGATGTTTAGGCCATGAGGCCCCTTTTCTTGGTGATTAATCAGAGGTCTTCCCCTCTCCGAGGGGATGTAATTAACGTCGTGGCCTTTATGGCGCGGCGGGTCTCCAGTCCCGACCCGATATCCACAATCATCTGATTAGTCAGATGGAGCGCACCCCGGGCTTCGGACCACTCCAGTCTTGAAGCCCGAACACATTGTCACCTAGGTGACTGGCACGCCCTCGCACTAGATAAACCGATAAACTGATAAAAAGAACACCCACGATATTTCGACCACGAATTTAGTGCGTTCCACAAGCTGGCACGCCCGGTGGGACTCATGATCTCGAATCGATATAACCACCGATACCATGATATTTCGTCCAACGAAATCCAGTGCGTTCCACAAGCTGGCACGCCCGGTGGGACTGGACTACCTCTCATCTTTTCGCCAAGATTAGGGGCCCAATGGCCTTTTCCGAAGTCTTAACTTTCGCATTTTTGAAATTGCAGGAGGGATTCATTTCTGAAGAACCAATGGCTGTCACTTTCGGTCCATTGGTTGTGGCGAGCCATGCGAGCATGGCTACTTGGCAGTGCCGATCCAGTTCGGCGACTTTCCCCCGGTCGTTGGCTTCCCCAACTTCCTCGGGGTTATGTTCGTGGACCTCCTGGATGTCAAGGAGGTCGAGCCCGTCGCCCCCGTGGATGTGACACCCGAAGCTGTGAAGATGGTGGGCTACTACGTCCACCACATTGAAGCGAAGAAGAAGCGCACCTCGGCTGCCAGGAGGGCGGCAAGGAGAACCACTAGCACGCCGCAAGGCCGGCTTTCCCTCTCGGGCAAATCCGTAATGATCGGAGGAGTCCGAGTGTACCTGAATGGCCGTCAGGCCACGATCTCACCAGATAGGGTAATCCCGATGGTGCCGGTGCACAACCAATTCCAAGCACTGGCCCGAGAGCGAGAAGACCGCATCAGGTCCATGCCAAAGCAAGAGTCGGCCCAGAAGCCGACTAAATTCAAGCAAGCATGGGTCCCCATCAGGCGGGCCCCAGCCTCAACCCAACTGGAGCTCGTCAGGACTGACCGGCTCAAGAAAAAGATGAAGGAAGATGAAGAAGAGAAGATTGAGGCGTCAGCTCAAGCGTCTCGAAGACCTGCCTTCCGTGCTCACGGTCGGCAGGCGAACATCTATTTGAAGGAAGGAAGATACAACATGATGCACGAGCGGAGGCGTCTCGCCTATAGACCGCCAGTGCAAGCATCACCACCAACTGTCTGCCCCAGCCAGGGAGAAGACGACATCACTCAAGCCGTGAGGGGATATCTCCGCGGCCTTGGAAACACCCTCTTGGGAACTCAGCGGCTCCTAGAAGCCGTGAATGATGCTGAAAGAAACCGGAAGCAACAAGTTAACCCGGAAGATATCGAAGATGCGGAGTCAGGGTGCTATGGGCCGCCCCTCTGTAAAGAAGCTCCACCAAGAGTCTCGGTGTTTGATAGGCTAACCTTTCCTAGACAGACAACCAGGGAGGTGGTCCGAAGAAACAAAAAGATGCGGGTTTATACCTGCAATATGGCCGGGGTGGCCAACCAATATGGAGCCCTACCTGAAGACCAAGAAGAGATGGCCAGGCTGGCTGGCAGGTCGGGTCCCCTCACCAGAAGAGGAGCAGCTGCAGCTGAGATAATACAAGCCCTCGCCGGTGAAACAAGTTCAGATGCGGTCGCCATGGCAGCGAACGTGATTACCGCTGGGGATGAAGGAGAAAGGGTAGCACCTTCTCTAGATACTCTGACAGAAGGGGGAGGCCAAGCTCCTAGCCCTTCTACCCCCGACCCTGCGATGCTGATGCTGCTTCAAGCCTATCGACAGGAGATCGAAGCTCTGAAGCGACAGGTGGGCGAACTGACCATGCATGCTTCCACCTCGAAGCAGGTCGAACCGCCTCCAGAAACATCCAGGCAAGGCGCTGGAGAATTTGAGGGTTCACCCCAGGTGACGGCCTCTCAGCCAATCCCCAACTATGCTGGGGGCACGGCCCCAATGACCCCTTCGGCTCCTCAACACCAAGGCACCGCCACTATACCCCAGGCGACGGTGTTGACGACGCCACAGATGCAGTCGGCTCATTTCTACCCAGAAGCAGTGGATCCGGCAACGGCTAACAAGCTCATGATCGAGCAGATAGTCGAGATGAAGCTGGCCGATCGGGGAAGTGAAGAATATGCCTCATATGATGTGTACAAGGTACCCTACCCTGTCCATCATGCGGGGAAGAGATTGCCTCCTGGCGTCAGCAAGCCGCCAAAGTTTGACAAATTTAATGGCCAGGGGTCGCCGAAGGAACACATAGCCTATTACGTCAATGTGATGGGCGATCTGGCGACTGATGAATCGTACCTACTGAAGTTCTTCGGGTCCTCGCTCACAGGGCTCGCCTTCGAATGGTACTCAAACTTGCCGGCGGGGTCTGTTAACGACTGGCCAGATTTGCAAAGAAAATTTCGGGAGCGGTTCCACGTCACCGAAAGAGAGGTCACAGTGGCCGAGCTCTATGCAACCAGGCAGAAGAATGATGAAACTGCCTAGAATTCATCAAGAGATGGCGGAACCTCAGCATGAGGTGTAGACGCCCGCCACACCAAGAAGATGCGGTTCAGATCTGCAAGCAGAATTTGAAGCGTGAAGTTTTCAAGAAGATGATCGGGATGGAGATCAAGTCATTTGATCGATTAAATAATGTGGTGGTGGAAATTGAGTCCTACCTCTCCAAATACTCTTCCGCACCGGCCACCTCAGCCCAAAAGGGAAAATCAATTGAGAAGCGGTCCGTGCCCAAAGAAGTCAACACTGTCGACTTCAAGGATTTCGAGAAGCAGAAGGACACTGATAAAGGAGTCACCAGTGCTCCTCCGGCCAAGCAGGCTGAACAACAAGAGGCCGCCTCCTTGCGGTCAAGAATGAAGAAACTTTACTCCTTCCCGAAGGAGAAGACCCGGGTCATCTTCGAGTGGGCCACCAAATATAACAAAATTACTCTCCCGGAGCCGAAGAGACCCGGTGACATCAAGAGGAAAGATGATCCTCGATTTTGTCCGTACCATCAGATGCTCGGGCACACCCTCGAAGACTGTTACGTCTTCAAAGACATCATTGAAGGCATGATCAGGAAGGGAGAGCTCCAGATGGGCGAACACCAGGTGGACCCGCCCCGCCCGCATGAGTTGCCAGTGCTGGGGGCAACCGTAAATATGATATCCTTATACCAACAACTGCCCGAAGAAGTGTCAGATACTTGTACAAAGCACACCTACGAGGCATTTGTTCTCGCTCCCGCAGAGAACCAGGGAGATTGGCAGATGGTGCCAAAGAAGACAAGAAGAAAGTCGACATCCCGCCCTACCCCGGGAGTCCGAATTCATGGCGTCACGCCTCAGCCACCACCACCGGTTGTAACCCCGGTTTGGTATGAAACTGCTCCTCAGTTGGTCCTCCGAAGAATGACTGACAACAGGAAAAAGCCACTCTTGTTGCGGATGCACACGCAAGTCAGCCCGGCAGTTAAACGGCTGCAGGCGGTCATTGACGGGTTAGAAGAATATGAACAACCCAAGATCCAGCCAGTGCAGCTGAAGGAATATGTCCCTTGGGAACATTTTGAATCCATAAAATTGGCTGAAGAAGCTGAAGCCGAAACACAAGAACCTGGCATATGGGATGAACCTCCCCGAGAACAGCTTCCAGCTGTAAAAGAAGAGAAGAAGAAAAGAAGAAGAAGAAGAATAAAAGAAAATGCAACATTTTGTCTTGCAATACCTTGTCGGCCTTATTCAATATGGCCGAAGAGGAGGGAGAGGAAGAAATATGCTTCGCGCCTGTCGAGGCAAACCAAGCCGAGGCCTCTACTTCCCAATATGTCACCAGGTCTGGGAGAAGGTGGGGACGTCTGCCCCCAGCCAATCATAATATTATATTCAGGGGCGAGCGGCCATACCAAATCCCCGAACCTGAAGTGAAGGGCGCAGCAATCCCACCTCCATCGGGCCTCTACCCTGAAGATGCAGCAGGCGAAGTGGTACCCTCGTTCGCCGAATTTTTGCTCGCAAAGAAGAGCAAACAACCATACCAACAACCCGGGTCCAAGGCCAAGAGCACTCTTGCCTCCACCTCGGGAACGCCCCCTCTGGCGAATAAAGATGATGAGGGCGCCACCCCTGTGGCCCAGCCCATGCAAATGAAAGAACCAGTCGACCAAGCAAGCCGGAGCCAGGCGGCCTCCGAAGAAGATAAACTATCTTCCCCGCCGACTCCTCCGGCACCAGAACATGGCAAGCATAGCAAAGCCGAAGAAGCAAAGTTAGCTAACGTCCGAGCCGGCACTCGGATATTGAAACAATTGAAAAGAATCCCAGCAAGATTCAGTGTCTGGGAGATACTCTCCCTGGATGAGGAAACCAGGCAGGCTGTCATTGCGGCTCTGCAAACCCCGGCGCATTATGACAGCTGTTTTGCTGAGATGCAGTTGGGAACAACCATCACCTTCACCGAAGAAGACATGCTCTTTCCTTCGGTCAGCCACAAAAGACCCTTGTACATGAGGGGACAGTTGAATGGCCAGCCTATAAACAGGATCTTGGTCGATACAGGGGCAGCAGTAAACATACTCTCCTACCAGGTTTACCAGAAACATTACTTCAATGTGCACCTGATCAAGGTCAGGGATATGAAGATAACTGGGTTCAACCAGAAGTCTGAAGTTCCCATGGGTGTAGCAGAGTTCGAGCTGTCACTAGGAGACTTCACCACCAAAGTGCAGTTCCACGTCATCAACTCCGATACCACATATAAAGCATTGCTCGGCCGACCGTGGCTGCATCAGAATCGGGTAGTGTCTTCGACCCTGCACCAATGCATTAAGTACTTCCGGAATGGAAAAGAAGAAAGAATATTCGCAGACTTACACCCCTTCGAGGTGTTTGAATGCCACCTGCTCGATGCTGCACTTTACATGGAGGAGCCGAAGCAGAATCCCCAGCCGACTCAAAGCAAAGAAAGGAGATAGCAGAGGACGACGACTGGTTCCCTCCACCACCGCCCGACTATGTGGCACCGCAGGAAGTGTCACACATTTCTAAAGTTGAAGGCGTGGTTCGAGCCATCCCCTCCAATATTTACCTCGAGACAGGAGTGCCGAAGCTCGAGGATTTACCTGGGTGTGTGAAGGTCCCTCCAGGGATCACGAAGCCACCCACAGATTTAGACTGTCAAACAGTCGAATTCTTGAAGATCTGGGAGGTGCCCAACCCAGAGGGCCCACCTACGATGTTCTATGTGGCTGATGAACATCCAGTGAAAGGGGATGATGATTGTAAATTCCCCGAAGAAATCCGTGACCCGGTCGGCCCAATCATGGGACTTCCGGATATATCCAGCAGAGTGGTGAAAATGGCTAGAGGGCAACAGCTGCCCTTCTTTCAGACCGAAAGTCGGAATCAAATGTTCAAGAAGCTGTGGTATCCACCGAACCTGGATAGGGAACTCCTGAAGATTACCCAGCACCCTGGGTTGGGTTTCTCAGCAGAAGAATTCTATGAAGCAAACATGATAGCCGTCTCAGCTCTAGTTGGCGACGGTCCCCCAGAAGACACAGATGCACTAGAAACCAAGAGCAAAGAGCAGCATATGCCTTCAGCCGACAAAGCTCAAGATGAAGAAGTGTTCCTCCAGAACCCACCTCCAAGCAGGGATATAGAGGGGGTACCATCCACTTCCGAGGCACCACTCCCAGATAGTCACGGTGGCGGGGCGCTGCTACCTCCACTCGATGTCAGAACAGAAGATAGCAGTCCAAGCTACACTCCAGACTTCTCCCTTTGTGACCCTGTTATGCTCGCAATATGTTATGAGCAGCAGCAGGAGATCGAGATGTTGAAGGCGCAGTTGGCCAAAATGATCGAACTACTGTCCGGTCTCACCGAGGGTATCCACCTCCGGCAGGGCACATCCATGAACCCGGGGGGCTCCTATGCCACCACGGAAAGATGGGAGAGTCAGTCCCCGACCTCCAACTTTAGTGCTTTTATGCACTCAAGGAGGAAGGCGAAAGAAATAGCCGGTCCTTCAACTAGCCGGCCGGCGGAACGAGTCCTCACGTTGCAGGAGAAGATGAAGAAGCCTTATTCCTTCCCGAGGGATAAAACTCGGGAGATCTTTAAATGGGCTTGCCACTATAGCAGGGTTACCTTGCCAAAGTCCAAAAGGCCAGAGGATGCTACAAGGAGTGATGACCCTAAATTCTGCCTCTACCATCGAATCCTTGGCCACCCTATAGAAGATTGCTATGTCTTCAAGGATATCGCCCAGAACCTGATCAACAGAGGAGAATTGAAGATGGAGGATTATGAGGTGAAGCCCCCACAACCCCATGAAGCAGCTGTCTGTGAAAAGGGAGTCCATGTGGTTTCCCTCCTCGCAGAGGTCACAAGCCCGGCCGGTGAAAGATGTCCTGAAGCAGATTTCCCTCAGCCTGACTCCACCTCGCCCTCACTGCTCGGCGGGTTACATCAGGAAATTGAAAGGCTGGAGGAGCACCTAGCCGAAATAAGTATGCGCTGGTTTGACCCAGCAGGGGACATCCTCCCTCAGCGATACAGTCACTCAAGCCCAGAGCACTTCCTCGTGACCAGGGCAGAACTCTACAGCCACAGGCAAGAAGATGATGAGCCCGTCCTGGACTACATCAGAAAGTGGAGAAGCCTCTATGTGAGATGCATCTCCCCGTTAAGCCACGAGGTTGCCACTTGGGCTTGCGGGGAAAGTCTAAAGAAGGATATTCAGCAGCGGATGGTCGGCCTTAACGTCCACTCCCTTGATCAGTTGGCTATGATAGCGGCTGATATTGAAGCCTTCCTGGCAAAATACCATCCTGCCATCACCCTGGCAAGACAAGAAGACAAACCCGGAGGTGTCAACTTCAGCACTTCTGGGCATTCGAAGGAGAAGACAAAGGAGGTAGCCAATCCTTCAACCAATCAACCGGCCTCATGGCGAGAGAAAATGAGGAGGCCTTATTCCTTCCCAAGACACAAAACTCAGAGGATTTTTGAATGGGCTTGTCGTTACGACAAGATTACCTTGCCAGAATCCAAGAGGCCAGAGGATGCCGAACGAAGCGACGACCCCGAATTCTTTCCTTATCATCGGGTGCTGGGACATCCTATTGAAAATTGTTATGTATTCAAAAATATCGCTCAAGGCCTAATCAGGAAGGGCGAACTAAGGCTGGGAAAATATGAAGTGTACCCACCGCGTCCGCATGACGTGGTCGCTTATAGAAGCGGGGTCCACATGATCTCTTTGCTCACGGAGGTCGCAAGCCCCGCCGATGGAAGATGCCCTGAAGCTAGTGAAGCACCCCTTTCAACCCCTCTGGATGAAGGCCCCACGAAGCCGGTCTATGATAATTATCAAGAAGACCATGAGGAGAGCCTGCGCCCCTTTGTGCCAGGAGGCACCTCGAAGCCCTATACAATGATACAGGAAGAGCCGAAAGCCGATGCCCCCTGCAGATGTTGGGAATCCATCACCAACGAGGTTGCCACGACCTCCAATGATAGTCCACGGGAGCAGAAAGCTGAAAAGCCCCCTACTACTCCTGAGGGTGTTTCGCCCACGGACCAATCTTTAAGTTGCCCAGAAGCCATAATGCCGATATCGGCACCAGTTCCCGAACCAGGGAAAGAAGATGACGAAGCCCTGCCACTGAGCGGGGTGGTACAAGAAGACATCTATGACGCCCTCGAGGCTGAAGAAGACGATGAAGGCTTCATCGACTTGCAACCGGCTCCCCCGGAGATAGAAGATGGTGGCCAAGCCACTGTTGATGAGCTGATCGAAGTGGATCTGGGTACAAAAGATGACCCCAGACCAACATTCCTCAGCGCCCTCCTTCTCTCAGAAGAAAGAGAGCGATACATCAAGCTCCTACAAGAGTTTCGAGACTGTTTTGCTTGGAACTACAAAGAAATGCCGGGCCTCAACCCGGCGATTACCCAGCATATGTTGGCCATTGACCCCAAGGCCGAACCAGTGAAGCAGTCACCCCGGCGAATGAGGCCAGAACTGATAAGCCAAGTTTGCAAGGAAGTCGACAAGCTCATAGACGTCGACTTCGTAGCAGAAAACCAGTATACCACCTGGCTGGCCAATATTGTGCCCGTCAAGAAGAAGAACGGCCAGATCCGGATATGTGTGGACTTCCGAGACCTGAACAAGGCTTGTCCGAAAGATGATTTCCCGGTGCCCATCACTGAAGTCATGATCGATGCCACCACTGGCCATGAAGCCTTATCTTTCATGGACGGGTCGTCCGGATACAACCAGATATGGATAGCCGAGCATGATAGAATTCATACGGCTTTCCGGTCACCCAAGGGGATATTCCACTATAAAAGGATGCCTTTTGGCCTCAAGAATGCTGGCGCCACTTATCAAAGGGCGATGACCAAGATATTTGATGAATTGCTCTATGACAAGGTCGAATGCTACATCGACGACTTGGTTGTCAAGACCAAAAGAAAGAAGATCACCTGAGTGACCTCAGGGTTATATTTCAAAGGCTCCGACAATACGAGCTGAAGATGAACCCGTTGAAGTGCGCCTTCGGCGTTTCCAGTGGGAAGTTTCTGGGCTTCATTGTCCGATATAGGGGGATTGAAATAGACCCCTCCAAGATAAAGGCCATTCAGGAGCTGCCTCCTCCGAAGAACCTAACGGAACTGCGATCACTGCAGGGTCGATTGGCCTATATCCGCAGGTTCATCTCCAACCTGTCCGGCCGATGTCAACCATTTCATAAGTTGATGATGAAAGATGCGCCGTTCGACTGGAATCAAGAATGCCAGAAGGCTTTTGATAAGCTGAAGGAATACTTGAAGACCCCACCAGTGCTGGGGGCACCTGTCAAAGGGCGGCCGCTGATTCTCTACATAGCCGCCACCGAATGTTCACTCGGGGCAATGCTGGCTCAAAACAACGACGAGGGAAAGGAGCAGGCGCTTTATTACCTCAGTCGAAGACTGGTCGGGGCAGAAGCAAAGTATACCCCAATCGAGAAGGTTTGTCTTGCCTTGGTCTTTGCGGCCAAGAAAATGAGGCATTACATGCTCTCGCATGAAATACAGCTGATATCAAGGGCCGATCCAGCCAAACATCTCTTGTCCCAGCCGGCGCTGAAAGGGCGACTGGGGAAGTGGGCCGTCATTTTGATGGAATTTGATATTACATATGTGCCGCAAAAGGCTATTAAAGGCCAGGCGATAGCAGATTTCTTTGCAGCACACCCTGTGCCTGAGAATTCCCCGCTTGTCACGGAACTTCCGGAAGATGAAACACTGGAAGTGGACCAAGTCCGTCAAGCCATATGGCAGTTATACTTCGACGGAGCATCCAGAACTGAAGCATCTCAATCAGGGCATGCGAGGATAAGGGCTGGAGCAGGCATCGTCCTCAAATCCCCAGAAGGAGAAGTGTTGCATACATCGTGTTCGATCAATAAACCGTGCACGAACAATGAAGCAGAATATGAGGCCTTGATTATCGGTCTTCAGATAGCCCTCCACATGGAGATCCGAATGCTGCAGGTGTTTGGTGATTCTATGCTGATTATCAAGCAGATACAAGGAGAGTTCGACGTCCGGAAGCCCGGGCTACTTCCGTATTGCGCCAAGGCGAAGAAGCTCATGGGGCGGTTCTACTTCATTGAAATAGGCCATGTCGTCCGAAGCCAGAATGCCCAGGCTGACGCACTGGCAAAATTAGCAAGCTCACTGGCGGCCCTGCCAGGCGAATCCCTCAACATAACAGTCATAAACAGGCGCCAGGTCCCCAGCATGATAGAGGAGCCAGGTGACGAAGAAGAATATGAAGCTGTGACAGCAGAAACAACTAACTCTCCTGATTGGAGGGAACCCCTGATGAAATGGTTTGAACACCAAGAATTGCCCAAGCAGAGGGAAGAAAGGATCAAATTGATCAGAACAAAAGATTCTTATGAAGTCAGAAACGGAACTCTGTTCCGAGCTGTGGCTGATGCCGGAAGAAAGGTGCTCCTCCGATGTATATCCATGGAGGAGGCTTGGATGGTCATGAAGGAAGTTCACGCCGGGTCGGCCGGCGCTCACCAAGCTGGGCCGAAAATGAAGATTGAAATCAAGAAGCTGGGATATTACTGGCCAACTATGTTCGATGACTGCTCCAAGTATGCCAAGTCATGTCATAAATGCCAGCAGCATGCTGCGATCCCAAGAAGACCTCCAGCTCATTTGCACCCAACGGTGCCCAGTTGGCCTTTTGCTCAATGGGGTACTGATGTTGTAGGCCCGCTCCCCGCGTCTTCAGCGGGATGCAAATACATTCTAGCAGCAACAGATTACTTCTCTCGCTGGGCAGAAGCTGTGGCTCTAAGAGAAGTGACGGGAGAAATCGTAGCCAGATTCATCCGTCGAAATATCATATTCTGATTCGGCGTGCCCGATCGAATTGTCTCCGACAACGGAAGCCACTTTCAAAACCAAAAGGTCTACAGATTGGCCGATAAATTCAAGATTGATTGGAGGACGTCCACTCCGTATAATCCGCAGGCAAACGGGTTAGCGGAAGCCTTCAACAAGACACTATGCACACTTCTTGCCAAGACGGTCAGCTCTAGCAAGAAGGATTGGGAAGACAGGATGTATGAAGCGCTATGGGCATATCGCACTGTGTACAAGACCCCGACAGGTTGTTCACCATTCTCCTTGGTGTATGGCTCAGAAGCGGTCTTGCCGATAGAGCTGGAGGTACCCTCACTACAGGTGGCGATCCAGCACGAATTAGTCAAAGATGGCCAAGCCAATATAGAAAGAAGACTGGAGGAGCTCTTCGATCTGGAAGGACGACGGCTCAGAGCCCAGCAGAACATACAAGTCTACCAGGCCCGCATGACCCGCGCCTTTGACAAACTCGTCAAAGAACGTGAATTCAAGAAGGGAGACCTAGTCATGGTCAAGCGAAGAGAAGTCATGGCGGCCAACCCCAAAGGCAAATTGAATGAAAACTGGACAGGACCTTATGTGGTCCAGAAAGTCTATGAAGGTGGTGCTTATGTCATCGTCAACCACCGGGGGGAAGTTCAATTCTCACCCCTCAATGGGAAACACCTGAAGTTATACCATGCGCCGCTTCCCCAGCTCGGTGATCAACTAAAACCAATACCCCACAATGAAGAGGATTCCGTCATGGAGCTTTTTACATAAAGCACCCGAAAACTCAACTCGGCACCCGTGGCCCTCCGAGGCCTCAACCGAGTAACATGGCTTAGACCTTCCGTCTAAGCCGGTTAAACCTGATTCCATTGTGTTGACATAAACCCAATGTCGATGATACTATCATACCTTTGTGATCCGGTCCCACCGTGATCATTAAAAAAAAAGAAAAAAAAAGAAAAGAAAAAGAGAAGAAAAAAAAAGAAAGAGAAGAAAAAAAGAAGAAGAAGAAAAAGAAAAAGAATAAGAAAGAAGTTGTTCCTTAGTGTTCTTTATGCGGCACCCTCTCCAAAAGCTCCGATTTAGACCTTTCGTCTGGGTCGGGAGAAAATCGAAATCCTTGCGTTGATGCAATCCCAGCATTGACGAATCCGCTTTATGTGGCACCCTCGCCGAAAGCTCCGATTTAGACCTTTCGTCTGGGTCGGGAGAAAACCGAAATCCTTGCGTTAATGCAATCCCAGCATTGACGAATCCACCCTATGCGGCACCCTCACCGAAAGCTCTGATTTAGACCTTTCGTCTAGGTCGGAAGAAAACTGAAATCCTTGCGTTGGTGCAGTCCCAGCATTGACGAATTTACCTTACTCGGCACCCTCGCCGAAAGCTCCGGTTTAGACCTTTCGTCTGGGTCGAAAGAAAACTAAAATCCTTGCGTTGATGCAATCCCAGCATTGACGAATCCACTTTACTCGGCACCCTCGCCGAAAGCTTCGATTTAGACCTTTCGTCTGGGTCGGAAGAAAACCAAAATCCTTGCGTTGATGCAATCCCAGCATTGACGAATCCACTTTATGCGGCACCCTCGCCGAAAACTCCGATTTAGACCTTTCATCTGGGTCGGAAGAAAACTGAAATCCTTGCGTTGATGTAATCCCATCATTAACGAATCCACTTTATGCGGCACCCTCGCCGAAAGCTCCGATTTAGACCTTTCGTCTGGGTCGGAAGAAGATTGAAATCAATGCGTTGATGCAATCCCAGTGTCAACGAACCACCTTTGACGGCGCCTAAGGCCTTTCTGGGGCCTCAGCCGTGCGATCCGATCTTGACTTTTCGCCCAAGTCAGAGAAACTTGAACCCCTCCTTCTTGCTTCGGCACTCTGCCATGCCGACGACCAAACCTCCACTCAGATATGCCAGTCCGTGTGCATGTGCGGTGAAGCGATCCCCTCATCCCTTCGCTGAAGGAATGAGCGCTTTCCCGTGAATTCGCACCGGACTAGCATCCCACTGGCTCGGAAGAACAGACATCCTATCGAAGAACTCTACACTCGCGATCCCCGCGCACTCATCCCTCGCTTGCGCCACCCGCGAGTGGGGGGCATTTGTGGACGTCGAAAAATGTCGATGATGATCATACGGCATGCACGTCTCGACACTCGAGAGCAAGCCGAAGATGAAAATGCCAAATAAACCTCATGCCTCGCCCGATCAGGATGAGGACTCGCTTGGTGGTCCGCTAGCCGATGAGGGAGCCCCCCCGGGCGGAAGATATGGCCACAACTCTATAGCCGGCCGTGCCGAGAGCTGAATCAAAGAAGAGTCGGGGACTCCGACACAGCCCGACGTGCACCGAAAGTCACGCAGAGTCTGGGACCGGGCCCCAAAGGCTGCGAATGGAACATGGTAGAGGTCATACATAGCAACTGGAACCTTCCAGGAATGTCGACATTCACGTAAAATGGCCGCAACTTCGAGAAGAATCCGTTTAGTGCTTAAAACGGCACGAGGGGGCTTTAAAACGGCGCGCCTTAAAACAGCGCGCCCCCCCTTTAAAACGGCGCGCCCCCCTTTGGATGTGGCACCATTTTAACCCCTTTTCTTTTCATTGGCTACACGGCGCGCCCCGAAGCCCCCCTTTGATGCTTAAAACGGCGCCCCTTTGAATATGGCGCCGTTTTAACCTCTTAACCCCTTTCTCTGAAGCGCTTCCTGGCGAGCAGCCAACCCATCCCGTCGTCATTACAGTCCCATGTTTCCTGCGAACAGCACGTCGACGAACTGCTTAAAATGGCAAAAGGTATGCTTCGATCCGTTGGGCATCCAAGCATGTTCTTCAAATGGAAACTCTCGAGCCCTGCACCGTCGAACGCCCACTTCGTCCGTCGGCCGCCCATGCTCCTGCAAATGATGAAAGCCGCGTGTCTCGCGGTGGGTATGCCAGCAGAGGAGGAGGCCATGCCTCTGCCCCTCTCTCGATCACACTGTAGCCGCGGCGGAGGTGACGTCCACGACAACGGCACTCGACACGGCGACACGATAGAGGCGTTGCAGGCGAAGCAAGATGGAAAGAAGAGGAAATAAAGAGAAATAAAGGGGGGGGGGCTCTCCCTTCGACAGGGCCACTGGCCCCTATAAAAAGCCCACCACGGGGAACTTTGATCGGTTGGAGAGGAGGGACGACCCTTGGAAGCTTTCTTCTGAGAGAAATCCCTTGAAGCCCGAAGCCAGTGTTCCTGTGAGAGTGAAGTGAAGAGAGAAGAGGGTGAAAGAAAGAAGGAGAGGTGAGGGGAAGAGAGCTCGGTTCCCCCCTTTGTCTTTGCATTTCCTTCTGCCCCTTTGATTTCCTTTTGGTGATCTTCATATGTAGACCTTTGTCTTCGTATTCCCTTTCAATGTAATCGGAGTTCGGTCTGTTGTGGAATGAAAGGAAAACTCCCCTTTGGGACATTTTGATGCCCCAATCCCCCTCAATACTCAGCCCGTAGTGGCTCTGTTTTTCTCCCTTCCACCGTGTTCTTGTGTCGACTTCGGCTCTCACGCGGTCTTCAGCCACGCGATCACGGCAACCCTCGGGTCGTCGGAGTTCCTTTGTAGGCTGGCCCTCAGGACCTCCGGCCCCGAACGGGGGGAGTCGATACGATCGCAACAACCCATGGGTCACCGGTTTCCCTTGTAGGCTAGCCCTCGGGATCTCCGGCCCCAAATGGGGTAATTTTACTGGTGTCGTTGCTTATGCACACACCGGGATGTTTCGGGGCCGCCGGAGTTCTCTCCGCATGGCGCGCCCCATTTTTTCCCCCGGACCCTTCCGATCTAGGGGAGGTGCTGCCCGATTCTCGCCAGGGCCAAGAACAAGTGAACAAATAGAACACTCAAGAACGAACTGAGTTTTTAATCCAATACATAGTAAGCTCTGTGAATCAAACCCCCCGAATAAAACACTTAAACCTCCTGCTCACTCACCTTAACAAACCATCAACGATGCTTAAAACTTCATCCTATTGATCTAGGGTGTCAATTGAACAATTAATCTAACTATTGATCCTTCTGTAGGCCATAGAATCAAGAACAGAAAGCAAAACAAGTCCACAGAACGAATAAGAAAACTCAAGAGACGATGTCCCGACGTGTCCTAATCCGGCGCGGTCACCCCTCACCGCGCCGATTTAACACCACCCTCGTAACCTCCCATCTCCCTTGAATGCTAAAACGGCGCGCCCCCCATGGGAGCCTCTCTATCCGGCGCCCCCTTCTGCCTTGCTTAACCATTAAAACGGCGCCCCTTGGCCTCCCTTAAACCGGCGCGCCCTTCAGCCCCTTGTAGTATCCTTAAAACGGCGCCCCTTAACCGGCGCCCCCCCCCTTTAATATCACCTAATCCGGAGTGCTTGAAAGAAAAGAAAATGCTTAATCAACAAAAAAAAGGAATTGAAGTTAATGAACAAAACTTTAAGTTTTCCCTCCACTATAATCCAAATTTTGTTCCGGGGGTGCTGCCCCCGGAAACCCCCGCAAGGGGCACTGCCCCCTTGACCCCCGCGACCTGACCGGGCAGGTCAAACCCTGCGACCTGACCGCGTAGGTCGATCCGCATGCGAGGGCGCACGTTGTCGAGTTTTGGCTTTACACATAACAACCCGCTCCCCCGGACTATGCAATGATGCCCCGTAGTATCGGATGTTGACCTCGGGATCCCCGACATGGTCATGATCCGTGCACCTCTTGGGCCGATAGTTCATCAGTTTGACCCATTTCTTCCGGGATCCGATCCCGCACCCACATGAAACGCGCCGTACCTATGGTAGATATCCGAGTGTCTTTGTTGTTACCTTCGATGCTTCGAATACGGACTCTCGACCGAATACTGGATGGTCCTTAGTGACTGATATATATATATACCGGGATCTAATCCCGCACTTGCATTAAATTTGCCGCACTCGCAGCAAGTATTCGTATGGTTTTGAACATCGTTTTGCATACCGATGCGGAGGGTTTAAATCATGTTAACCCAAATCGCATGCTTTAATGAAAAACTGATGTTTAGGCCATGAGGCCCCTTTTCTTGGCGATTAATCAGAGGTCTTCCCCTCTCCAAGGGGATGTAATTAACGTCGTGGCCTTTATGGCGCGGCGGGTCTCCAGTCCCGACCCGATATCCATAATCATCTGATTAGTCAGATGGAGCGCACCCCGGGCTTCGGACCACTCCAGTCTCGAAGCCCGAACACATTGTCACCTAGGTGACTGGCACGCCCTTGCACTAGATAAACCGATAAACTGATAAAAAGAACACCCACGATATTTCTGAACCCCATGAATTTTAGTGTGTTCCACAAGCTGGCACGCCCGGTGGGACAGATGATCTCGAATCGATATAACCACCGATGCCACGATATTCCCGTCCAATGAATTTTAGTGCGTTCCACAGTGACCCCCATTCCCCTCGGGAGGATCAGTGCCACAGTGTGGTTGGCCCGAGTGCTGTGAGGACCACTGGGGGATCTGGAGACATACATGGGGCAAGTAGCGCAGAAGCTCCGGGTGAGGGAGAGGAGTGAGCAGCAAGAGATACAACTTTTCCTTTACTTCTTTGGCTAGCTGCTATTCGCAACCTCTTCCAATAATGTGAATTTGAAATACTTTCCATTGATAGAGGATTTAGAGCGGCGACCTCCTTTTGCATGGGGGAGGGCGATGCCAGCGCACCTCTTTGCTCACATGGATCCTATCCGGCCAGGTTTAGGGAACCTGGGCTGGTTTTGCCCCATTCTTACAGGTACGAGCCTATCTCACCAAACCTTGTTGCTTTTGATTTATCATTTGGTTATGATTGGCTTTTCATGTGCTTTGCAGATTTGGGGGTACACTCCTTTTCCTTTAGACCACGGGGTGATTCCGCAAGATCGGGTACAGGCGATCCCTCTGATGGCAAGATGGGAAATAGTCTGGGACTGTCGGTTGGTGACCACTCAGCTTTCCAACCTTAGGATAGCTTTGGATGAGTTTCCACCTCACCGGGTAAGCGTCTTGTCAAGCTGAATTTGAAGGAAATTACGCATTTGAATTTGACAAGCTTGTAGTTCATGTTGCAACATGTGATATGGGCGCCTTATGCAGCTAAGGATCTCACCCCACAGCCGTGGGTGCGAGAGGGGCGTGCTTGGTTCCATCGGGACACTGTTTTGTTCTGCGTGAACCTACGGGAGCCACTTTACCTACGCCTAGTGCAGCAGACCCTGGGGTGGCACCAGCCTCCTGTGGCAGTGCCGATAGAGCATGGGTCCAATCGAGGACGTCGACAGACCTCGGCGAGGGATCAAGACTGTGCCACTCTCTACCGTGTAGAGGCCGAGGCGTTATAGAGGGGGCCTTCCCTGGAGCAGGATCAGCACGTGGGGAGTAGTGAGACCTACCTGGTGGACTACCGTGATCGGTACGTCGGGCGGCTCCGCCTCGACACTCGAGCTGTGAGTTAGCCTCTTTGGACTTCTAAAAAGGATGTTTTTTTATTGAAAGGCACGACTTCTGAGGATTTTGTGGAATTCGGGATGCAGATGCCGGAGTCTGAGGCTGAGGCTGTGAGGATTCTCCAGGTTCAGATTACCGTCCTCGACCAGACCATCGTGAACTTATGCCATGAAATTCGAGAACTGGTGAGTCAAGATTATTTGATTGATATGAAGAGCATTGGGAATTTGACTGACCAATTATCTTTGATTTTTCAGAGGAGTGAGTTGGCGTAAGTTCAGGTGAGAGCCGAGATGAGTGGTGAAGGTGGATCCTCCTCTCAAGCGGTTAACAGAGAGGAGCTGGAGGACCGCTTGGCGGGTGCTATCGAGCGGGCTGAGGAACGGGAGGCCGAGCTGGCTGAGACAGTGAGCCCCGAACACTTCTATGAGCAAATTATTCTCTCCCTTTTGCTTATCTTTGCCTGACCAATCGTGTGTAATTTCCTGCAGAAGAAGGAGTTGGAGGCATCCCTAGCCTCTCGTCAAGAGCTAGAGGGACATGTTGTGGACTTGACACGTCGCTTTGGATCGATGGAGATGGTGGAGAGGCTAGAGGGTCGCCTCGCTGAGGTGAAGGAGAGGGAGGCTGAGGCTCGAGCACGAGAGATGGCAATGGTGATGGGAATCAACACCGAGCACTTACATTTTATTTTTGTATTTGTATCCTTTTGTTTGCATTTATATCCTTGACTAATTGGGTTTACAATTGTATGGCATTATAAGCCAAAGGGTTAGTGATTAGAAATCTTTGGGTTTCTTTGCAAAAAGGTATTTGGGTTTCTATGTAAAATGTCAGTAGGTCCAGTAGGGTCCCCCACCCTCTTTCCCATTAGTCCACCTAGGATCATAGGCCATGTGGGGCTAGTTCAAAGTCCAAGGTGCGCTTAGACCATGACTTGTCAAAGTTGGACCAAGAAGAAAATTCCAAATTTACTACCTTGGTCCAAGGGGCGCCCCTACTTTTGTCCTCTATTGTAATTTTTTTATTTTTCTTTCTTTTGACCACATAGGGGAAGAAAATGTTATCCCTTATTTGCCCCTTTCTAACCCTAGATCTAGGGATAGTTTATGTCTTTTTTCCATTTCTATATAACCCATGTATTTTGTGAATTCCTTAGCAATTAATGAAGAAAAAATCCCATTTTTTGCTCATGGAGGCTTTAGGGCGCCCCCCCTCTCTCTCTCCCCCTTGGAGCTGTGAAAGCACCGAATTTCAGAGGTGTAAAGCCTCTCAATTCCCCCCTCTCGGAGTGAGAAGCTCTGCACCATCGCCGCCACCGCCATTGAGCCGCCATCGCACCACCACCGTCGCCTCGTCGGAGTTCTATCCACCTCTAGACAGAAGCTTGAAGCTTGGATTTTATCTCTAAATCAGGAGATCTGTTCGAGCTCCAATTTTGAGGGTTTGTTCCCCTTATCATTCCCCATCCCCAGTTCAATTTTCGTGTCATTTCGCCTTCGTTTAGTATTTTTCTCGTAATTAAGTTTCTCCCCCCAGCAATCTGCCAGTTTACTGGTCTGTGAGATAGTGTCCTGTTGTTGTATTTTTCCCGCCCACTTAGTCTTCTCTAAAAATTCCCAAAAAAATCATATGTGTTCCTCACATCCCCCTCTTCCACCCGTAATTTTCCCAGAGTCTAAATCCCTCATTTTTAGGTCGGTCAAAATTTAGTCTCAGGCATATCCCGTTCTATCATGACAGTCTGTAATCTGAGTCAGTAAAAAAACCTGGGGAACAATCATTTTCATTTCTAATCTATCTACTGGATGGATCTGAAATAATTATATGTTGTAGCCCTTTGAGTCCTCTATCCGTCGGTACTAATTACACCTCGATCCAACATCGGATCTTGGCACAAAAATTCTTTTCGTGGAGGGGCACATTTCTAATCCGAGAACAATTAGTCACCGGGTAATTCCAGCAAAAATATGCTGGGATAGCTTCGGCGACCGCCGCTCCCGGAGATCGATCGGCAACCCCCCGACAGCGTCCCAGTCAGCCGCCGTGACCATAAGGTGGCCGAAAGCCGCCGTCCCAGTAGTCGAGTTCGCTTGCTATCCAGCGAGCTGAACTGAGTTGCTGAACCGAGTTGGAATAGTACCGAGTCGGACCAGCAGCCCTTCTCCGGCCCGAATGCCCTTCCGGCTTGTTGCCCGTCAACCCGAGTCGCTACTCTCGTGTCACCAATGTAGCCCTTTACCTCCCTGCATGGAGTAGGCAAATAAATTCACTGCTATAATTATTTATTTACTGTACACCAGGAGTACGAGTTTCGGTCGGGGTCGTCTTCCCCACGCCCGGAGCGTGGACGTATCGTTTCCTCTCCCCTCTTTGGCATTTGCTTTACTCGTATATATTTTTATATGCAGTTGCATGAGTGATAGGTTAATTAGCTCGTTATATTATTTCAATCATCGCTGCGAGAGAGTGAGTGTGACCCGTCCCGTGACTCAATCCGAGTATACGCGGAAAAGCCAAGTACTCGAGACTCATTGCCGGTTTCTCAACCGTGCACATCCGCACGCTTCCCTCGCTTAGGGACGTCCGCGAGCTAGAGTCCCAGGTTCGCGTCCTGTCCCGCATCAAATTGGTATCAGAGCGTAAGGTTGAGTCCAAGGATAGTCGGTCCAAAGTTTGCATTCACATTCCTTTACCCGGTATATCAAAAGGTGTTCCCGGAATGATAGGTTACGCCTATTGGGAAGGTTGCACACTTGCGTGAGTTTGGTCTTTGGATCATAACTCCACCACGAACTGGATACTGGTTGAGTCTAGGTTTGTAGTCGAGTTGGCATTCCAACTTTGCATTATCGTTTTAGGGTCGTGTCTAGTCGGTGTGTCTTGTCACCAAGTGTCAGCATGGCCATCGTATAGCTCCCCGTGTCCCATGGATCCCCAAAAACCCACGTCATATGAATGGTGGCGACACACCCAAGGATGGGGAATCCAAGCCCACAACCTCCGTAAGCCCGAAGCCCTGGACTTCTATGGCTCCAAAGTCCCGAGCGACTACCTAGAGTGGGAAGCCGCTATGGACACATACTTTGAGTGTTACATTATGTCCGATGCCATGCAAGTCGACTTTGCCACAAGACGGCTTTTTTACGAAGCCGCCAAAAAATGGAGGGACATAGAATACTTGAGGGAAATTAGGAGGCAATGGCCTATAGAGTCATGGCGTGAGATGAAGGGCGAGCTTAGAAAGATCTACCTGCCCCGCCCAGTCACCTCCACCCACCCCCACCCAGTCACCTCCCACTGGGATTCTCATAGACGGAGGCAAAGAGCCCCGCATGTCAATGAGCTAAACCCAAGACTAGGCTGAGCGACCATGAGCGAGTCCACCACGATACCCCTACTCCAACCCCCACCGTTGCCGAACTCTTCAAAATCATGTCAGATCAGTTGGATAGGATGTGTACTCAACTTGACGGACTCCTGCCCGAGCCTCCCAACCCGGTGCCATCCCAAGGACCTCTTCCCCTTAGGGAGGACATTCCGTCCCCACCCATGAGAGCTCCATTGCCACCACCCTCACCCTCCGATCTTTATTCGGAGCCACCTCAGCTAGAGCCACCCGTATTTCTAACGGGAAAGTTATTCATCGCCGAGCCACTACTGATGTGACACGACCCCTCGGACCTAGATTTGCAAGCAACCGGACCGAACGGTGATATCTCACAAGCGGGTTCACCCGTGTCACGCGCACCCGGGTCCGTGGGCGGACCGGCGATGATGGTGAGGGTCCGAGGTTGGACCTTGGGGTTCCAAGAGTATGGCTGGCTGGGGATGGACCCCAATGGGCTAGAGATGCCCAATTTCAAGGGCGGCCGGCACGCCGAGGGCGTGGGATGTAGGGTCGCACTCTCAACTCACTCCGCGGTGGTCGCTCAGATCGATGATATTTTTGAGATCGGGCACTCACTCACCGACCGACGGCACTAAGAGGTATTACTAAACAAGCAAATAAATTCTAGTAGAGTAGTGCAACCCGAAGCTCACCTGATCGGTGTGAATACACCGATCCCGGCAAGAGACGAGGGCGAGCAGGGAAGCGTGGGCCACCCGCACGCTGCGTCGATGAAGCTTCAACCTGTTGAAATTAATTACATCCACTACTCCTCACACAGGAGGATTGGACTAGGGGTGGGGAAGTAAGGTTTATAAGCAAACACTATCTCCACACAGGGAGGGGCGGTAAGCCGGGCAGGCGGGGAGGGGCGTGGAACTAAGGACGGAGCTGGATTGCCACCTCGAGGTTCTGTCTGCCTGTTCTGCCCGCTGACAGGTACTCACTGTTGAATCTCCTGAGGATGTTCCCGAAATCAAAAACTGAAAAAACCAGCGCCGAAACGTCGCTGACAGACCCAGACGCATCTGTGAATTTTTGTGGGTGGTTCCAAAGTCGACACCGGCTGGGGCGGCTCTGGAACAGGGTCCCTGCGATCAGACTCAGACTGTTCCCAGGGTGCAGCAGCAGATGGATGAAGTCACCACGCTCGCTCCTGAAGTCCAAACGTGGCGGGACCAAGACGAGCACAACCGTGGACGAGTCTTCTTCGAGCATCAAGAAAGAACGGCACCGGCGGTGGTCGGGGCCGAGAGCAGTAGTCAGAGAAGTGGGAAGGTATCGGGGTAGACCCTGACTGACTGGAACAACGTTCTGGTGGTAGAAAAATCGGTACAATTAGCTCCGAGCTCCGAACGAGGCCCCGCTGGCTGCGTTGGATAGAGGACCGGTGGAGATTCGCCCCGGTCAAGTGGCGCACCAAGGGGAGCATCGGCATTGTCGCAGGTGCTTCTACAACTCGCTTCTGGTTGCAGGGCGGACTGGTTCTGCGCAGTTGGCGAAGAACGGCTCTCCTGGGCAGCTCGGACCTCGGATTCAGGCGAGACCACCTCACCTGCAAAGACGACCGGAAGAGCTTTCCGTCAATGTAGGACACGCCCCCAGGCGCTCCAGGAAGTGGTGGAGGTCGGTGCTGCAACCGGCTGTCGATCTGCAGGTCTTCAGCTGCACACAGATTAGAAGAGAGAATGGTTGAGGGGGTGGTTCCTTTGGTGGAGGGGAAGGGGGGTGGACGTTTTTGGTGGTGGGGGAAGGGTTGGGAGGTGGGAACGGATGGTGGGGGAGGATGGCAGGGGCGGAGCTAGCAGGGAGAGAGTGGTGGGTGCACAGGTGGCCTTGGAGGAGGTGGGTGGTGGGGGGCGCAAATGGCCTAGGGGAATGGGGGGTGTCTCTTGGGTGTGGGTGGTGGATTAATGGAAGGGTTAATGGGGGTCTAGGGAATGGGAAGGGGTTGCCTTGGGGAGGGGAGAGGGTGCCTAGGAGAAGGGATTCTCCCTTGGGAAGGTGAGAGGGTGTATGGGGAAGGGGAAAGGGTGTATGAGGAAGGGGAAAGGTTGCTTGGGAAGTGGTGGGAATAAAGGGGAGTTAAGGGATCTTGGGGAGATGAAAGGTTGGGGGATGAGGTGGAGGATGATGTGGCAAGGAGAAGAGAGAGAGAGGGGGGGCAAAATTGGGAGAGAGAGGGAGGAGGAGAGAGAGAGGGGGTCGCCCCCTTTAGAGAGAGAGAGAACTAGAGAGTGAGAGAGCTAGAGAGAGAGGCACAAATTCTTGTGGCAATTTTTATCAATACTTCATTACCTTCCAAATGAGGGATTGGGGTCCTATTTATAGGAATCTCACATTTTCACATAAGTCCCTGACTTTTGGACTACTAACACATAACCAAGGGGAAGGGGGCGCCCCTAGACCTAGCCCATATAATTGGGCCCATTAACCAACATAATGACTCTAGACTTAGGTAAATAGCTACCTAACCTAGGTATTGGACTCAAATAAAAGGAAAAGTACATGATAAGAAAATGAAAATTACATCATAAGACTCGAAATATAGTGGCGGACAAGATGTAGTATAGTTGGCGAGCATCTGGATCCTCGAACAAAAGGGAAAGCTGGTGATGTCCTCATCATACCCCCGGGGTGCGGAGAACTCGACTCCGTCGAGTATGGGCCCTCTGGGGGGGTGGTCCTCAAGAGCAGCTCAGGGCGAACCTCAACCTCCAAACTCAACCCGCATCTGTGACCAGGGGACGGTCCTTCATCCTCTCAAGGTGGCTTGGGCACACCCTCTTGCTGGCGATGGAACCCTGCTTGCCTAGTATTGCCCCTTTGTGCACACGTCGGGCTCTCAAGGCTATTGTGTGGTGGCTCTCCGGGGTGTCCCTCTTAAAGGAAGGTATAGGCTCAAAGCACTCACTAGGATCCACCACGGTGCCCATATAGGGTGTCGGGTCTGCCACGTGAGAAGTGGGGTATATCCCATATCCCATTGATAAGTTCAATCCATAAGCTGTGTTACCAAAGTCACTAGGAACAGGGAAAGGTCCAAGTCCTCGTGCCCTCGAATGGGAGGTCACCCTAAGGTAGAACCACTCCGATGCCATCATCACCAAATTGCCTACTAGAAATTCCAAGTGGCTCTCGCGAGCTCTTATCCGCTCTTTGTGAACCTCACCGCTCATTGCGACTTGCTTGCGTGTATGCGTATGCCATGCACTATGATGCGGTGTGGGTGTGAAAAGTTTGGTGTGTGAAGGTGGACCAAGGAAACCGTAAGTTGACCTATCATGTTGTGATGACATGTGGGCCTTGATGAACTTAGGTGGACCGGGGCAGCCACAAGTGGCCCTATCATGCATGGGCTTCATAACAATGGTTGGAGGGCCATGGTATCTGTAGGGGAACCTATCACACAAAGTGGTGATGAATGCCGGGGGACCCGGACACCCATAGATGCTCCTAACATGCATATGGTCAATGATGAATGAGGGAGGACCAGCACATCCAAATGTGAGCCAGTCATGCATTGGGCCTAAAGTGTGTGTGACATGTATGAGAGGACTGGGCTTACTAGCCCTGCCAAATGATGCAAAATGTAGTGGCACATGCATTCCCATCCAAATGGCTTCTCGTATGTATATGGCTCGGTGTGAGAGTTTCCACTCATAGGGGTCAAAGGGGTCTATGAAAATGGGGTGGGCTTGGTCCAATAAGGTCGGGTGGGGTAGGAAAAGGTTGGTGGTGAGTAAGGTGGGGGGGCATAGGAAGGGATCGAAGGGGTCATGGTAAGGGTCACCTAAGGAGAGGAACTCTAGGTCCTCATGGTCCTCACAACCATTTGATGGCGGACTCTCCTCCTCTAGTAAAATGATCGGGCCAAAGTTTTTGGGGGGATGGTCGGCCATGAATGGAGGACTGGATGTTCTACCCGAGACAAGCAACTCTAGTTTGTGGATAGCATCGGGCTCGTTTGGTGTAGGGAGGAGTAAGAGAAGGTCGCTAGTGTAGCAACCCACAGTGTAAATGGAGGAGATGGATCCGACACATAGGTGTAGGAGGTCAAGGCTCTTAGGTCGATCGGCTACTGTAGTCAACATGCCAGTTAGCTCCATTTGCCAAACTATACCCTTAAGAAGATCCCCTAATGTTTTCACTTGATAGGATGATTGGATTGTGGTGTGATAGGTGGATAAGGGTACTATGGGGAGGTGTTGTTCCATGGAAGGGTAAGCATGGGGCCGGATAGGGTGAGCCCGATCATCCACAAGCCATCTAACCAAGGGTCCACTTATGATAAGTTCACTCCAAATTGGGAGTGGCATGAAAGGTGAAATTTCCTCCTCGTTTTGGCCATGACTTTCCTCCAAGATGGGGAGTAGTTCAGCGGTGTTCCCTACTAGGGGGTCGGGTGTGGGGATCATGGTTTCCTCTACCAAAGAGGTGAGTAGGTCCTTTGTGGGTGAGGTGATGATGACTGGCATGTGGTGCTCTTTGGGTGGTGGGTAATGGGGGACTTGGGATAGAATGGGGAGGGGTAGTAGTGGAGGCCTAGGTTGGGCATCTTGTAACTCATAGGGGAGGGTGCACCCAATTTGGCTCAGTGGGATTTCTTTGGGAAGGAATGAGTTCTCTTGACCCAATTGGGCTTCATATTCTTCTTCCCAATCTAGGGGAGCCTCATATACTTCGGTCACCTTCTTAAGTTCCTTTTGGAAAGGAGGAGGATTTATGGAAGCTTGTGGGGTGTGGGTTTGATGGAGAATGTTGGGTTGGGTGGTGGCCAATTTGGTTTGAGTGGTGGTGGTGATCAGGTTTGGAATCATTTGGGGTGGTGGAGTTTGGGTCCTAAGGGAGGTCTTGGGTTGACTGGGAGGGAAAGGGGGAGTGGGAGTGCTCCTCGGGCTATGGTTCTTAAGGTAGGAGTGGGAAGGTCGGGGAGTGAAGATCTTCCTAACCTCAGTCTTTATCTCTTCCCATGAGTCTATGGGTCCTTTGGCTTCCCATCCAAATTCATCCCGAGGTGACCAAGCTCTAGGGCCGTGGTTCCTTTTTGCTTCGAACCGGTCAAGTCGGGTGGTGAGGGTATCTATATAGTTATGAATTTTGTTGACGACAGTGTCAAATTGGTCCATGGGTATTTGGGGCATCTCCCTAGGGTGGTCATGCAATGGAGTGATGGAAAACATGATGTAATGGAGACCCAAAAGCCAATGCCCTAGGACTAGACTCGTAGAGACAAGTCTAAAACTTGTTTTGATACCAATTTGATGTGACACGACCCCTCGGATCTAGATTTGCAAGCAACCGGACCGAACGGCGATATCTCACAAGTGGATTCACCCGTGTTGCGCGCACCCAGGTCCGTGGGCGGACCGGCGATGATGGTGAGGGCCCGAGGTTGGACCTTGGGGTTCCAAGAGTATGGCTGGCTGGGGATGGACCCCAATGGGCTAGGGATGCCCAATTTCAAGGGAAGCCGGCACGCCGAGGGCGTGGGATGTAGGGTCGCACTCTCAACTCACTCCGCGGTGGTCGCTCAGATCGATGATATTTTTGAGATCGGGCACTCACTCACCGACCGATGGCACTAAGAGGTATTACTAAACAAGCAAAGAAATTCCAGTAGAGTAGTGCAACCCGAAGCTCACCTGATCGGTGTGAATACACCGATCCCGGCCGGAGACGAGGGCGAGCGGGGAAGCGTGGGCCACCCGCACGCTGCGTCGATGAAGCTTCAATCGGTTGAAATTAATTACATCCACTACTCCTCACACAGGAGGGTTGGACTAGGGGTGGGGAAGTAAGGTTTACAAGCAAACACTACCTCCACACAGGGAGGGGCGGTAAGTCGGCCAGGCGGGGAGGGGCATGGAACTAAGGACGGAGCTGGATTGCCACCTCGAGGTTCTGTCTGCCTGTTCTGCCCGCTGACAGGTACTCACTGTTGAATCTCCTGAGGATGCTCCCGAACTCAAAAACTGACGAAACCAGCGCTGAAACGTCACTGACAGACCCAGACATGTCTGTGAAGTTTTGTGGGTGGTTCCGAAGTCGACACCGGCTGGGGCGGCTCTGGAACAGGGTCCCTATGATCAGACTCAGACTGTTCCTAGGGTGCAGCAGCAGATGGATGAAGTCACCACGCTCGCTCCTGAAGTCCAAACGTGGCGGGACTAAGACGAGCACGACCGTGGACGAGTCTTCTTCGAGCAGCAAGAAAGAACGGCACCGGCAAGGTCAGGGCCGAGAGCAGTAGTCCGAGAAGTGGGAAGGTATCGGGGCAGACCCTGGCTGACCGGAACAACGTCCCGGTGGTAGAAAAATCGGTACAATTAGCTCCAAGCTCCGAACGAGGCCCCGCTGGCTGCGTTGGACAGAGGACCGGTGGAGCTTCACCCCGGTCAAGTGGCGCGCCAAGGGGAGCACTGGCGTGGTCGCAGGTGCTTCTGCAACTCGCTTCTGGTTGCAGGCCGGACTGGTTCTGCGCAGTTGGAGAAGAACGGCCCTCCTGGGCAGCTCCGACCTCGGATTGAGGCGAGACCAGCTCGCCTGCGAAGATGACCGGAAGAGCTTTCCGTCAATGTAGGACACGCCCCCAGGGGCTCCGGGAAGTGGTGGAGGTCGGCGCTGCAACCGGCTGTCGATCTGCAGGTCTTCAGCTGCACACAGATTAGAAGAGAGAATGGTTGAGGGGGTGGTTCCTTTGGTGGAGGGGAAGGGGGTATGGACGTTTTTGGTGGTGGGGGAAGGGTTGGGAGGTGGGAAGGGATGGTGGGGGAGGATGGCAGGGGCGGAGCTAGCAGGGAGAGAGTGGTGGGTGTGGCCTTGGAGGAGGTGGGTGGTGGGGGGCGCAAATGGCCTAGGGGAATGGGGGGGTGTCTCTTGGGTGTGGGTGGTGGATTAATGGAAGGGTTAATGGGGGTCTAGGGAATGGGAAGGGGTTGCCTTGGGGAGGGGAGAGGGTGCCTAGGAGAAGGGATTCTCCCTTGGGAAGGTGAAAGGTTGTATGGGGAAGGGGAAAGGTTGCTTGGGAAGTGGTGGGAATAAAGGGGAATTAAGGGATCTTGGGGAGATGAAAGGTTGGGGGATGAGGTGGAGGATGATGTGGCAAGGAGAAGAGAGAGAGAGGGGGGGCGAAATTGGGAGAGAGAGGGAGGAGGAGAGAGAGAGGGGGTCGCCCCCTTTAGAGAGAGAGAGAACTAGAGAGAGAGAGCTAGAGAGAGAGAGGCACAAATTCTTGTGGCAATTTTTATCAATACTTCATTACCTTCCAAATGAGGGATTGGGGTCCTATTTATAGGAATCTCACATTTTCACATAAGTCCCTGACTTTTGGACTACTAACACATAACCAAGGGGAAGGGGGCGCCCCTAGGCCTAGCCCATATAATTGGGCCCATTAACCAACATAATGACTCTAGACTTAGGTAAATAGCTACCTAACCTAGGTATTGGACTCAAATAAAAGGAAAAGTACATGATAAGAAAATGAAAATTACATCATAAGACTCGAAATATAGTGACGGACAAGATGTAGCATAGCTGGCGAGCATCTGGATCCTCGAACAAAAGGGAAAGCTGGTGATGTCCTCATCAACTACTTGGTTGGCTTAAGATAGGCTTGGTCCCAAGACCGTCTTGCTACCCATCCATGGACCTCGCACTACAACTAATGCCCGTCAACTCATTCCACACCACTATTCGGTCTAGTCACCATGCTGATACATTGGATGACCTTATTATGGGATTAGACTCGCAAATGAAGTTGACGTATATGTTGGCCCGAGGCTTCGACCAACCCACAAGCCGTAGCTTCATCCGCCCCGCCTTAGAGTCTATTACCTCCGTGTGCACCGTGGGTCGTGTCACCACGGAGATTCTCTTATTCCTCCCCATGCTGGCCCAGCCAAACTTCATGCCTTTTATCCCGAGGAAGGAACCATATCTACTATATGAGACCACCATCCCATCTACCCCAGTGCATGAAGGTGACCACTTACACCTTTAAGGATATCAAACATGGGACCGTGTCATGAGGGGACCCATCCCGAGGGGTCACACTTTCTTTGATCCCTTCGACCCCTTCCCAAGTGAACCCTATGACCCACCTCATCTATTCCACCTTGTTAGGGAAGTTCACTATCACACCACTACCCCACAGGCCAGTCGGCCTACACTCCGCAAGGAGCCCATTCATTGGGGTATGGAAGAAGGTGTATTCAACTCTCCTGGCCCACCCAAACCTCCCAAATCCAAAAGGCCATCAGTGCATGAGTGGTGCATTTTGGGATAACTAGGAGTCCATGATTCTACCGACATTTGATCCTGTCCTGTGTATGCATGGCAGAAATTCGGATGTCCTGGTCCACCATTGCATATGTATGGGTTGGTCTAACAGTAGGTTTATCTAGGGTCATGTGTGAGTCCGTGTCTTTCTTTATATGTCCAGTTTGTCAAGATCGTCGAGTGCATAGTGAGTACGCATTTGTCGAGCATATTAGGAGTTGCATAGTCGGTCTCATGTCAGCTCACGATGTCAGTCTCTTTCGAGTGTGAGGCAAGTCGGGTCTAATGCGTACGTTGTAGACTTGCCAAAATTTGGGATCGGCTCCACTTCTATGTCTTGGATCTAGACACATAAAGGGACCCAGCGGTGATTCCTAGTGAGTCATTGAGCTGTCTCCGTCCTTTGTGAGTGACCCCACCCCGGAGTGTCCACCACTAAGCCTCATTCCTACAACAACATGTGCATATCGAATATATACAGGATGAGCAGGTGACGATTACTTGGAGTGGAGCGTACTCCGCGCTACCTGATCGGTGACAAATCTGCAGGAGCCACACGAGCAGCCGTACCCCTTACTCAACGGGGTCGAGTTCTTCCCACCCGGGGAGAATTGATAGGAATTAACACCGAGCACTAATAATTTATTTTTGTATTTGTATCCTTTTGTTTGCATTTATATCCTTGGATAATTGGGTTTGCAATTGTAAGGCATTATAAGCCCAATGGTTAGTCATTAGAAATCTTTGGGTTTCTTTGAAAAAAGGCCTTTTAGTTTCTATGTAAAATGCCAGTAAGTCCAGCAGGGTCTCTATAGCACCTCGACAAATACCTTTGAGTAAATTCAAAAACTTCTTCTTAAAAGAAATCATACATGAAGGCCTTACACAAAGAACCCAACCTCACAAGGACTATAATGAAAATATACAAGCCAACCCTACTTCATAACATAATGAATCTTGAGGGCTTTGTGTAAAGAGCCAAACCTTAGGGGGGCTAGTATATAAAATTACAAATCATCACTTTATGCATACATAACCTACTCTTCTTAATAGAATTCTAGGTTTTGTTTAAAGAACTAAACTATAGGAGGACTAGCTTACAAATGTGTAATCCTACTTTATGCACATGGGTAAAGAATCTTACATGGGAGGTCTTGTACAAAGAAACAAAACCATGGGAGGGTTATTCTACAAATGTACAAGACAAACTTTAACACATGGGCCATGGGTTGTACGTAAGTGGAATCCACACTTTCCAACTTCCAAATTGAAGACTCTCCACCTGGGCGCCATTTATAAAATTGAAGACATGGCATGAGGCGCCATTTTCAATAGGACCCCATCTTATTAAAATAGTAATATATGTGTGTACATCTTGAATGCTAGCACGTGAATGTGGTAGAATTGTCTAAAAATTAACGCCCTCTTGCAAGGGCATCATTCCCATGAAATAATGCCACCTAAACTAATGATGTCCTCATGTAAGGCGTCATTTATGTGAATAATACCACTTGGTTTAATGAACGACCCCTTATAAGGGCATCATTTAAACCTATGTTTCTAGAAGATTGAGACACGAATAACCCCATTTCACTGGCTAAGCACTAATCTAGGATCGTGTTCCCAAACCGGACCTGCAAGGAAATAACCAATGCTTGCAAATCCCTATAACTAATCCCCTACGAAGCACTGTCAGAGGCTACTGCCATCTTTCAGTGCTTGCAGAAGGGAATGTTTCCCTTCATTCCTCGAAAAGCGTGAAGTCTACGTCCTGCTACGGCGGCAGGGAACGCGTGGCTTCATCCTGTCATCTTTCCTCGTAATCACACGTCAAAAGGTAGGTGTTCTCAAATCTTTGCCTAACTAGTAACTAAATAGGTTAAATGGTGCATACTTAGAGTTCGATTAACTAGTCAACCATACTATATATATATATATATATATATATATATATATATATATATATATATATATATATATATTACCTGGCTTTCCATGATCAAGAAATAATACCATGTTATACATATTTTAATAGCTTGTTACACCTGTCGCATATGATTCTATACATACTTTTATCATATTTTTTATGAGTTTAAACTTAGTTTGTTAGCATGATTTCATGAGTTTGGAACATATTTTATCACACTAGTTTTTCAGTCTTAATAATTATGTTTTAAACCTTAATATATAGCCTCTGTTACATAGAATACGTTAATGTTTTAAAAATCCGGAGGGCCCCAGCCCTCTTGTAAATGGCACCCCTGACCAGGGCGCCAATTGTCAAATTGAAGACTCCGCGAGGAGTCGTCAATTAAATGAAGACATGCACCATGTCGTCAATTCAATTTACTAAAATTTCCAGTAATTGATAATTCGACACATTCAAAAACTCATAACTATCGAACTAAAGCACAAAATTTTTACATGAATATGTTTCTGGAATCCTGACATTTTTCTCAACATAGTCATACCATTACTTCCTGATTCAGAACTTTTTCACACTGATGAATAGTGAACAACTATCTGTAAATGGCACCCCTGACCAGGGCGCCAATTACAGAATTGAAGAATGCCCGCAAGGGCGTCAATTAATTGAAGACATGAGCCATGTCATCAATTCAGTTTTGGGGAATTTCTAGAAATCAATAAATCAACATATTCAAAAATCATAACTAATAAATTGAACTATGAAAATTGTGACTGAATATACTTCTGTGACCCTGAGATTTTTCTCCATCTGACCATGTCGTCGGATTTTGATTCGGAGAAACTTTGGAGAAATGAATAGTAACTTGTGTCACAGAACTTACCGTTCTGATGCGAAGCACGACTCACAGGGAGTTGAACCTGTACTTAATTTGACGACACCATGGGAGTCTTCAATTAAATGAAGACGGCTCACAGGGGCATCAATTCCATTTCTTGAGAAATTAAAGTTATAACATTAGAAATTTCATATATGTGGAACCAAAACTCAATAATTATATCAGAACATGTTTCTGGACTCCCGAGGATTTATACTACCTATTCATGCCCTTACTTTCGAATTTTGAGAAACTTTTTTGAAATGAACAGTGCCTTGAGTCACAAAACGTATATGCTGGGTGAAAATCACCCACTGTAATTGGCGCCCCAAGCCAGGGCGCCAATTCATCAAATAGCGATGGCCCTCAAGTCTTCAAATAATTGAAGACTGCATGGGGGACGCCAATTTCAATATGCATATATATTTTCTAAAAAATCAAAATTTATGAAAGGTTGGGCAACCCCCAAGCGCCAATTCTTCAAATGACGGTAGCCAGCAAGTCTTCAATTAATTGAAGACTGCTTATAGGATTGCCAATTCTTTATATACATATATATATTCAAAAATAGCCCCTGTAATTGGCACCCCAAGCCAGGGCGCCAATTAATTAAATAGCGACAGCCAGGACGTCTTCAATTAAATGAAGACATCCTGGGGGGCGCCAATTTGATATATACATATATAAAATTCATAAAATTAAAAATTTGAAGGATTTGCAAACCCCCAGATGCCAACTCAATAATTACAACTTCTGATCTTGATCTGTCTCATGAATTGTGCAAACACAGCCCTACTCCATACTCCTGCGTATGATGAATTCTTGAAATTCCATTCCATGAAAAATCTACTTGTGTATACCCTACATGGTCAAACCTTGAACCTCTTAAACTACCATTTGGGAGTGTTGGAGCTAAGTACCATGCAGGGAAAAGTTCTACGTTGTGGGAGCCACCTCTTGAGTCTGTACGGCGCAAGTGCTACACAATGGGAGCCACCTCTTGAGCCTGTAGGAGCCACCTCTAGAGTCCTCCATAACTAAATGACTAGTTAAATATCATTTATAATACTACGTTTTTTAATTCTTGAAATTCCATATTGGCTATAAATGAGAGCGGATGTCAAAGGTAATATATGAAATGATGTGCATATAAGGCCCGGTCTGATCCTGGGAGGAGCACCCGAAGGTACTTGTGCCCATGGGAGTTTATTGACCACCGTGTTTAGCATTGCACCGGAGTACTTGCTTGACTTGAGACACTGCACCCTTGCTCTTTTTACCTGCTTGACTTGACTTGCGTGGCCTGGAACGGGCAATACTTGACTC
Source organism: Amorphophallus konjac (assembly GCA_022559845.1). Lineage (NCBI taxonomy): Eukaryota > Viridiplantae > Streptophyta > Magnoliopsida > Alismatales > Araceae > Amorphophallus > Amorphophallus konjac. The sequence goes on from CM040126.1 coordinate 401,781,468, forward strand.
GTAGCCCTAGAGAGGGCAATTACTTGCTTGATTGAAATAGCCAATTCTACTGATACGTGCTTAACTTTATTTGCTTGAATTGAATTTTTCTTGCTCATACCTGAGATATACTTGTACACAAGTTCATTCTCATACTTAAATTCGTAATCGTACATGAATCCCTGCTTGCCCCGAAGTGGCATTTACATCTATAAATTCTTGAAATACTGCTTGTCAAATACTTGAAATCTTGATATACTCTCTTTATACAGTTCTTGATCTCTTATTGTTCATCATGCCTAGATTTACTTGTATACCTGATTTTTCTTATACGTACATCGTGCATAACCATGCTGATAATATATGCAAATTATAAATCACGTAAAGATTGCTCGTATTTGAGATGTAATTCCTACTGAGCGATTCGCTCATCCAGTTGCTTCCTAACTTTTTCAGGTGATTCGGATAGCGACAAGAATGGGGTTGAGACCGAGTGAAGAGTGCTAGAACGTCAATCACCTATCATTAGCTAGTCGCGTCCTTGAATTTTATTTGAGTCCTACTTTGTATTCCAGTATGTCAGTTTACTTGTCCGAACCATGTTAAGGCACTTAGCCTAGTGTTGTCTTTTTAAACTTGAAATTTGTCATGGACTATCTTTAATTTCCTTTGGTTAATCAAATAAACATCATTTGCACTATTGGGATTATTAGATTTTATTAGTCTCTTGCACACTCCGTAATTATGTATATCAAAAATTGTGTCCCTCTAATGACACGATCTATATAGACGCGTCACGCATCCGAGTATCTTCCGCGCTCGGGACGTGATAGCCCCCCACCCTCTTTCCCATTGGTCCACCAAAGATCATGGGCCATGTGGGGCTGGTTCAAAGTCCAAGGTGGGCTTAGACCATGACTTGTCAAAGTTGGACCAAGAAGAAAATTCCAAAATTACTACCTTGGTCCAGGGGGCGCCCCCTCTTTTGTCCTCTCTTGTAATTTTTTTATTTTTCTTTCTTTTAACCACATGAGAGAAGAAAATGTTATCCCTTATTTTCCCCTCCCTAACCCTAGATCTAGGGGTAGTTTAAGTCTTTTTTTCATTTCTATATAACCCATGTATTTTGTGAATTTCTTAGCAATTAATGTAGAAAAATTCCCATTTTTTGCTCATGGAGGCCTAAGGGCGCCCCTCTCTCTCTCTCTCACCCTTGGAGCTGTTAAAGCTCCAAATTTCAGAGGTGTGAAGCCTCTCAATTCCCCCCTCTCTGAGTGAGAAGCTCAGCACCGTCGTCGCCGCCGCCAACGCCATCGAGCTGCCATCGCACCACCACCGTCGCCTCGTCGGAGTTCTATCCACCTCTGAACAGAAGCTTGAAGCCATAATTTTATCTCTAAATCAGGAGATCTGTTCGAGCTCCAATTTTGAGGGTTTGTTCCCCTTATCATTCCCCATCCCCAGTTCAATTTTCGTGCCATTTCGCCTTCATTTAGTATTTTTCCCGTAATTAAGTTTTCCCCCCAGCAATTTGCCAGTTTACAGATCTGCGGGACATTGTCCTGTTGTTGTATTTTTCCCGCACACTTAGTCTTTTCTAAAAATTCCCAAAACAATCATACGTGTTCCTCACATCTCCCTCTTCCACCCATAATTTTTCCAGAGTCTAAATCAATCATTTTTAGGTCGGTCAAAATTCAGTCTCAGGCAAATCTTGTTCTGTTGTGACTGTCTGTAATCCGAGTCAGTAAAACAACCTAGGGAATAGTCATTTTCATTTCTAATCCGTCTACTGGATGCATCTGAAATAATTTTATGTTGTAGCTCTTTGAGTCCTATATCCATCGGTACCAATTACGCCTCGATCCGACATCGGATCTGGGCGCAACAATTCTTTTCATGGAGGCGTGCATTTCTGATCCGAGAATAGGCCAACAAAGCAGTCACCGGGTAATTCCAGCAAAAATACGTCGGGATAGCTTCGGCGACCGCCGCTCCTGGAGATCGATCGGCAACCCCCCGGCAACGTCCCAGCCAACTGCCGTGACCAGAAGGTGACCGAAAGCCGCCGTCCCAGCAGCCGAGTTTGCTTGCTGTCCAGCGGGCTGAACTGAGTTGCTGAACCGAGTTGGAATAGTACCGAGTCGGACCAGCAGCCCGTCTCCGGCTTAAAAGCCCTTCCGACTTGCTGCTTGTCAACTCGATTCGCTACTCCCGGGTCGCCATTATAGCCCTTTACCTCCCTGCGTGGAGTGGGCAAATTAATTCACTATTGTAATTATTTATTTACTGTACACTGGGAGTACGAGTTTCAGTCGGGGTCGTCTTCCCCACCCCCGGAGCATGGAGGTATCGTTTCCGCTCCCCTCTTTGGCATTTGCTTTACTCGTATATATTTTTATATGCCGCTGCATGAGTGATAGGTTAATTAGCTCGTTATATTATTTCAATCACCGCTGTGAGAGAGTGAGTGTGACCCATCCCGTGACTCAATCAGAGTACACGCGAAAAAGTCGAGTACCCGAGACTCATTGCCGGTTTCTTAACCGCGCAGATCCACACGTTTCCCTCGCTTAGGGACGTCCGCGAGCTAGAGTCCCAGGTTCGTGTCTCGTCCCGCATCAGATGGCCATTTTCGAGCAACAGGCCCTCAACCAGCTGGAGACCTTGCGACGTCGCGTGCTATGGAGGTACAACAGCGGAGGCGCTCCGGTAGAGGGGGAGGTTGAACACGCCACTCCCTCTGAGTCACTGGAGCTTGGAGGAGACATGGAGGTTACCATGGAGGAGCTCCTGGAGATGATGCAGTCACCCCAAGCAGAGCAGAGAGTGGCCCAGCCGATAGCTTCAGGTTCGAGAGCTTCACTAGCTCGCGCGGGAGGAGGAGCAGGGACGAGGCCGAGACGAGCAGCCAGCGCAGCCAGCCTCGCGCCGAGGGTGTCGAGTGAAGGATGAGTAGAGAGAGATCATAGAGTAGGTGCAGCTTGATTTTGTACACTGGGGGTATGCCCCTGGAATGTGATATAATCATGGATCAGAATGGACATTTGTTTGCTTATTGAGAACCGTTCCTTCAGTGTACTGCTCTTGGGCTTGCTTGACGTCGTCTTCCCTCTTCACCTGTTTCAGCCACACTTAAAAGGGAAAAAGGTTAGTGTAACATGATTTTAGCCCCCTACCCGAGATAGATCATACCTTTCCTTGATGTAGGGTCAGAGGGCTAAATCTTATTAATGAGATTAAAACTGGAAAGTGAACGTGAGATGCACATGCAGGCGGGCAAGATGCAAACGGGAAAGAAAACATGATCATGCAAATATGCACAAACGGATGCAAGAATGCAAAGCATATTTTTGGCTTTTAGGAGTTTTTATATTATTATTTTTCTTGCGTATTCATATTTTTGTGGATTTTCCTATTTTCATTCATTTTTTTTCTTCTTCATTTTTTTATTGATTCAACGCCCTGTGACTACCCATGTGGCACCTACCCTACATGAGGATGCGGTTTTTTTACTAACCTCCCAAGTATCTTGAGCGCACATCTAGGTTGATTTGGGCCTATAAGCTCCTCGAATAATAGTCCCGCCAGTTAAGTCTTATCATGATGACAATTCCCTCATGCCACGCTTAGGCTCCCAGTTGCTTCCGACCGCAGGGATACACCCAAAGAGTGTTCGAGGTAAAAGATTTGCCCAACCCGAGTCTATTTCCTCACAACTCTAGATGGCATATGATGGAACGTCTTGGAACCCTAACGCCCAACCACGCGATGCTGACCCAGAATCAGACGCCGTCGCACCAATAGGTGACGCGCTTGCATTGGTCTAAGCATGAGGTGATGGGGGCATCATCTACAGCTCTAGTTCCCACTACTCGTCACATCACTCCGGCAGCAATTGGCATGATTTTTCGGCTTAATTCTCAAAGAAGTATCATGTATTTTCCACTTTGTTTGAGTCTTATTACTGTAATTTTCTTTATTTGAGTCAGTTGAGTAAGTTATTGGGTCAATTAGATAGCATGTTAGGCTTAATGGGCCGAATTGTAAGGGCTAGCCCATGGGCGCCCCCTTTTGGATAGGTTTGGTCATGATGTGTTAAGTCAAGTGTATTTTGGTCATGTAAAGAGTTGAGCTCCTATAAATAGGACCCAACTCTCTCATTTGAAGAATGAAGAATTTGAATTTGAATTTCCAAAACATTGAGTGTTTCTTTGGAGTGAGAAGCTCCCCCTCTCCCTTTCTCTCTCTCTTCACCCCTCTCTCTCTAGGGTGCAAGTCCTTCTCTCTCCTCCCCCAATTTTGAATTTCTCTCTCTACCCCATTCAATAATCTTTAAAGCTCCCCTCCCCATACTCCATTCAATCGTCCCATTACTTCCCCATCTACGAAAGCAACCTTTGATATTCCTAGGCACCCCTTCACTCTCTCCAAGTCATCTTTCCCCTTCCCAAGCCACCCTTTCACCTCCCCAAGGCCCCAATTGAGTTCCCCACCCCTTGAGGGCTGTGCCCTATCCTCTCCCTCTCCCCCAACCTCCCCTGGTCGCACACCCCATCCTCCCCTTTGGTTTGGTCGACCAAGCCAGCCTTCCACCTCCTACCTTGGCCAGCTGCGCACCCTGCCAACCCTGCTCAATCTCCACCTACTCCAGCCCCCCCTAGCTCCTCCCTCCCCAACTCCCAACCTCCTCCATCAACCCCCTAGCATCCCCCTCCACCTCCCATAGCCCTTAGACCCTTCCCCCTTGTTGCAACTTTGCCCATCCCCACCCCTTTCTACACCGTTTACCATTCAGCTCAGGCTAGTTCGCAGGCAGTATTGAAGGCTCTGGTTGCAGAGTCTACCCCGCCACCACCTCAACGTTCTAGAAGGCACACCATATATTGCTGGAAATCCCTTCAAGTCATCTTCATAGGTGAGGTGATCCCGCCTCAATCCGAGTTTGGAGCTGTCCAGGAAGATCATTCTCATCAGGCTGCGCGTCCGGCATCCAGGTGGAGATCAGAACCACAGTGCAGAAGCTCCTGCGGCCAGATCCCTATTCTCCTTGGTGCGCCACTTGATTGGGATGAGATACTATCAGTCCTCTGTCCAACGTAGAAAGCGAAGCATCGTTCGGAGTTCAGAGCTCCCTGTTCCATTTATTCTTCCCTAAGTGCGCAGATCAGTCCAGTCAGGGCCTGACCGACACCCCTTCACTCTACGGGCCCTAGCTCTCTGCTCCGACCTCCTCTGGTGTTCTTTCTGGTTGCTGCTCGAAGAGGACCCTCCCACGGTCATATCGATATAAGCTGCATCACCTTTGGAGCTTGGAGTCACTTGAAGCAAGGACGTCTTCCGGCACCTTTGATTCTGGAACAGACAGAAGCTGAACCAAGGGGTCCAGTTCAAGAGCCTTCTTCAGCCTCCGGCGACAGCGCTAAATTCTTCAAAAATTCTGAAGCCTTCCTGGGCCAACCCAGGAAGTTTTCGTTCTGTTCCCACCCACTTCTGACTTCGGACGGATCTGTGGAGGCCTCAGCAGCGAACCCCTATCTTGCCAAGACTGAGCGGATAGAACCGCGGGCTCTCTTCTACTTCAGCATTCCCCACCCCGCCTGGCCGGCTTAAAGCCCCTCCCTGCAGGAGGTAGTGTTTGTTGTAATCACACAACTCCCCACCCCTTGTCCAACCCTCCTGCGTGAGGAGTAGTTCATGTAATCATTTAAACATGAAGAAGCTTCACCGACATAGTGTGCGGGGAAACCACACTTCCCTGTTCGCCCACGTCTCCGACACGGGGTCGGTTTCTTCAAACCGGCCAGGTAATCACTCAGCCCTTGCTCATATTTTAGTGATTGTTCATTTAATATCCGTCAACGCTCTGTTGGAGTGTAAGAGAGCGCCCGGTCCAAAAAGCACCCTTGCTTTCGAGTGACCACTGTGGAGGAAGCGAGTGATCTGAGTCCCTTGTGGCACTCGGTCAGCCCTTCAAATTCGGGTTTCCATATCTTTGGGGGGGGGGGGGGGGGGAGGAACACATTCATAACCTTGCTGGCCCTCTACCAGCAAGGGCCTAGTCCCACCACCCTCGACTCAGCATCATCGAGTCACCCTTGGGTTGAGCGACGCATCGGTGAGCGACCGTCTTCGATAGTCTCTATGTTGCGAATTGTGCTTGCTATGGATAAGTCCAAGGGGTTCTTTGTCTAGTTGCTGCATTCTATAGGCCATTTCATATCACAAGGTTAACATAAGAGAACATTAGGGTGATAAATAGAGGTCTTAACCGACTAGAAACACCGAGCCTCCTTCGTAGCAATGGCTTTTGCTTTTCAAAGTAGACAACCATATGTGCGTTTGTTAAAACCAGGTCGCGGGCCCTGGCAGGACTCACCCTTCCGGATCCCCATTTGGCCTTCATATTCGGAGGGAGAAGGAAGAGAGCGATGGACAAACCTCCTGAAAGGACCTGGCAAAACCATTAACCCGGCGAGCAAACATGGGTCTTACTTTACTTTCCCCTTTTAAGGCGACTTCGGACCAAGCCCTGAGCTTTAGCGTTTATTTGCCCCTCTTGCTCAATTTGGATTTTGCTTTGTAGGGGTTCTTCTTTGTCAGGGTCAGGCACGGTTACGTCCAGGCTTTTGAACTTATTTCATTCATCATCATCATTTTTTTTGAGAGAGAGATATTGAAGGAGATCGTCATTTGACATTTGTCTCTTTTTGATATGCCTGCGGGGACACTGCCCTCTTCTCGTGCTCTGACTCGGGCTCAAGGAGATGCATCCTACTCGCGCCTTTGGGGGGATTGTATTTTTGGTTTTCCGTGCTCGACGTTTTAAGGGCACTGGCTGTCTTATTCGGTCTAAAAGGGGGAAGAAAGAAGATTACAGCTTTCCTGGGGACCTTCGGGGTGAAGTCCCACCATTGGCGACATGGCCTACTTTGGATAAAACACGTGCGTGGGTGCACGTTGTTTTCCTTTAATCGACGAAAGGTCGGTGTGGCCGGACAAGGATATCCATGGTTCTGGCCAATTAAGACCTGATACTTAACAACCCCTAATGGGGCCCCACCCTATCATGAATGGCAGATGCAATGATTTGACTTCATGGTGGTCACCAAGCGTCAACTTTTAGGGATTTTTTTATATGTAATTATGTACAAGGTCTTACGAATAGAATTTCTTCAAGTACACTCCATTCCATGGGTATGCGAGTTCTACCCCCTTGGCATCCACTAACTTATATGCATCGCCAGAGTAGACCTCTTTGACAACATAGGGACCTTCCCAATTTTCCTGCAGTTTGGCTTTCGAACCGGCGGCTTTAATGAGCTTCCTTTTTAGGACCAGTTCACCTACCTCAAATTTTTTCTAAAGAACTTTCTTTGCATAATAACGTGCCATTCTCTTGTGATAAACCTGTGCGTGATCGGCCGCGATCATCCGCTTCTCATCTAATAGTTCCAGCTAGGCTAGCAAGTTTTCTCAGCGTTACTTGAGATCGAGCTCGGGATCCAACTGTACTCTCAGTGAGGGAACAATTATTTCGTATGGGAGTACCGCCTCTATCCCGAAAGTTAATGCGTATGGGGTTTGGCATGTAAGAGTTCGGACAGAAGTGCGATAAGCCCAGAGGGCCTCGACGAGGCGATCTGGCTAATCTGAATAGTGGTGAGATTTGCAAGTCTTCTTGATAATCCTTATGAGAGTCTTATTTGTTGCTTCAGCTTGTCCGTTTTCTTGTGGGTAATAGGGGGATGAATGATGCAAATTGATGCCATATTTATCGCACATGTCACGGAGCTCCTGTGATGTGAACTGGGGACCATTGTCGGTGACGATGTCCCAGGGGACGCCGAACCTCGCAAGGATGTTGCGCTTGATGAATTTGACCACCGTCGATGCTTTGACTTATGTGAATGCTTCAGCTTCCACCCACTTCGTGAAGTATTCTGTAGCGGTGAGGATGAAGGACTTCCATTGTACTTCACCAGTTCTGTCTTCCAAAGGGCCGACTACATGAAATGCCCACATGGCGAACGGCCAAGGAGCGATGAGAGGGTGAAGTGAAGATGAAGGAGCGTGCACCTTGTCCGCATGAAGTTGGCACTTAGCACAATGTCAGACATAACGGGTGCAATCCTCATGCATGGTAGGCCAGTAATACTACCAAATGAGTTTCTGGGCAAGCATGCGACCATTTATGTGGCCACCACATTCACTGGAATGCGTTGCTTCGACAACTAAGTGGGATTCGGTCTCGTCGAGGCAGCGGAGATAGACTCCACTAAGGGATTTTCGATGCAGACGACCCCCTATGATAGCGAAGCGCTTCGCGTCCTAACGAATGGCTCGTTGGTCGGGGGCAGTAGCATAGTCTGGGAAGGACCCATCTCAAAGGTAGTTCTCAATGTTGAAGAACCAGGGATTACCGTCCTCGAGATCGATTTCTGGCTCGTGAGAAATGGCGTGGAGTTGAGAGGGAGTTTTTGGACATTGATGGAACTTGGGATCAGAATGCGAGGGGTTGTGCAGCCTTTGCACGATGGTGGGAGCCGATGGCTTTTCTCTGGGAATTGGGAGGGAAGATGCTAGAGAAGCCAGAGCATCGGCTAGAATGTTCTGAGCCCTAGGAGTGTGCACTAGGGTTAGTTTCCTGAACCGTCGGACTACCCTGCCTACCAAATCCTGGTAGGGTTTTAGTTTCGGATCCTGGGTTTGATACTTGCTGAGGGACTATCGGAGTATGAGTTGAGAGTCTCCGATGATACGAAGCTCCTTAAGTTCGAGTGCCAATGCCATTTTTAAGCCCGTGAGGAGCGCCTCATATTCAGCCACATTATTTGTAGCAGGGAAGGTTAACTAGCAAGCACGGGGAATTACCACACCTTCTGGGGACCGAAGAATAGCTCCGATTCCACAACCTTTGGAATTAAGTGCACCGTCGAAGTAGAAGATCCACGAAGGTTCACCATTAAATATGGCTCCTAACTCTTCGTCAGGGAAACTCTCTGTAGACACGCCAAAATTAACATCATTTTGAGCATATCTCCTATTACACTATGATGCCCCATTTGACCCTCAAATTGACTTGTTTGAGTGGTTTCCTCATTTTTCTTAAATATTCAACTTTCTCTAGCTTTTCCACATCTTTTCATATTTTTCCAGATTTTTCTGAGCTTTTTCTCCATTTTTCCGGGGCTTTTTCTAAAACATGGCAGCCAGATGGGCGCCAATTCTTTGAAAGATGGCAGCCCAGAGGGCGCCATTTTCTAAGAAGTGGCAGTCCAGAGGGCGCCAATTTCATGCAGTTTCCCAGTTGGCCCGTTTTCGAAATCTATGAATTAGTGACACTTCGGAAAGTCTCCAATTCTTTAAATAGCGACTGTGTAGAAGATCGCCAATTCTTTTCTTCACATTTTGAGCCGTAATCAGATTATTTTTGATTCCATGACTTCCCATAAGGTCGCTATTTCATGAATAGGCGCCCGTGTGAAAAGTCGCCAATTCCCTTGCTATATTTTGAGCTTCCAACTTTGTCCGAAACTCGTATTAATTTTTAATTAGTGACCACCTTATGGTCGCCAATTCTTTTCAAATTTTGAAAAGTTCTAATCCGTCTCGAAACACTTTGGAATTAGCGACGCTTCGTGTGGGCGCCCTTTTAAATAGTGACTGTCTGAGTGGTCGCCATTTCTTTCAGAGATCCGAACTCTGGTAGAACCTCCTTCTTTCTCTGTTTTGAGCCCTCTTTCACTTGGGAAAGGAGTTCTAAGGCTTTCCAAAGATGAAGGGACACTTGGCTAATGTTTATCTCTTACTAAATCCAACTAAAATATGATTTTCTAATTTCCTTTGAATTTAATTCCGAATTTCAACCCTATAAATAGAACCCCTCTCTCCCTTGTGTTGAAGGCATCAACAATCAACCAAGGGGAGGTGCTGCCGGATCGGGAGCTCAAGGAGAAGACTCCCATGAACCTCAAAGCTACATCCTTGGAGATCTTCATCCTTTGAAGCCCCTTTGCCATGGAGAAAAACCAATAAGCCTATCTCTCCCTTTTCCTCTTTATTTTATTCATTTAGCATGGCATGCATCATATCTTATTGCTTTCTTCATCTCAACCACGTTGAGATACTCCTTAGTGCAACACTTGCACATCTTCCTCTTATTTCATCATATTTCCCTCACCCTTTGCATAGGGGTTTAAAGGCTAAACACCAATAAGGTGTGTGTTCATATCCATGCTTTCCATGTTCATATTTATATTTGGATTTGATGCTACACATCTTTGATTTCTAATCAATATCTTTTGTTGGTGTTTTATTTGTTTTGCAAGGGTAATCAACAAGAGAAACTCTCTTCATCGGCCGACCGATAGAAAGAGAAGGTGAACACTCACAATCCCCCACACTTTAAGGTATTTACTCGCGATCTCTCCATATTCTTTATTGTCATATCTTTGAGGCCCTCGCGTCTCTGGTGATCACGTTTCCATCATAGCATCCTACGCATGCTCTTTTGATCCCCCTTTCTATCCCTTTCCCTTTCTTTTCTTTTATTTTCCTTAAGTGGATTTCCATAATCTACACTCTCCTCAACGGGGGGAAAATTAGGGAGTGGATGATGGGCAAGATGTTTAGCAATGGCGTGCCCCTTGATTGTCTTTTGACTGACGTAGGTGATGTTGAATTGGTTTAAGAAACTTTGCCACCTCACCAAACGATCAGTCAGGGCAGGTCTTTCTAGCAAATATTTAATTGGGTCCATGTGCGCCAAGAGCTTCAGTTCATGTGCCAGAAAATAGTGCTTCAACTTTTGGGCAACCCAAACGACGGCCGCGCAGGTCTTTTCCATGGCAGTATACTTCTTTTGAGCTTCATTGAACAATTTTGATAAGTAGTAAACTGCTCGTTGTCTTTTCGCATCATCGTTTTGAGCCAATACTACCCCAATGGATTCCACCGTGGTGGACACATAGAGCAACAAGGGCTTACCCAGGACCGGGGGTACCAGAACGAGAGGATTTTGAAGGTAATTCTTTAGGTCATCAAAGGTCTTTTGACACTTATCACTCCAATCAAACTTAGCTTCTCCCTTCAACATGTCATAAAAGGGCTTGCATCTCTGAGAGTGGTGGGATATGAATCTTCTGATGAATTACAAATGCCTAATTAAACCATGGACTTCCTTAATATTCTTGGGGGGAGGCATTTCGGCAATGACCTTAGATTTTTTAGGGTCAATTTTGATCCCTCTTTTGCTGACTATGAACCGTAAAATCTCGCTTGAAGAGACCCGAATACACACTTCTTGGGGTTCATCTTGAGTTGGTGCTCCCGAGACCGCTGGAGAATTGCTCGGAGAATTTCTGCATGGCCACTCCTGGTCTTGGATTTGACCAGGATATCATCCACGTAGACCTCTATGCGAACGTGCATCATGTCATGGAAGATGGCCATCATCACCCTATGATATGTTGCTCCTGCATTTTTCAATCCGAGGGGCATGACGACGTAGCAATAAGTTCCCCACTGAGTGGTGAAAGACGTTTTCTCCTGGTCTTCCTCCACTAGGCAGATCTGGTTGTACCCGAAGAAGCCATCCATGAAGGACAACATCTCATAGTCGGCGATATTATCTACAAGGACGTCTATGTGTGGGAGAGGGAAATCATCCTTTGGGCAAGCACGATGGAGGTCACGGAAATCTATACAGATTCAGACCCTACCGTCCTTCTTCATGACAGGGACGATATTAGCTACCCATTGTGGATATAAAACTATCCGAATGAATTTGGCCTTATGGAGCTTATCAATTTCTTCTTTGACTTTGAGCGCGAGCTTTGGGTGGACTCGCCTCAATTTCTATTTGATAGCTCGGACATCGGGCTTTAGCACCAGACGATGTTCTACCAATGACAGATCTAGCCTTGGCATCTCCTCATAGGACCAAGCGAAAGCATCCAGAAATTCTTTAAGAACTGCCACGAGGGAGGCCTCTTCCTCTCTCTCCAAATTGGCACTTATTAATATGATCTTGGGGTTGTCCTTTGTGCCAAGATTGACTTCCTTGGTGGGCTCGTCAACGGATGCAGTAGGTTCATCAAATCTCCTAGTTCCGTCAACAAAGGAAGCTATAGGATCAGTGCCATCCCCTGGCTCTCCTTCCTCTTCCTCATCCTCTACTTCCTCTTCTTCTAGCATGTAGACTCCTAGACCATTGTCTGATGAAGACCCCTCTTGCTCAACTGCCCCTAGAGAAATGGGAGTGGATGTGAATTTGGAGACCTGACACAACTGCGCGCACTTCTCAGCCAGCTGGCTAATATAGCGCGCGGGAACCTGACGGACCCTAGACTGTTTGGAAAGAAAAGACGATATGTATAATCCCTAACTGGGGTTGGACTCTACCCAACTATGTACAAGGGGAACTGATGGAGAAGGGTTTAAGGCGGAAAGAGTCGGCCCCTAGCTGAGGGACCCCTGCTCCAGGGAGGAAGTTTCTTCAACAGAGAGCTCGCAAATCTCCATTTGAGAATTGGCATTTTTTTTGTGGTCATGGGTGAATGTACAGACAAGATGGGTTGGTTGATCCATGACCAGATAACTGAGGAGTGGCGGAAGTGGCGGATGGAATTGTAAGGGAATGAAGCAGACAAGGGCTGGCCTGTCTAGAGTAAGGAAGGTGCCTATCGAAGAGGTGGCATTTTTTTTTGTGGTCATGGGTGAATGTACAGACAAGATGGGTTGGTTGATCCATGACCAGATAACTGAGGAGTGGCGGAAGTGGCGGATGGAATTGTAAGGGAATGAAGCAGACAAGGGCTGGCCTGTCTAGAGTAAGGAAGGTGCCTATCGAAGAGGTGGCATTTTTTTTTGTGGTCATGGGTGAATGTACAGACAAGATGGGTTGGTTGATCCATGACCAGATAACTGAGGAGTGGCGGAAGTGGCGGATGGAATTGTAAGGGAATGAAGCAGACAAGGGCTGGCCTGTCTAGAGTAAGGAAGGTGCCTATCGAAGAGGTACCATCGGGGGGTTTGTCGAGATTGAAAAAAGAGAGGAGACCGAAATCTTCCTCAAGTGGACGATTGTAAGGAGCCTCTTCCTGGAGGTTGTCAAGATTTTCCCTCGGCTCTTGCCGAGTTCCTGGCTGTATCGGACCTTGAACGAAGTGACAAAAGATCAGGCCCCTAGCCTGAGTGGTCTTAGCTGCTTCCTCAGTAGAGTAACCTAATCCTGCGCGACCCTTGGAGACCTTGAGTCTCGTCCTGTGAGTGGGACCTTGTTCCTGCTGACCCAAACCTCTACCCATGGTGAAGCCCATCTTGGCCATGATTTCCCATCCTTTGACGAACATGATATTAGAGTGAGTGATTAGCCGGGGAAGAGTGGGAGAATTGGACGGACATTGGGCGGAAGGCCCTATGGCCCTTGCTATGGACAGAACTGGCTTTTTGCCCTTATCAGGGATGGTCATGAAGGGAATCTGCTCAGAGGTGACGGCATTGAGAATTTCGACCAAAGGGAGGCTCGTGATCTAGATTACTCTGCCATTGTAAGGGAACTTAAAGCATTGGTGGGTGGTAGATAGGATCCCGAGGGTTTGTTCTATCCAAGGCCGTCCCAGAATGGCCTTGTATGTAGGGTCAACCTCGAGTACAAATAAATCTGAGGACATGACCACCGGCCTTAGACCGAGCTGTAGGGTCACCTTCCCTTTAGCGCACCTCTTGGAGTTATCATAAGCTGAAATGGTGGTGCAAACTTCCTCCTGGTCTTGTTCCTTCAGACCAATCTTTTGAATTGTTTTCATGGGATAGACATTGATCAATGCTCTCGTGTCAATGAGGGTGGAGTCAATCTTGACTCCGTTAAGGGTGACTGTGAGGCACAACTAGAGGGATCTACTCTCGGGTAGAGCGAGGTCCTTCTCGGAAAAGGAAATGGATGGCCCACATGTAAGGGACAAGATGGCTTCAGTCACACCACTTGCTGGAAGGTCCTCGTTGACCATGATTTTCTGAAGGAATTGAAGCAAAGTGGATTGATGTGACGGGGACCTCCGGAGGAGTTCTAGGATGGAGACTTTAGCCGGAGCCCTATACAAGTGCTGGATAATGTCATACTCCGCTGGGGGATTTTTCAAATTGGCCCCCTCCTCAAGCTAAGAGTGCCTTTGAGACGGGGGGGATAATGCGGTTGCGAAGTGTGACGTTCACTGAAGCCTCATTTGGTTCTCCCGATTCTAAAGGTTTTGGATGGATCAATTGCAAGGGGGCGAGAGACCCAAATATGAATGAGAGGGAGGCCGATCCCTCGTTAGGAGTAATAGGAGTAGGAGAGGATGTGGGCTTTGGCTGAGGAGGTCTCAAAAGGACCAAGGGGTGATCTCATCCTGATTGAACATTTAAAGGGACGTGAGATCCCTGTGAAGGTGACTGAGGCGGATTAATTAGGGTGAGAGGTTGTTGGTTAGCAGCTGAAGGTTGATTAGGAGGTGAGATTTAGGTCAAGGACCTAGGCTCCTCGGAGAACATGTTGATGTTAGCCCATGGCTCGTGGGCTTCTACTTCCAATTTCCTGTACCACCCGGGAAAGCCTTTGACGCTCCACATTTGAGTCCTCCTGATTATGCAGGGTTCCATGCCAATCATGGTGTTGACCTGCTCATTTTGTTTTGAACTAGAAGGGTCCCGATTTGACAATGGGTTATGCACAATGCCGAGGTCCCGATTGGGCTTCTTAAGGTTGGCAATCGCTAGTTTAACATCGAACCAATTGATTCTCCCCTCATCGTTCATGTCATACACCCAGTCTCGGAATTGGAAGCAATTGAAAATATCATGGCCGGGAGCTCGATGATACGGATAATACTTAGATGTATCATCATTAGGGTGGACCCAATCCCTTTGAGGGGGAAGTTGGATAACATGCGAGGACATGAGAGCGAAGAAGATGTCACCTAGTGTCTCGGGTAACGGAGGATAGGAAGCCCTCTTCAGTCTTGTGCGGTTGTAATTTTTGGGTGGAGGGACATTGGCGTACTGCCTGGGATTGCCTTGGCCTTGGTTGGAGGCAGGTGGATTAGGATGTGGAGCCTGGCAATTGTTGGGCCTAAAGGATGGGCCAGCGGCATTGACTTGCTCATTGATTGTGACTCCTTCGGTGGTGGGGATAGCTGGGGCCTTTCGCCCCCTGGCACGTGATTCAAAAAGAGGAGGCAAGGTTGAGTCCTTGATCTAGGCTTGCATGATCTGAGCTCGATTGTAAAGCTGAGGGATACTATGGAGCTCGCTAAGCATAAGGATGGCCCTGAGCTGAGGAGTAGCATTGTTCACCAGCATAGTGATGACCTGAGACTCTGGGATAGGTACCTCCATCCTGGAGGCCATGATTCTCCAACGGTTGGCGAAGTGAATGAAGTCCTCGTTGGGCCTCATTTTTTCCATGACCAAATCTAACAAAGTGGGAGCAATTGAGGATGTATGGCCGAAATGGGCAAGAAATCGCTCGGTGACTATATCAAAGTTTAGGAGATAGACGGCCGGAAGTGAGGAGAACCATCTTAGAGCCTCGCCCGCGAGGGATTTTTAGAACAGATGGACCAGCAAGACCCGGTCATGTAGTCATTGGTGGGAGTCCATAAGGAAACCCGAAAGATGATGGTAAGGGTCGGTGGTACCATCGTACCTCCTATACTTGGGAGCCTTAAAACTCGACAGGAAGTAAGCACTAGGGAGCTTGCAATATTGTGCCAGGGAATGAGGGCATGAAGTCGGCAAACTTTCGGCCACCACTTGCCGAATGTATCTTTGGATTTCCTGTTTGAACGTGGGTGCTACCCATTTTTTTGGCGTGACAGGGATGGGAGGAACCTGGGGTTGAGGAGTCCCTAGGGATGCCATGAAGTGGTTGGGTTGGGGTGGAGTCTCCCGTGGGGGTCGGCTAGAGGACCCTTGAAAGGGGAGTTCGACCCGAGGTGGTGTAGCTTGAGGGGAGATATGGGGAGCGGCAGGGGTTTTACCCCGCGTGACCATCATAACCAACTCCTCGAGGGCATAGCGAGACAGCACGCTGATCAACTCCTGATCTTCGTGCGGTGATAAAGTGGGAGCTCGAGGGCTGACGTGATTGTGATCACTATGAGAAGATGCCGAATCGGCAAGGATGCCATCATTTTGTGTAGCCGAGAACATGCCTATGAAGGCAGCCGGATGGCTATCCTCTATCTCGAATAGAGGGTTGCCCCTGATTTCTAATTCATGATGAGGGACCAAGTCCTCCTCGAAGATCGGATTGCTAAAGACCCTTTCCATCTTTACCGAGACTGCCCGGTATGAAAAGAGGAAAGAGAGGGGGAAGATTTTGTTAACCACAACCAAACACAACAATCACCCCAGTAGGCCTTCTTCTCTTTTTTTTTGATTTTTGGATTTTTTTTGGATTCTCTCAAGAGAAGAAGAGAAAAGTTATGGGGAAGGTCTTCTTTGGGGATCTAAGAAGAATGTCACTCAAGCCCAAAGGGTTGCTACAGGGTCTCCGATTGGTACAACCTGCCTGGCGACCGTGTGGGAACCCACGGTTCATGAGGACTCACGGAGGTTCATGATCGAAATAAGCCGATTGCACCCGAGTGGGAATCCTCAGGTGAAGGGCTTAATTCCAACAGGAGGGTGTTTCTATAGAGTTTGATGCTGGCTCTTCCTAGTCCCACCCGCGTGTAGACCTGTATAGAATATCAAAACACAACTATATGCAAAACAAATACACTGAGAACAAGATACAGTATGTAAAATAGGGAATACACAGAGGGCGGCCACGGCAGTGGCCATTTAGGTTCTTGGGCGGCCAACTCGATGGATGCTCAGGGGAGCTGGAGGGCCAGAGTGCAGGCCGTGGGGTGTGGAGCTGAGCGGCCAAGGTCTGGGCCGTCTTCCACTGAGGGCGGCCAGACCGATGGTCGCCTACTATAGGCCTGGGCGGCCACTGGGTTGGACGCCCGGGATGCTAGAAGGCCAAGAGGTTGGCCATCCTCTGAGAAATGCAGAAACAGAGAATAAACTAGAATAACATAGTAACAATGTATGGACCTAGATTCCTTAGATTTTGGCATTAGGACTCGCAGTGAGCAGTAGCCGGTGCCACTGTGATCGCCAACGTGCTATAGGCGCCCGGGTATGGCAAGCCGTCCACGGTTAGGAAGGGGAGGGTGTTCTCCTCTTTCGGTGGGCTGCCGTCGGTGCTTGCACAGGGGAGAAAATGAGAGAGGGAGACGTGCTTCCTCTCACAAAATCGTACTGCTGCCACCTACAATGTAAATGTTAGGGAGAAAGTACGTGATCGCCAGAGACTATTACCTGAGCCTCACAGGGAAGGGATGATTGCTTGGAGGTCACCTTGAGCAGGGAGAGAGTTGGGTCCTGGCTTCTCCATCCTCGGCCGGCCAAGGGTGGAGATCTCTACTACATCCCAGAATGCCAAAATCCTGTAAACAACCAAGAAAACTCACAAAAACAAAAGAAAAGAGGCCATTAGTCCTGCTTCATGTAGCATCAATCCTATGAACCAGTAAGAAGTAAATTATGGTGCCGTGATTACCTGGGGGGTGGTGGGAAGGGGGGATGGTTGAGACTTTTGACCACCTGCCTTCCAGTTTGTTTAAAAGGGAAACCTCTGGGTAAAGGTTCTAGCAAATCCTACTATGACATGAATGCAAACGGGAGGGGAAGTGCAAAATCAAACAAGGGGCTCAGAGATGGATGAACCAAACCCGGAATGACGAGAAGGGAGTGGAGAGCAGTCCTCGTCAGGGGATCACCTCTAGTCATGTCCGCTGACCTGTAAGACAAGGGGGAGGAAGAGCACAGAGGAAGAGAAACTTGCACCCACCTTCCTTAACTCCGTTCGATCCTGAGTCCACCCATGCACTAACCAACTAGCCGTGCCCACCAAAAAGCCCGCCTCTTTCCTTGTTGGTTCGAGAGTGGTTTTGTATTCCAAGGCCCAATCTAGAAGCCTCAATCAGGACGTGTGATGGATTGTAGAGTGATGGGTGGCTCCAGACGTGGCGGGAAGACAACCCACGTTCTTTTAACCAGCGGTTACCAGAAGGCGGCCAGATGACTGGCCTTCTACCAGGAGATAGGCGGCCATCGATTTGGCCTTCCACGGGTTTGGGCGGCCAAGGTGTTGGCCTTCCAAACCGGGGAGGGCATCGAGGGACTTGGGCTTCTAGGGACTTGGGCGGCCAATCTAGTGGCCTTCTTGGAGTGGAGGGCGGCCAAAGACCAGGCCTCCTAGGGGCAGAGGGCGGCCATCGCCCTTGCCTTCTAGGGGGTAGGTGGCCATGAGTTTGGTCGCCCAACCCATGGGCTCTCAACCTCTTTCTGCAAGGGGCCCATTAACAAAAGTGTGTTTGGGTTGGACTTTAAAGCATAAAACATCGTTGACCTGGGAAAACGACCGCGTTCACCTATTTGATGGTCTAATTGGGGATCTGCGAGATGTCCAAAATTAGGTGTCTACAGAAAATATTTTGTCCGAAATTTATGTCTCTATTACCGCTTTTCCTTGTAGTGCTAGGTTCCTTCGCTTGAGCAATCGCCATATTGTCATCACAGAACAGGGGCATTAGACCATTAATGCCTAGCACCACTCCAAGCTTGGTGATGAAGTTCTTCATCTTGACCTCTTCCTTGGCCACTTCAGTAGCTGTAATATACTCCACCTCCATGGTGAAATTTTTTAGTGGTCTCTTGCTTGGAGCTCTTCCAGGTCACCGTACTGCCATTCAGGGTAAAGTTTTAGCCTGACATGGATTTGTTGTCATCACGATCTAACTGAAAACTATAGTTAGTGTATCAATGTAATTTTTAGTCAGGTTCTTCATAAACTAGGAAGAGGTTCTTAGTTCTTCTCAAATACTTAATGATACCTATAGAGGCAGAAATCTGGTCTCTAGCCCTCGTACCACAGTTTTCTATTTATTTGTTGGGGAAGGCCGCCTGGCACCCATGGAAGCTTACAAGCACCAGAGAGGGAGAGCGTCAGAAGGAGCCCCGGGCATTACCCTAGGGGACAACCCTCTGATTCTTAAGTCAGCACTCGGGAATAAGAGGTCCAATAAAGATTTAGAGGGAGAGAGGGAGAGAGAGTTGTAGAGGGGTGGCGGAGTAAGCCTGGAGAGTCAGACTGCCTTCGGAGGAAGGTCCTCACCGTGGCCAATGGGCGCTTAGGGAGTGCTCGCTGGGCGGTAAGGGTGCTCGGAGGACAGCCGGAGTTTGGTGGGGGCTTGGTCGCTCAATTCGTCAAACTCTCTCTTCCCTGGTGCAAGATGTAGCTTTCTTGGTGAGGTTCACTGTGTCCTTTGCTTGTCCATCGAGGTCCCTTTTATAAGGGGTTGTCTTGGAAGGGGGGATCCCATCCCTTAGCAGGGAAGGGCGCTAGTCATGGAGTAACATTCCCCGTGATTGTAGGGGGAGTTTCCCATTGAGGGACTATTATCATAGGGTCGACCAATTCCCTGGCGGGTCTTATAGCTCCCGTAGGGCGTGCTCTCCCTTAGTGGAGTTAAGGCCGATGTCGTGGGAGGTAACGTTCAGTCGTCGGAGGGTCATTTGGCGGCCATTGCACCTGACTGGAAGCCCTTCCCGTGCCGGCAAATCCGAGGCTCGATCGTCGTGGACTGTCTGTGACGGGCCATGGCCGTCGGCGGCCTTTGGGCACATTATAGACTGTGAGATCGAATGGGCCTAGCGAAATTGGGTCTTACATGGGCCGAGTCGATTTTATCCTCCTCAATACTCTTCATAGTTATCCAGTGTCACATTTATAGATCTACATGATATCTGTTCAAAGCACTTAGACCATGTGCCATATCAGACCTCGCAGATATTATTGCATACATGATAAACCATATAGCAGAGGTATAAGGGACTCTATCCATATGTAACCTCTCTATAGGATTCTTAGAGGACATATGCTCGGAGAGATAAACTACATATCTCATCGATATAAGATCTCTCTTGGAGTTCTCTACCCCAATCTTTTTAAGGATGGTGTCCATGTACATAAATTGGGATAGCCTTAGCATCTTCATTGATCCATCTCTATAGATCTTTATCCCTATGGCATAAGATGCTTCTCCCAAGTCCTACATGGAGAAGTTTTTTAATAACTATACTTTTATTGTGGATATCATACCTACATCATTTTCAATGAGTAATATGCCATTCACGTATAGTACCGAAAAGGTAACCGCACTCCTACTGGTCTTTTTGTATACACACAGCTCATCTTCATTCTTAATGAATTCATAGAACTTGATTGTATCATCAAATCTTTTATTCCAATTGAGGGAAGCTTGTTTCAACCCATAAATGGCCCATTAAATCTTACATACTTTATTGGATGTTTTCGATCGACATACCCTTCTAGTTGTATCGTATACACTTCCTCCTTAAGGTTAGCATTAAAGAATGTTATTTTTACATCCATCTACATTATCTCATAATCATGGTATGCAGCAATAGTAAGAAGTATCATAATATACTTAATCATGACCACTGGTGAAAAGGTCTCGTTATAGTCAACACATTGTCTTTGAGAATAGCCTCTTGCTACAAGTCTTACCTTGTAGGTCTTCACTCTTCCATCCATTCCAATCTTTTTATTAAAGACCCATTTATTTCCAATGGGTACAATACCCTCTAGTGGGTCTACCAAGTTCTAAAATTAGTTGGAGTACATCGAGTCCATTGAAAGAGATGTATGCCTTGCAAGCCAATCACATGAATTATGATGATATCATTTCTTATAATTTCTCATTCTTGTTAATAATATTAATGGTATTTCTTCGTTACATTTTTATGCTCATTTATGATTTAATATGATGAAGTCCCTAAACATATGCAATGATGAATGGATTATAATGAGATTATGATAATGAGATCAGCCATCCAAGTGTACGTGTTCAAAATGTTCCTAGTCATATGATCTTCAAGAAGGGACATTGAAGATCCAAATAGACTGACGCACATAATATTTACTCATATGATGAGTGTGATTGTTCTCATAGTCATAAGTGTGGTGACACTGAAGTGCGTGTATGGGTGCTCATTAACGGAATGAGTTCATTAAATTGACTCGGCCTAGAATTATTGAATGGTAATCATGCTAACTGTCAATCAGGGTATTCCATTGTCTCAGTAGTATAGTTGGATCTTAGATCTAAGTCACTAAGGATGCCTTACTTAAGGACTATTGGTATTTGATTACTGACTTATGAACCTCAAATCTATAGTGTTGTATAGTTAGTTATTCCGACTCGGTGAAATTATTGCAAATGTAATTGAGTTGATAGCATGGAATCATTCACTCTCAGTATATAGTTAGAAAGAGAATGCCTTATGGATTTGTACTCAGAAATCTCTGGCCAGGGTATAAAAGTTCACTATGAAAATGAGTTTCCTAGTGAGCCTTTTTAGAGTACAAGACTCAATTAAGTCAGGACCTAATAAGGTTTGACAGTAAGACCATACCCTAGTATGGCTAGGGGTATTGTATGAACGAGGGTCTATAGCTGTGTGGAAATTGCAGATGGAAAGGTTCCAAAATGGGTTACTTATTCCCAATGTCATTTGTGATCATGAGTTGTTGTTTGGTACTTATCATGATTAGAAAGCATGTTAATTCTATTATTAGCTAATGGATTGTCCTTATTAAGTTAAGAAGGTGTTCTTAACTTAACGGGCTGAAAAATCAAATAGACATTTGGGCCTAGAAGGTCACTGTTGTTCCCAGCTAATTTCCCAGCAAAAATGCTAAGGAGTAAGGGTTCGAGAATTTCCCCGAACACCTTTAAGGCATGGGCTACCTAGCCCTTCCTACAACTCAGCGGGCCCAGCCAAAGGTCCCAACTAGCTAGCCGTGACTTACGGAGACACCAACAATTGATGGGGACTACTCCCGACTGCTCAGTTGTGGGCTTTTCCCGCACCCTACACGACCACCCGGGCCAACTTGGGGGCCCCCCGACTACATGCCATGCCACGCGACACCCATCAACAAGGCCAGAGCCTACCCCAAGATGCCTTCTTCCCACCCTCCAAGGTCAAAGGGAGACCTAACTAAGTCAAACACAGTCTTTGGAGGACCGTAGCATGCATATACGGCTCACACACGTGTGTCGGACATTTCCCCGAACACCTTGAGGGTGTGTATCTCCCAGCCCTTCTACAACAAACCGCGGGCTGACCCATGGCTCCAGCATACCAGTCGGGTTCAACAACAACCCTCCAACAAGTCGGGGACATCCCTGACCCTCAGACAAGTGGCGATAAGCCGCTTATCCTTAACTCCCGGGCCAACTCGGGGCTACTCTGCCAGCCTGCCATGCAACGCAGCACACACCACGAGGCCGGGCCCACGCACCCAAAACGCCTCTTCTCAGATCTCACGAGCTCATATCCTCAGCCCCGGGCCAAATCTAAGGCCCACTCGTCACCTATCCGAGCCGTTCGACAACCCGAGATGTGTCGGGCATTTACCCAAACACCTTGCGAGCAGCAACTACGACTCGACAACAATAGCCCCTACGGGCTAATCCCAGCATCCCAGAGCCCTTTGTCCTTTAAAGAACACCATTGAATTATGACGGAAGACCCCCGAGGGCCATCCCTCAGGGCTGCGGCTCACCGAGGGGGAGTTCAACCCGGCAGCGACCACGCCCCGAGGAGGGCAAATCCCCTTGGGGAGCGCATCCTCCTCCCAGCCCAATGGCCTCACGGCCATTCCCCAGTCCTAGTCGCTCCCAGTTCGTGCAAAGGTCGTGCAAAGTTGACCGACATACCGTGCACAGAAGGATTCGGCAATGACAACACAGGGTCACACCTTGGGTCCACAAGCGCGGGCAATATCAATCCCAGTATCCTCCAGCAGCCAGTATCCTTCCAGTATCCTTTTGTCCTCTTCCTCTTGATCAAATTAGGATAAAAATAGAAAAAATCTAGATTTTATAGAGTGGGGACCGCCCCCCTCTCTCTGACCCTGATTTGCCTAAACCCCCCTGGGAAGGTTTAGGCGGACCAGCCTGGACCCCCAGGCTGGTTCGCCTAAACCCCTGGGAAAAATAAAAAAAAGAAGAAGAAAAAGGTTTTTTGCAAAAAATCCCCAGCCCCCACCTTCCGAGCCCAAGACCCTAGGGGGTGTAGATTATGGAAAATCCACTTAGAACAATTAAAAGGAAAAAAGAAGAAAAGAAGAATGGGAAAAGAGGGAGAAAAGGGGAGCATGCGAGGATGCTAAGGGGAATGTGTGATCGCCAGAGACGCGAGGGACTCAAAGGATAATAACAATATGGAGGGATCGCGAATATAAATATCTCAAAAGGATGCGGGGGAGATTATGAGTGCTTTTCTTCTCTTCCGATCGGCCGGCCGATGAAGAGAGTTCTTCTTGTTTATTACCCTTGCAAAGATCAAAGACAACAACCAATGAAAATAGGAATTAGTAAACCCAAGGTGTAGTATCAAATCCACAATATGAATATAAACATCAAAATATGGACCAGAACACACCTTGTGGGTGTTACCCTTTCAAACCCTAATGCAAATGAAAGGATATAATATGATGAATGATATATATATATAAAAATAAAATAAATGCAAGTGTTGCACTGGAGGAGGCTCAACGTGGTTGAGAAGGTGAAGTAACAGAATAAAAATGATGCATGCAGATGCAGTAAGAAGAATAGAGAAAAGTTTAAGAAAAGTTAGGAAAGCCTGTGGATGTTCATGGCAATAGATCAACGCTCGGGAGGAAGACTCTGTCGGATGAAGCGGTGAAGTGCAGGAGAGCTTCCCCCTTTAATCAACACACGACAGCACCTCCCTTCTTAATCGAATTCGGCATCTCTTTAGCATGAGCCGCATGGCTCTATTTATAGGGAAGATTAGAGTTTTAATTCCAAGAACAATTAGGATAATTGATTTTAGCAAGAGATAAATATTGGAAGGAGTTCCTCCAGTCATGGAAAGCCATTGGGGTCCTTTCCGAAGTGAAAATGGGCTCAAAATGAGGAAAGAAGAGGGTCTGGGAAAATTCGGAATTCAACAAGAATTGATGACCAGATAAACGGTCGCTTTTTAAAATGACGCCCGAGGAGGCGTCGTTATTTAAGGAATTGATGACTTGCAAAGGGGCCCTATTTAGAATTTAATACGAATTTCGGTCGGATTTAAAATCTCAAAATATGGCAATGAAAATGACAACCTAACTATGGACGCCAATTTAAAATGACGACATGCACCCCGTCGTGAATCAAAAATAATAAAAAGCCAAAGGAAATGACGACCGCGCGCTCGGGTGTCAATTGAAATGACGTCCGCGTGGGGGCCGTTATTTCAAAACATGTAAAACATGGCCATTTTTCATTTCTCAATATTATTTTCTTATATTTTAGGTGGACGTGCATCTAACTGTGCTGATTCTAATTACTATTTTTTCGTATTTTCTTGACACCCGGAAGGCCACCAAATCACCCCTAGAAGAGAGTCAGAAATAATATTAAAATATTTCAAATTGAAATTGACGACATTTGGAATGTCGTCATTTCTCAATTTTTTATTTTTTTATTTAATTTAAATCAAAACAACGCTCCTTTACATGTCGTCAATTCATAAAAAAATCTGAAAAATTCCTTAAAAATCCAAAAAAATAGAAAAAGAGAAAGAACGGACGCCTCCTCAAAGAGACGTCATTTTTATTTTTATTTTCTTTAATTTTCTGAAAAATAAATGACGCTCCCTCTCACGCCGCTAATTATTGAAAAATTCAAAAAATAGAAAAAAACCCAAAAATTCAAAAAAAATAGGGAAAAATAAGAAAAGAGAGAAAAAAGGGAGAAATCCAAGAAAAGTGAGAAAAACCACTCAAACAAAGTTAATTTGAGGGTCAAATTGGGACATTGCGAGACAATACGAGATGTACTCACAGTAACGTCAATTTTGGCGTGTCTACAGCTGCCCCACCTTGGCATCTGCTTTGCAAGAGAGCAGAACGAACTGAAAAGTAGATGTCAAGGTGTGGTGAGACACGCGATCAACATCACCTGATGAGAATTGAAACAAAAGCTCGAGATGAAGCAATCTCAGGAAATTCAATGAAATCAACGATGTTTGGATAAAAGAGGGAGTGTGCACGCGGGCACGAAAAGGGATGATCAATTTCTAGCACGGTGGAAGTACCCTAGGTCACAAACCTGTAGGTTTCACCATTAGGGAGCGGTTACCAGCCAATGTGGACGTGCTGCAACCAAGGTGGATCAAAGGAAAAGGAGAGTGAAAATAGAGGATAGAAATCTAAATAAAGAGCTTTCGAGAAAATGACCCAAAACAGCGACAAGACAAACTGAGGATTCAATTCAGCAATGAATATCTCATATCTTGAAAATTAAGATCAATTTGACTCTCCAAATCAGCTTATCAGAATGATTTTTCAATGTTGATTCAAATTCCTATATGAATGCATGCTGGGTTAAAAGGAAAAATTAAAATAAATTAAAATATAAGATAATCAAGGATAATATTGCTAAGCTGCCAAGACTGAGTCAAGAAACTGATTTCGCGAGCTGATATTAAGCCGAAGCCCGTTTATCCGCGCACCAACTTACAAAAGGGAACCATCATCCCCAGTCTTGAACGGCTCAACGGCCTATCCGTGTGACTAAGATTCCTCTAGAATCATCATTATTTTTGATGAAGGGGAACTCAAATTCCGATTTACCAAAGCCACAAGGTCCTTGATATAATCTAGTAGCGTATGTACCATATAGTAAAATGCATACAGGAAGATGGTGATAGCAATGAGCATATGGGGAACTAAGATGAGGTGCAAGACATAATGCAGTCACCGTGGGACTTAGATGATGATGCCCAGTCGGTGGGACCAAGAGCTTCTTTCCTGCGCTTAAAATTTCATTAGCCAAGATATAAGGAAGATAACAAGCAATGAATAAGGTATTTAAGCATAGCAAGTATAGCATGAATCAAAGCATCATAAAACAATCACAACATAGACTTCAAAGCAATCAAAGCTTGGTGTGGATAGCATTCAAGCATGTATTAGCAAGGCGAAGCATGTTTTGCATGAATAGCATGAGTTAAATCATAGCATTGCAAAGCATCATTGTTTGTTGTTTGTCATGAGGATGACAATCTTGGCATGTGAGATTGAGATTGGATGATCAGGATCAAGTAATGTCCAGTGGCAGAGTGATCAGCAGGAGTTTATTAAAAGATTTTAGAGATGAACAATCAATTAATGCCCAATATAGAGAGATGATAATCAAGAGTGCCCATAGTGATAAATCATGATAATATTGGGAAGAATCAAAAGATTGATAGCGGTGAATGGAGAGGACTCATCCCGTGCTCTTGGTCCTTGCAAAATTATTGTCCCTGCAAAAGCACCATCAGAAAAATACAATGCATTTTTTTAGATTTTTGGAATATGTAAATTTTTATGGGTTTTAAAAAAGTATTCAAACGTTTATGGATTTTGGAAAATATTTGAATTTTTTATGAATTTTGAGAAACATTCTTTTTTTTGGATTTTTGTGAAATATTCAATTTTTTTAGATTTTGGTCAGGAAATATTCAACTTTTTTTGGATTTTGGTTTAGGAAATATTCATTTTTTTTGATTTTGGTTTAGGAAATATTCAACTTTTTTTTTGGATTTTGGTTTGGAAAATATTCAAGTTTTTTTTTAGATTTTGGTTTAGACTTTGTTAATGCAGCATCAAAGGGTGTTTTTGAACCACTGGCTAGGGGTCCTTGTTCCTTCCCCTTTCGCTAAAACTGCCAAAGCCGAGCGTGCATTGAAGGGTGGCGCCCTATAATCGACTGTCCTTGATTAACGATGCCCCTACCAAGGCCATACCCGAGAAACATTCGGTCTTAGAGGGAGAAGAGAAGAATAATTGAGGATAAGCTTTATGCAGGATGGGAGATGTCGGAACTTGAATTCCTTCTAAGGTATTTCCCCTCAAAGAGGTAGTCTGTTGTGCCGGGCTTTGTGCCTTTGATTTTTAGACCCTTGACATGCATACGACCAGGGTTTTCCTGCGGGGACTTTGCCACTCTTGACATGCCATAATTCATAATTTTGAAATTTATCAAAATTTTGACTTGATTTTCATAATAGCCCTTTTGGCTAGATGTATTATGAAAACTAATTTCATTATTTTAGGTCAAGACTGCCCCTATTTGAGACTTCTCTCGTATTGGGGATTACCTAAGTTGGTCATCTCATCTGTCAACCTCTTGCTCCAGCATGCGGCCGAGTAAAGAAGAGAAAAGACTTTCAGATATACTCATGGCATGGCCAAAGTAGCAACGGTGTTTTATCAAGAGAGCCGACTAAGGACACCGTGAAGTGTGTGCGGTGCCCAGCTAAGGGTTACTCTTAATAAGCGGGGGGAGAGACAGTAGAACTCTCAGCGCGGGGTTCTTATTAACCAAAGTGCTGCAAAAGTAAGCCTAAAGACTCTTTTGATGATGATTTAATTAAACAAAAGCCTAAGATAAAGGTCTAAAACACCACTTTAATCTTGTTAAGAAGCACTTTATTTGAAAACCATGCATGAAGTAATGAGGTAATGATATCATAAAAATGTACACTTACGCCAATATGTTACCTTGCAACCTTTGTAGAAACAACTACCGCCGGAGGCGATGTTGATCATCGTGGGATTTGTCCTCAAATAGCAGATAAAAAGATTGAAATCTAAGGTTTGAAGTGGCTTAACAAGAAGGAGTGGTATCTGGACCAGACTCAGACGAATAAGGAGAAAAAGAAGAGAGGTGAGGGCTAGAACTCCCTTGCTAAGGGACGGAGACCCTGATCACATGGAACATTCTACAGAAGAAGCGAAAAATCAAGAGGAGGAGTGAAGACTAAAGTCTCGGAAGCAGTGGGAGAAAGGGCAGATGCCCAAGGTAGTAGATGTGGAAGAAGTTGGGTCGGACCCATGATCAGGAGGAATTAGAAGAAGAAATTGATAGATGGAAAGAGGCAGATCCGGAGGGGGAGAATCCTGATAGGAGGAATCATCCGGAGGCGAAGGAGGAGAATCATGATGGGAAGGAGAATCCAGAGGTTCCGGAGGGATGGAATCAGAAGGGACGCGATGCCCTGGGAAGAAATATGCAAAAAGGTGATGAAAAAGGAAGAAGAGGATAAAGGATGTGATGTCCCGGAGGAGTAGGAAGATGAAACGGAGGAAAGATGGAGGGTCCGGAGGTTCCGGGGGTAGAAAATGGAAAGGGGCGTCATGCCCAAGGGATAGAGAGATGGATGAAGGATCCGGAGGTTCTGGAAGAATGAGATGGGAAGGGACGCGATGCCCTAAGAAGAAGGAAAGAGAATCCGGAGGTTCCGGAGGAAGAAGGTAGAAAAGGGCACGACACCCAAGAAAAATCAGTGAGATGCCTGGAGGATCCGGGCGTGATGGTGCAGAGGGGCGCGATGCCTAAAGAGCAAGATCTGGAGGTTCCAGAGGAGTGGAATCAGAAAGGGCGTGATGCCCTAAAAGGAGGGATGAAACACCTGGAAGTCCCAGGGAAATAGTAGGAAAGGGGGCGCGATGCCCCGGAAGAATTAGGGAGGAAAAACTTGGAAGGACGCGATGCCCTGGGGGAGTGGATTAGAAGAGGATGAAGGATCCGGAGGTTCCGGAGGATGAGACACCATGGGGCGTGATGCCCAAGAGGACAAGAGAGAAATCCGGGAGTCCGGATGCAATAGTTGGAAAGGGGCGCGATGCCCTGAGGGAAGATCGGAGGGGGCACAATGCCCGGCGAGTGTAAGGGGACCTGGAGATCCGAAGATAGGGGCGAAGATATAGGAAACGTGGGGGATCCGGAGATTTTGGAAGGCGGGGAAGATACGGTTTGGAAACCCGGGAAAGAAGAAGTGCAAATGCATGTGGATGCAATGCAACGGATGCGATGGATGCATGAAATGCAAAGAATGTAAAGAACATGAAGGGCGAGAGGATGAGATCCTCCTCCTTACCCCTGGAGTGGCCCATGAAGAATAGTGATAGACAGGAAATATGGGTGGAGTTGAATGGAAGGTGGGTAGAATAGTGGAAAGCCCTTTAGCACCAAGATAACTGCCCCTCCATGGCAGTGAAAGTGTATAGCCAATTGGCCCAATGGATAAAGCAAGAGCCCGTGATGAAGCTTCAATAGTAAATGACAACTCCTTGGAGAGTGAAAAGCAATAGTGTGAGAGAGTTGAAAGTTGAGATAGGAAGCATCGTGTTACCCAGGGATTGTAGCGTATGAAGAATATTGATCAAGATGGGCGTTCGCCCCTTGTATGGAAGAAAAGGCTCAAGATTTGAAAGTTGGAACAAGGGGTGCCCTGCCCGACCCTTGGGCGGCATCAACGCTTGGCATTCTCTTCTGGCGAGTAGTGGCGGGGACTCGGCCTCTTCAACCATGCTCGGCACGACAACACGGATTGGTATCCGGTAAATAAACTATTGCATCTTGAATAGTATGGCCGTGGCCAAATCCTTCTTGCCCGGCTCTTGATTATCTTCGGCACAAGTACTTGCAGAAGCACTCCTATTCTGAGTGGTAGAGGAAGCGGAGGCGGAAGGCTCCATGGATGGTGGAGGTGTAATGGAAGGTGTTGGAGAAAGGGTGAGTGGAAACAGAGGTTCAAACACGTCGAGCTTCTCCCTTTGCCCAGAAGTAGTCGGGGTTGGCTCGAGTGCAAAAAAGGGTGGATCCTGCTCAGGACTAGCCATGGGTAAGGGTGAATGGATAGATGAAGGAATAGGCAAAGTGGGTTTTGGGGTTAAAGGGATCATGGAGGGCCGAGGTGGCAGTGATGGAAGGTTAATTGGGGAAGGTTCGATGGTGGGCTCGGTGGAAGCCGATGGAGTAGAGGCTAATGGCGGATTGGGTGGAGGTTTAGTGGAAGGCTCGGCGGAGGCCGGTGGAGTGGAGATAAGCTTGGATGGCTTGGCGGGAGTTAGTGGGTGAGATTAGTGGAGGTTCGGCGGAGGCCGATGGAGTAGAGGTCGAAGGTGTAAAAGGAGAGGGTTTGGTGCGTAGGAAGCGTCGGATGATGCGAGAAGTATTAGGTACAGGGGAAGGCGCATGATGCACCGGTGTGGGTGACTGGAGTATCGACCCATCATCATAGCACCAATTGGTCTCATAAATGGGGTTAGGGATAGTGGCTTCATCCTGAGCAAGGGGTTCATCGGGTGGCAATGGAGGGAGTGGGAAACGAAGGAAACTCGAAAGGGGTGCCTGTGGAATTTCAACATTTCGTGCCGTCTCCAAATCTTCATCTTCATCAAAAACATCAAGTGGACACCGTGGTGGAGGCATAATAATAGGTGGTGGAGGATTTTGTGGAGGATCATGTGAAAGTGGAGGCAGATGGTCATGATATTGTGGAAAATTCTGTGGAGGTAAATGTGAAGGTGGAGACGGAGGGCCAGATAAATGAGCAGGGTGGATGAGTGGAGGGTGAACGACGTCCACTTGATTTTTGATATCTTGCTCACACTTGTTATTGATGCCATTCTCTCTTATCTCCTTCCAATCTTTTTCTAACTTAGCGATGTTATTCATGAAATCATGAAGAGGATTGACTTGAGATGAGGAGGAGCGGGCCGCGGGCTGGTGAGCCTCTTAAGTTGTTCCTCCATGGAAGCAATTCTATCAAAGATACTTTGCTGGAGGGGTGTAACATGAACATTGGAAGGTTGGCATGATTGCCTTGGAGGGGTGGCTTGATATGACGGCCGTGGAGGAGGGTTAATAGGACGACCGCTAAAGGACCCGGACGGGCCGGATTACAAGGAATAAATGGACCTTGGGGCCGTGAAGGATGAGAAATAGAAGGAGGCGGGTGATGGGTCACTCTAATAGGAGTATGTGTCGATGAAGGAGGCGGGTGATGGGCCACCCGAATAAGAGTAGGTGTGGATGAAGGAGGCGGGTGGATGAAGGAGGCGGGTGATGGGCCATCGTGTGGATTGGATGGAGGATGAGGAGAGGATGTGCCCTTGACAATAGCCTTAAGGGCTTGGATTTCTTGAGGGGTGAGATAATCTAATGCATGAATGAATTGAGAGACCTTCTCGTCGTTGGGAGGAGACGGTCCCGAAGGATAGTGGCTCGCGATTGAGGCGAGGGAGCATGGGATTGGACATTGCCCATGGGCTGGGTAATACCATAGGAATGAGGGCGTGGTCCCCTAGAATGATTGTGGTGAGAATTATGGAATTGAGGATTATATGCTATGCTTGGTTGTGCATCCTCGTGAACATAATTAAGATTAAACATGTTATTTCATCTATCATGGTAAGCCATTATGCAATCAAAGTTCAAGCAAAATAATTTGCAAAGAAGCACACGAGTTGGAATGATTACCGTTGATTTTTATTTATTTGAACCTTGGTGAATTAATGACTTTTAACAAACTTCGGAGTGATTCACACAAGGGAGGAGCCTAGTTTCAATGTAAGTTCACTTCGATGCCAACTAAGAACACTCTCTCACCATGCATAGGCCAACTAAACCCGGGACTTCAAAGGTACAACATGCCCGGCGTCCGTGAGGGAATCCACAGGTGCGGGGACTTACGGAGGCTTGGTTTAGGAATTTCTGGTCCAATGAGACGGAATGCTCAAAGGAGGGTCCTTCCTTCACCAAGAGGGGGTAAGATCTCCTAAAAATGTGGGGAGAGGAGGTCTCCCAAACCAAATGCAAAGATGAATGCAAGCAGGCAATATCAAGCAGACAGTATCGGCATGAACATCACAGAACAAAATGACGACCTGGGAAAGGTCGCTATATCAAGAAGCAGCGCCTGAGTGTCAGTCACTAATCACTGTGAATAGTGCAAGCAGAGTAAAATAGCGCCTTAAGGTGAGGCGCTGTATCTAGAATGGACGCCTGTGCACAGGGACGTCAAATAGTAGTAATCAACATGAATAAAAAATGATAATCAAAATGACGCCTTCCAGTAAGGCATTGTACGAGTGAAAGACGCCTCTGATAGGGGCGTCAGAATGTAATGTCAAAGAAAATGACGCCTTGGTATGAGGCGTTATATTGGAAAATGACGCCTCTGTGAGGGGCGTTAATTATAAAATGATGAAAAAAATCCTGCCAATAAAATGGAAGCGACGCCTGTTCAAACGGTCGCTATATGCTGAAATGACGCCTCTGTGAAGGGCGCTAATTCTTCTCCAAGGGCCAGAAAGCTCAAACGGTGACGAAAATACCAACAAGAAGGAAAACACTCACAATCACAGTATAAGAATCATGGCAATCAATAAAAACATGAAAGAGGATATTGCATGCTTATCATTTTTTTAAGAGATGGATAAATAGAATTTCTAAAAATCTATAAAACTAACCAATCACATAGGGAGAATGCTACGTGGAGCACAAAAGGAGGTGCACCGTGGGTGCAAAAGGGGAGATGGCACACGTGGGTGCCCAAGGGGAAGGGTAATCAAAAAGAAAAACAAAAGGAGTCCCACCGTGATCGCCAATTTGTAAATTATGAAAAATCCACTTAGAACAATTAAAAGGAAAAAAGAAGGAAAGAAGAATAGGAAAAGAGGGAGAAAAGGGGAGCATGCGAGGATGCTAAGGGGAATGTGTGATCGCCAGAGACGCGAGGGCCTCAAAGGATAATAACAATATGGAGGGATCGCGAATAAAAATACCTCAAAAGGATGCGGGGGAGATTGTGAGTGCTTTCCTTCTCTTCCGATCGGCTGGCCGATGAAGAGAGTTCTTCTTGTTGATTACCCTTGCAAAGATCAAAGACAACAGCCAATGAAAATAGGAATTAGTAATCCCAATGTGTAGTATCAAATCCACAATATGAATATAAACATGAAAATATGGACTAGACCACACCTTGTGGGTGTTGCCCTTTCAAACCCGAATGCAAAGGGAAGGATATAATATGATGAATGATATATATATATATATAAATAAAATAAGTGCAAGTGTTGCACTGGAGGAGACTCAACGTAGTTGAGAAGGTGAAGTAACAGAATAAAAATGATGCATGCAGATGCAGTAATAAGAATAGGGAAAAGTTGAAGAAAAGTTAGGAAAGCCTGTGGATGTTCATGGCAATAGATCAACGCTCGGGAGGAAGACTCTGTCGGATGAAGCGGTGAAGTGCAGGAGAGCTTCCCCCTTTAATCAACACACGGCAGCACCTCCCTTCTTAATCGAATTCGGCCTCTCTTTAGCATGAGTCGCAAGGCTCTATTTATAGGGAAGATTAGAGTTTTAATTCCAAGAACAATTAGGATAATTGATTTTAGCAAGAGATAAATATTGGAAGGAGTTCCTCCAGTCATTGAAAGCCATTGGAGTCCTTTCCGAAGTGAAAATGGGCTCAAAATGAGGAAAGAAGAGGGTCTGGGAAAATTCAGAATTCAACAAGAATTGATGATCGGGTAAACGGTTGCTTTTTAAAATGACGCCCGAGGAGGCGTCGTTATTTAAGGAATTGACGACTTGCAGAGGGGCGCTATTTAGAATTTAATACGAATTTTGGTCGGATTTAAAATCTCAAAATATGGCAAAGAAAATGACGACCTGACTATGGACATCAATTTAAAATGACGACATGCACCTCGTCGTGAATCAAACATAATAAAAAGCCAAAGGAAATGACGACCGCGCACTCAGACATCAATTGAAATGACGTCCGCGTGGGGGCCGTTATTTCAAAACATGCAAAACATGGCCATTTTTCATTTATCAATATTATTTTCTCATATTTTAGGTGGACGTGCATCTAACTGTGCTGATTCCAATTACTATTTTGTTGTATTTTTCTGACACTCGGAAGGCCACCAAATCACTCTTGGAAGAGGGTCAGAAATAATATTAAAATATTTCAAATTGAAATTGACGACATTTGGAATGTCGTCATTTCCCATTTTTTTATTTTTTTATTTAATTTAAATCAAAACAACGCCGCTTTACATGTCGTCAATTCATAAAAAACATCCGAAAATTTTTTAGAAAATCCAAAAAAATAGGAAAAGAGAAAGAACGGACGCCTCTTCAAAGAGGCGTCATTTTTATTTTTATTTTTATTTTCTTTAATTTTCTTAAAAATAAATGACGCCCCCTCTCACGCTGTTAATTATTAAAAAATCTAAAAAAATAGATAAAAATATCCAAAAAATCCAAAAAAATAGGGAAAATAAGAAAAGAGAGAAAAAGGGGAGAAATTCAAGAAAAGTGTGAAAAATCACTCAAACAAAGTTAATTTGAGGGTCAAATTGGGGCATTGCGAGGCAATACGAGATGTACTCACAGTAACGTCAATTTTGGCGTGTCTACAAGGGGGTTTAGGCAGATCAGCCTGGACCCCCAAGCTGGTTCGCCTAAATCCAGGATTTGGGCAGACCAGCCCAGCCCCTAGGGCTGGTCCGCCTAAACCCATCCAAGAAAAAAAAAGTTTTTTTAATGAAAAAAATCCCTTCGTAAGGGGTTTAGGCGGACCTGACTAGCCCCTTGGGCTGGCCTGCCTAAACCCTCCCTCCCCCACTCAGAAACCAAAAAAAATCTTTTTTCAAGGGTTTACCAAGACCAAGTTCAAACCCCAACTTGGTCCGCCTAAACCCTTCCCTGACCTTTCCCCTTCCCCTATAAAAGCCCCTTAGAAGCTCAAGGGGTGGGGCATGCAAACACAGGCAATCGGAGCCAATCCAACCCAAGGTAACAGACAACAAGGCAGGTGCAAGGAGATTTGTGTGTGCAGTTGGCTTGTGAATCGGTTTACACACGCTGAGGGTATGTCGCTCGTAGTCCCCTCATACGGCGTTTAGCCATGTCACGCAAGGCCACTCCAACTACACATAAGGTGTGATGTCAACGGCAAACACACCCTCGTCTCGGGTCTGCCCGCGTAGGCCAACCCACGATGGTCATACATACGCCACGACGCTATACCTCCGATCGTCGTGGGGCCGTGCCCGACTGCTCAACCCAAGCCGCGCCCGGCCCTCGTCCAATCACCGGCCAGTACCTCTACTGGCCACCTAGTCTAGCCCTCCCTCGGCGAATCAGGCATGCCCCTTGCCTTGAGGAGAACTTCTGTGAAACATACGGATGTCCCCCTTATCACGCATCGACCCGGGGACCGACCTCCTTGTCGAAATTGTCCCGTGGCTTGTGTCTTTTGTACTTCGGCCACCACAGCCCACATGTAAAGCCCACGTGGCTCTCATAAATTATATTACCACCTAAATGAATGTCTTCGCACCAACGTTCAGGACCCAGTCTCCCTCGGACCACTCGGTGTGTGTCTAGCACCTTTGATCCCAGCAAATACCTCCCAGTCGAACACGAGCCCTAGCTGCAGAATGCTCCCGGCTCTCCACCTATGGCTTCAGTTACATATAGACTTCTCTTCAGCATAGAACGAAGGTGTTCGGATTCAATTCGATGTAAATAAACACCGACTACTTGCGGTCGGTGGGGAAAGACGTCCAATACATGATTCCCCACAATCGCCTGTGCACTCGCACCTATGGAACCTCCATTCTCTCTACGTGTGGCCCATCTCCCGACCCTACGTCCCGCGCCCTGGCGGCGTTTCCCAATAAAAGCTTGGTTCCATAGGTGATTGTTGAGAAATCGACTGGTACGCCCGCATCCCAGCGACGTTTCCCAAAAACCCAAAAACCACCTGTGCCACTCGGACCTCCCTCGGCTTTCCGTAAAAGGCTAGTGCCCGGTGCCGCCTTGAGAAGGATACGGCCACGGGAGGGGATGCCCGAGATACATCAAACTCTGGCGTCTCCCCCATTGCCCTATCCTACCCCTTAGTCCGGTCACCGAACACAACCCTATGCCCGGGGCAGCCGATCCCGAGGGAGCACCCCCCACGGACCCAACCCGCGACGCGCGCGAACAAAAGGATGGAATGCCCGGTGGGACGTCTCTCGCCTTTCTCCTTTTTGTTGAAGAGAAGCATGTTCCAGCCCTAAAGTCTTGTTGCCCTTTTTCTATTGATGCGGGATGGGACGTGAACCTGGGACTCTAGCTCGCGGACGTCCCTAAGCGAGGGAAGCGTACAGATGTGCGCGGTTGAGAAATCGACAGCGAGTCATGGGTATCGACTTTTCTGCGTGCTCGGATCGAGTCTCGGGACGGGTTCCACTCACTCACTCTCGCAGCGGTGATAACAATTATAACGAGCTACGTTCGTATCACTCATGCAACGGCATATGAAAATATATACGAGTAAAGCAAATGTCAAGTGGGGAGCGGACACGATACCTCCACGCTCCGGGCGTGGGAAGACGACCCCGGCCGAAACTCGTACTCCCGGTACATAGTAAATAAATAATTACAGTGGTAATTTTATGGTCCACTCCTCGCAGGGAGGTAAAGGACGACAACAATAACCGGAGAATACCAAGCTTGGGTTGACGGGCAGCAATTTGGAACGCTCTCAGGCCGGAGACGGGCTTCTGGTCCGGCTCGGTTCTGCGGGGCTCCCGGGATAGCAGGTGGGTCCGGCTACTGGGACAGCAGTACCCGGGCATCTCCTTGCTGCGGCGGCTTGCTGGGATGCTGCAGGGGGGATGTCGATTGATCTCCCAGAGCGGCAGTCGCCGAAGCTATCCCAGCGTATTTTACTGGGATTTACCGACGGGCTACTTTGCTGGCGTGTTCTCGGATCTGAAATGCGCGCCTCCACGAAAAGAATTTATGTGCCCAAATTCGGTGTCAGATCGACGTAAAATTGTACCGATGGATAGAGTACTTAAAGGGCTACAACATATAATTATTTCATATCCATCCAGTGGACGGATTAGAAATGAAAATGACTATTCCCAAGGTTTTTTTACTGACTCGGATTACAGATAGTCAGGACAGAACAAGTTCTGCCTGAAAATGAATTTTGACCGACACAAAAGCGATGGGTCTAGACTCTAATAAAATTATGGGTGGAAGAGGGGGGTGTGAGGAACACATATGATTTTTTTGGGAATTTTTGGAGATGCCTAAGGGTGGAGGAAAAATACGACAACAGGACACTATCCTGCAGATCTACTGATGGGCAGACTGTCAGGGGTGGAAATAAAATTACGGGAAAAATACTAAATGAAGGCAAAATGACACGAAATTTGAACTAGGGTTGGGGGATGATACGAGGAACAAACTCTCAAAATTGGAGCTTGAACAGATCTCCTGATTGGGAGATAAAATTTTAACTTTAAGCTTTTATCCAGGAGTGGACAGAACTCCGACGAGGCGACGGTGGCAGTGCGATGGCGGCTCAATGGCGGCGGCGGCGGCGGCGGCGGCGGTGCTGAACTTCTCACTCAGAGAGGGGGTGGTGGGGAGGCTTCACACCTCTGAAAATTTGGAGTTATCACAGCTCCAAGGGGGAGAGAGGGTGCCCTTGGGCAAATTGAGCAACAAATGGGATTTTTCTTCATTAATTACTAAGGAATTCACAAAATACATAGGTTATATAGAAATGGAAAAAGAACATAAACTATCCCTAGATCTAGGGTTAGGGAGGGATAAACTAGGGATAGGATAATTAATCCCCCATGTGGTCAAATGACCAAATTAAATAAAATACAACAAGGAATAAACAATAGTAAAGGGGGGGCACCCCCTTGACTAAGGGGTGGCCAACTTTGAATTTCTTTCCATCTTGTCCCCCCTTGGTCCAAGTCCAATCTTGGACTTTGAACTAGCCCTATATGGGCCCTAGATCCTAGGTGGACCAATGGAAAATAAGGTGGGGGCCCTGTTGGACCTACTGGCAAATTACATAGAAACCCAAAGGCCTTTTTTACAAAGAAACCCAAATATTTCTAATGACTAACCCTTTGGCTTATAATGCCTTATAATTACAAACCCAATTAGCCAAGGATATAATTACAAACAAAAGGATGTAAATGTAAAAATAAAATATTAGTGCTCGGTGTTGATTCCCATCAATTCTCCCCGGGTGGGAAGAACTCGACCCCGTCGAGTAAGGGGTGCGGCTGCTCGTGTGGCTCCTGCGGATCGGACACCATACCAGGTAGCGCAGAGTACACTCCACTCCAAGTAATCGTCACCTGCTCATCCTGTATATATTCGATATGCTCACGTTGCTGTGAGAAGGAGGCTAGTGGTGGACACTCCGAAGTGGGATCACTCTCAAAGGAAGGAGATGGCTCAATGACTCCCTAGAAATCATCGTTGGGTCCCTATATGTGACTAGATCTGAGATATTGAGGTAGAGCCGATCTCAAATTCCGGCAAGTCTACAACGTACGCATTAGATCTGACTTGCCTCACGCTCGAAAGGGATTAACATCGCGAGCTGACATTAGACCAACTCGTATGCAGACTCTCACAGACTATATGCAATAAACACTCACACATGACCCTAGGCCATAAATGACCCTAGACAAACCTAGACACTCAGAGTAATACTATGATTGACGACGAAAAGACACAAACACAAGGGAAACATGACTCGGTAAGGATGATGGACACCGTCTACATACACTAGGTGTAAAGAAAGACTAACCCACAACTTGATGTCGTGAGTCTTAACCCTTGTCAACCATCTCCGATTCGAGAAGACTCGCCTGTGGGTATGGAAGTGCGGGAGGATGAGGAGGCGGGTGACGGGAAGGCAATCCGGACGCCTGGTGTGGAGCATGAAAAAGGGGATATCCAGATACTGTCTCTCGTATGCATGGCAGAAATCAAACCATACCACGTCAACAAAAGGTGTCGACAATGGTACGGTAGTCACTAGTGGTTACGCTACCGTAGGAGAGACAGGTAAGAGCGGGATGGCTGACTGTATAGGGTCGGCGGATGGCATATCCACCAAGGGCAAAGTGGGCTGGATAGATAGCTCCAGAATGACTGGTGGGGTTGGGGTGGCTAACAGACCCTGGCCCTCTCTTGGATCACTCTCTATACCCAAAATATCAGCGAGGTACTCCTCGAACAACTCTTGGTCAGCCTCATAACTCACTAGAATAGGCTCGGGAGAGGCATTCTCCGAATGGTTGTCCTCTAAGGTAAGGGAATGTGAAGGACACGGGTCAGAGAAATGGCTAATCCCGCTATAGGGGGCCACATGGGTGGGTTCCGGGAGAGGTGGTGGGTGATAAGTGAGAGGTGGTGGGCATGAGTCTGGAGGTAGAACGGGCCACTGGGGCGAGGTGGTTGGTGACACAGAGGTGGTGGGCTGAATGCCGTCGCGGAAGACGAACTCGTTGGGTAGGTGAGGTGGGTATAAGGTGCAGGTCATCCTATCCTGGTCAAAGGTCGCTCGCCTCTCTTCCAACCAATTTTGGCCTAAAATGATGCATGGACCAGCAAGTGTGTCGACCTTGCACCATGCTCCATCGTCATAAAGAATAGGGGCCGAACCTCCATTAGAACTCTACGAATGCTAAGCCACCATTGAGAACAATTTCCCCGGTCTTAGAGAGAGACTCAACTATGTCTTGTGAGACACAGTTAGATGACACCCTACTGATGAAGTCGATTTCCGTATGCAACCCATTAGGTAGAATGGTAGTAGACACTATAGGGCACTGGAACGACTCGGTTGTGGGCTTAGGGGTCGGGTGTCGGGCCATGAAAGCATTGAATTGGGCCACTAGGGATGACCAATCGGACGCATGGTCTCGGGGAATGGCCATGGGGCTGGTGGGTAGTGGACATGCAGACACACTTTGACAAGATCGGCTGACTCGCTATTGGACTAGACACGACCCTATACAATGATGCAAAGTTGGAATGCAGACTCGGCTACAAACCTAGACTCAACCCATATCTGATATGTGGCGGAGGTTTGATCCGAAGATCACACTCACGTAAGTGTGCTACCTTTCCGATAGGCGTAACCTATAATTCCGGGAATACCTTTTGATATACCAGGTATAGGGATGCAATACAACCTTTGGACCGACTACCCTAGACTCGACTTAGCTCTGATACCAATTTGATGCGGGACGGGACGCGAACCTGGGACTCTAGCTCGCGGACGTCCCTAAGCGAGGAAAGCGTACAGATGTGTGCAGTTGAGAAACCGACAGCAAGTCATGGGTATCAGCTTTTCCTCGTGCTAGGATCGAGTCACGGGACGGGTTCCACTCACTCACTCTCACAGCGGTGATAACAATTATAACGAGCTACGTTCCTATCACTCATGCAGTGCATATGAAAATATATATGAGTAAAATAAATGCCAAGTGGGGAGCGAACATGATACCTCCACGCTCCGGGCGTGAGAAGATGACCCCGGCCGAAACTCGTACTTCCGATACACAGTAAATAAATAATTACAGCGGTAATTTTATGGCCCACTTCACGTAGGGAGGTAAAGGGCGACAACAATAACCCGGGAATACCAAGCTTGGGTTGACGGGCAACAATTTGGAAAGCTCCCGGGCCGGAGACAGGCTGCTGGTCCGGCTCGGTTCTGCGGGGCCCGCGTGATAGCAGGTGAGTCCGACTGTTGGGACGGCAGTACCCGGGCGTCTCCTTGCTACAGCGGCTTGCTGGGATGCTGCAGGGGGGATGTCGATCGATCTCTGGGAGCGGCGGTTGCCGAAGCTATCCCGTCGTATTTTTTCAGGATTTACCGGCGGGCTGCTTTGCTGGCTTGTTCTCAGATCTGAAATGCGTGCCTCCACGAAAAGAATTTCTGCGCCCAGATCCGATGTCGGATTGACGCAAAATTAGTACCGATGGATAGAGGACTCAAAGGGCTATAACATATAATTATTTTAGATCCATCCATTAGACAGATTAGAAATGAAAATGATTGTTTGCAAGGTTTTTTTACTATCTCAGATTACAGACAGTTAGGACCGAACAAGTTCTGCCTGAAAATAAATTTTGACCGACACAAAAGCGATGGATCTAGACTCTAAGAAAATTATGGGTGAAAGAGGGGGATGTGAAGAACACGTATGATTTTTTTGGGAACTTTTGGAGATGGCTAAGGGTGGGGGAAAAATACGACAATAGGACACTATCCCGTAAATCTACTGATAGGCAGACTGTCAGGGGTGGAAATAAAATTACGTTAAAAATACTAAACAAAGACGAAATGACACGAAATTTGAACTGGGGTTGGGGGATGATACGAGAACAAACCCTCAAAATTGGAGCTTGAACAGATCTCCTGATTGGGAGATAAAATTTCATCTTTAAGCTTCTGTCCAGAAGTAGACAGAACTCCAACGAGGCGGCGGTGGTGGTGCTATGGCGGCTCGATGGCGGCGGCGGCGGCAGTGCTGAGCTTCTCACTCAAAGAGGGGGTGGTGGGGAGGCTTCACACCTCTGAAAATTTGGAGCTATCACAGCTCCAAGGGGGAGAGAGGGTGCCCTTGGGAAAATTGAGCAACAAATGAAATTTTTCTTCATTAATTACTAAGGAATTCACAAAATACATGGGTTATATAGAAATGGAAAAAAGACATAAACTACCCCTAGATCTAGGGTTAGGGAGGGATAAACTAGGGATAGGATAATTAATCCCCCATGTGGTCAAATGACCAAATTAAATAAAATACAACAAGGAATAAACAATAGTAAAGGGGGGGTACCCCCTTGACTAAAGGGTGGCCAACTTTGAATTTCTTTCCATCTTGTCCCCCCGTGATTCAAGTCCAATCTTGGACTTTAAACTAGTCCCACATGGGCCCTAGATCCTAGGTGGACCAATGAAAAATAAGGTGGGGGCCCTGCTGGACCTATTGGCAAATTACATAGAAACCCAAAGGCCTTTTTTGCAAAGAAACCTAAAGATTTGTAATGACTAACCCTTTGGCTTATAATGCCTTACAATTGGAAATCCAATTAGCCAAGGATATAAATGCAAACAAAAGGATGTAAATACAAAAATAAAATGTTAGTGCTCGGTGTTGATTCCCATCATTTGTCCTTGCAGGTGAGGCAGAGGAGAGCACTCGCTCGTACTTCCCAGCAGCTCCCTATTCACGATCCGACCGCCAGACTGCGCCCGATGACTGTCAACGGCCGTCGCTTCCACAACATCCAGCACTCCAGCAACTATGGTGGCCGTCACCTATGGTCCCATCGTCATCGCCACTCATGCGCGAATGGGGTACTTGGCGGTGCCGATCGTCTTTGGCAGCTTCGCCCCAGTCCTTGGATCACCCTACTTCCTGGGTGTGGTCCCTGTGGCTGCTCCACAGCTACCCTCAGCCTCCGTACGTGCTGGCGTGCCGGAAGTGCCGCACCAACTCCCAGCACCAACAACTCACTCGAGTGTCAGGCTCGGGCCTTCCACCACCGGCCCCCACAGGGGTCCTGATAGGTCCAGAGGGGGGTGAATGGACCTTTACCCGTTAATAATTAAGGATTAAAAATTAAGTTTAGATCTCAAACAGGAGTTTCCGAATTAGAGCACAATGGTCAAACACTAACCGCAGAACGAACTGCTTGGAGGATAGGGAAGGATCGCCCTAAACAAGCATCTACCGAATATCCAAGCCCAGAAGAGAAAAACAAGCACACGGCACGGGGATTTTTAGGTGGTTCGGTCCTCCAGACCTACATTCACCCCACACTCAAACTGAGTGTGGCTTCACTACACTACAAGAAAAAGTGGCAATAGCGACCGAATTAGAGACCGAATAAATCGGTCGCTAGTCGGTCCCAAATAGCGACCATATAGCGACCGATATAATCGGTCGCACGTCTGAGACCCATTCTGCGACCGAAATTATTTCGGTCTCTAATCGATCGCTGATCTTGCGACCGAATTTATTTAGGTCGCGAAGCGGTCGCTGATCACTCATCTCCCCCCCCCCCCCCCCCCCCGCCACCAGCTCCCCCCCTCCCCCCCGCGTCCCCCCCCTCCCCCCTGCGGCCCCCTCCCGCCCGAGCCCCTCTCCACCCTAGCCCCCCCTCCCCCTGCGGCCCCCTCCCCTCCCGCCCGATCCCCCCTCCCCCTGCGGCCCCCTCCCGCCCGAGCCCCTCTCCGCCCTAGCCCCCCCTCCCCCTGCGGCCCCCTCCCATCCGAGCCCCTCTCCGCCCTAGCCCCCCCTCCCCCTGCTGCCCCCTCCCGCCGGAGCCCCCCTCCGCCCGAGCCCCCCCTCCCCTTGCGGCCCCCCCTCCCCCGCCCGAGCCCCCCTCCGCCCGAGCCCCCCCTCCCCCTGCGGCCCCCTCCCGCCGGAGCCCCCCTCCGCCCGAGCCCCCCCTCCCCTTGCGGCCCCTCTCCCGCCCGAGCCCCTCTCCGCCCGAGCCCCCCCTCCCCCTGCGGCGCCCTCCCGTCCGAGCCCCTCTCCGCCCTAGCCCCCCCTCCCCCTGCTGCCCCCTCCCGCCCGAGCCCCTCTCCGCCCGAGCCCCCCCTCCCTCTGCGGCCCCCTCATCTCCCCCCCGCGACCAGCTCCCATCGGCGGTGGACGGACGACTGCGAGCGGCGTGGCGAGCGGTGGTGGACGGACGACCGGCGTGGCGAGCGGCGGTGGACGGACGACTGCGAGCGGCGGCGGGGACCAGCCATCGGAGGTAAGTGAGGCGGACCCCCGCCGGAGCCCCCCTCCGCCCGAGCCCCCCCTCCCCCTGCGGCCCCCTCCCGCCCGAGCCCCTCTCCGCCCGAGCCCCCCCTCCCCCTGCGGCCCCCTCCCGCCGGAGCCCCCCTCCGCCCGAGCCCCCCTCCCCTTGCGGCCCCTCTCCCGCCCGAGCCCCTCTCCGCCCGAGCCCCCCCTCCCCCTGCGGCCCCCTCCCGCCCGAGCCCCCCCTCCCCCTCCGGCGCTGCTCTCCCCTCCCCATCTGGTTTCCCCCTCCGGCGCAGCTCTCCCCTCCCCATCCGGTCCCCCCTCCGGCTCCGGTCCCCCCTCCGCAGGGCCCCCCCTCCGGCTCCGCCCCCCCCTCCGCAGGGCCCCCCCTCCGGCTCCGGGCCCCCCTCCGGCTCCGGTCCCCCCTCCGCAGGGCCCCCCTCCGGCTCCGGTCCCCCCTCCGGCTCCGGTCCCCCCACCG
The DNA here is from genome assembly GCA_022559845.1 of Amorphophallus konjac. NCBI lineage: Eukaryota > Viridiplantae > Streptophyta > Magnoliopsida > Alismatales > Araceae > Amorphophallus > Amorphophallus konjac. Next base: position 401,825,519 of record CM040126.1, read on the forward strand.
GCTCCGGTTCCCCCTCCGCAGGGCCCCCCGTCCGGCTCCGGTCCCCCCCTCCGGCTCTGGTATTAAATTTTAATATCCTGCTATATTTGATTTCTGCTCTTATGAATGTGTTGGATGTTAAAATAAAATTCATGCTTGGAGTGGTCTCTGATCTCAAACTAGCCCACCCACCTCCTGTTGCTACAGTACCATTAGGAACTGGGAACAATCTTCCTTTTGCATTTGGCTGGGTAGGTTACATTTCCACATGTATAATGTACATGTACAATTTGACTTGTTCATGCATGTGCATGTGGTTTGGGGCTCAGGGGATGCTGATCATGTACTTGCTTTCACAATTAGACAAGCTAGTCACATTGGGGTTCCTTAATTTCCATTTGTGTACATGCTCCCAATTTTAACCATTTTTGAGCCTTCTTCTGAGCCTTAATTGGCTACATTATGTTGATACTTAACAGTGGTGAGCAATGCATTATGCATTCTGAGGACCCCGAGTGGGTCGATAGAACAAGTTACTTCCTTTTCCTTGCTTTTCAGATGATGTATTCAATTTTAGAATTCATCACGTTATCCAACAAATGGATGCACATGAGATTAGATGCCTTTATTTTTCTTTTCCAAGTCCTAAGGTGAAAGCAACTGCTGTTGTAGGGAAAGAAGAATCCTGGTAATGGATGTATATGTATTTGGAGCTGATAATCAGTGGTGTACCCAAAATAAATAAACTAATATAATAGGTATTAATATGATGTTTAAATTTTATTTTATGTATACTTGATCATTAGATTAAATTAATGGATGATATTAAAGGATAAAATAGTAATTTAAGTATTATTCAATTATCTGATATTTATATGATACCTATAATACTGTAGCTTTTCGATAGAACTATAGGGTCTTATAAGACAGTTTAAGATGGTAGTTTCCTTATTGACTTGGATTTGGATGCACCCGCACCCCATATCTGCACCAAAATCAGACCTGTTCATCCTTAGCCTGGATCTAAAGATTCAATTATGTTCAAAAGCATCTGGCAGCATGATTTCTTCATGTGTTTGTGGGAGTGGATCATACATTCGTATGCATGCACTCAGTCAGAATCTTTTTTCCTTTTTCCCTTGTCCGTAGTCCAAATGGAATGATATGCAAGATATATATCTGACTATCACAACCTTATGATGTAGAGAGTTTGCTGCTGATTTTATTTTTTCTTTATGAAATGTAATTCAGTTGGCATATAATCATGAGGATGAGAATTCCTAAAGAAGGCTCTTGTGATCATGTGGCGCTTCTAATCAGATTTCTAAAACAGAATGATGCACCTAACCTTATTTAGATGCTGGGCGGTTTGATCACGTATCTTGCAATATATCCATGCTCTGTCTAATCAGAATACTGTGTCTGAAGACCACTGTTCCGTTGTTTATTTTTTCTTTTTTGTTATTTAGACTTGTAGCATTTCTAAAATAGTAATTATATATGAAGCTAGAGATAGTTGGGTGTTACTTGCAGCATTTCCAGCACATTCATAAGAGCATGAATTTTATTTTAACATGTTACTGCTATGTTTTTAGAATGTGTTATTATCTTGTCAATATTTAATTAGTTGGGTGTTGTATGTGAGCTGAGATGCGTGGGTGCAACCTAACATTGCACGCATCTTAGGAGAGCGTGTTAAACCCGTGTCAATCAATCTACCCGTTCAAGACTTTGGGATTGATGTGCACGTTCTCATTTTGAATGATGAGAATGTGTATATCTAACTCAAAGTCTTGAATTGTCCCGTTTGGACAGTCTGTGAATGTTTGATCGCACTTAGGTGGTTAATTACTATATGTGCTTGTGTTGTTTGTTAAAAATTTTGGCTGGATGCGTCTTCTCACTCCTCTCTGATATACCTTTATTGATTTTGATTAATTTCTTAACCACTTATTAGTAAGTGTTTAAGAAAATTTCTTAATCAATAAATATTTTGTGGTATATCGGAGAGGTGTGGGGAGATGCTGCCGAAATTTTTAGCAAATAACACAACACATATAGTAATTAATCGTGCGATCAAACCTTCACAGATGGGTTAAAAAGTGAAAATCTAAATGATATTTCCGTCCTATTTAAAATGGCAGAGATGGAGGATGTGAGGAAAGGGTTGGACTTTTTATTTTGTTAAACATGTTAAAGTTTTGTGTGTTTACATTTCATTCGCATAGGGAAAATGTCTGAAGATCGTTCATGGATGTACCGTAGACTAGTTGATCAGGTGGTGTCTATGGAATTTAAAAATGGAGTTGAGAGATTCATTCAGTTTGCTTTGAGAAATCCTATTGAAGCTGTAGATTGTGAGGGTCGTATCCGATGTCCTTGTGTAGTCTGTAAGAATTTGAAGTGGCTGACAACATGGGATGTACAACGTCATTTATACAGAAAGGGGTTTGTTAAAGATTATACAAACTGGATATGTCATGGTGAAACATTGTGGTCCTACGAGCCTGCCAATAGAGGAAGTGGAAGTTCATATGTTGATATGGTCATAGATGCTGCTGGTCCAGAATTCAATGTTCATGAGGAGCATGTACACAATGAAGAACCGCCAAACAAGACAGCTGAAAGATTTTATCAGCTACTCAAAGATGCTGATGAGCCATTGTGGAATGGATGTCAAAATCACTCTCGACTGTCTGCGGTGTCACAATTATTGAACTTGAAATCTGAATTTCACATCAGTGAGATTTGTTTTGATCGTTTGTTACTGATTATCAAAAGTATGTTGCCACAAGATGAGAAATTACCTGAAAATTTTTATCGTGCAAAGAAGATGGTCACTGACTTAGGGCTTGGATATGAGAAAATAGATGCATGTCCTAATCATTGCATGCTATATTATAATGAGGATAAAAGTAAGGTATCATGTTCCATATGTGGTCATGATAGATTCAAGCCTAAGAAAGGGGACAATTCAAAGCAAAAAGATATACCATATATGTCATTGCGGTATTTTCCTATTGCACCGAGATTGCAGAGAATGTATATGTCACCAAAGATAGCTCAACATATGAGATGGCATGCGGAAAGAGTACGTCGACAACATAATGTAATCAGTCATCCTGCAGATGTCGAAGCTTGGAGTCACTTTAACCGTGCTCACCCTACTTTCTCAAAAGAGTCGCGTAATGTAAGGCTGGGTTTATGTACTGATGGATTCAATCCATTTGGAGGTTCAGTGACTTCCTACTCTTGCTGGCCAGTTTTCGTGACACCATATAATCTTCCGCCAAATATGTGCATGAAACGAGAGCATTTATTTCTATCATTATTGATCCCTGGTCCAAAAAATCCTGGGAAAAAACTAGACATATATCTCAGGCCGTTGATTGATGAGTTGAAATTGTTATGGACTGATGGGGTTACTACCTATGATGCATCCAGAAAACAAAATTTCACTATGAAGGCTGCATTGATGTGGACAATAAGCGACTTTCCTGCATATGGAATGTTATCTAGCTGGAGCACTCATGGAAAACTAGCATGTCCTTACTGTATGGACAGTTCCAAATCATTTGTACTTAAGCATGGTGGCAAGTCATGCTGGTTTGATTGTCATCGACGATTTCTACCGAGGGACCATCCGTTTAGAAGGCAAAAAGATGCATTCTTAAAGAACAGAATTGAATTGGAAGAAGCTGATTTTGAACGGTTGTCTGGTCCACATTTAGCAGCAAGTGTACAGAACTTACCAGATATAGCACAATTGTCGAGCAGCACAAGACAGCTCCCTGGATTTGGGAAGGATCACAACTGGGTCAAAAAAAGTATCTTCTGGGAATTGCCTTATTGGTCAACTCTTCTTATACGACATAACCTCGACGTCATGCATGTTGAGAAGAATGTCTTTGATAATGTGTTCAACACTATTATGGACATAAAAGGCAAAACAAAGGATAATGTGAATGCTCGTTTAGACGTGAAAATACTTTGTAAACGTCCAGAACTGGAACTTATTGATAGAAATGGTAAAACAGTTAAACCGAAAGCAATTTACGCCCTTGGAGCTGCACAGATTAAAGAAGTATGCTTTTGGCTAAAACAATTGAGATTTCCAGATGGTTATGTGTCTAACATTGCTCGTTGCGTGAATACAAATGAGGGGAAAATATATGGAATGAAAAGTCATGACTGTCATGTGTTCATGCAGAGGTTGTTACCTATTGTATTTCGTGATATGATGCCGAAGCCGATATGGGGAGCAGTGACTGAGTTAAGTCAGTTTTTCAAAATTTTATGTGCATCAGAGCTCAGGTATGAAGATGTGGAAACTATTGAACAGAATGTGATCACGACAGTTTGTAGATTGGAAAAGATATTTCCACCCTCATTCTTTGATTCAATGGAGCACCTGCTTATACACTTACCATATGAGGCTAAAGTAGGAGGGCCAGTACAATTTAGATGGATGTATCCATTTGAGAGGTAATATATATATATTTTCTCCTCATAATTCAATTAGATGCTGATGTGTTTTTCATTATCTTATGAACATTCTGGTAGGTGCATGCATGAATTGAAAATGAAAGTTCGCAACAAGGCAAAAGTAGAGGGTTCCATTGCGGAGGCGTACATTATGGAAGAAATATCAAATTTCTGTTCAATGTACTTTGAACCTGAGGTACAAACTCGTCGTACTCGGCCACCACGTAATGATGATGGGGGAGACTCCGTTCACTCTGAGCGGCTGTCTATATTTAAGTATCCTGGACGTGCGTATGGACGTTCTTCGAGTCGGATGCTAAATGATAGAGAATTGCACTGTGCAGAAATGTACATCCTTTTAAATTGTATGGAGGTTGAACCTTATGTTGCGTAAGTTCTCTGCTCACATTACATTGTGTCTATAACTTATTATTTTTCATTCCATCTATAATGCTCCAATGGTCGTAATACAGACAATTTGACTCAGAATTAATCCAAAGATGTCCATATCTCACTGACATGGAGGTTGAAAAAGAACGAGAAAAATCATTTGCTTCTTGGCTGAAATATCGTGTAAGTATTATTACTACTCTTTCTCCTTGTTAGGCCAATGACAAATTCTGACTAGTGTGCTCTCCATATGTAGGTTGAAAATGGTTTTATTACTGATCAAAGAATTCGAGAGAGTAGTTATGGCCCATCGAAAGTTGCACGTACATATCCAGCATTTATTGTGAATGGGTATAGATTTCACACTAGACAATATGGGCAGAATAAGTCAACAATGAACAGCGGGGTATGTGTGAAAGGAAGTACATATAATGAAAACGAACGTGATTATTATGGTATTATTGAGGAGATCTTAGAATTGTAATATCTCGGAGATGACAACCATATATTTATGTTCAAGTGTCATTGGTTTGATCCCAATTCTGTTCGAAATGACACAACATATGGGATTGTCGATATCAGACATAAGTCTAAATTGAATACTTATGATCCATTCATTTTGGCCGCACAAGCCCAGCAGGTCTATTATACAAAGTATCCATCGTCTAGAAATAAAGAAAGAAATGATTGGTGGGCAGTTTGCAAGGTTAAGACAAGGCTTTTCCCGGATTGTGAGTTGGATTTGACTGAAACAGTAGAGTTGGATGTGAATGCCGAATTCTTTCAATCAGACTTGGGTGATGATGTAGAGTTGCCTGCTTCTAGTGATGAATCTGTGGAGGCACTGTCTTTATCTAAAGAGAATGAAGTGGAAGAAGTCGATCCAGAACAACCTGAAATACAGTTGGGGGACTCCGAAGAGGAGGAATATATTAGTGATCAAAATGAATCTGATAATGAAGATGTGAATGTTGAATTTGATATATCTCCAACATCTGAAGATGAAATGGAGAATGTTTGATTAATGGTATACAATTTTACCTAAAATTTTAATACTCTGTAACTTTCTTTCTTTCAATATTTGATGAATATGCATGTATTTTATTACCAGTTGAAGATATGGTTCGAGGACGGCGTGGGACTTCTTCAGGTGGGAGGGGAGAGGGTAGCGGGAGGAGATTTACTTCTATTTCTACACCGGTAGTAGGTATGTATACTTTCATGTATAATGCATTGTAGTATTTGTTTAAAATAATTCTTTATGTTTTTGTGGTATCTTATTCTTATTTTCACAGGACCCACGACCTCTGCACCGTTACCACCGACCTCTGCACCGCTACCACCAGTAGTAGCTATGTATACTTTCATGTATAATGCATTGTAGTATTTGTTTAAAATAATTCTTTATGTTTTTGTGGTATCTTATTCTTATTTTCACAGGACCCACGACCTCTGCACCGTTACCACCGACCTCTGCACCGCTACCATCGGTAGTAGGTATGTATACTTTCATGTATAATGCATTGTAGTATTTGTTTAAAATAATTCTTTATGTTTTTGTGGTATCTTATTCTTATTTTCACAGGACCCACGACCTCTGCACCGTTACCACCGACCTCTGCACCGCTACCACCGGTAGTAGGTATGTATACTTTCATGTATAATGTATTGTAGTATTTGTTTAAAATAATTCTTTATGTTTTTGTGCTATCTGATTCTTATCCTTACAGGACCCATGACCTCTGCACCGTTACCACTGACAACAGGTAGATTGACGGCCTCTGCACCGCCATCACACATGGCGAGTGGATCTACACCTCCTCCAGCTGAGTCAGGTATGTTCATTTACATTTCTATATTTTTTTGATAGTTTGTTTTATTTATTTTTATCCATTTCGTATAGTACGTGCTGATGACGAGACGAGTCATCACGAGGGGGAGGGCAGTTATAATGAGACGATGCGGGCAGTGTGGATAAATGAAGGGTATGTAATGCATTATTTTTGTTATCTATTCATCATTGTGGTATTAATATTTTCAATTTCAGGAATAAAATAGAGCCAGCCCAAGCATCACAATTTATTACAAAGTCAATTGAAGCACATTTTCCAGGCCCCATCCGTCGCTTTTCTGATTTTCCGATGGATGTTCGGGATTTATTGTTCACTATGTTCTTGGTATTTATCTTATTTTATCATATTAAGTCATTTTCCTGCTATATTTTAACACACTTATTGTTATGTAACATATAATTTATTTTTTGTTAATATGTAGAGGAATCATCGATTCACAGAGCATTCAGATGAGTTACGTGCTAGATCTGCATGGACAACTACTGCAAGAGCAAATTTCAAACATCTTATGCACAATATCCGAAAAAATGCAGAAAGAGCATGTACAAGTACAGATAAGAACCAATGGAAGGAGCATGGGCCTGTGTGGATGAGAAAGGAGTATTGGACGGAGCTGTGCAACATTTGGGGAACGGAGAAATGGAATGACAATTCAAACAAAGCAAAGCAAAACAGAGCAGCGCATCCTGAAGCGAATGTACACACGGGTGGCTCTGTCTCCTTTGCAACGCATAAAGCGAGATTGGTAAGTACACTTCTACATTTGTAATTTTTTTTAATCTAATAATAAACTGTGATTTATTTGAATAACAGGAAGTACAGTTAAAGCGGCCACCTCAATTTCAAGAACTTTTTGATCATACTCATAAGAAGAAAGGGACAAATGCTTACATTAGTGAGAAAGCTCGGGAGGTAGCGGTAAGTGTATACATTAATAGTTTTCATTTAAGATTAAACTGTAGAATAATTTTGTTTTGTTTTTTTGTTTTTTGCAGGACTCATATAGTAGAGGAATGGATGAGAGGTACGGGGATGACAGTCAGCGTCCAGAGTTGGATCCTGACATTTGGGTTGCAGCATCTGGGGCACCCAAGAAAGGCCATGTTTATGGTTTTGGACATAGCTTGGGCACGACTAGGGTGTTATCATCATGCTCGAGTTCGGTCTCACATGCGACCTCTCCATTTACCACACCAGCAGCCCCAGATACCACACCAGCAGCCCCAGATACCACACCAGCAGCCCCAGATGGTTCTTCCAGTGCCGCCCCGACCATGACTCCAGATATGTTTAGGGCGATCATCAACGAGACCGTCTCTCAGAATATCTCAACCATCGTCTCTCAGACCGTCTCCCAGATGCTCACAGAATTGAGACTTGCTAGTAATAGAGCACCTCCTGCACCTCCTGCACCTCCTGCACAGCAGCCTCCGGTAAGTATTTTATTTGATTGATTTTCTATTTGTTAACTCTAAATATCATCTTACAAAATATAAGAATTTAGATTGAGGAGGGGAAAATATCATTTTCTTAACTCTATGAACTTGGGTTTGAGGGTCCAAAATTGAAAAGAGAGGTCCAATCAATCCATCGATTGTTCCAACACGACATGGGGGGTGAAAGTAACCTGTAGAAACTGACGGAGTTCAAATTGGACTCCAAATTTGAGCTCGATGCTCAAATTTACATTTCCTAAATAGAACCAAGTTAATCGAGTGTAAGAGGGTCAAAAATAAAGAAATATATGTCCAATTAATTTGTCAATGACTCCAACACGACCGGGAAGGTGAGAGTGACTTGTAGAAACTGACGGAGTCCAAATTGGACTACCGATTTGAGCAAAACGTTTAAAATTGTCATTCGTCAATTTCACTTAAATGAAAAACATCTTGCTTTTAATTTTCAAGAAAAATTGATTTCTTTATTAAGGATTTGATTTTAATTTTTTTAAATGATATACAGGATCATCCGTCGCGAGATGTTGGACGAGACGACGACCAGGATGACACATATGCGGAGGATTTGTGATTTCATTTTAGTTATTTGCATGGTGTCATTTTATTATGGATGTATGATTAATTTGTGTGTTTGTATGTGATGAATTTGAAGTTCGTGGAGATTGTGATTTGTGTAGTTGATTTATATGTTTTTATGAAATTGTTATTTATCAGGTTATTTATTTTATTAAATTGTTATTTATCAGGTGATTTATAGTCGATTATATAAATTTATAAAAAAAAATACTGCAAAATTAGCGACCGAATAGCGACCGAATAGCGACTGTCTTCATTATTTATTTTATTAAAGTATTAAAATTAGCGACCGAATAGCGACCGAATAGCGACTGTATATATTAGCGGCGGATAATGCGACCGATTTATATCGGTCGCTATCCGCGACTGATATTGCGACCGATAATTATCGGTCGCTATCTGCGACCGATTCTGCGACCGATAATTATCGGTCGCTAACGGCGACCTATTCTGCGACCGATTTATATCGGTCGCCATTTAGCGACTATTATATAGCGACCGACATGTTCGGTCGCTAATAGGTGTCTGTTCGGTCGCGACATGATCTTTGCGACCGATCTGCGACCGAATAGCGACCGAGAGGTCGGTCGCTACTCGCGGTTTTTCTTGCAGTGCTAACAGCTGGGCAACACAGCCTGCCAACAAACGCTGATACACAGCTTACCCAGGGGAACAACCTCCCCTCTTCCTCCTACTCGGAGGGAACCACTAACAACCCACGGTCACTAGAAACTAGAGACTCACGTCTCTCTTCCTCTATACCAAGAGGGAACCCCACTGGTAGCAGTCCCACTACCAGTGAACCAGCCAGTAGCAACCTACTGCCGGTAATCCACCAGAGGCCTAGCCTCTCTTCCTCCTGACCAGGAGGGAACCCACCAGTGACTCCCCGTCACTAGCAAACCAGAGGTCTAAGACCTCTCTTCCTCCAACCGGAGGGACCCCTTGACTTGCAAGCCACAAGCCAAGGACCGGAGGACAAGCCTCCCTTCCTCTAAACTAGAGGGAACCCTCAAGTGACAACCTGCCACTTGCAACCTGGAGATCAGATCTCCCTTCTCCTGTACCACCAGGAGAAACCCGATCCCCAACAGGGCAATCGGAAGAACAAGACTAAACAAGGTAGCAAAAGGAAAAATAAGAAAACATGAAAATGACAGCGACAGAAGCTGGAAATAAAACGCAAGATATATAGCTCTCAATGAGCATAGTCGTTCTGGATTTGATCCACGAACAGACTGATCAGATCCTCAGTAAAGCTCTCTCTCCTCTTCTTTTCTTCTTCTTCTTTCTCCTTCAGTTTCTGCTCTCTCTTTTTCTTCTCTTCTTTCTCTCATTTTTCTGGATCGAAGGACTCTCTGCTTTTCTGCTCTTTCTTCTATATCTTTCTCTTTTTCGATCATCCTCCATCTAAAGACGAAGGTTTCTATTTATATCAGCAGCAGCAGCAGATCCGGTTCAGAATGCGTGTGCCTCCCACGCTTGATCCAGAACCTTCTTGCCACGTGTCCTTATCGGATTGGTTCCTCTAGCATTGGATCACGTGCTGCCCAGACACTGAGGAGTAATCTTCCTCGGATCCCTGCAAGCAGATTAATTACATTAATGCTCAGGGTTCGCTATATGTAGCTGAGATAAGTTGGTTGGCCATAAGAACAAAGAACTGCACGAGATATATGATAACAAAACGAGGTGCACTATACTGTGACTGACACGAGGTACGTTAGATGAGTTTAGCACGAGATAACACGAGAACGACACGAAGTACACGAGAACACAGCTAACACAACAACGAAGACGACACGAAGTCAGATGAAGACAGGATGAGGTGAGAAGAAGATAACACAGAGTGAAGCAATAGAAAGACACGCGATCAGAAGAGACCAGGACGAAAATAGAAGGAAGCAACACGGAGATACAAATACAAAAGAAACACGAAGACACGAATACAAAGACAATACGAAGACACGAATACAAAGACAACACGAAGACACGAATACAAAAGACAACACGAAGACACGAATATAAAAGACAACACGAAGACACGTAGTGAAACAACACTTGAAAACACAAGAAAAATAACTCGAGCACACAATAGCTCGAATGAACGACTCGAAGACGAGGCGACACGAGTTGAAAATAACACGAAGACGAGAACAGAAACCGACACGAGGTGAGGTCACAAAGCGACAAAGACACGAGATCTAGGAAACACGACACGAAGACATGAGATAGACACGTCTTCAACAACACGTGATGAAACGGTGGAAGCAGAAGAACAACTCGAGGAACTACAGTAATTGACACGAAGACACAAGAGCAAACATAGATGACTGACTCGAGATGAGCAACTAAGTGCTAACGACACGAGGTTCATACAGAAGCAACTCAAAGTTCATCAGAACAATTCGAGCTGCTTCAGAAGAATCAGCACGAAGTCAATCAGCACACAACTTAACACAACACGAGGTACGAAAGGACGACACGGCGTGTTGAAAACACAAACAGTACTAAAACTAAAACGACACGAAGGCAAACAGTACAACACGAGGTGTTATACACAAACATGACGAAGTTCCAACCAACACGAAGACAGTCCCTGAAAATACCTGAAGTGAAATGAAGGTTTATTCTTCACAGAAAAATATTCTTTGTTCACTTTCACAGAAAAATATTTTTGTTAATTTTTCACAGAGAAATATTTTTGAACACCACTAAGACTTATAGTGTTGTCATCATCAAAACATGTAAAGATTCAACAAGACTCAACAATCTCCCCCTTTTTGATGGATGGTAACACTATGAGTCTTGAGTCTTTGCAGAAAAAAAAATTCAGCCTTTCCAAGGCTAAACAAACATTAGCACCATTATTAAACATTTTTAAAGTGTCAAATAACCATTCTCAATGAATAACAATCTTTCTCAACGAGCTACAAATAACCATTCTCAATGAATAACAAACATTCTCAACGAGCTAGCAAAGGCCTGATTTCTCCCCCTTTGGCATCATCAAAAAGAAGGAAACAATAAGGATGCAACAATGCAAATGATATGAAATTTAATTAATAAGTCCAAGAGTGTGAGAGAGAGAGCCTCAAGATGGGCAACAAGATACAGAGCATTGTCTTTTCAAGAAAAATGTCTGGCATATCTGCTAGAAGGGCCACGCGGCCTGCCATGTGGTGGTCTCCCCCTTGGAGAAGCAGAGGTATATTCTTGAGGTGGAGTTCTGCTAGAAGAAGCTTGACCAGGTGCTGAACCCAAGGTAGACTGAAATTCCTTTAGGTCATTTGACAGTTCAGCTAGCCAATACACCACAGCGCTTCTGACATGTGCCACTTCAGAAATGATGTCGTCTTGGCGAATATTAACAGTTTCATATCTGTCAGTCAGAATTGTCATTTCTGTTAAGAAGGCGACCATTTTATCATAGATCTGCTGAACACCTGGACCTAGGGCACTGGATGACTTCTTCAAAACTTCTAAAGATGTTCTGATCTCAAAGCAGTGATCTATAATGTTGGTAGATAGTTTGAAGGAGGAAATTTGAACATCTTGTAACTCACGCAGTGCTTTTGCTATCTTTGAACAAACCTCCTGCAAACCTTGCATCAAGGATCTGTTGGCGTCATCTGAAGCCTTTTTGTTGAGTAGGAACCTTTTCCATTCAGTGAGGAGAGATATCTCAAGCTTCAGTAGCCTGGAATGTACTTGATTGATGTTGAGAGTGACATATTTGAGCAGATCATCTAATTTCTTATCTTGTTTCTGCATCTGCTGAGTCAAGTTTATGAGGGGTTCTTCAATGTTGGGTGCCCGTGCAGATTCAATGTTGGGCGCCTGTGCAGATAGAAGTCTAGGTGGACCTAGAGGTGTACCAAAAAATTCTTGCACTGGCGGTTGGTTGTCTACTGCTGGAGCCTGATCTTCAACTTCAGCTTGTGTGTCTTTGACAGGAACTACAATTTCAGGTTCCTCTTCCTCATTTGAAGATTCTGTATCCAATTCTATGACAGGAACTTTTTCTTGACTGTTATCCCCTCTATCTTTCATGAGATCATGATCTGCAGGGCTGTCAACAGGTGCCTGTTCAAGACTTTCAGATGAAACCAAGTTGGTAGCCTCTTCCAAGCTTTTCTCTACAGTCTCTCTTAGAATCACATTAACAAAATCAGCAAGTTCTTGATCAGTACTTTCTTGCTCTTTAGCTGGCTGTTCCACGGGCAATATCACCTCTTCAGATGTCTTCCCAAAAGAATCAAACAGACCATCAATATTTGCATCTAGATCAGTCTGAATACTTTCTTCAGACAACCTGATTTCTTCAGATGCAACCTCAAGTAGCCTCTGAAAGGAAAAAGATACTTCAGTGAGTGCAGCAGACGTAATAGACTGTGGTTGTTCAGCTGGTGTATCCTGTACAGCAATCTCAGAAACTAATTGCACACCAGTTTGAGCTAAGTCTTGAGATTGTTCCAGATGCTCCCCCTGAGTTTGTGATTCCTTGACTTTCTGGGCCTTAACTTGCCCCACCATTGAAGAGCCCTCCAAGCCCAAAAACACTGAAACAAAATTCATATTAAATATGTTTCGGGCCTTAACTTCAGATGCAGCCTCTCCATCCAAGCAAATCTCTGAATACTTGAAGATGTCTGTCAGATGGGCGGCATAGGGAAGGTGTCTCTTGGATCCAATACATCCCTTCATGACAGTAAAAATGATTTCTGGCAAACATATCTTTACATTCTGAATCAGACAAAACAGTAGAAACCTCTGTGTGTCTGTGATTCTACCCCTAGCTCCAATCTGTGGTGTGACTATAGAAGCAATTATGTTTTGAAGGAGCTTGTGAAGAGGAGGAAATGACGAGGTTTGGAAAGCTTTCAGCTTCACTTGCCCCTTGTCAAGAATGTTACTGGGTTTACCAGTAATAACCGAAAACGCCTCATGCAAACTGTATCTGTACCCTCTCTCCACCTCTCCCTTTTCTGGAATACTTAGAGCTTCATGGAGAGAGTTGCATGTCACTGTTATCTCAACCCCTTTAACAGTCGAAATCAATGCAGACTTATCTCGGCTCAACAACAAGTTGTTGTAAAATTCCATCACCAGGCTAGGGTAGAATACCCTGTGATCTTCCAAAAATTTCCTCCATTCCTGAAACTCGAAGATCTTCAAGAGTTCTGGAAACTTCAGGACCATGGATTCATCACCGAAATCAACTATCCTCGGAGGAATGATTTTACCACTCTCTAAAAATACGGTAGACTGGGAAGGCCTGGTACCTTGCTCTGAAGATATTCCCGCAGCAGCTTCTGATTCTAGACAACGTTGCTGCTTGGACGGAGGCTCCTCAGCAGTTTCCTTTCCTTTCCTCTTCCTTTCAACCTGAGCGGCGGATGCTTGCTGATCCATTTGCCAAGACTCCTAGAGTATCAACTTTCTCTTGCCAGTTGCTACTAGAAGTGAAGCTAGACCCAAGAGGGCAAGAGATCTCTGTGGGGAAAGGAAGTGAGCGGGAAAAGATAGAGATGAGTTTGAAGGAACACTCAAGGTGGAGCGGCACGAAGATGAATAGGAAGCGGCAAGGGGAAACGAGGGTTTGTGGATGAAGGCATGTGAAACAAGAAGGGTTTTGTCGGGTTGCTTTTCACTCTTATCAAACTTTTTCTGGAAATACCCAAACTACCCTCAGTCATGATGTAACACAGCCATTGCCTGTTAAAGTTTGCCCTTCAATATATGGACTAGTTATATTCTTCCAAATTCCATGGTCAGTTACCTCAAGATATTAAATCAACATGATCATAAAATTAGCTGTTAAAGTTGCTTAACCTAGAGAGAGTCACGATTAAATTACTCCTTATGTTTGTCAAGCAAAGAAATAACACATCGATGTCAAGCAGATTTCATTTCTTCATTTAATGGACAAGAGAAGGCATACAGGGTCAACCAATTTGTTGAGCACAAGGTAGAATAGTCCCTTTTTACACAAGGAGACATGTTTATCAGACACCAGAAACCCTGGTTACTCAGGACGGACTACCTTTATGCCAATCAAAGCCAATGAAATTTTTCTTTGTTGACTTTTCCCTTTTTTTGTATTATTTTAACATTTCTATACAGAGATAGCTAGTTGTATCATGACAGAAACTCTGGACTTCTCTGATCTAGAGTGTCTATTTCTCCACAAAAGCCATTGCTCTGCCACAAAGAATGGCGTATTCCCTGGTGGCACTTCTCATGATTTTAGACAAAAGACAGATATCTTACTTAACACAATTTTTATCTCACAGCTCTCTTCACATAAGTTTTAGTTAAATCGAGATCCTCAACAAGTTTTTCTCATTTAACAGGAAGTTTTATAATATGTTGACCAACACTTGAGAGGATAACTTAGAAGGATCAAGGACCAAATGTAACCCCCATACATTGAAGTTCTTTATTAACAGGTGTAAGTTGTTACACTAGATATTGGGTGGTTTAAGGTATACAGATCACATCTGATAAGAGCAAGAAGACTATAAGAAAAAAAATTTCTTTGAGAGAATTTCTGAACCAAAAGTGATAGGAGAGAGATAAGAAGGTGGCAGACCGAATGGAGAGAGATGAGATGAGCAGCACTCCTATCAGCAAGCCAGCAAGTGAGAGATCACTCAAGACATTAAGCACCAAGGACGCTTACAAATATAATATTCTTGAAGAAGTTTTGTCTCACATCCAGAGAAGCTCTTGGGCAATAAATTGCAACCTCATAAGATGACAGATCTTAACACCACATTAACTGCATCGGCTGACAAAATTCTTCAGAAACCAAATGGCCTGTCAAACTCCTTTTCAGCCCACTCAAGGACATCTCACACACGACTCTTGGAAGTATTAATTATTTATTGAATGCAGTGTTTGCCATGAAAATTAAACATGTGAGTTTGTGAATCATGCACATATAGGCTCCCCTGATCAGCAGAATGACCCATGGTACTAGGCGAAGCACTTGGTCTGAAAGACCACCTCACACATAGTAAGCACCTCAGGACAGATTTCCCTGCCTTTTGATAGCTTACTATTTGATATATCATAGTGGTCAAACATGATAAACAACGGGCATGGCAGACTAGAGAGGTTGTTCTAATCATGATAATTCTGTCTAGTCCAAAATAGGTAGTTTATATGAACAACAACAAACATCATTCTGATGGATTGGAGATTGAATTCAGATTAGGAGGGAAGCAGTAAATTTACCTGGAGCATTCAGACATGGGGTCCTTTTATGTGCCCTGGTTTATTACCCCTTTATTCCATCCAAGGCACACCTGCAAAGCAAAGTTATTTTGCACAAACAGGTACCCAAGGAGTCTTGGGTCCTGACATGACAATATTACTTCTAGCAAGTTTCCTCAGCACATTTTTAACTTGATAGCAAGGAGCAGCAGCTTTCAGTACTGATTTATGCATATCCTTGTTAGCATGAATCCTATGTACATAAACATGAGACTCCTTGTTAACAGAATAAACATTCTGTTTGCCAAAACCAATTTGGTTTTGATATCCTGCCAGCCAACAGGTTGCAATCCTGTGACCTGGCTTCCCACATTTGAAGCACTCATTGTGCTTGCCTCTAAAGACATTTCTACCAAATGCATTTTTATTCGCAGGGAGATTAACAGTTTTAGAATTGAGTTTTCTACCCTGAGCATGCCAGCAGTCCTTGACTGCATGGCCATGCTTCCCACAATGGGAGCAGAAAGGAGACTCTCTCCTATAAGATCTTGCCCAACATTCAGTGACCTTATGCCCAAGCTTGTTACAATTAAAACATCTGACATGCTGGTTCGGAGAAGCAGTTTTGTTGATATTAAGAGCATGTTGGTTAGCATAAAATTTAGCATGATGTGGGTGTGGTTTTTTCTTTCCATTAGCAAACCAACATTGAGCAAGGGTGTGGCCTAATCTACCACAATGCGAACATTCCCTTTTCTTTGAATGAACATCAGGATTTCTATCACGATATTTCCTAGCATCCATATCATCCTTTTCCATCAATCTACATTCATGCATCAAATGGCCAATTCTATGGCAGTAGTAACATGACATTTTCTTTTTCTGAATCTCATGATTTCTGTCATGAGTTTTCCTAACATGCATTTTACTAGTATTCATGTCATCTTTTCCTTTCAGTTTGCATTCATGCATTTGATGACCAGCTTTATGACAATTAAGGCATGACATAGGTTTCTTGTTAGCATGGGATTTAAAGTCAGGATGCATGTATGTAGTAGAATCCACTTTGTTCTTCCCTTTTTGTTCTACAGTTGTCTTCAGACTTCTTTGAGCAGTGAATTGAAATACAGAAGGACTGGCTAGGCTAGCAGATGCAACATCTGAAACAGCAGAAGTTTGAATCTTATTTTCAAAACTCTTTTTCTTTGTTGAGTTATAGCCCAACCCTTCTTTTTGAAAATTGACTTTAACACCTAACAATCTGTCCAGATTTTCTTGTCCTTCCATAAATTTTGACAAGGATTTCTTCAAGTCTTCTATTTCATTTTCCAGAGAAATAATGTGTATTTCATAATTGGCAATTTCTTGTTCATTGCAGTTTACACATTCACTTAGCACCTTGTTTGCGATTTTATAGTCCTCAATTTCATTTTCCAGATTGCTCAGTTTATCAGAATCTTCAATGCTAACAGTTTTTCCTTTTTCTAAGGTTAGAAGTCTCTCAGACATACTACTGTTCAACATTTTCAATTTTTCAATTTCTCCCTTGAGCTTGTCATTCTGGACCAATTCATTTATTAAAATCTGATCTTCATACGGTGGTTCAAATTGTTGATTAGATTCAGATTTTTCAGTTAGCAGTTTATTTTCTTGTTCAAGGTTTTTAATTTTCTGAACGTTTTCTTCAATGATTTTCCTGAGAGAGTCATTTTCAGATTTAAGTTCATTCAGTTCTGAATTAACAGATTCTTGATTCTTTTTCTTTAACAATTTAATTTGACTCTCAAGCTTACGAATCTCAGCTATGGAAGCATCATTTGTTTGTTCCAATTTTAAACAGTTTTGACATGAAGAGGAATTTGCACTGGTTAACCTAGTACCCTTTCTCAGTTTCTTATGTTCTCTTTTTAAATTTTCATATAGCCCCAACAAGTCAGCATAGCTATTTTCCCAATCATCCATAGTATAATGTTGAAAAGGGTTTACCTGATCATCATTGTCCTCTTCATTACTTTGATTGTTGCTGTGATCAGTCCCATTGGCCATCATGCAGGCGTCCTTCTTTGACTCGAAGGCTATTTTCAGTTGGTCCAAAATTTCAGTGGCTAACCTGCAATGATAAAAACATGAATGTAAAGCTTTGTCAGTGGCAGCCTTCAGAATTTCCATAGCCTTCTCGTTTTGATCACACATGTATCTATCATTGTCAGTCCATTTGGACATTTTCCTTGACAGTTTGTGTGGACCATGTGAAATCAACTTCCACATATCCGGATCACGTTGTTTAACATAGGTACGCAGACTTCTAAGCCACAACTTAAATCCAGAACCACTAAAGATCGGTGGGTGCTTCATTGAAATCAGTTCAGGAGTAAAACCAAGCAGTAAGACCAAACCAGAAATGCACCTATCAGACCAGCAGTATCCCCTACAGATCGTTGAATCTGGAGATATAGGGAACTGCTCTGATACCAATTGATAGGTCCAGAGGGGGGTGAATGGACCTTTACCCGTTAATAATTAAGGATTAAAAATTAAATTTAGATCTCAAACAGGAGTTTCCGAATTAGAGCACAATGGTCAAACACTAACCGCAGAACGAACTGCTTGGAGGATAGGGACGGATCGCCCTAAACAAGCATCTACCGAATATCCAAGCCCAGAAGAGAAAAACAAGCACACGGCACGGGGATTTTTAGGTGGTTCGGTCCTCCAGACCTACATCCACCCCACACTCAAACTGAGTGTGGCTTCACTAACAGCTGGGCAACACAGCTTGCCAACAGACGCTGATACACAGCTTACCCAGGGGAACAACCTCCCCTCTTCCTCCTACTCGGAGGGAACCACTAGCAACCCACGGTCACTAGAAACTAGAGACTCACGTCTCTCTTCCTCTATACCAAGAGGGAACCCCACTGGTAGTAGTCCCACTACCAGTGAACCAGCCAGTAGCAACCTACTGCCGGAAACTCACCAGAGGCCTAGCCTCTCTTCCTCCAGACCAGGAGGGAACCCACCAGTGACTCCCCGTCACTAGCAAACCAGAGGTCTAAGACCTCTCTTCCTCCAACCGGAGGGACCCCTTGACTTGCAAGCCACAAGCCAAGGACTGGAGGACAAGCCTCCCTTCCTCTAAACTAGAGGGAACCCTCAAGTGACAACCTGTCACTTTCAACCTGGAGATCAGATCTCCCTTCTCCTGTACCATCAGGAGAAACCCGATCCCCAACAGGGCAATCGGAAGAACAAGACTAAACAAGGTAGCAAAAGGAAAAATAAGAAAACATAAAAATGACAGCGACAGAAGCTGGAAATAAAACGCAAGATATATAGCTCTCAATGAGCATAGTCGTTCTGGATTTGATCCACGAACAGACTGATCAGATCCTCAGTAAAACTCTCTCTCCTCTTCTTTTCTTCTTCTTCTTTCTCCTTCAGTTTCTGCTCTCTCTTTTTCTTCTCTTCTTTCTCTCATTTTTCTGGATCGAAGGACTCTCTGCTTTTCTGCTCTTTCTTCTATATCTTTCTCTTTTTCGATCATCCTCCATCTGAAGACGAAGGTTTCTATTTATATCAGCAGCAGCAGCAGATCCGGTTCAGAATGCGTGTGCCTCCCACGCTTGATCCAGAACCTTCTTGCCACGTGTCCTTATCGGATTGGTTCCTCTAGCATTGGATCACGTGCTGCCCAGACACTGAGGAGTAATCTTCCTCGGATCCCTGCAAGCAGATTAATTACATTAATGCTCAGGGTTCGCTATATGTAGCTGAGATAAGTTGGTTGGCCATAAGAACAAAGAACTGCACGAGATATATGATAACAAAACGAGGTGCACTATACTGTGACTGACACGAGGTACGTTAGATGAGTTTAGCACGAGATAACACGAGAACGACACGAAGTACACGAGAACACAGCTAACACAACAACGAAGACGACACGAAGTCAGATGAAGACAGGATGAGGTGAGAAGAAGATAACACAGAGTGAAGCAATAGAAAGACACGCGATCAGAAGAGACCAGGACGAAAATAGAAGGAAGCAACACGGAGATACAAATACAAAAGAAACACGAAGACACGAATACAAAGACAATACGAAGACACGAATACAAAGATAACACGAAGACACGAATACAAAAGACAACATGAAGACACGAATATAAAAGAAAACACGAAGACACGTAGTGAAACAACACTTGAAAACACAAGAAAAACAACTCGAGCACACAATAGCTCGAATGAACGACTCGAAGATGAGGCGACATGAGTTGAAAACAACACGAAGACGAGAATAAAAACCGACACGAGGTGAGGTCACAAAGCGACAAAGACACGAGGTCTAGGAAACACGACACGAAGATATGAGATAGACACGTCTTCAACAACACGTGATGAAACGGTGGAAGCAGAAGAACAACTCGAGGAACTACAGTAATTGACACGAAGACACAAGAGCAAACATAGAGGACTGACTCGAGATGAGCAACTAAGTGCTAATGACACGAGGTTCATACAGAAGCAACTCGAAGTTCATCAGAACAATTCGAGCTGCTTCAGAAGAATCAGCACGAAGTCAATCAGCACACAACTTAACACAACACGAGGTACGAAAGGACGACACGGCGTGTTGAAAACACAAACAGTACTAAAACTAAAACGACACGAAGGCAAACAGTACAACACGAGGTGTTATACATAAACATGACGAAGTTCCAACCAACACGAAGACAGTCCCTGAAAATACCTGAAGTGAAATGAAGGTTTATTCTTCACAGAAAAATATTCTTTGTTCACTTTCACAGAAAAATATTTTTGTTAATTTTTCACAGAGAAATATTTTTGAACACCACTAAGACTTATAGTGTTGTCATCATCAAAACATGTAAAGATTCAACAAGACTCAACAGGTCCCAGACCAGTTCCTACCCGAGAAAGCGTCCGCCCCCAGTCCCAATCTCGACCAATTCCTAGTGCGGGCTCTGTGCCCCAAGCTTCAGCCACCACTACAGCACTTCGCTCGGGCCTTCCGCCTCGTGCCCCAGTCAAGTCGACATATGACACGGGTTTTTACCCTAGGGTGCCCGACTTCCCAGCATTTCACTCAGGCGTCCAGCCCCGAGCCCCAGTCGAGCCAGCTCCCCACATGGGTTTTTGCGCCCAGGGGAAACGCTCTCCAGTACTTCGTTCTGTTGTGTCCCTAAGGTCATTTGAGTCATTTTGTGGTCACTTGGGTCATTCGACATCATTCTATAGTCATATGAGTTCTGTGGTATTCTTGATTTTGATAATGGCTAAACACTATTAGTCATTGTTGATTTTCACTCTTATATGACTGACATATGTACTGTTGTGTTCATGACAGATATGCAAATGAATGGACAAGTGAAAGCTCAATGTTGCACCCTCGCACGCGGATCGACCTGCGTGGTCAGGTCGCGGGGGCCAAGGGGGCAGCGCCCCTTGCGGGGGTTTCAGGGGGCGGAGCCCCCGGAACAAAAATTTGATTGAAGACTCAATAATAAAATCTTCAGGACTGTTAAGGGCGACGCCACAAACATGCACGGGCTGCAAATGGAATTGAACAACGGAGCTGAAGCCTTAACGGACCGACCCGGGCAAGCCCGGTTCTGCCCAACTGGCGGTCGACCACCAGCACAGGGGCGGTCGACCGCCCCAGCCAGGGATCGCCAGTCTACATGCTTTTTTAGTAGCGGTCGACCGCCAGCAGTGGCGGTCGACCGGAAATCCCAGGGACCGCCCGTTTGCAGATTTCACAGTAGCGGTCGACCGCCAAGAGCTGCAGGTCGACCGCCAGCCCCGAGCCTTCATTTTTCACTTTGTTTCCAACTTCGAAAAGGGCCATTCAACATGGATTTCTTTAATCCAAAAGTCACCTAATCACCCACAAATTGTGGATCTGGTCTGAGGCTTGTCTATAGACCATTCAAGGTCTATAAAACCAATACAAGAGGGTTGGAAACCCTAATGCTTCAAGGCTTCAAGAGAGATCAAGAGAGACCATTTTTGAGGTACTGTAGCACCTCCGTGAACAGTGTTTCAGGAATGAGTTCTTCATCAAATCTAAGGCATTCAAGTCCAGATCTGAAGCCATCTCAACCTCCAAGGAAGAAGAAGCAATCAAGGGGTTCAAAGGTGATCTAAACTGCATCCCTCTTTCTCTTCATCAACTCAAGAGGATCAAAAGGAAGATCAAGGCTACATCCAACACTCTCTCCATCAACTCAAGGTGATTCAAGTTCATATCTCAATCCAGCAACCTCCAAGGAAGAGTAGAAGCAAGAGAGGCTAATAAGGGAGATCAAAGGAGGCTACTAGGGTGTGTTCAAGGGAGAGAAGTTTGAGTTACTGTAGCTGTGAACAGTACTCCGGGAAGAAGCTCTTCATCATATCTCCAAGTGATTCAAGCTACTTCAAGAGGAGATCAACTCCAAGCCAAGTGAAGCATCAGATTCAAGCTCCAGCAAACTCAGACAAGATCTTTTCTCTTTGAACATATTTTATATCTTGCTTGAGTGTTTTCATATCTTGTTCTTTTCCATTTCATTCAAACATTTGGAATTGAAGATCATCCCTACCGGTGGTTAGTAGGAAGGCAAACGGAAGCTGTCCGATTTGCGGTGTTGACGTCCCTACCGGCGGTTAGTAGGAAGGCAATCGGTGGTCTTTCCGATTTGCGGTTCAGTGCGTGGCACTAGTGGAGCCTCACCGGATTTGGTGAGGGGTGGACGTAGGACTGGGGATTCAGTCCGAACCACCTTAAAATCTCGTGTGTTGTGGTTTGCTTGTGCGATTGCTTTGTGCTAGATGCATGCTTAGTTCAATATCTATATTAGTAATCATCTTGCTAAACAAATCATTGTGTCCTTCGTTTAGCTAGTTATATTCCGCTGCAATTTATCTCATCTAGCTATATAGAGGGTTACATTGCGAAAAGAGAGGCAGATCTATTCACCCCTCCCCTCTAGATCCGCTGTCCACTACACAACACGTTCAGGTCTTCTGGCCCGAACCCCTGACAAGCCGTGGATAAATGCCTAATTGTTCATTTTTATTCATATCACATGCTTCATTTTCAGGCTTTAATGAACTCAATTGTGCAATTTTTTCATGATAATCTCGGTCTCACCAAAAATGAAGTTTTTTCTATAATTAATGGGACGTGAGACATTTTGTTGCATAATTAAGTTTTATTGCAATCATAAGAATTATTTTTACTAAATTTGGTTTCAAAAAATGTATTTTTGAATGAACTAAAGGGTAGAATAAATGAGCTCAAAGGGGTTTAACATAAACTTGATTATACTTAAGGGACTTGAATATAATTTTTTTTCATGTTTCTAAAACCATGTGAACAGTGTTGTCTCTCCCTCTCCCGCATTGAAGGAGAATGGCAGCATGTGCCTTCTTGATGGCGGCATGCATGCGGCTGGCAAGCAACAGAGGTGCATGGGGAGTAGCAGCAGCATATCACGGCAAGATCCCCTGGGAAGCCTACAAATTGGATGAGAGTGGTGACAAAAGCATGCAGGTGTGCAGCGATCTTGGGCAACGGCGGCTAGCAGTTCCAAGCAGTTGCAGGCATGCAGCATAGGCACGTACAACGATCTCGAGCAACAGGGGCCGGCGAGCTCCATGATCAAGGAAGATTGCATGAGGAGCTAGCAAGCTCCAGTAGTAGCGAATCTCAGCTCCAGCAACAACGAATCTTAGTGGCAGCAGGCGAATCTAGCAGCACCGAATGAGGGCACCTTGGCCTTCTATAAACCCAGTGTCCCCCCCTGCGGGCTCAACTTCTTTTCTCCTCTTCTCTTCCCCCTCTACTCCTTCCTCTTCCCCTCTTCTTATTCCTCTTCTCTCCACTTCCCCCTCCAGTTTTCTCTTCACCTATAGAATCTCTTCCCCCCCTCCTGGCCTCGTCTTCTTTTCCACTTATTACACCTCCCTCCGATCTCACCTGCTGCTCCCTCTCTTCTCCTCTCACTTCTCCTTCCTTGTAACGACCTGGGATCTGTGTACCAGAAAGGAACCGACGCGACTCGAACCCTAGCCCGCCACCCACGAGCCCGAAGACTCGGAAGGGTTAAAAGATGGTGTGGGGATACAAGAGAAGTTGAAATAACCATAGAGATAGCACAATAAACAACTAAATAATAATGCATGAAATTAAATAAATAACTAAACTGCTACAAGGTCCAGTGTATCTCATGTATAAATAAGTACAGTCAACAGAAAGAAAAGTACAAGTACACGGGGCATACCCCGGCATTGGAAAACTGACGACTACCCCTGGCTACTGGAACCACGCTGAAGCTCCACCGTGCCACACGATGACCCCGCCTAACCTGAAGATACTAGGGTGTGCCTCATTTCATTGGCTCGGTAGGGATCCTGCGGACCCCCACCTCGCACGAAAGAAACAATGCGGAAAGGCATGCACAAGTGTGGAAGGTAACACTACCTAATGAAAGCACAGTAGAGGTAGCAAGCAATAATAAATAAACAAAAAAACTCTCTACAACTAACCATACCGAAAAACCCGACCTCAGTCCGACAAAACACGAGTCTGTACCTGCCAGGAGACAGGAGCACCACCCACTAGAAGCAAAGACAGATGCGTCCCCTGACGTCTTACACCACACGTCAAGTATCTCGCTACCACGCCCCAGGTGGAGACTGAGACACCGTACAAGTAACCAGGAACTCAGAATAAGGACTAGTTAGGGTCGCGCTCGTCAGTGCGGGTCCTCTACCCCCAACTACGTGTGCACACATAGACCAACTGCTCTAGGTCAAGTCATCAAGCCGGTTTTCCCCCCAATCGGACTCAAGCTGTAAAGGCAAGGGGTCCTATGGAAACCAGCCTGAAAACAGTTTCTCTCGGGTAAGCCGCTCCACCACTCCGGGTGGGCCAACACACGCATGCCATAAGAAGGCTACGACTAGTGGATATGTCACTGGAGGTGAGACTTGACTCACGAAAATCACCGAACGGAAGGAAACAGAGTGTCGGTCCTCTCAGGACTGCCCCCGAGCCTAGCGGTCCTCTTTGGACCGCTAGGAGAAGTCAAGCAGTCGACCCATGAACGAAAGGGGAAGGGCCATAAGGGGCCTAATGGTCTATCGCCAGGCCGTTATCCCCGGCCAAACGGTCCACACAGGATCGCATGGCAGCCAGAAACGGTCATGCCGTGACCGCTAGCCGACACGTGGCCCTCAACGGTCAGAAACAAGCACCCCAAGGGTGCTCGGCCAAATGAGAAAAATAGTCATTTGACGACTGCTAATCCGGGGGTAGCGGTCTATCGCGTGACCGCCACCCTGACCCTAGCGGTCCCAGGAGGACCGCTAACGCCTGCCGACATTTGAAATTGCCTAGCGGTCTCCCTGAGATTGCCAAAGGGAGCCTAGCGGTCCCTGGAAGGGCGCATGGTTCACCCGAGCATGAAACCAGTGGGAAACACCAAAAACTCCGATCCATGCCCCAATCATCACCCGATGATGAGGAAACAAAGGGGAATCCATCCCTAAGCCTCCTAGCATGATTCTAAACCCCTGAATCGGTCAAAAACCCCACGAAACGGGAGATCCGGCGCTCAACCCCAAAACATGGATTTTGACGCTCCCGACTTAAAAACACCCCACTCGACCTCCCCACGGCCTACAAATCAAGGGGAAAGCAGTAAAGTGGGTAAGGATCCGTCCCCCTACCTCAAAGAAGCCCGGAAGTCACTGGATCATCGTCGATCTCAAAATCTTGGCCGAACAAGAACTCCTCTCCCACGCCTCAAAAAGGGTACCGCCACGTTCCTCTCGCCGCCGTCGTCGCCACCCCCCGTTGTCGCCGAGGTCTGCCTTCCATTGTTAGAGGAGGAGGGGTGCCACAATGCTTGAACGAGAGAGAGGGGGCAGCGGTGTGCTCACGGGAAGGAGAAAGGAGAAGGAGAAGAAGAAAGAAGAAAAGGGGGAAAAAGAAAAGAAATAGGGCGGTTTATATAGAAAATCTGAAAAATGCTAAAAATATGGAAAATTAGGAAAAATCATTTCCTCGATCCTCGGAACACGTTCGTTGCACTAGTACGGTCCCGGAGTAGAAGAATGCAACAGTTTACCCTACACAGGGTTCCGCAAGTCCGTCAGGAAAAAACATACGTAAACTACAAAACACACTTCGAGACCCCCAAAAGTGATCCGAAGCTCACGGATCTAGATCCAAAAAATGTCCAAAAAACCACAGACATTACACTTCTTCTTCTCCTTAGCCTTTCTTCCCCCCTGTTGACAACCCTCTCCCTCAATCTCTAAAACTCACACCGGCGTAGCCACTGCACCCTCCCTCCTCCGGCATTCCTCGCGCCCTCTCTCTTTCTGTCACCCTGCACCTTCGCCACTGCACCATCTACCCAACCTCCCATTCTCCTTTCCCCTCCAGTTTCCCCTCTCGGCACCACCCACATCACTGCCACGATGCCCCTATTTTGAATAGGGGCACCGGTCAGCTCTCGGCCTCCCCCTCCTACTATTTTACTTCTCTCCCTCTCCCCCTCTTCACCACATACACACCCACACACACACACACACTTCACGTAGCAGTAGCCTCCCTCTCCCTCTCATCTTTTCTCCCCCATCCGATCTCTCATCTCGCTCTTTTTTATAACACACACACACACAGTCATGCACCCCTCGCTAGTATCGTCTCCTTCTTCTCTCTGTTGCGTACAGACAGCCCTTCACATACACAGCCTTTGTCTACCTCTCCCTCTTTCTCTCTTTAACACACCCACACACCTCTCTTTCGCACACACGGTTGAACTCACACAGCGTCACACACACTCACGTAGCATCCCCCTCCTTTCTCTCTCCTATTATTTTCCTCTCTGTACACCACCCCGCTGTGCCACCTCTGTCGCTCTCTCTTTCCCTCTACATGTTGGAAATCTGGTTTTGATAATGACAACTTATGAGTCATGTTTAGACTGAATTAAATAAAGTTGTTGCAGTGTTTGCTTGGTTTGCCTTGTACTGCCTTAGGTCGATGCAATATATGTTCAATTTACATTCATGTCGGTGCAATTCTGTGTTTGATCCACATCATAGTCTTTGCATGTATTCATCAGGTCGGTGCAACTCTTGCCGTTGCACACGGACACAACCAAGTCGTTGCATTCATCAGGTGAGTCGGTGCAATCCTTGTCCTGCACGCGACTGAATCTTTGCAATGTCAAGGCTAGTTGCATATAAGGCCAGTGCATTTCCATTATATGAGTCCGGTGCATGTTTTTGTTTTGTCTTCATGCAAGGTCTATATTAGAAGTCGGTGCATGTTTTACGTCTCGCATATAGCAAGGTCGGTGCTAGTTTAGGTGTTACACGCATACTCAAGACAGTGTAGGCTGTCGTCTCGCACACAATGTCTGTGCAAGTCTCTTGCATTGTGCATACTAGGTCGGTGCAAGTTTGCTCTCAGCAATACTGAGTCGTTGCACTTTTCTATCTTGTCGTTCTTCCAGTCAGTGCATACTAGGTCAGTGCATATGAAGCTCACTAAGTGTGTGCATTCCACTGGTTAGAGTCAGTGCATATCTTTGTTCATGCGTAGTCTAGGCTCAATAAAGTTGGTGCAACATCTATCTCTCGCACGAGCAAAATCGGTGCAAGGTGGGTCATAGCATTCTATGTCAGTGCAACTCATGCATATCGCATACACATAGTCTGTTCAATTTATAGCTTCACAGTCAAGACAAGTCTGTGCATATCCTGCCTCGGCGCTAGTTGCACCTTGTGCATTCAAAGGTCTGTGCATCACTTAGCTCCACATTTGCTAGAGTCTGTGCAAGAGATCTTTGGCACGATTGAGTCTGTGCATTTCTTATGTCTTGCACGCATGCTGTCGATATAGTCTTTGCATCTTGTACACACGCAGTCCGTGCAACACTTGATGCGTGCATAACTTGACTCTGTGCATACAAGATCTTATGCTGAGTGAGTCGGTGCATATCAATCCGATTGTTTTATTAACTTCATGCAATCTCATTATTCCTTGTCTTTTGTTCAGTTGTCATAAGGCTGATTTTGAGTCTAGTATGATTGCCAGGATGTTGGCTCGAGGATACTAAGGTTGGCATGTGACTTCTGAAGACTCAGATCTGGACTGAAATTTGAGCAGGAAAATTGGTTGCTCCACAAGCTTCTCTTTTTCTAGAAATATATATAGGGAGCTGACTTCAAAAAAAAATAGAAGAAGAATAACTGGAGAATTTGAGAGAAAGGAGATCGAGCACCTGAAAAGAAAATAGGTAGAAAGAGAGAGAGATAGCTTGAA
Source organism: Amorphophallus konjac (assembly GCA_022559845.1). Taxonomy (NCBI): domain Eukaryota; kingdom Viridiplantae; phylum Streptophyta; class Magnoliopsida; order Alismatales; family Araceae; genus Amorphophallus; species Amorphophallus konjac. The sequence goes on from CM040126.1 coordinate 401,853,826, forward strand.
GGGAAGCAAGAGCAGCACATTGAGGATCAGGAAATCTATAGTGTTCTCTGGATCAGATCCGAGACACTTGGCTCCTGCGTGAGCATTTTTAGTTTGGATTTATCGACAGCCTTCTGTTGCTGTGTTTGGTCCTTTTAGTTCTTTCTTCTTTGACATTTATTCAAGCTGTTTGTTAGTGGTTGCAGAGGAGGTTTCCTCTGGTCGGCTAAGCTGTAAAGCCCAGAGGTCCAAGCTATTTATCAGCGTTGTAGAGGATTGGTTCCTCTGGACAGCAAGCTATGTTGCTCAGTGGTTGTAGGCAAGCTATGAGGCCCAGCGGTTTTTCAAGCTGAGTCAGCAGGAATCTACACTCGGGTTGAGTGTGGGGTGGACGTAGGTCTGAAGGACCGAACCACCTAAAAATCCGTGTGCACTGTGTGGTTTGCTTTGTTGTGTGTTCTACGCTAGATGCATGCTTAAGATCTCGATCTAATTCCTTATCGGTTGACTCACCTTGAGTGCATAAACTTTCTACGTCTACTGAGAGTGCAGGTTAAGTGTTTAGCTGTGTGCTTCATTAGAGCATCTCTTTGTTTAGTCAAGTCTTGCATCAATTTAGGGAGTTCAGATCGGTTTCGTCTTTATCCAAATTTTTAAATTGGTCGAGTTTTTCACTGAGGGATTCATTCACCCCCCTCTGAATCCATCGCACCAGCACTAACAGTTGGTATCAAGGCGGGTGTCTGCACAGAGGGTCCAGCGACCTGCAGATACGATCTGTAAATTGGCTTTGGTGCCATTTGAGTTGATCCGTTCACTTGCATTGTTTGATCTGATCTCTATTTAGTATTCTGACTCTATTTGAGCATGGAATCCATGATTGATCTTCTGAGGTTTGAGGGTCTAGATTTTTACAAGTGGTTTAATCAATTTAGAGAGTATGTGATGCAGGTTAATCCAGATCTATGGATAATAATTGCACACAGCTCTTATGAAGTTCCAAAGGACAATTGCTTTTGGAAAACTTCGGACCACTTGAAATTCGCAAAGAATCAGAGAAGGACTATAAATGCTGACAAGTTTCAATGCGTGCTTGATTATTGCAGTGCGTCAGAAGCTGTTAATATGGTTGCAGCCATCAAGTGTCAGGATGAGGTGAAGTGTCTCATGGCAAAAGACGAAGACGAGGATTATATGGAGAAAACTTCGTCACATGTAAACTCTGACACTGGTAATTTCTCTCTCAAAAATTTGATTGTGTTGAATGAGCATTTAATTAAGAAGTACGATAAAGTTAAATCTGAGAAGAAGAAATTAAGGAAAGAAATGCTGCATGAAATCAGAAGTATGAAAGTGGAAAATGAAAACCTAAAGTCAGATAAGAACAAAAAGGAAAATGAAATGCAACAATTGAAGTCTGAAAATGAGAGTTTAAGAAATAGACTCATCAAAGAAAATGATTCTTGCAATGAATGTGCCATTCTCAGAGATTTGATTAATGATATAGACTATGATGACAATGTGCCAAAGTGATTAATCAAATCCCTGAAAGAAGAAAATAAATTATTATTGGAAAAGAAAGTTGAGGTTGAAGAAAGTGAAGAAAAACTGTTTGAAGAAAATGAGAACTTGAAAAGACTCAATGATGGTTTGCATAATCAAATAATTTCATGCGAAGAGGACATTATGTTATTACAAACTGAAATTGATGATCTAAAAGCTTCTATGTCCAAATTTATGAAAGGAATGGATAATTTGAATAAACTGCTTGGTTCTAAGGTGAATTTTCAGAAAGAAGGACTTGGTTATGTGGCTGTCAATAAACGGACTAATGAAAGGAAGAAGTCAACTTTATTCGTGAAAAGCTCTGAACAGGCTAACCAATCTAGTCCTTCCATCTTTCAATTTAATGCAAAAAAAGCTAAAGATTCAGACAAAAATCAGAAAAAGATTCAAAAATCAAAGAAAAATGTGAATATGAATAAGTTCAAACCTGTCCCTGATTTGCATGTACATGCTGCTCACTGCTCACACGTACATTCACACTCCCATGCGAATGTTAATTCTGTCAATCAAGTGAATGTGAATAAAAAGGTAGTATCATGTCACTATTGTGGGAAGGTTGGACATGTTATGCATGACTATCTGACATTGATGAATGATGAAAGAAATGTTGTTAGGATGTATCCTAGAAATCAACTTCCTAGGAAACCTCCTACTGACCAGAAAAAGAAAATTCAATGTTATTACTGTGGCAAGTTTGGCCACATTGCTGCCTTTTGTTGGCATGCTCCAGAGAGGAAACTTAAGTCTGAATTTGTTTCATTCTGTACTAGAAGAAACCTTTCGGGCCTGAATAAGGTTCCTGTGAATTATGTCTCTCATAGAACTTACTTCGGTTCTAGAGACATATATATTGAATGCTCCCATTGTGGGAAGGTTCAGAAAAAGAATGATTCTAGTGTAAATAGAAAAAGAAGGTCTCATGTTAACAGAAGTAGAAATGATATTCAATCATATCCATTTCATGCACATGCTCACTTCTACAAAAAGAACATTAAATCTAGTATTTCCTGTCACCATTGTGGACGGTTTGGTCATGTCCTGTCCAACTGTCATTTGTTGAAATATGATAACCTTAATGCTCAAAAATCATGGAGAGCACCATTCAAAGGTGCCACTGTTATCTCAGGTCCCAAGACTGCTTGGGTATCTGCTTATGCAACATAAAGGCTATCTTGCAGGTGTGCCTTGGAGGAATAAAAAGGGGTAAATAAACCAAGGCATTCGAGAAGAACACCCCATGACTACATTTCTCAGGTTAGTTTCAAAATCTCTGCTCCTATATTGCTTTCTGAATTTATCTACCTCAAATGAATGCACATGAAGCTAAGTGTAGTTTATTTCAAAATCTCTTTCACATCCTTGTTTTTATGCATGATTTATTATATTCCCCACATGCTGTATTTAGGAATTGAGTTCATTGTATATCATTAAATCCTGAAAAATCCAAAAAGAATCAGTTGATTGCTTATTCATGTATCTAGAAACAAAACATGCATATAGATCCTACATTTCTGTGCATCTGCAAGAAAAGCAAAGTTCTGTTTGATTAGAATCTATGCACTTTGTGAGGGGGAGCAGAGCTGATCTGAATAGATTTGAATCAGTGGATTGTATGCTGCATATCTTGGACTTGGAGTTGTTGCTGGTTGAGCTGATTTGTTGAGCTGGGAAGTTTGAGCTGATCACTACTTATTCTGAGCTAGATTTGTTAGAGCTAATCTGAAATCTTTGGGTCATGTGAAGGCTGAGGATGTTTGTGTCTAAGGCTGTCTGTTATTCTATACCGAATTGGACTCTTGCTCTCATGTGGCTAGACATCCCACTCCCTCATCTTCCATTTGTGTAAACTGCCCTTGGTCTATCTCTTCTCATCTGATTCCTACTATTCATTCTCATTTGCTGACACCTAAGGGGAGTAATATATGGAATTCTATTACCTTTACTTATTACACACTATTGGTTACTGAAACCACCCCTTTGCTTGTGTAAAAATGTTGATCCTCCAAATTAAGTGATCTTCGGTCTATAAAGATTATATCTTGTAATTAATTACTCAAAATGATTCTTGAAAGTATGATCAATGGAGTAGAAAACATTCTAAGAACTGAAAGTGTCCAGCTCAAGAAAAAAAATATGAATCTGAAAATTGTGAGTAATAGGATAATCTGGTAGAAGAGGATGTCTTATAGGGTGTTTTAAATCATGTCTTCAAGCTATTCTGGATGTAGACCAGGGAATACGCCATGAAGTAAAATAAATATAATTTGGCAGAGCAATGGCAAAATTTTTGAGAAACTAGCTATCTAGATCAAAGAAACCTAGAAGTTATGTCATGAAGAAATAAGCTATCTCTGTTCATAAAAGATGGCATAAAGGTAGACTATGCTGAGTAACCAGGGATTCTGGTGTCTGATAAACATGTCTCCTTGAGTAAAAAGGCCAGTTATACCGGAATGCTCCAATTAAGAAAAGAAAAGAAAAGAAAAAGTTGATATGGTTGACTCTAATTCTACTTCAGAAGCTGAAATAGGACTTAAACGCAATATAAGATTTATTTTGAAACCAATTTTATATGATGAAAATAATAAGTAAAATTGATGATTCATATTTACTGGGCTTTGTACTGTGATTAAAATGTTTATATCCAGTGATTGTGCATTAAAAGATGATTTTTAGAGGAATAAATATATAAGCTATAACCTCAATACGCCGAAGACCATAAAAGAGGAGAAGAAAAGTATTTTATATACGGGAGGGGTAGTTTGGGTACAAAATGTTTATAGGGTAAAGGCGATAATATATTCTATATATTATTTAACCCTAAAGTGTCGCTTGTGTCCCCACATTCAAGCCAAAACATTCCTGCACTCACGACTCCCCGCCGTGAGCGATTCTCTGGCTTCGTCTCTCCGCGGCTCGTCTACACGCCTCTTCGCATTCTCTCCACCTGCTTCTTCATTTGCCCTCATTATTCTTGAAAGGCTTCGCATTTCTCTCAATCACCCTTCTTCACGATGTCTTTGCTGGGTTCGGTGCAAGTATTCAGAGGGGGGGTGAATGAATATAGCCTATAAAAATCTTTCACCCAATATAAACATTCGCTCAATTAGAATTTCGCTCACTCAACAGATTAAACACTTAGAACAAAAACTGATCAAATCATCTAATGAACCTGTGATCAAACACTTGGAGCGCCCCTATGCAAACATCTAGCGGAATCAAACCATAAGCAATCAAACCACAATGCAAGAGGGGTTTTTAGGTGGTTCGGTCCTGCAGACCTACATCCACCCCACACTCAAACCCGAGTGTGGATTACTGCTGCGCAACACAGCTTGCGTCCGCTGGGCAATACAGCTTAGCCTACAACCGCTGGGCCTCACAGCTTGCCGTCCAGTGGAATCCACCACTGCAACCGCTGGGGATTACAGCTTACCCGTCCAGTGGAAACCTCCACTGCCCGCTGAGCAACACAGCTTGCTGTCCAGAGGGGTCCTCCTCTGCAAACCACTGACTAACAGCTTGAAAGAAAATGTAAAATAGAAAACAAAAGACAAGATAACAGCAGTCGGAAAGCTGTAAACGTAAAGCACAATGTGGCTCTTAAAGAGCTGACTGGCCTGGATTTGATCCACGGTCCAGTGAAGACAGATCTTCAAACAACCTCTCTCAGTCTCTTCTTCTCACGATCTCTTTCTTTCTTTTTCTTTTTCTCTGCACTTCTCTTCTTCTTTCGCTAATCTCTCACTCTCTGCTCTTCTCTTCTATCTCTTTTCTTCCTCTCTTGTGCTGGATCGACAGCTTCTCTTCACTCTGCCTTTTTCTTTCTCTCTGCCTCTCTTCTTCTTCTCATGTCTGGATCGAAGGCTCTCTGGTGTATATACTTTGCTGCTCTTCTTTAGTCGATCGATCTCTGCTCTCCTTTTCTCTCTTTCTCTTTTTCTTCTCTTCTGCTGGATCGTGGAGGCTCTCTCTTCTTTCTCTCTTTTTCTGCTCTCAGCTTCTGCTCTCAAGGCTTCGATCTGCCTCACCCGATCAGCCTTCATCTGTGGACGAAGGCTTGTATATATACCGGCAGCAGCAGCAGCAGCAGGAGATAGGGCGTGTGCTTCCCACGCCTTCCGTACAGAAGATTCCTCCTCGGATCACGTGCTCAGCACCCACCTCGGATCATGTGTCAGGTGCCAGCTTCAGGTCAAGTGCCCATTCATCAGTACGCTCAGCAACTGGAGTTAGATGGCGTTAACGCACTTGCTTCAAGGGGTTGACGCACCCTTCAGAGATCTTCAACCTTTTTTAACTGCTGCGTCGACGCTTCCAACCCGTGGCGTTGACGCAGTGGAATAGCCTGTGAAGGTCTTTGCTTCTTTAACTGCTGCGTCGACGCTGCTTGCTTGTGGCGTTGACGCATCGGCATCGACAGTCCAGTGATCAATGTATTTGGCAGATAACCGTGCTGCGTCGACGCTGCTAATCCATAGCGTTGACGCAGTGGTGTTCCAGAGCTGAATGTATATCCGACTCAATTGCTGCGTGGACGCTGTCTTGCAATTGCGTTGACGCACTGCAGTATTCCAGTGAGCTATGGACTCTGCCTCATTAACTACTACGTCGACGCTGCTGTAGCATGGAGTTGACGCAGCCAGGTGAGGCTCTGAAATCCTCTTCAACTGAAGCGTGGACGCATTGAACTCCCAGCGTCGACCCTGTTCTTCATTGTTGTCATCATCTGAAGACAGTGTATAGACTTTAGAACTGATGCACGATGTACATACTTCATGAGACTCGAATGAAGGCAAGCGATGTATAGACTTCACGACTGATGAATGCAATGCAATGCAATGCAGTCCAATGTATGGACTTGGGCCAACAAAGAACCGATGGATGTATAGACTTCACGAGCTCAGTTCAATGTATGGACTTCGCGAAGCACAGTCCAATGTATGGACTTTAAAGGCTTGAAGGCCCAATGTGCAGACTTGAAGGCTTGAGCTAATGTACAGACTTAACAGTCCCTTGGCTGTACAGACTTGGTCATAAACTGAACAGTCGGTTGTATAGACTTACACACACCAAAGTCTGTACAGACTTGAAAAGAAAACCAATGTATAGACTTCGTGAGCGCCTAGAGGATGTACAGACTTAGTGACTGTACAGACTTGGAAGGCTCAGCGAAGGCTGTACAGACTTCAACGAAGAGATGCACAATGTACAGACATCATTCAAAGGCCAGTGTGAAGACTTCACGATGTGTAGACTTTCCAAGTGAAAGGCTGTATAGACTTGAGCACAGAAGCTCTGTACAGACTTGATCAAGACAAGGCAGTCGAGTGTATAGACTTCAAGTGAAACGACGGTAAAGCCATCAGTGTATAGACTTCAAGGGAAACGATGGTAAAACTACCGATGTATAGACTTGAAGGGAAACGTAGGTGAAACTTCCAATGTACAGGCTTGGAAGAACACTGATGAATGTACAGACTTCGAAGTTCAACGAAGGATGTACGGACTTCACCCCAATGTATAGACTTGCAAGCCTAAAGGCCAATGTGTGGACTTGCACAGTAGCCCAATGTATGGACTTGACAAAGCAAAATGAATTACTGAATGAACGATGTAATGTATGGACTTTGCTATGCATGAAGACGAGTGTATAGACTTGGAATTCTGGGGGCGTCGACGCATGATGCATGAGACACACTTGCTGCGTTGACGCTGCATGACTTGCGAAATGCATAGAACACACAGAGGAAACAATGCACCGATCTTAATTCAAGCACAAAACACTTTATGCACTCTCATGCATTCTCCACAGAATATATCAGTTATATGCATTCAGATTGTTATGATTCAATGTCAAGCTATTAGCAAAACAAAATGGTGACTCATTCGTGTTTCTATCATTAAAACACCACATTCATCAAAGCACAAGGGGCACAACAATCTCCCCCTTTTTGATGATGGCAACATAATGAGTCACACTGACTCGTCAAACTATTCTCCCCCTTTGACATAATCAAAAAGAAAGGGAATGGTTTGAGAGACACAATGCAGCACACAAAGACACTTATGACAATGAAACAACACTCCCCCTATCAACATGCAAGATTAACTACTCTCCCCTTAAAATCAGATGACTCATAACTCCCCCTGAAGCACAGGAATGAACTCTGGTTATCCAATAAATCATTCTGAATTCTGCCATTAAAAAAATCTGAATTCTGGTTACATGAATATAATGAAACAGAATCAGAGCTGATTGTGAAACAGGATGGAAGATTCCAACAGTGTGGATCAACTGATAATGTAAGATTAGCCATGGGTAAGGGTGAGAAATAGTCAAAGCACAGCACATCTCGAGAAAACAATCAATAGCAAGATGCTGATCAGACAGTCTGGAAAGAATCTGATCATGAGAAATTTTAAAGCATCCATCACAACAATAAGTCTTAAGAAGATTAGACTCTTCTATCATAAGGGGTTATGAATTTGCAGCTTAACCAATCTGATTTAATTTTGATGTATACCAAATTTGCCAAATTAAACTCAATACTCATATCTGAATCCAAGTTTTAATAAAAGTGAACCAAATAGTCAGAAAACACTCAAAAACAATCATCTTTTATCTTTCACATATGATCTCAATAGCACCTTTGAAAAATACACAGGTTAGTACTGAAGTTAAACACCTTTTCAAGAACATGAGTTGACAGATTTTTTTTTTCAAGATAATTTTATTTGAGGCACATTATATTTTTCCTGAGTAATTTAAGTTGATCAACACCTTTTTACATGAGGCACAACAAGTCTTAGTTGAAGTGACCCAGTTACTCAGTGTGATAACTGTCATTGCCTCTCACTTTGAGAGCAGAGTTAGCAATATGAGTGTCTTTTTACATGAGAAGACACCTTTATCAGAGGCCAGACTCCCCAGCTACTCAACACAAATAAGCTATTGCTCTGTCAGGTTTTGTTTCACTAAATTTTTATCAGAGATAACTATGGCACCTCATGACATGAGTTACTTTATTTCATTGATAAAGAACTCAGTTTCTCAGTGACCGAGTCATTGCTCTGAATTCACAATTTCTTCATTTAGTCAACATTTTTCAAATTAATGTTTAACAACAATACACACTATAAGCATCTTAGCCAAAGAAGCCCTGAATTCAAATTTTCAGATATCTGATGAGAGAGTCTAAGGTTTACATGAAACATGTGGTTAAAGTTTATTAAACCTTATCATTCAGATATTTTCAATTCATTTAACTACAAATCTGAGAATACATTAATCTTATATCAGTCTGATTCAGTGATAATTCTTAAACCTATATGATAGAAATTTCTACAATGTTCTCAGACTGAATTGCATGACATGCAGCTTAAGTTCCTCAGATCAGAAAAATAAGTTTAGCTGACCAACAAATCAATAGTAGAGCCAATTCAGTCACACCAGCTGAGAAGAATGTGAAAGGTGACTATAGGCTGGTGCAAGAGTAAATCAGCAATAGAGAAGAGCATCAGAAGAGATTTGATCATCAGACAGTAGCTGAGTCTGGAATACAGACTGATCAGCTGTTTTAGAGATACCAGCAGAGAATTCAATTGAATAGCGCATAGTCAAGAGAATGAATTAGGTTACTTAAACACAGGGAGTTCATGAGGTGAAGAAGATATGAAATAGGAATGCTCCCCCTGTCTAAGTGCAATGAATCATTTCTTTTCGAATTTTATTTTCTTCAAATTTATGATATGCAATACACTACTCTATATGAAAACTAGACCCATGGTACTAGGCGGAGGACTCGGTCCAAGGACCACCTCACACATGGCAGTAGCATCCAGACATACTCCATATGCCCTTCAGCACTGTTCCATTTAATATACCATGATGGTCATGCAAATGACATATGCAGTGCAAAGCAATCTCATTTATTTAGTGCAAACAACAGCATGAGAAGAGCATCAAAAATCAACCAAGCAAAACAACAATTTCAGATAATGAAATTAAAACAAACAAATCAGCATTTTCAGATTATGAGATTTAACCGAAGTTCAGAACTGACCTGAAAGGTAGGATCCTGGGGTTTTCATTTGAGTGCCTTGGTCTGTTAACCCCTGTTTATTCTTTGACCCAAGGCACACCTGTAACATATCAATCAATATGATCTTGCAGGGACCCAAGCAGTCTTGGGTCCTGCACTACCCCTATCAGGTGTTCTAAACATTCTTTTTGCAACATTATCATCAAATTCCATAAAAGAACAATCAGACATAGAATGTCCAAAATTTCCACAATAATGACATGAAACAACAGATTGTCTGGTCCTATGATGCTTATCAAAAGAAGCATGAGACCTATGGGATTGAGCATGAGTTGTTCTGTTGTTTACATGAACATTTTGTTTCTTATTCTTCTTCATCCAACATTCAGCAAATTTGTGACCTGATTTACCACAATTAAAGCATGAAAAGTTCACAGGTCATTTTACAGAGAATTTAAAAACTTTGTTATTAACATGACTTACTTGGGCATGCCAACAGACCTTGACTGTATGGCCATGCCTCCCACATTCGAAGCATTTAAGATGCTTGCTTCTAGATTCATTTTTACCCCAATGATTTCCTGACCAGCACTCAATAGCCTTGTGCCCAGGCTTATTGCAAGTGAAACAAATGATATGCTGATTAAATTTGAGTTTGTTTCTTTTGTGCTCATGATGATTTGGGGTGTATCTGGCATGCATTCTGTCATCAGATTTCAAAGCATAGCACTCATTCATTAAATGACCATACCTACCACAATAATAGCATGAAGCATTAGTTTTCCTGAAGGCATGGTTTCTTTCAGATAGATTCCTAGAATACATTGTTTTATTTGCATGCTCATCCTCTTTTAATATTCTGCAATCATCCATGATATGTCCATGCTTACCACAGTAATAACAAGAAGCATCAGATTTCCTAGGGGCATGGTTTCTATCAGATAAATTCACAGATGCATGTGAATGAGTACAAGAAGCATGAGCATTTTGCATTGACCCATCAGATTCAGCAGAGCTAACAAATTTCAGAGTATAACCAGAATTATTCTTTACCCTTTTTGTTTGACTCTTTCTTGTCAATTTCTGATTATCCTCAACAGGTTTTGTTTGCTTTTCACTTTTATGAGCTTTAGACTGAAAGACAGATTTTGAAGGTGACTTCTGATTTTCATTTTATTTTGGGGATTGCCTTGAAGTACCAGCTACATCAGTGCTTTGAACAAAAGTGGTATATAGCTGGTTTTTAGTGATTTTCTTAACATCAGAACAATAATTTGTTCCCCCTTCAGAGTTATCATCCTTCCTTTTCCCAACTGTTTTTATTTTTCCTTTAATCTTGGCAGACTCAATAGCTGAATTTTCCAGATTATGAATTTTATCTTCCAAGCTAGCAATGTGAAGTTCATAACTGGCCATTTCATGTTCACTGCAATTAACACATTCGCTTAGAACTTGGTTTGCAGTTTTATACTTCACAATTTCTTGTTCTAGACTGTTCAGAATTTTTGAATTTTCATCATAGATAGCTTTTCCTTTTTCTGTAGTGAGAAGTCTTTCAGACAAGCCAGTGTTCAACCACTTCAGTTTTTCAACTTCAGCTTTTAATTCAGTGTTTTCTTCCTCAAGTTTTTTATCCTGAATTTCATTATTAGCACATCTCTCTCTTCCAGACATGTGCTCTAATTTTTCAATCAGCTCATCTTCTCTTTCTTCTGCTTTAATTTTCTCAGCGAGCAGGTTTTGTGATCATCTTTAAGTGAGGCAATCTGTTTATTTAGCCATTCATTCTCACTAAAGAGATCTTCATTACGTTCTCTTAAAGCTGAGCATATTTTACAATTAGATTTAGCAGAAAAGGACTGTGAGACCTCCTCATTGATTTCATTCATTCTGACCATAAGAGTTTTATTTTTCTTTTGAAGATCTTCATTCTCCAATTTCAGTTTGTCCAATTCAGAATTAACTTCAGTCAGTTCTTGCATGCCTTTTAGATGCTCATTTTTCTTATCATTCAGTTGATTCTCAATTTCAGACATTTTGTCTAAGCATGTTTATTTTTTAATTTCTAGAGATTTGAATGCTTCTTTTTGCAATTTACTATCATGATCAAACTCATTTATCATGTCTTCTAAAATAGCACATGCCTTACAAGAATTTTCATCGCTTTTCAGACTATCTCTTAGTTTTGCATTTTCACATTTCAGTTCTCTTATTTCGTACAACATTTCCTTTTTCAATTTTTTCTTTTCAGATTTCAATTGTTCACATTTATTATTGAGTTCCTCATTTATGTTCCACAAGTCATCAATTGAAAGTTCTTCAGGTTCAGAGCTTACCTCGGATGAAGTTTCATCACTAGCATTTCTTCTATCAGCCATCAAGCATTTGCTGTGATTTCTGATTAGCTTCAGTTTATCCAAAATGTCTTTGGCAGACCTGCAAGAAGAAATGCATTCAATTAGAGATCTGTCAATTGATTCTTTTAATAAAACTACAGCTCTATTATTGACAGAGTCTTTCAGCTTATCCTTCTTGGTCCATTTAGATTTATCCTTCGACAGTTTGTATGGGCCATGAGTCATTACCTTCCACAATTTTGGATCAGTAGACTTTACATACCGATGGAGGTTTTCGAACCAAGAGTCAAAGTTATCACCTCTGAATATCGGAGGATTAGCCATCAAATCAGATAACAACCAAATTCAAAACACAAAACAATAGACAACAAAACCAGACAAGCACGACACGGCACTAACTCAGTGAAACTAAATACAGAACACAAGAAAGCACACTCTGAGATGCACCAAACAAATCAGCAGGATCCTCTGCAGATTGTTAGATCTGATAGATCAGAGACCTGCTCTGATACCAATTGTTGGGTTCGGTGCAAGTATTCAGAGGGGGGGTGAATGAATATAGCCTATAAAAATCTTTCACCCAATATAAACATTCGCTCAATTAGAATTTTGCTCACTCAACAGATTAAACACTTAGAACAAAAACTGATCAAATCATCTAATGAACCTGTGATCAAACACTTGGAGCGCCCCTATGCAAACATCTAGCGGAAGCAAACCATAAGCAATCAAACCACAATGCAAGAGGGGTTTTTAGGTGGTTCGGTCCTGCAGACCTACATCCACCCCACACTCAAACCCGAGTGTGGATTACTGCTGCGCAACACAGCTTGCGTCCGCTGGGCAATACAGCTTAGCCTACAACCGCTGGGCCTCACAGCTTGCCGTCCAGTGGAATCCACCACTACAACCGCTGGGGATTACAGCTTACCCGTCCAGTGGAAACCTCCACTGCCCGCTGAGCAACACAGCTTGCTGTCCAGAGGGGTCCTCCTCTGTAAACCGCTGACTAACAGCTTGAAAGAAAATGTAAAATAGAAAATAAAAGACAAGATAACAGCAGTCGGAAAGCTGTAAACGTAAAGCACAATGTGGCTCTTAAAGAGCTGACTGGCCTAGATTTGATCCACGGTCCAGTGAAGACAGATCTTCAAACAACCTCTCTCAGTCTCTTCTTCTCACGATCTCTTTCTTTCTTTTTCTTTCTCTCTGCACTTCTCTTCTTCTTTCGCTAATCTCTCACTCTCTGCTCTTCTCTTCTCTCTCTTTTCTTTCCTCTCTTGTGCTGGATCGACAGCTTCTCTTCACTCTGCCTTTTTCTTTCTCTCTGCCTCTCTTCTTCTTCTCATGTCTGGATCGAAGGCTCTCTGGTGTATATACTTTGCTGCTCTTCTTTAGTCGATCGATCTCTGCTCTCCTTTTCCCTCTTTCTCTTTTTCTTCTCTTCTGCTGGATCGTGGAGGCTCTCTCTTCTTTCTCTCTTTTTCTGCTCTCAGCTTCTGCTCTCAAGGCTTCGATCTGCCTCACCCGATCAGCCTTCATCTGTGGACGAAGGCTTGTATATATACCGGCAGCAGCAGCAGCAGCAGGAGATAGGGCGTGTGCTTCCCACGCCTTCCGTACAGAAGATTCCTCCTCGGATCACGTGCTCAACACCCACCTCAGATCACGTGTCAGGTGCCAACTTCAGGTCACGTGCCCATTCATTAGTACGCTCAGCAACTGGAGTTAGATGGCGTTAACGCACTTGCTTCAAGGGGTTGACGCACCCTTCAGAGATCTTCAACCCTTTTTAACTGCTGCGTCGACGCTTCCAACCCGTGGCGTTGACGCAGTGGAATAGCCTGTGAAGGTCTTTGCTTCTCTAACTGCTGCATCGACGCTGCTTGCTTGTGGCGTTGACGCATCGGCATCGGCAGTCCAGTGATCAATGTATTTGGCAGATAACCGTGCTGCGTCGACGCTGCTAATCCATAGCATTGACGCAGTGGTGTTCCAGAGCTGAATGTATATCAGACTCAATTGCTACGTGGACGCTGTCTTGCAATGGCGTTGACGCACTGCAGTATTCCAGTGAGCTATGGACTCTACCTCATTAACTACTACGTCGACGCTGCTGTAGCATGGAGTTGACGCAGCCAGGTGAGGCTCTGAAATCGTCTTCAACTGAAGCGTGGACGCATTGAACTCCCAACATCGACCCTGTTCTTCATTGTTGTCATCATCTGAAGACAGTGTATAGACTTTAGAACTGATGCACGATGTACATACTTCATGAGACTCGAATGAAGGCAAGCGATGTATAGACTTCACGACTGATGAATGCAATGCAATGCAATGCAGTCCAATGTATGGACTTGGGCCAACAAAGAACCGATGGATGTATAGACTTCACGAGCTCAGTTCAATGTATAGACTTCGCGAAGCACAGTCCAATGTATGGACTTTAAAGGCTTGAAGGCCCAATGTGCAGACTTGAAGGCTTGAGCTAATGTATAGACTTAACAGTCCCTTGGCTGTACAGACTTGGTCATAAACTGAACAGTCGGTTGTATAGACTTGCACACACCAAAGTCTGTACAGACTTGAAAAGAAAACCAATGTATAGACTTCGTGAGCGCCTAGAGGATGTACAGACTTAGTGACTGTACAGACTTGGAAGGCTCAGCGAAGGCTGTATAGACTTCAACGAAGAGATGCACAATGTACAGACATCATTCAAAGGCCAGTGTGAAGACTTCACGATGTGTAGACTTTCCAAGTGAAAGGCTGTATAGACTTGAGCACAGAAGCTCTGTACAGACTTGATCAAGACAAGGCAGTCGAGTGTATAGACTTCAAGTGAAACGACGGTAAAGCCATCAGTGTATAGACTTCAAGGGAAATGATGGTAAAACTACCGATGTATAGACTTGAAGGGAAACGTAGGTGAAACTTCCAATGTACAGGCTTGGAAGAACACTGATGAATGTACAGACTTCGAAGTTCAACGAAGGATGTACGGACTTCACCCCGATGTATAGACTTGCAAGCCTGAAGGCCAATGTGTGGACTTGCACAGTAGCCCAATGTATGGACTTGACAAAGCAAAATGAATTACTGAATGAACGATGTAATGTATGGACTTTGCTATGCATGAAGATGAGTGTATAGACTTGGAAATCTGGGGGCGTCGACGCATGATGCATGAGACACACTTGCTGCGTTGACGCTGCATGACTTGCGAAATGCATAGAACACACAGAGGAAATAATGCACCGATCTTAATTCAAGCACAAAACACTTTATGCACTCTCATGCATTCTCCACAGAATATATCAGTTATATGCATTCAGATTGTTATGATTCAATGTCAAGCTATTAGCAAAACAAAATGGTGACTCATTCGTGTTGCTATCATTAAAACACCACATTCATCAAAGCACAAGGGGCACAACAGTCTTCTCCAGCAACAGAGAGCAAGGGGAAGAAGAAGTCTTCTGAGGAGCAGCGGCTCATGACTCCTCAAGTCAGTATGTCTAAAGAGGTGCATGCAAAAGAAGCTCCTTCCGAACCTACTCAGATAGTTTTAGCCAAAGGAAAAAGGAAGGCTACAGAGCTTTCGCCCCAAGAGGAAGTCAAAGCTGAGCCAAGCGAAGAGATTCAAGAAAGAAAGAAGAGAAAGGGAAAAGAAAAAGTAGGTGAAGTTTCAAAAGCAAGAGGTATATCTGCAAAACCTTCTAGCAAATCTGAAATTATTTTGGGAATAGGAAAAATTGTGCCTCCTCGGTTCATAGATTTTCATGACAGCAAGATCATTGAAAAATTTCTTGAATTGGTTGATATTATCAAATTTCAGAAATGGAATAAGTTCTTGAGCAAGCACAGAGCCTATTATCCTAGACTCATTGTTGAGTTCTATAACAATCTAGCTTATGATGTTGATAAGTCTATGCTGTTGTCCAGTGTCAAGGGAACTAGGATTGAAATAACAAGGAACTTTCTTCATAAAGTTTTTAAAATTCCAGAAGATGGAGTAGTTGAATTTGGGTATAGATTTAATCTTCATGATGCTTTCTCCATCATTACTGACCTGCCAAACATTCCTAGAGATAAAGATCAGAAGAAACTTGGATCCTTCCGTGCCAATAAATTCTCCCCTCTCAAGAGACTCCTGCATCACATAAACACCACAATGTTAACTCCACAAGTTGGAGGCAGAGGGAGAGTGACAGATACTCAAAGATTTATCATGTACTATTTGTTGAAAGATATAAAGCTTTGTCTACCAGAGGTTATTATACAAATCATGAAGACATGCAAGGAGTCGAGAAGACACCTACCCTATGGAGCCCACCTGACAACTATCTTCAAGAAATCAAGGGTTCCTCTTGAGGTTGGGAGCTTTGTAGAGATACCAAAGGTAAACATTTACACTATGGATTTCATGGGATTGAAACCCACTGAAGCAATTTAGGCTATTAAAAGGAGTCACTCTAAGAAGGCAAGTAAGGTCAAGAAAGCACAAGCTCAGAGGGAGGATTTGCCTCAAGTGAAGGTATTATCTGAAAGTGGTCACACCAGTGTACAGCCTAAAAATATTGTGAGAGAATCTGAACAAGAAAGTGCTGAGATGCCAGCTGAGAAGCATCTTATAGACCTCCAGCTAGAACAAGAAGTTGATGAGCTTAATCTACCTGAAGTTCAAATTAAGCATCAATTGGATCAGTCTATTGATGAAATATTTGATAAATTTGGAACATCTTTTTAGCCACAACAGCCAGAATAACAAGTTTAGAAAGTGGTTGAAATGAAAGAACAAGAGGAAGAAGAGGCTCCAGATGAAGGTGTTTCTCAGGGAATTCAAGAGATAGAGACAGGAGCTCCACAACATGATGAAGAAATTCCACTTGAGGAAGCTCAAGCACCAGCTCAAGGAGTGGCTGAGGAGGACTTACAAGAATATGTTATGGGTCCTGCCCCTCATTACAGATTATATCCAAGAATGTCATTTGCTCAAGCTCCCGAATATGGTCCACATTTTGGGGGAGTAATCAGTCTTGGTATACCACCAACTCCACCTCCAGAACAGCAGCATGCATACTACACTGAAATTCCAGAGTCTAGTGCATCTACATTTAGTTCACCTGAACCCAGTGATGCGGGACGGACACGGGGACCGACTCTATGTGATGCGAGCCTCGGACTCTAAATGCGGATGCGACAAGCAACATACGAGTTTGAGAGACACTTAGACCTGACACTAAGAGATCCTATGGGCTATACGTCGCTAACAGAAACACAAGCTCACTCGTCGTCCCACGCGAGGGAAACGCGGATCGTGCGCGGTTGAAGAACCGACAGAGTAAGGGTAGTCGACTCACTTCCGGACTCGGATCGAGCCACGGGACGGGTCACTCTCACACCCACAGTGATGACATGGACTCACAGGCTAGTTCCTATCGCGCTCGTAGCGGCATACGACCATATACTAGCTAAGTAAATGAAATGTCAAGGAGTTAAGATCGTTACCTCCAAGCTCCCGGCGTGGGCAAGACAACCCCGGCCAATCTCGGACTCCCGATTAAACAATTTTACAGCAATACAATAATTTTGGCCCACTCCACGTAGGGAGGTAACAGTTCACATGTGGGGCCCGGGAGTCACGACAATCGAGTTGATGGGCAGCATGTTGATGTCGCCCGGTGGTGCCGAACCCACGTTTGTGGTGCTGTCCGGACGGTGCGATCTACGGGTCCGTGGGGCCCACGAGCCGCTCTATCCTCCCAGTCTGATGGGTTGGGTCCCGCTATGGTGGGGACCCCAGGTGGCGCGCCTCCCTGGACGGTGGTCGGCGGGAAACACCGGTCGGAGGCCGATCGGCCCCGATCCTCAAGCTTTGGAGTTACTGCCCACAGACTGATGCTTCTATTTTTCAGGGCGCGCTCCGGCGAGATCGGCTGCTGCGATCAATATTGATATCGGATCGAAGCACAGAAGGTACTGTTGGAAAGCTCTTTCGACGTACTTCAATCTAGGGCCAGAGAGATTAGCTGGATCTGCACGGATCTGGCCTTTCTTGATTTTTGAAGTTACTGTTGGAAAGTGCCCGAAATCTCAGGGTAGCAGGGAAGTTTCCTGAGAACTACCTTTGACCACGGGGTAGACCTCAGATTCAGACTGCGAGCTCTTCATGAAGATTGTAGAGGGGAGAGAGAGGAAAATGGAAATAATTCGTATGAATGGATTGGTGGAGGTTTCGATTTGTTATGGGTTTTATACTGACTGGTGGTCGGATCTGGACACTGGCTGATAGAACTGTGGGGGGATCTGAAGATGATTTTTAGAAAATATGAGATGGCATTTAAAAATTCCACGAAAATTCATGGATGGAGGGGTTGGTGGATGGAACTTCTAGTAAATTTGGGAGCTCCACAAAAAATCAAAAAGAGGTCCAAAGATTGGAAACTCAGGGTTACTATCACTGTAGATAGAAACCTGGCCGAACTAGAAGGGAAAGATGGACGAAAATGTAAAAATAGAAATCGAGAACTAGAGGCCAAACCATTTTTTGTAGAATATGGAGGGAACCTATGGAACACGCCCTGAAAATCCTAACTCAAGAAGAATCCGTGGCTGAGTGCAGAAATTCATAGAAGGGCCTGCTATCACCTGATTGATAGAATTCCGACGAACACGATGGCGGTGCGATGGCGGCACGGTGGCAGCGGTGGCGGCGACGACGAGCTCCAGAACTGATAGGGGAGGCTTCACACCTCCAGAATGATACCTTCCCAGCTGTCGAAGGGGGAGAGAGGAGAGAGATAGGGGGCGGCCAAGGCTGCTCCAACAATAATCAAGATTTCTTATGCATTAATTCTTCATAAATGGGAAATACAAGGCATTTATATGAAATGCCAAAAGACTCAAATTACCCCTAGATCTAGGGTTTGGGGGAATAAAAAAAAGGATAGAACTAATTAGTTCTAACACACATTTTAGAAAAAAATAAAAATGATAATAGTGAGAGGGGGGTGCCCCCTTGACTAAGGGGTTAAGGTTGGTGACCAACCTTGACTTCTAAGTCCACTTGTCCCCCACTTAGCCCACCCTTCTAGAAGCCCACAATTGACATGTTGACTGACCCCACATGGGCCCTAGGGGTGAGGTGGATCAGTGGGAGGAGGGGTGGGGGGCCTTTGGGACACGGGTGGTCCCATTTTACATATAAACCCTTATTACAATCCAAATTATAAACTGAATAAAACTAAATAACACACATGACACACAAATAAAGTCCAAATAAATGTGATAAAGGCCGAGACTCAAGGGAGAGTCTCCAGACTGTCTCCAAGCCAGATGGATGCCGAAGTGGCTCGGGTGGTGCTCCACGTACGGTACCGGTGGCTCAGCGTATCATGCTTCTCAATCGCGCGGGTGTCTGCACCAATTCTCCCCGGGTGGGAGAAACTCGACCCTGTCGAGTAAGGGTCTGCATCACTGTGGTACCGCTCGAGTAGGTCCGGATCAATCCACTGCAACTCTCCATGGGTGATCCATGTATCCTCGGTGGCGAGCCGTCCTCTCCATCGCAGTAGGTAGTGTGAGTAGGATCCACTCCTGGTAACTGTCACCTGCTCATCCAGTACATGATCTATATGCTCTCGCTACCGTGGAAAAGGGGCTGGAGGTGGACACTCAGGTGTGGGGTCACTCTCAATGGGAGGTGATGGCTCGAAAGGCTCCCTAGGGATCACCGTTGGGTCTCTATATGCAACTAGATCCGATACATTAAAAGTAGAGCTTATACCATATTCCTCAGGCAGGTCCACAACATACGCATTGGATCCAACGCATTTCAACACTCTAAATGGACCGGCTCCGCGAGCATGCAGTTTCTTGACGGTTCCAGAGGGAAACCGTTCAGGTCTTACCCTGATCATGACATATTCACCTTCTTGGAACTCTCGGTGGTGTCGATGGGCATTGGCTAGCTCCTTATACCGTTCATTGCTGGCCTCAATGTGACGACGGATGACGTCATGTAGACTCCGAACATGCCTAGCAAACGACTCGACAGACTCCGACACTCGTGCATGGATGGGCATGGGGACAAGATCCACTGGCTTCCTAGGCCTACGACCTGTGACAATCTCGAATGGACTCATGCCGGTATACCTATTTACTGAATCATTATATGCAAACTCTGCCAGTGGTAACATGATATCCCAATCCCCTATGCGGTCCCTGACAAGACACCTCAAAAGGTCTCTCAGACTCCTATTGACCACCTCGGTCTGACCATCTGTCTAGGGATGATATGCAGTCGAAAACTTGAGGTGAGTACCTAATATATGCCACAGTGTCTTCCAAAAATAACTAGTGAATCTAACATCACGGTCAGACACTATGGTACGAGGCAACCCAAACTTGCACACCACATGAGTAAGAAAAAGGCGGGCTACCCTCGAAGCATCCGAAGTCTTCGAGTAGGGAATGAAAAGGGTCATCTTCGAGAATCGATCAAAAACTACATAGGCCGAATCATGCTTCCTGGAGGTACGTGGCAATCCCAAGATAAAATCCATGCTAACATCCTGCCACGATGCATCAGGCACGGGAAGAGACGTATAGAGGCCCGAGCTTTGCTTCTTCATCTTGGCCGTAGCACAAGTACGGCACTGAGCCACAATATGAGCAACATCGCGCTTCAAGCTCGGCCAATAAAATCTATGCTTAACAGCCTCGATAGTCTTGTTCCGACCAAAGTGGCCGGCTAGACCTCCCGCATGTAGCTCTCAGACTAAGAAGTCTCGAACCGAAGTTCGGGAAACACAAAGCCTGCCTCCTCGAAAGAGGTAACCCATCTAAAGAACATAATCATCAAGGTCTCTCAAGGGTCCAGCCTGGAGAGTGGCATAAATCTGACCGAAGTCAGAATAGTCAACATAGGCCTCTCTCATCTTTTCTAGCCCTATGACCTCGGCACTTATAGTGGTCAGCAAATATGCTCGCTGACTCAAGGCATCAGCCACCTTGTTCTCCACTCCAGCCTTATGTTTAAGCACAAAGGTGAACTGCTGGAGATACTCAACCCAACGACTGTGACCCGAATTAAGCTTCTTTTGGGAATGGAGGTACCTCAAAGCCTCATGATCGGAGTATAAGACAAACTCTTGATGTAAAAGATAGTGCCTCCAATGTTTAAGAGCCTGAACAACTGCGTAAAATTCCTTATCATAAGTGGAGTATCGTAGTTTCGCGTCATTCAGCTTCTCGCTGAAATATGCGACCGGGTGGGCCTCCTGACTCAACACACCTACTATCCCGACACCCGACGCATCACAGGAGACCTCAAACACCTTCGAGAAATCAGGCAATCGAAGGATAGGTGTCTGGGTCATGCGCTCCTTGATGTCCTTGAAGGCGGCAGCTGCGGCTTTCGTCTATACAAAGGTGCCCTTCCGGATACAATCCATGATCGGGGCGGTGACGGAGCTAAATCCGCAGATGAAGCGACGATAGAACGTCGCAAGGCCATGGAAGCTGCGGACATCATGGACCGTACGGGGTTCCGGCCACTCAACAATGGCCCAGACCTTCTCCGGATCGACGGAGACCCCAGTACTAGACATAATAAAACCCAAGAAGGTAAGCTGAGGCGTCATGAAGGCACACTTCTGTGGGTTTGCAAATAACTGCTCTCGCCTAAGAAGAAGACAGACCTGCCGAAGGTGGTCTAAGTGGTCCCCCGTGGTGCAACTATAAATAAGGATATCATCGAAGTACACCACCACAAAGACTCCAATGAAAGGTCGAAGGACCTGTGTCATGAGTCGCATGAATGTGCTTGGGGCATTGGTCAACCCAAAAGGCATGACCAACCACTCATATAGACCATCCTTGGTCTTGAATGCGGTCTTCCACTCATCACCTGGCCTAATCCTCACCTGATGGTAGTCACTCTTAAGATCAATCTTTGAGAAGATAGTGGCACCAGCCATCATGTCTAGCATGTCATCCAGGCGGGGAATAGGGAACCTGTACTTCACGGTGATTTTATTGATGGCATGGCTATCAATGCACATTCTCCACGTGCCATCCTTCTTCGGGGCGAGTAATGCGGGTACAGCACATGGGCTCATGCTATCCCGAACAGATCCTCTCTGCATCAACTCATCGACCTGCCGTTTTAGCTTGGCATGTTCCGTGGGACTCATGCGATAATGAGGAAGGTTGGGCAATGAAGAGCCTGGAATAAGGTCGATGGCATGCTGAATATCCCGCATAGGTGGGAGTCCCTCGGGAAGCTCATCGGGAAAGATATCAGCAAACTCCTACATAATGGGGACAACCTCAGGTGGGAGATCACCCTCGGAGTCTCGCTCTACCTCTCGGACCGCAATAGCAAACACGGGACAGCCCCGACTAGCCTCCCGCTCCATTTCCTGGGAGCTAATCAACATCAATCTCCTAGTCGAGGGCTCACCTGGGCCAGATGTAATGGTCATAGCCCGAGCTGGGGACGGGGTACTAGACTCGGGGACGGAAGGCTCCGGGGTACTAGGGCCAGTAGGACCCCTAACTGATGGGCTCTTGGGCTGATGGGGTTGGAGAGTAATCCGTTGGCCATCATGGTCGAAGGTACAGGTGTTCGACCGGCCATGGAGTATGGCATCCCGATCAAATAACCACGGCCTACCCAAAATAATATTGCCCACCTCCATGGGTAGGACATCACACCATACCTCGTCACGGTAGGCATAGAACTGCAGTGGGACCAAGCACCGTAGCCTGATCGGGATGGAAGTGGAATCCACCCATGATACACAATAGGGGCTAGGATGATCCACGGGTGTAAGACCAAGACGGGAGACAGCACCCGTGGAGATTGCATTGATGCAACTCCCACTATTGATGATCAGTTTACACACATGCTTGCCCAGCCTAAAGAAGGTATGAAAAATAGTGGTCTGACGCCAGTCATCACTGGCCTGTGGCTGGGTGAGAATACACCTGACGACCCCCATGTGGGCATCATCGATATGCGGGGCATCCAGGCCGTCACCTTCAATCTCATAGTATTCATTAGCTAGCTCCTGATCTGCTTCATAGGTGACTAACTCGAGGCCTGCAAGGGTGGTATCCTCGGCCTTTGTGTCCCCAATGATAAGAGATGGGCGGGTGGGACACTGGTTGGAAAAATGGCCAAATCCATTGCAGCGGTAACACTGCTGCCGTGATCCACTAGGCTCCCCAATCATGGGTCCTTTCCTCTTATCCTCCCAACGGATAGGAGGTGTAGGTAGCAAAGGACGTGTAGGAGGTGCGGGTGCCGGTGGACGGGCTGTGGGTGCCATAAGATGCTGGGGACGAGGAAGGTCCCTCGGGGGTGGAGGGCGAGGCCTAGGAGCAAAGGGCTCGGGGCGAACGGGCTCCTGAGGTAGAGCCATGGGGGCCCTCGGATACGTGCCAGATGAGCGGCGGGGCTCGACACTACGTAGGGGGAAGGAGCCTAACCGATGGGGAGACTCGAACTCGGCCTCGAATTGCTCTAATTCGAAAGCAATCTGATATGCATGCTCCAAAGTGGTCGCATTGCGGTGAAAGAGTTCATGATGCGGGACGGGACCACGGACACGACAAGCTCGCGATCGTCCCTTAACGAGGAAAGCGTCGGATGTGCGCGGTTGAGAAACCGGCAATGAGCTAGGGTGGTCGGCTCTCTTTTGCGCCCGGATCGGGTCACGGGACGGCTTCGCTCTCTCTCGCAGCAGTGATATTATAAATTGAAGATGAGCTAGGTATCCCTACACATGCTCTCTAGCAGCGGCATATAAAGCATATAAAGAATTAAGCTAATGCCAAATGTAAGGGTGAAGGCGATACCTCCACGCTCTCGGCGTGGCGAAGATGGCACCCGGCCGAAGCTCGTACTCCCGGGAACTTAGTACATTATGTTTACAGCAGTACAAATAAGCCCACTCCACGCAGGGAGGTAAAGGGCGACACAAGTGGGCCCGGGAGGACCAAGTTCGGGTTGACAGGCGGTTTCGGGCAATGCTTCGGCTTCACGCGTACTCGTGCTAGTGGGGGCCCACGTATTGACCGGAGGGGTCGTGTGGGGCCTGATGACTCCTCTGTTGTGGAGACACCTGGAAAGCATTCCCCTGGGATGGCGAGCTGCTGGAACGACCGCCGGACGCCGGGCGGCCCTCGGACGACGCTCGCGGGGAACTCGGCCACAAACCTGAAAGTTCTGTTTGCAGGCGCGCGACTTGGAGAAAACTGCTGCTGCGATCAGCCCCGTCGTCGGAACGTGACGAAATTAGAGCCGTTGGAAAGAGGACTCAAAATACTTCGACGTAGGGGTCTTCAAAAAAAATAATCAGATCTGTATTTCTGATCATGTATTTTACAAGCTTGCTGGAATCTGGCCAGAACTGCAGGGGCAGGTTCTGACTTCTCTGAAGATCGACGTTGACCGGGGAGAAGACCTCAGAATCTGGCAATGATTTCTTCAGCAAAGTTTAAGGTCTCTGAGAGAGGAATCCGGGACTATTTTTGTTTTTCTGATTAGAGACGAAATGGATTTTCTGGGATTTCTTTACTAGACCTGGGTCGGATCTGGGAAACTGTGGGCAGACTGTTCTTGGGAACTTGGATGAAATTTGAAAAATACTTGGAGGGTGAACCAAAAATTAAGAACATTCCTGGTGGTAGAGGGATGTGGAAAGAACTCCCATTAATTTTGGGCGTCCCAAAAAAAATCAAAAGATGGCTCGAATGGGGTAGACTCAGAGCTGATGAACAGTAAACAGAACCAGGACAGATCTGGAACTTGGACTTGGACGAAAATCAAAAAATAGCTAAAGGATGAATTTGGACGTGATTTTTTTTTTTGGGATAAGGGTTCTAGAGGGGAACCAACCCTGAAATTTTGAGCTTCAGAAGATGAAAGGAGTGGTAGCAGGAATTCGGAGAAGAAGGTTCTGTCCTGAGTGGACAGAACACCGAAACCGTTGACGACGACGCGTCGGCGGCGAGACGATGGCGGCGGCGATCACCGGAGTTGCTTCAGATGCTGGAGGGGATCAAGGGGGAAGGGATTACACTCTAGAAAGGGGAGAGGGGGTGGAGGAACCAGGGAGAGAGAGGGGAGGGGCGCAAGCTTCACTTGGGGGCAAATGCCTTTTTTTCCATTCATTAATTCATTCAATATGAAAATACAAGTATATATATGCAAGGGGTCTAACCTATTCTAAGCCCTTGGATCAAGGGTTGATTAATGAAGGGTTGGGATGTGGTTTGACAACCACATTAAACCCCATTAAACAACAAGGTTCGCCCCCCCCCCTTTAAGAGGACAATTAGAATTTGTCTTCTTTAATTAATTCTAGGTCCAAGTCCAAGTTTGGACCATGGACCAGCCACCTTGGGCCCAGGAGTCCAGGTGGACCAATAAGGAGGAGGGAGGGGGCCCCTGCAGGGCCTACATGCACATTTGCAAAGAAACCCAATGGCCTTTTGCAAATAAACCCACTAAGACCTACTATTGTGTGCCCATATATCACAAGGGCGTACATACAAATACAAAAGGACGTAGATGCAAACACAAAGTGAGCGGGCTGACGTTGATGTCCCCATCAATTCTCCCCGGGTGGGAGGAAACTCGACCCCGTCGAGTAGGGGTATGACTGCGCGAGTACTCCGGCGGATCCGTCACTGTGCCAAGTAGTGCGGGTATGCTCCACTCCAAGTGATCGGCACCTGCTCATTCCATATATACTCGATATGCAAACTGCTATGGCTAAAGGTGGTCACTCCGAAGGGGCACTCTCAAAAGGAAGGAAACAGCTCGAAGACTCACTAGGAATCACCGCTGAGTCCCTATACGTGACTGATCCGGATATAGAAGTAAAACCGATCCCATACTCATCAAGTGAGTCGACTCGCTTCACACTCATAAGAGAACGACACGAGCTTGCACAAGACACATGCAGACTCACCATGCACTGACACACGAATGCAAACCACGCAAACAATCGACTCAAAATCACCACACAAACAAACCACACAAAGAAAACACACTGACTCAACTATGACCCTAGACACACCTAATGTTAGTCCGACCCGTACATGGGTGACGGCGGACCAGGACACCCGAATATGTGCCATGCATGCATGTTAGGCAACTGGGAATGGATGGCATAGGGAACACCTATACGTCGGGTGTGGTTATGCGTGGATGGTCTTTGGAATGTGGGCGACTCGGGTGGTTTAGAAGGGCCAGGTGTAGGTGGATCGGGGTTGGTGGATGTAGATGGACCATCTCGAGGGGAAGGGGCATAAAAGTGGGCTTCCTTGAAGAAGGGGTGTACGGGTGGTAACTCGGGAAGTCTAAAAGTGAAGGGGTCAAAAGGGTCAAAGAAGGGATGACCCCTTGTGGTGGGTTCCCACAAGTCACAGTCCCACGTGTAGACGGTTTGAAGATGTGGGTAGTCACCTTCTTGACTTGTAACGGGTGGGACGGGGATCGTAGGCAAGAAGTAGAATTCCTCCCTCGGATAAAAGGGTATGAATTCGGGCTCGTCCGGTAAGGGGAGGAGTAAGAGGATCTCCGTGGTGACACAACCCCCGGTGCACTCGGATGTAATGGACCCATAGACCGGATGGGTGAAGCTAAGACTAGCGGGTTGGTCGAAGCCTCGGGCCAATAAATGTGTAAAGGTCAACTGCCGGTCTAACCCTTTAAGCAGGTCGTCCAATGTGTTCACATAGTGACGAGACCGGAAGGTGGTATGAAATGAGTTGCTTGACACTAGTGGTAATGTGGGGTCCATTGATGGGAAGGGAGGTGGGACCAAGCCATCCTTGAGCCAACTAAGAAGCGGCTCGACTATGAAAAGCGTACCCGTTAGAAATACGGGTGGCTCGGGCCTTGGTGGTTCCAAATGAGAGGATTCCGAATCAAATTCGGAAAAAGAGATGGATGACATTGGAACTCTCTCGAGTGGTGAAGGCCATGGTGTAGGCGGCTGGGAGGTGGATGCTTGTCGAAAGCCACCATACCGAGAGAAGTGTGACTCAAATGGTTCGACCACTAGAGTGACCGTATAGGATTCCGCTAGAGAGAATGCATTGCGGATAAGACATTCCAATTGGAAGTGAAGGCGCAAACCTCTCCGGAACTGAAATGCGGCCGTTTTGCTCTCCTCTCCCAAGCCATGTTCCAACCAATACTTATGATATGCCCGAATGTACTCGGACACGGACCTATCACCTTGGACGGGTCGACATGGGTTGGCCATAGTTGCCTAAATACGGGAATGGATCCCTAGGAATGGATATGTAAGGCCATTTGGGCAAGACACTAGACACGACCCTAAGTAATGCAAAGTTGGAATGCATGCACACTAAGGACCCTAGACGTAAACCAAGACTCGGTACGGGGCGGAGTTAATCAATCCGAAGATCACTCGCGCAAGTGTGCGGCCTTCCCGATAGGCGTAGCCTAACGTTCGGACAACACCTTTTTATATACCGACTAATGGTATGCAAATGCGACCCAAAAGGCACCTTTTTTTTTTTGTTTTAAAACAATGATGACCCTAAACACGACTTAAACCGACTAATGACTCCATGTAAATGACACTCTTTTTTTTTCTTTTTGACACCCTAGACTCAACCTGGCTCTGATACCAAATTGATGCGGGACGGGACCACGGACACGACAAGCTCGCGATCGTCCCTTAACGAGGAAAGCGTCGGATGTGCGCGGTTGAGAAACCGGCAATGAGCTAGGGTGGTCGGCTCTCTTTTGCGCCCGGATCGGGTCACGGGACGGCTTCGCTCTCTCTCGTAGCAGTGATATTATAAATTGAAGACGAGCTAGGTATCCCTACACATGCTCTCTAGCAGCGGCATATAAAGCATATAAAGAATTAAGCTAATGCCAAGTGTAAGGGTGAAGGCGATACCTCCACGCTCTCGGCGTGGCGAAGACGGCACCCGGCCGAAGCTCGTACTCCCGGGAACTTAGTACATTATGTTTACAGCAGTACAAATAAGCCCACTCCACGCAGGGAGGTAAAGGGCGACACAAGTGGGCCCGGGAGGACCAAGTTCGGGTTGACGGGCGGTTTCGGGCAATGCTTCGGCTTCACGCGTACTCGTGCTAGTGGGGGCCCACGTATTGACCGGAGGGGTCGTGTGGGGCCTGATGACTCTCTGTTGTGGAGACACCTGGAAAGCGTTCCCCTGGGATGGCGAGCTGCTGGAACGACCGCCGGACGCCGGGCGGCCCTCGGACGACGCTCGCTGGGAACTAGGCCACGAACCTGAAAGTTCTGTTTGCAGGCGCGCGACTCGGAGAAAACTGCTGCTGCGATCAGCCCCGTCGTCGGAATGCGACGAGATTAGAGCCGTTGGAAAGCTGACTCAGAATACTTCGACGTAGGGGTCTTCAAAAAAAATAATCAGATCTGTATTTCTGATCATGTATTTTACAAGCTTGCTGGAATCTGGCCAGAACTGCAGGGGCAGGTTCTGACTTCTCTGAAGATCGACGTTGACTAGGGAGAAGACCTCCGAATCTGGAAATGATTTCTTCAGAAAGTTGAAGGTCTCTGAGAGAGGAATCCGGGACTATTTTTGGTTTTTTGATTGGATAAGAAATGGATTTTCTGGGATTTCTTTACTATACCTGGGTCGGATCTGGGAAACTGTGGGCAGACTGTTCTTAGGAACTTGGACGAAATTTGAAAAATACTTGGATGGTGAACCAAACATTAAGAAAATTCCTGGTGGTAGAGGGATGTGGACAGAACTCCCATTAATTTTGGGCGTCCTAACAAAAATCCAAAGATGGCTCGAATGGGGTAGACTCAGAGCTGATGAACAGTAAACAGAACCAGGACAGATCTGGAACTTGGACTTGGACGAAAATCAAAAAATAGCTAAAGGATGAATTTGGACGTGATTTTTTTTGTGGGGATAAGGGTTCTAGAGGGGAACCAACCCTGAAATTTTGAGCTTCAGAAGATGAAGGGAGTGATAGCAAGAATTCGGAGAAGAGGTTCTATCCTGAGTGGACAGAACACCGAAACCGTTGGCGACGACGCGTCGGCGGCGAGACGATGGCGGCGGCGATCACCGGAGTTGCTTCAGATGCTGGAGGGGATCAAGGGGGAAGGGATTACACTCTAGAAAGGGGAGAGGGGGTGGAGGAACCAGGGAGAGAGAGGGGAGGGGCGCAAGCTTCACTTGGGGGCAAATGCCTTTTTTTCCTTCATTAATTCATTCAATATGAAAATACAAGTATATATATGCAAGGGGTCTAACCTATTCTAAGCCCTTGGATCAAGGGTTGATTAATGAAGGGTTGGGATGTGGTTTGACAACCACATTAAACCCCATTAAACAACAAGGTTCGCCCCCCCCCCCCCCTTTAAGAGACAATTAGAATTGTCTTCTTTAATTAATTCTAGGTCCAAGTCCAAGTTTGGACCATGGACCAGCCACCTTGGGCCCAGGAGTCCAGGTGGACCAATAAGGAGGAGGGAGGGGGCCCCTGCAGGGCCTACATGCACATTTACAAAGAAACCCAATGGCCTTTTGCAAATAAACCCACTAAGACCTACTATTGTGTGCCCATATATCACAAGGGCGTACATACAAATACAAAAGGACGTAGATGCAAACACAAAGTGAGCGAGCTGACGTTGATGTCCCCATCAATTCTCCCCGAGTGGGAGGAAACTCGACCCCGTCGAGTAGGGGTATGACTGCGCGAGTACTCCGGCGGATCCGTCACCGTGCCAAGTAGTGCGGGTATGCTCCATTCCAAGTGATCGGCACCTGCTCATTCCATATATACTCGATATGCAAACTGCTATGGCTAAAGGTGGTCACTCCGAAGGGGCACTCTCAAAAGGAAGGAAACAGCTCGAAGACTCACTAGGAATCACCGCTGAGTCCCTGTAGGTGACTGATCCGGATATAGAAGTAAAACCGATCCCATACTCATCAAGTGAGTCGACTCGCTTCACACTCATAAGAGAACGACACGAGCTTGCACAAGACACATGCAGACTCACCATGCACTGACACACGAATGCAAACCACGCAAACAATCGACTCAAAATCACCACACAAATAAACCACACAAAGAAAACACACTGACTCAACTATGACCCTAGACACACCTAATGTTAGTCCGACCTGTACATGGGTGACGGCGGACCAGGACACCCGAATATGTGCCATGCATGCATGTTAGGCAACTGGGAATGGATGGCATAGGGAACACCTATACGTCGGGTGTGGTTATGCGTGGATGGTCTTTGGAATGTGGGCGACTCGGGTGGTTTAGAAGGGCCAGGTGTAGGTGGATCGGGGTTGGTGGATGTAGATGGACCATCTCGAGGGGAAGGGGCATAAAAGTGGGCTTCCTTGAAGAAGGGGTGTACGGGTGGTAACTCGGGAAGTCTAAAAGTGAAGGGGTCAAAAGGGTCAAAGAAGGGATGACCCCTTGTGGTGGGTTCCCACAAGTCACAGTCCCACGTGTAGACGGTTTGAAGATGTGGGTAGTCACCTTCTTGACTTGTAACGGGTGGGACGGGGATCGTAGGCAAGAAGTAGAATTCCTCCCTCGGACAAAAGGGTATGAATTCGGGCTCGTCCGGTAAGGGGAGGAGTAAGAGGATCTCCGTGGTGACACAACTCCCGGTGCCCTCGGATGTAATGGACCCATAGGCCGGATGGGTGAAGCTAAGACTAGCGGGTTGGTCGAAGCCTCGGGCCAATAAATGTGTAAAGGTCAACTGCCGGTCTAACCCTTTAAGCAGGTCGTCCAATGTGTTCACATAGTGACGAGACCGGAAGGTGGTATGAAATGAGTTGCTTGACACTAGTGGTAATGTGGGGTCCATTGATGGGAAGGGAGGTGGGACCAAGCCATCCTTGAGCCAACTAAGAAGCGGCTCGGCTATGAAAAGCGTACCCGTTAGAAATACGGGTGGCTCGGGCCTTGGTGGTTCCAAATGAGAGGATTCCGAATCAAATTCGGAAAAAGAGATGGATGACATTGGAACTCTCTCGAGTGGTGAAGGCCATGGTGTAGGCGGCTGGGAGGTGGATGCTTGTCGAAAGCCACCATACCGAGAGAAGTGTGACTCAAATGGTTCGACCACTAGAGCGACCGTATAAGATTCCGCTAGAGAGAATGCATTGCGGATAAGACATTCCAATTGGAAGTGAAGGCGCAAACCTCTCCGGAACTGAAATGCGGCCGTTTTGCTCTCCTCTCCCAAGCCATGTTCCAACCAATACTTATGATATGCCCGAATGTACTCGGACACGGACCTATCACCTTGGACGGGTCGACATGGGTTGGCCATAGTTGCCTAAATACGGAAATGGATCCCTAGGAATGGATATGCAAGGCCATTTGGGCAAGACACTAGACACGACCCTAAGTAATGCAAAGTTGGAATGCATGCACACTAAGGACCCTAGACGTAAACCAAGACTCGGTACGGGGCGGAGTTAATCAATCCGAAGATCACTCGCGCAAGTGTGCGGCCTTCCCGATAGGCGTAGCCTAACGTTCGGACAACACCTTTTTATATACCGACTAATGGTATGCAAATGCGACCCAAAAGGCACCTTTTTTTTTTGTTTTAAAACAATGATGACCCTAAACACGACTTAAACCGACTAATGACTCGATGTAAATGACACTCTTGTTTTTTCTTTTTGACACCCTAGACTCAACCTGGCTCTGATACCAAATTGATGCGGGACGGGACCACGGACACGACAAGCTCGCGATCGTCCCTTAACGAGGAAAGCGTCGGATGTGCGCGGTTGAGAAACCGGCAATGAGCTAGGGTGGTCGGCTCTCTTTTGCGCCCGGATCGGGTCATGGGACGGCTTCGCTCTCTCTCGCAGCAGTGATATTATAAATTGAAGACGAGCTAGGTATCCCTACACATGCTCTCTAGCAGCGGCATATAAAGCATATAAAGAATTAAGCTAATGTCAAATGTAAGGGTGAAGGCGATACCTCCACGCTCTCGGCGTGGCGAAGATGGCACCCGGCCGAAGCCCGTACTCCCGGGAACTTAGTACATTATGTTTACAGCAGTACAAATAAGCCCACTCCACGCAGGGAGGTAAAGGGCGACACAAGTGGGCCCGGGAGGACCAAGTTCGGGTTGACGGGCGGTTTTGGGCAATGCTTCGGCTTCACGCGTACTCGTGCTAGTGGGGGCCCACGTATTGACCGGAGGGGTCGTGTGGGGCCTGATGACTCTTCTGTTGTGGAGACACCTGGAAAGCGTTCCCCTGGGATGGCGAGCTGCTGGAACGACCGCCGGACGCCGGGCGGCCCTCGGACGACGCTCGCGGGGAACTCGGCCACAAACCTGAAAGTTCTATTTGCAGGCGCGCGACTTGGAGAAAACTGCTGCTGCGATCAGCCCCGTCGTCGGAACGCGACGAAATTAGAGCCGTTGGAAAGAGGACTCAAAATACTTCGACGTAGGGGTCTTCAAAAAAAATAATCAGATCTGTATTTCTGATCATGTATTTTACAAGCTTGCTGGAATCTGGCCAGAACTGCAGGGGCAGGTTCTGACTTCTCTGAAGATCGACGTTGACTAGGGAGAAGACCTCAGAATCTGGCAATGATTTCTTCAGCAAAGTTTAAGGTCTCTGAGAGAGGAATCCGGGACTATTTTTGGTTTTTTTTGTGGAGACTAAATGGATTTTCTGGGATTTCTTTACTAGACCTGGGTCGGATCTGGGAAACTGTGGGCAGACTGTTCTTGGGAACTTGGACGAAATTTGAAAAATACTTGGAGGGTGAACCAAAAATTAATAAAATTCCTGGTGGTAGAGGGATGTGGACAGAACTCCCATTAATTTTGGGCGTCCCAACAAAAATCAAAAGATGGCTCGAATGGGGTAGACTCAGAGCTGATGAACAGTAAATAGAACCAGGACAGATCTGGAACTTGGACTTGGACGAAAATCAAAAAATAGCTAAAGGATGAATTTGGACGTGATTTTTTTTGTGGGGATAAGGGTTCTAGAGGAGAACCAACCCTGAAATTTTGAGCTTCAGAAGATGAAGGGAGTGGTAGCAGGAATTCGGAGAAGAAGGTTCTATCCTGAGTGGACAGAACACCGAAACCGTTGGCGACGACACGTCGGCGGCGAGACGATGGCGGCGGCGATCACCGGAGTTGCTTCAGATGCTGGAGGGGATCAAGGGGGAAGGGATTACACTCTAGAAAGGGGAGAGGGGGTGGAGGAACCAGGGAGAGAGAGGGGAGGGGCGCAAGCTTCACTTGGGGGCAAATGCCTTTTTTTCCATTCATTAATTCATTCAATATGAAAATACAAGTATATATATGGAAGGGGTCTAACCTATTCTAAGCCCTTGGATCAAGAGTTGATTAATGAAGGGTTGGGATGTGGTTTGACAACCACATTAAACCCCATTAAACAACAAGGTTCGCCCCCCCCTTTAAGAGGACAATTAGAATTTGTCTTCTTTAATTAATTCTAGGTCCAAGTCCAAGTTTGGACCATGGACCAGCCACCTTGGGCCCAGGAGTCCAGGTGGACCAATAAGGAGGAGGGAGGGGGCCCCTGCAGGGCCTACATGCACATTTGCAAAGAAACCCAATGGCCTTTTGCAAATAAACCCACTAAGACCTACTATTGTGTGCCCATATATCACAAGGGCGTACATACAAATACAAAAGGACGTAGATGCAAACACAAAGTGAGCGGGCTGACGTTGATGTCCCCATCAGTTCATACTGATAGTTGGGCTGCAGACCTCTTCGAAAGCGGGATATAGTCATGGTGCTCTCTTTCGTGACTCCACACCGTAAGTAATACTCGTCAAACTCAGCGGTGTACTCAGTCACGGATCGGTTCCCTTGGGAGATGCTTTGCCATTTGTCTATGAGACGTTGGCGATATGAGGCAGGAAGGTATTTCTCCCTCAACTTGGTTTTCATGTCATCCCAAGTACCGATTTGGGGTTGACGTCGCTGATTAAGCAGGCTCTCTACATTGGTCCAATAAGTTTGGGCCCGCCCTTGCAGCTTCATCTTCGCGTATCGGACTCTTCGGTGGTCCGTCATCTCAAACCACTCGAAGTACCGGTCCATGCCGGCCTCCCAATCTAAATACACCCTAGGGTCCAAGGACCCGCTAAAAGTGGGAGGGTCCATACGCACGCCCCTATGAATGCGGTCATCGTCATCGTCATCACGATTCCGTCGTTGATTCCGACGACCATAACCCCCTTGCTCATTGTCAGATGCATAGTCATCCACCACATGCACCTGTTGCCTCCCAACATCTACTACCTGAGCTCTTGGCGCAGCAGGTTGCTGGGCCGGCTCTTGTTGACCATTGGTCGGCCGGGTTACGCCGCCGCTGGGGCCCTCTCGAGGACGGCAATCCTCCCTACAAGACCCTGGATGGACTGGTCTGAAGATTCGGCCCGATCCTCGAGCGCTTTCATTCTCCCTTCTAGACGCATTCCTACGCCATCTAGACGCGTACTAAGGCCATCCATATGCGTGTTAAGACATTCCATAATGGCTCAGAACATCTCGACCGTCGAGGACTCATCGGAGCTACGGGCTCGGGAATCCGCCATAGGTGGTGGTGGCGAGTATTGGGTACCCCGACGGGTGGGCACACAAAGACACACGAACTAGGAGACACAAACTGATGCAAACACCGACTAATGCACCTAGACCTAAACTAATATCCGGTACATGGCGGAGTTAATCGATCCAAAGATCACTCCCGCAAGTATGCGGCCTTCCCGATAGGCGTAGCCTAACGTTCGGACAACACCTTTCAAGATACCAGATTATCGGGATGAAATGCAATTTTAAACACTTGTTTTGTTTTGAAAATAATGATGATCCTAGACTCGACTTAGACTATGCAAGATTTATGTAACGACTACCCTAGACTCGACTCGCTATGATACCAAACTGATGCGGGACGGACACGGGGACCGACTCTATGTGATGCGAGCCTTGGACTCTAAATGCGAACGCGACCAGCAACATACGAGTTTGAGAGACACTTAGGCCCGACACTAAGAGATCCTATGGGCTATACATCGCTAACAGAGACGCAAGCTCACTCGTCGTCCCACGCGAGGGAAACGCGGATCGTGCGCGGTTGAAGAACAGGCAGAGTAAGGGTAGTCGACTCACTTCCGGACTCGGATCGAGCCACGGGCCGGGTCACTCTCACACTCACAGCGGTGACATGAACTCACGGGCTAGTTCCTATCACGCTCGCAGCGGCATACGACCATATACTAGCTAAGCAAATGAAATGCCAAGGAGTTAAGATCGTTACCTCCATGCTCCCGGCGTGGGGAAAACAACCCCGGCCAATCTCGGACTCCCGATTAAACAATTTTACAACAATACAATAATTTTGACCCACTCCACGTAGGGAGGTAACAGGTCACATGTGGGGCACGGGAGTCACGACAATGGAGTTGACGGGTAGCATCTTGATGTCGCCCGACGGTGCCGAACCCGCGTTTGTTGTGCTGTCCGGACTGTGCGATCTATGGGTCCGTGGGGCCGACGAGCTGCTCTATCCTCCGGGTCTGATGGGGCGGGTCCCACTATGGTGGGGACCCCTGGTGGCGCACCTCCCTGGACGGCGGTCAGCCGGAAACACCGGTCGGAGGCCGATCGGCCCCGATCTTCAAGCTTTGGAGTTGCTGTCCACGGACTGGTGCTTCTATTTTTTAGCGCGTGCTCCGGCGAGATCGGCTACTGCGATCAATATTGATATTGGATCAAAGCACAGAAGATACCGTTGGAAAGCTCTTTCGACGTACTTCAATCTAGGGCCAGAGAGCTTAGCTGGATCTGCACGGATCTGGCCTTTGTTGATTTTTGAAGTTGCTATTGGACAGTGCCTGAAATCTCAGGGCAGTAGGGAAGTTTCTTGAGAACTGCCTTTGACCGCGGGGTATACCTCAGATTCAGACCTCGATCTCTTCATGAAGATTGTAGAGGGGAGAGAGAGGTAAACGGCAATAATTCTTATGAATGGATTGGTGGAGGTTTCGATTTGTTATGGGTTTTATACTGACTAATGGTCGGATCTGGACACTGGCTGACAGAACTGTGGGGGGATCTTAAGATAATTTTTAGAAAATATGAGATGGCCTTCAGAAATTCCAAAAAAATTCATGGATGGAGGGGTTTGGATAGAATTTCCATTAAATTTATGAGCTCTACAAAAAATTAAAAAGAGGTCCAAAGATTGGAAACTCAGGGTTGCTGTCACTATAGATAGAAACCTGACAGAACTGGAAGGGAAAGATGGACGAAAATGTAAATATGGAAATCGGGAACTAGAGGCGAAACCAATTTTTGTATAATATGGAGGGAACCTTTCTAACATGCCCTGAAAATCCCAGCTCAAGAAGAATCCGTGGCTGAGAGCAAAAATTCGTAGAAGGGCCTGTTGTCACCCGATTGACAGAATTCTGACGAACACGATGGCGGTGCGATGGCGGCAAGGTGGCGGTGGTGGCGGCGACGATGAGCTCCAGAACTGATAGGGGAGGCTTCACACCTCCAGAATGCAACCTTCACAGCTGTAGAAGGGGGAGAGAGAAGAGAGATAGGGGGCGGCCAAGGCTGCTCCAACAATAATCAAGATTTCTTATGCATTAATTCTTCATAAATGGGAAATACAAGGCATTTATATGAAATGCCAAAAGACTCAAATTACCCCTAGATCTAGGGTTTGGGGGAATAAAAAAAAAGATAGAACTAATTAGTTCTAACACACATTTTAGAAAAAAATAAAAATGATGATAGTGAGAGGGGGGCGCCCCCTTGACTAAGGAGTTAAGGTTGTGGCCAACCTTGACTTCTAAGTCCACTTGTCCCCCACTTGGTCCACCCTTCTAGAAGCCCACAATTGACATGTTGACTGACCCCACATAGGCTCTAGGGGTGAGGTGGATCAATGGGAGGAGGGGTGGGGGGCCTGTGGGACCCGGGTGGTCCCATTTTACATATAAACCCTTATTACAATCTAAATTACAAACCGAATAAAACTAAATAACACACATGACACACAAATAAAGTCCAAATAAATGTGATAAAGGTCGAGACTCAAGGGGGAGTCTCCAGACTATCTCCGAGCCAGATAGACGCCGAAGTGGCTCGGGTGGTGCTCCGCGTACGGTACCGGTGGCTCGGCGTATCATGCTTCTCAATCGCGCGGGTGTCCGCACCACCCAGTGCTGAATCTAAAATTACGGAGATGCTGTCAAATCTGACTGAGATAGTGATGAATCAAAATGAATTGATGAATAAATAATTTATGTTCAATACCATTCAACTGGACAGAGTAGATGCACGATTGCAACATTTGGAAAGAATCGTGAAGACCCAAGGGATTGAGTTTTTGACTGCCAAACAAAAAACTGATGCAGCAGTCCGAGAGATCTTGGAATCTCTTATGGGAATCAGTACTAGAGTTGGTGACATGGTGAGCAAAATTCAAGATACACAACTCTCAACTTTCACCAGGCTTGCTCAAATTCTGGGCCACACTTTTGATCTTAAGATTGAGCTCGAATTGCTAAAGAGTACATTGAACAACATTGCATTCAGCCAGCCTGAAATCATTAACAAATTTCATGATGTCTAGTCTCTCTTGGAGATCCTCTCAGAGAGTATTAAACAAAATCTTACAAAACAAGATTCTACCTCATCCTTAGTAGATAGACTGGGGAGCTCAGTTCATCGAAGACTAGACGAGCTGTCAGACTCCATTAGAAATCTTCACACCTCCATGCAGAATAGATTTTCAACCCTTGGTTCTAGCTCTGCATATCATCCAAGAGATAGGGGGAGTTACCGAGGTCAATGATTTTTTTTCTAAGTTCCCCATTTATGATAATGACAAAGGGGGAGAGAATGTCATGTATGAGGAGGTTGCTACTGCTTGATGGCTGGATGTTGATGCTTGTGGATGCTGTTGATGTTTTTCTGATGGTTTAGATGCTAATGTTTGATGTAAAGCTGATAATGCTATTATGTGATCAGTTGTAGTGCTGTGGATATTTTTGTGGACATGTTTGTAAAGCTGTGGATACTTGTGAATGGTTAAAGAGAAACTAATCAAATACACTTTGAATTTTCTTCTTATACACAGAAGTGTTAGTGTGCATTTGTAGGAATTCATATTGCATTTTGTGCTGCAATGGTGTTTATTATATGCATGGCAGCAAATGATTTTGATTGATTGTGTGAATTATCATACATGACTCATTATGTTGTCATCATCAAAAAGGGGGAGATTATTGGAAATCTGATTTTGATAATGACAACTTATGAGTCATGTTTAGACTGAATTAAATAAAGTTGTTGCAGTGTTTGCCTGGTTTGCCTTGTACTGCCTTAGGTTGATGCAATATACGTTCAATTTACATTCATGTCAGTGCAATTCTGTGTTTGATACACAGCATAGTCTTTGCATGTATTCATCAGGTCGGTGCAACTCTTGCCGTTGCACACGCACACGACCAAGTCATTGCATTCATCAGGTGAGTCGGTGCAATCCTTGTCCTACACGCGACTGAATCTTTGCAATGTCAAGGCTAGTTGCATATAAGGCCAGTGCATTTCCATTATATGAGTCCGGTGCATGTTTTTGTTTTGTCTTCATGCAAGGTCTGTATTAGAATTCGGTGCATGTTTTGCGTCTCGCATATAGCGAGGTCGGTGCTAGTTTAGGTGTTACACGCATACTCAAGATAGTGCAGGCTGTCATCTCACACACAATGTCTGTGCAAGACTCTTGCATCGTGCATACTAGGTCGGTGCAAGTTTGCTCTCAGCAATACTGAGTCGGTGCACTTTTCTATCTTGTCTTTCTTCCAGTCAGTGCATACTAGGTCAGTGCATATGAAGCTCACTAAGTGTGTGCACTCCACTGGTTAGAGTCAGTGCATATCTCTGTTCATGCGTAGTCTAGGCTCAATAAAGTTGATGCAACATCTATCTCTCGCATGAGCAAAGTCGGTGCAAGGTAGGTCATAGCATTCTATGTCAGTGCAGCTCATGCATACCGCATACACATAGTCTGTGCAATTTATAGCTCCACAGTCAAGACAAGTCTGTGCATATCTTGCCTCGGCACTAGTTGCACCTTGTGCATTCAAAGGTCTGTGCATCACTTAGCTCTGCATTTGCTAGATTTTGTGCAAGAGATCTTTGGCACGATTGAGTCTGTGCATTTCTTATGTCTTGCACGCATGTTGTCGATATAGTCTTTGCATCTTGCACACACGCAGTCTATGCAACACTTGATGCATGCATAGCTTGACTCTATGCATACGAGATCTTATGCTGAGTGAGTCGGTGCATATCAAGCCTATTGTTTTATTAACTTCATGCAATATCATTATTCATTGTCTTGTGTTCAATTGTCATAAGGCTGAATTCGAGTCTAGTATGATTGCCAGGATGTTGGCTTGAGGATACTAAGGCTGGCACGTGACTTCTGAAGACTCAGATCCAGACTGAAATCTGAGCAGAAAAATTGGTTGCTCCACACGCTTCTCTTTTGCTAGAAATATATATAGGGAGCTGACTTCGAAAAAAAATAGAAGAAGATTAACTGGAGAATCTGAGAGAAAGGAGATCGAGCACCTAAAAAGAAAATAGATGGAAAGAGAGAGAGATAGCTTGAAGGGAAGCAAGAGCAGGACATTGAAGATCAGGTTTTCTGTAGTGTACTTTGGATCAGATCCGAGACACTTGGCTCCTGTGTGAGCATTTTTAGTTTGGATTTATCGACAGCCTTCTGTTGCTGTGTTTGGTCCTTTTTGTTCTTTCTTCTTTGACATTTATTCAAGCTATTTGTCAGCGATTGTAGAGGAGGTTTCCTCTGGTCGGCTAAGTTGCAAAGTCTAGCGGGTCAAGCTGTTTGTCAGCGTTGCAGAGGATTGGTTCCTCTGGATAGCAAGCTGTGTTGCTCAGCGGTTGTAGGCAAGCTGTGAGGCCCATCGATTTTTCAAGCTGTGAGTTAGCAGGAATTCACACTCGGGTTGAGTGTGGGGTGGACGTAGGTCTGAAGGACCGAACCACCTAAAAATACTTGTGCACTGTGTGGTTTGCTTTGTTGTGTGTTCTACACTAGATGCATGCTTAGGATCTCGTTCTAATTCCTTATCGGTTAACTCACCTTGAGTGCATAAACTTTCTGCATCTACTGAGAGTGCAGGTTAAGTGTTCAGCTGTGTGCTTCATTAGAGCATCTCTTTGTTTAGTCAAGTCTTGCATTAGTTCAGGGAGTTCAGATCGGTTTTGTCTTTATCCAAATTTTTAAATTGGTCTAGTTTTTCATTGAGAGAGTCATTCACCCCCCTCTGAATCCATCGCACCAACACTAACAGTTGGTATCAGAGCGAGTGTCTGCACAGAGGGTCCAGCGACCTGCAGATATGATCCGTAAATTGGCTTTGGGGCGATCTGAGTTGATCCATTCGCTTGCATTGTTTGATCTGATCTCTATTTAGTTTTCTGACTCTGTCTAAGCATGGAATCCATGGTTGATCTTCCGAGGTTTGAGGGTCTAGGTTTTTACAAGTGGTTTAATCAATTTAGAGAGTATGTGATGCAGGTTAATCCAGATCTATGGATAATAATTACCCACAGCTCTTATGAAGTTCCAAAGGACAATTCCTTATGGAAAACTTCGGACCACTTGAAATTTGCAAAGAATCAGAAGGCCCTGGAGCTAACTCGAAGGACTATAAATGCTGACAAGTTTCAATGCGTGCTTGATTGTTGCAGTGCGTCAGAAGCTGTTAATATGGTTGCAGCCATCAAGTGTCAGGATGAGGTGAAGTGTCTCATGGCAACAAACGAAGACGAGGATTATATGGAGGAAACTTCGTCACATGTAAACTCTGACACTGGTAATTTCTCTCTCAAAAATTTAATTGTGTTGAATGAGCATTTAATTGAGAAGTATGATAAAGTTAAATCTTAGAAGAAGAAACTAAGGAAAGAAATGCTGCATGAAATCAAAAGTATGAAAGTGAAAAATAAAAACCTAAAGTCAGATAAGAACAAAAAGGAAAATGAAATGCAACAATTGAAGTCTGAAAATGAGAGTTTAAGAAACAGACTCATCAAAGAAAATAATTCTTGCAATGAATGTGCCGTTCTTAGATATTTGATTAATGATATAGACTATGATGACAATGTGCAAAAGGAATTAATCAAATCCCTGAAACAAGAAAATGAATTATTGTTGGAAAATAAAAATGGGGTTGAAGAAAGTGAAGAAAAATTGTTTGAAGAAAATGAGAACTTGAAAAGACTCAATGATGGTTTGCATAATCAAATAATTTCATGCGAAGAGGACATTATGTTATTACAAACTGAAATGGATGATCTAAAAGCTTCTATGTCCAAATTTATTAAAGGAAAGAATAATTTGAATAAACTGCTTGGTTCTAAGGTGAATTTTCAAAAAGAATGACTTGGTTATGTGCCTGTCAATAAACGGACTAATGAAAGGAAGAAGTCAACTTTATTCGTGAAAAGCTCTGAACAGGCTAACCAATCTAGTCCTTCCATCTTTCAATTTAATGCAAAGAAAGCTGAAGATTCAGACAAAAATCAAAAAAAAGATTCAAAAATCAAAGAAAAATGTGAATATGAATAAGTTCAAACTTGTCCCTGATTTACATGTACATGCTGCTCACCGCTCACACGCACATTCACACTCCCATGCGAATGTTAATTCTGTCAATCAAGTGAATGTGAATAAAAAGGCAGTATCATGTCACTATTGTGGGAAGGTTGGACATGTTATGTATGACTGTCTGACATTGATGTATGATGAAAGAAATACTGTTAGGATGTATCCTAGAAATCAACTTCCTAGGAAATCTCCTACTGACCAGAAAAAGAAAATTCAATGTTATTACTGTGGGATGTTTGGCCACATTGCTACCTTTTGTTGGCATGCTCCAGAGAGGAAACTTAAGTCTGAATTTGTTTCATTCTCTACTAGACGAAACCTTTCAGGCCTGAATAAGGTTCCTGTGGATTATGTCTCTCATAGAACTTACCTCGGTTCTAGAGGCAGATATATTGAATGCTCCCATTGTGGGAAGGCTGGCCACTTAGTCAAAGACTGTTGGCATGTTCAGAAAGAGAATGATTCTAGTGTAAACAGAAAAAGAAGGTCTCATGTTAACAGAAGTAGAAATGATATTCAATCATATCCATTTCATGCACATGCTCACTTCTACAAAAAGAACATTAAATCTAGTATTTCCTGTCACCATTGTGGACGGTTTGGTCATGTCCTGTCCAACTGTCATTTATTGAAATTTTATAACCTTAATGCTCAAAAATCATGGAGAGCACCATTCAAAGGTGCCACTATTATCTCAGGTCCCAAGACTGCTTGGGTACCTGCTTATGCAACATAAAGGCTATCTTACATGTGTACCTTAGAGGAATAAAAAGGGGTAAATAAACCAAGGCATTCGAGAAGAACACCCCACGACTCCATTTCTCAGGTTAGTTTTGAAATCTCTGCTCCTATATTGCTTTCTGAATTTATCTGCCTCAAATGAATGCACATGAAGCTAAGTGTAGTTAGTTTCTAAATCTCTTGCACATCCTTGTTTTGATGCATGATTTATTATATTCCCCACATGCTGTATTTAGGAATTGAGTTCATTGTATATCATTAAATCCTAAAAAATCCAAAAAGAATTAGTTGATTGCCTATTCATGTATCTAGAAATAAAACATGCATATAGATCCTACATTTATGTGTATCTGCAAGAAAAGCAAAGTTTTGTTTGATTAGAATCTATGCACTTTGTGAGGGGGAGCAGAGCTAATCTGAACAGATTTGAATCAGTGGATTGTATGCTGCATATCTTGGACTTGGAGTTGTTGCTAGTTGAGCAGATTTGTTGAGCTGCGAAGTTTGAGCTGATCACTGCTTATTCTGAGATGGATTTGTTAGAGCTAATCTGAAAT
This sequence comes from Amorphophallus konjac, assembly GCA_022559845.1. Taxonomy (NCBI): domain Eukaryota; kingdom Viridiplantae; phylum Streptophyta; class Magnoliopsida; order Alismatales; family Araceae; genus Amorphophallus; species Amorphophallus konjac. Next base: position 401,896,861 of record CM040126.1, read on the forward strand.
TTTTGGGTCATGTGAAGACTGAGGATGTTTGTGTCTAACGCTGTCTGTTATTCTATACCGAATTGGACTCTTGCTCTCATGTGGCTAGACATCCCACTTCCTCATCTTCCATTTGTGTAATCTGCCCTTGGTCTATCTCTTCTCATATGATTCCTAGTATTCATTCTCATTTGCTAACACCTAGGGGGAGTAATATATGGAATTCTATTACCTTTACTTATTACACACTATTGGTTACTGAAACCACCCCTTTGATTGTGTAAAAATGTTGATCCTCCAAATTAAGTGATCTTCGGTCTATAAAGACTATATCTTGTAATTAATTGCTCAAAATGATTCTTGAAAGTATGATCAATGGAGTAGAAAACATTCTAAGAACTGAAAGTGTCTAGCTCAAGAAAAAAAATATGAATCTAAAAATTGTGAGTAATAGGATAATCTAGTAGAAGAGGATGTCTTATAGGGTGTTTTAAATCATGTCTTCAAGCTATTCTGGATGTAGACCAGGGATTACACCATGTAGTAAAATAAATGTAATTTGGCAGAGCAATGGCAAAATTTCTGAGAAACTAGCTATCTAGATCAAAGAAACCTAGAAGTTATGTCATGAAGAAATGAGTTATCTCTGTTCATAAAAGATGGCATAAAGGTAGACTATGCTGAGTAACCAGGGATTCTGATGTCTGATAAACATGTCTCCTTGAGTAATAAGGATAGTTATACCAGAATGCTCCAATTAAGAAAAGAAAAGGAAAGAAAAAGTTGATATGGTTGACTCTGGTTCTACTTCAGAAGCTGAAACATGACTTAAACGTAATATAAGATTTCTTTTGAAACCAGTTTTATCTGATGACAATAATAAGTAAAATTGATGATTCATATTTACTGGGCTTTGTACTGTGATTAAAATGTTTATCTCCTATGATTGTGCGTTAAAAGATGATTTTTAGAGGAATAAATATATAAGATATAACCTCAATACGTCGAAGACCATAAAAGAGGAGAAGAAAAGTATTTTATATACGAGAGGGGTAGTTTGGGTACAAAATGTTTATAGGGTTAAGGCGATAATATATTCTATATATTATTTAACCCTAAAGTGTCGCTTGTGTCCCCACATTCAAGCCAAAACATTCCTGCACCAACGACTCCCCGCCGTGAGCGATTCTCTGGCTTCGTCTCTACGCAGCTCTTCTACACGCCTCTTCGCATTCTGTCCACCTGCTTCTTCATTTGCCCTCATTATTCTTGAAAGGCATCGCATTTCTCTCAATCATCCTTCTTCACGATGTCTTCTCCGACAACAGAGAGCAAGGGGAAGAAGAAGTCTTCTGAGGAGCAGCAGCCCACGACTCCTCAAATCAGTATGTCTGAAGAGGTGCATGCAAAAGAAGCTCCTTCCGAACCTACTCAGATAGTTCAGTCAAAGGAAAAAGGAAGATTGTAGAGCTTTCACCCCTAGAGGAAGTCAAAGCTGAGCCAAGCGAAGAGGTTCAAGAAAGAAAGAAGAGAAAGGGAAAAGAAAAAGTAGGTGAAGTTTCAGAAGCAAGAGGTATTTCTGCAAAACCTTCTAGCAAATCAGAAATTATTTTGGGAACATGAAAAATTGTGCCTCCTCGGTTCATAGATTTTCATGATAGCAAGATCATTGAAAATTTTCCTGAATTGGTTGATATTGTCGGATTTCAGAAATGGAATAAGTTCTTGAGCAAGCACAGAGTCTATTATCCTAGACTCATTGTTGAGTTCTATAACAATCTAGCTTATGATGTTGATAAGTCTATGTTGTTGTCCAATGTCAATGGAACTATGATTGAAATAATAAGGAACTTTCTTCATAAAGTTTTTAAAATTCCAGAAGATGGAGTGGTTGAATTTGGGTATAGATTTAATCTTCATGATGCTTTCTCCATCATTACTGACCTGCCAAACAATCCTAGAGATAAAGATCAGAAGAAACTTGGATCCTTCCGTGCCAATAAATTCTCCCCTCTCAAGAGACTCCTGCATCACATAATCACCACAATGTTAACTCCATAAGTTGGAGGCAGAGGGAGAGTGACAGATACTCAAAGATTTATCATGTACTGTTTGTTGAAGGATATAAAGATCTGTCTACCAGAGGTTATTATACAAATCATGAAGGATACCTACTGGACACATTTCTATTAAGGATATAAAGATCTTTGGGCCTAATAATTATATTTTAATTTTTAAAAATTCTTAGAAACTTCTCGGGCGTTACACCCTCCAAACTAAATTGGACCAACTCACAAGAGCCACCTATGAAATGGACCAATTACCTAACCCCATTGTGGTAACCTTTGAAGATCAAGGCCCCCAATTCACCCAACACATTTATTCTTTCCAACAACTTATGATTCCCCTGCCGATTGAAACTCTTGACCTAGGTAATGATGGAATTGTGGAAGGATCATATCAAAGAGAAGTTGGGGTGACTAGCAAGATGGCTTATGTGAATAAAGAGTCCACACCCATTTATGAGGAGAGCCACAATGAGTTGGTTGAAAATAAGTCGGGGGGTGAATCAAATGATGTGCAAAATGATGCTAGTCAAAATTATGAAACTGAGAACATCAAGGGCTCAATTGATGAAGAATGTGGAAAAGGGGACTATCCAACTGAAAATGATGATGACAAGGTTAGGGAATGTGACCCTCCTCACTTGGAAGAATATCATGAAGGGACCGCATGAGAAGATTTCTCATTTCATCTCACGGTTCCACAATTGAAAAAATTGATTGACATTCTCCCGATCATAGAACAATGTGGACACTTTAATATGGAGAGTGTCATCATTAACTCATGTGAGGAAGAGCATGAAGAAGAGGGTAGTGTTGATGTTGTAGATAAGTTGAACGATAACCCTCATGAGAAGATAATGGTGATGGACCTTTGAGTGAAAAATTCATCTCCTATTTAGATTCCCCACTTGTGGAGAATATAATTAATAATCTCATTTTGATAGAAGATATTGATGATGGGACATCACTTGAAGAAATTGAGAACATCACTCCAAACGCCAAAGACCCATTTGAGAATATACATGAAGAGGAGGATGGCTTTGTGGATGATAATCTTGTTGATTTAATGAAGATTAAGTCTGAATATTCTCCTCCTCTTGAGGAATGTGATGAAAGGGCCTTCTTAGAAACTTTCACATTTGATCTGACCTATGATAAGGGGCCAAGCTGAAAAAAATTACATTTAATCTCTCCACCTCACTACTGAAAAATTCAATTGATGATTTTCATTTGATTGATGAGTGTGTTGAAGAGGATTTGTTGGAAAGGTTCACATTTGGCCTACCCACCCCATTAGCGAAAAAATTTGATTGACAGGCTTCATTTGATCGATCAGTGTGATGAAGGGGCCTTCTTAGAAACCTTCACATTTGATCTAACCCCTAAGCCCTACCCCATAATATTCGAATCATTGGATGGGTTAGATTCTGGGCTCATGCCTCCTTCCACTTTGCTTCCCCTAAACGATAAGCTTATCCAATCTGACATTCTAAGACTTGAGGGTAATATGCCAATTACATTCACCTTTGATTTGACTCCCCATCAGGAAGATCAATCGATTAGAGCCCTTAATGTTTATGAGAGTATGATTAAGGAGGATGTGGCTAATAATGTCAACCTTATTCATACGCCATCGATGCCTGACCAAGTTTCTTTGGAAGAAGTTGTCACTAAAGGGGTAGTTAGGTGGATAGATACGGGGCAAGGAAACCAATGGAATGATACTGGGCAAATGTTCCACGCCGATCTTGAAAGAATAATGGCCGTTGATTAGTACATGAACCTTAAAAATGAGAATTGGCCCACACATGTTGTTAAGGTTAAAATCAATAATGTTCGAGACCAGCATATTTTTGACCCACATGTGCACACATATCATCGTGTCTTCAAATGGTATGAATGTGAGAAGTTAAAAGAAGATCAGATAACATGGTGGCTAATCATGAAATCAACTAGTTGGTTAATGGGCCTCATTGTGTCTGGCTGAAGACGTTAAACTTAGCACTTTTTGGGAGGCAACCTAACATTTTCGCTTCTAGGTGTCAATAAGTCATTTTCATTTTTTTTGGTATTTGTAGGAGTAAGTTGTAATTTCAGGAGGATGTCTGGCATGAACCTCGTCTGCCCGCCCCAGGTTGTACCTTTCCTTCCCAAGCATTTATGTGCATTATTCTTTTCACACATTGTTCATATCATCAGAGACGACGCTATTCAAGTTGGGGGGTAAGGGTAATCTTTATAAAAATCTCATGCAACTTGCTGTCGCATTTTATTTTAAAAAAAAATCTCCAATTGAGTTTTCATGATTCATGCTTTCATAAAAGAGACTCTAGAATGGAGAAGAGTGTGGAGAAGGATAATGGAATGATTTTTTGTGTCTAGTCATGGGAACTAATTTAGAATCTCTTAAGGTCTCTTAGCATTAAAAAAAAATCACTTGCACACTAATAAAACAGGAAGGACAAGCCTTCTGTCATTTGGTTTGGTGTCTAATACTCTGCCCTCCCTAGTGAAGAGTTAGATCTAAAAAAAATAAAAAAAACCATGGAAAATACTCCTGATCTTTGTAATCAGGCCTGCTTCTCCTAAGATAAGAGTTGAGGTTCGCATCAAACGGTGAAGGGTTGTGCAGCACCATGTGCTGAAAAAAATTATGATGAAAAAAAAATTAAAAAATCATGAAAAATGCCCCTGATTTTAGTAACCGGGCCTGCTTCTCCTAAGACAAGAGTTGAGGTTCGCGTCAAACGGTGAAGGGTTGTGCAGTACCATATGTTACAAAAAAAAAGTGATGGCTACTGTGATCAAAGCTCCGATCTGGGAGGAAGAGTTGAAAAACACCTATCTAAAATGGCAACATGGAGGATGCAATTGTCCAAACTGTAGATTTAGATTTCACGAGTACAAACGCTATGAGACCTTGGGAGTATTCTGAGCATGATGTTCTAATTCTATGGCTAGTATACTTTGATAATTCGAAATTCCTGATCCATAGTTGATTCTATGAAAGAGGATTTGGACATGAGGCATGAAGCTTTTAAACTCTTGTTGGTCCCTAATTTTTAATTTATTTGCATTGTTAAGGGACTAGCAATGAGTAAGTTAGGGGTGTGATAAACACCTAATTATTTATTATTATTCATATCACACGCTTCATTTTCGGGCTTTAATGAAGTCAATTGTGCAATTTTTTCATGATAATCTCGGTCTCACCTAAAATGAAAATTTTTCTATAATTAATGGGATGTGAGACATTTTGTTAAATAATTAAATTTTATTGCAATCATAAGAATTATTTTTTCTAAATTTGGTTTCAACAAAAATGTATTTTTGAATGAACTAAAGGGTAGAATAAATGAGCTCAAAGGGGTTTAACATAAACTTGATTATACTTGAGGGACTTGAATATATTTTTTTTTTCATGTTCCTGAAACCATGTGAAGAGTGTTGTCTCTCCCTCTCCCGCATTGAAGGAGAATGGCAGCATGTGCCTTCTCGATGGCGGCATGCATGCGGCTGGCAAGCAACAGAGGTGCATGGGGAGTAGCAGCAGCATATCACGGCAAGATCCCCTGGGAAGCCTGCAAAATCGGATGGGAGTGGTGACAGAAGCATGCAGGTGCGTAGCAATCTTAGGCAGCGGCGACTAGCAGTTCCAAGCAGCTGCAGGCATGCAGCACAGGCACGTACAACGATCTCGAGCAATAGGAGCCGGCGAGCTCCATGATCAAGGAAGATTGCATAAGGAGCTAGCAAGCTCCAGCAGCAGCGAATCTCAGCGGCAGCAGGCGAATCTAACAGCAGCGAACGAGGGCACCTTGGCCTTCTATAAACCCAGTGTCTCCCCCCTGCGGGCTCAGCTTCTTTTCCCCTCTTCTCTTCCCCCTCTACTCCTTCCTCTTCCCCTCCGGTTTTCTCTTCACTTGTAGAATCTCTCCCCCCCCTCCTGGCCTCGTCTTCTTTTCCACTTCTTACACCTCCCTCCGATCTCACCTGCTGCACCCTCTCTTCTCCTCTCACTTCTCCTTCCTCTTCTTCTTCTCCTTAGCCTTTCTTCCCCCCTACTGACAACCCACTCCCTCTCTCTCTAAAACTCACACCGGCGTAGCCACTGCACCCTCCCTCCTCCGGCGTTCCTCTCGCCCTGTCTCTCTTTCTATCACCCTACACCTTCGCCACTGCACCATCTGCCCGGCCTCCCATTCTCCTTTCCCCTCCAGTTTCCCCTCTCGGCACCACCCACATCACCGCCACGGTGCCCCTATTTTGAACAGGGGCACCGGTCGGCTGTGGCCTCCCCCTCCCACTATTCTGCTTCTCTCCCCCTCTTCACCACATACACACCCACACACACACTTCACGTAGCAGTAGCCTCCCTCTCCCTCTCATCTTTTCTCCCCCATCCGATCTTTCATCTCCCTCTTTTCTACAACACACACACACAGTCGTGCGCCCCTCGCTAGTATCGTCTCCTTCTTCTCTCTGCTGCACACAGACAGCCCTTCACATACACAGCCTCTGTCCGCCTCTCCCTCTTTCTCTCTTTAACACACCCACACAGCTCTCTTTCGCACACACGGTTGCACTCACACAGCGCCGCACACACTCACGTAGCGTCCCCCTCCTTTCTCTCTCCTGTTTTTTCCCCTCTGTACACCAACCCGCTGTGCCACCTCTGTCGCTCTCTCTTTCCCTCTACACACTTCACACTAACCGCCACCGTCCGCTTCTCTTCCCCACACTCTCTCTCCCTCAGCTCCTCTCCACCACACACACACATGCAGCACTCTACTCTTCATACACACCGCACACACTTCGTGTAGTTGTTTTTTTTATTTCTTTTATTTATATTTTAATCCCCCTTTCACCTCTCCCTATCCTGGTCTCTACGTCTCTCCTCTTATCTTGTTCTCTCTAACTCATACACTTAACCCCCGTCACCTCTATCCGATTCTCTTCCTACACCTCCCTATTTTCTCTCTCCTACACCCCCTCATCGTCAGTTCTACTATGTGCACTTCTAGGTAGACTTTATTTCAATGTTGTATTTTGTTGTTATTTTCTTGAATTTCTACTTAGTGTAATCTTTTATTTTTGGAGCAATAATAAATAGTAGTGCCATAGTCTCGGGTCTCCGACCCTGGGTTCGAGGCTCCCCAGCATCCAGACCGGACACACAACCCTAGGATATCTTAGGGTCAGTCTCCAGTGTGCACTCTCCACATCGGGCCTCGGGCCTCTCAGCTTCACTACAGGATTTTGTCCCCTACCACTCAGTGATGCCGACTCCCAGCACAGGTCTTCCTTTATGGGATGCGGCAGCCCTGATGTTGGCCGTGGGTCCTCTTTCCCACTCTCTAGTCTCGCCAGCACTCGATACAGGCTTGCCGCCTCGGGTCGCCGGCACCCCAGCACCTTCAGCGATGTTGGCCTCCAGTGCAGGAGCGTCGTCTCGAGCATTCTATGGACTCGGGTGAGGGCCTACACCCGAGCCGCCCCACCACCGGCTCCCAACCTGGGCGTCATGAACCGGGGCCCGATCTCAGTATTCCCAGTTGTCGGCCCTGTGCCGCCAGCAGCTACAGACCGGGTCTTCTCGGTCTACCACCTCGGAGCAGGGTCCTCCTTGGCTCCCTAGAAGAAGTGTTACCATGGCCAAAAAGGCAGGCAACTCACCGCTGCAACCAGTAACTCTGGTAAGACTATTCTTATCGGTGATCTGCGGATTCACCTCAATGGGGGCGAACCAATCATACCCCAGGAGTGGATCGTCCCTACGATTCTCACCTCCAACTGCTTTGGCCTCCTGCGGCGAACACAAGAAGATAAAGTCGAACTAAGAAAAGCAAGCGCCTTGGCAGCAGCCCGGAGGCACCCGCACCTGCCCAACACACGAGCTCCCAAGCCCTGTCAAACAAATAGCGACAGGGGGGATCAACGGTCCGACTTGAGGAGAATCTGAGTCACCCCGGAAGAAGCCTAGGCAGTTCAGAGGGCACACCTTGGAAACCGCCTTCGGGCACTCAGACATGGCATCAAACAAGGCGCGGCCGAGTTCACAATGATGCCGTCTGTCGACGCCCAGCTACCCAACGCCTCCCGTCTGAGTAGGCAAAAGCAAAGACGGGCTCGCTCAGGGCCTCACCAGCACTCAGCCCCTAGCTTCCCTCAGGTCGACACCGTGATGGAGGCTCCTCTGCAACGCACCTTGATCTTTGATAGACTGGGGACACCTATCCACTCCAAGAATCATTCCCAGAAGAAGTGGATGGTCCATCTCCTTAACGACGCAGTCAAGATGTTCGCATGTTATGCTACAAGACACTAGCCTGAGACGTAGTCTGACAATAGAACTAGCCGCTGGCCCAGCTCAGGAGGCCTCTCGATCAGACTTAGCCTCCGGCTCCTGCAGGCCACGTCAGCACTTCCGCCGGACCTCAGACATTGGAATGAGCGGAAGAAGTTTCGGTCGAGGACCGTCTCACCCTGTTGATGTGCAGCCGATCAACAATGATCCTCCAGCGAATGAAGTCCAAGAGGTGACCCTTGAGGCTATCATGAAGGAGAACCAGCACTTGAAGGCCCTCCTGCAAGACCTTCTTTAAGAACATGACATTCACCCTCAGCCCCCCGCCGTGCCTCCGATAGAAGCACCGGTCCCGCCTGGTGGGCATAATGGTGCCAACGCCTCAGTCGCGGCTGTCCGAACCCCGACAGTAACCGAGTTCAGCACACCCTTGGCCAAAGCCCAACCACGGCCGTCCAACACCCCAGTGCCAGAAAACCTTATGACACAGCGCCAGATGATCGAGTGTATTGTCGAGACGAAGCTCGCCCAGTTTGGGGAAGGGGTCACAACTATAGACCTCTACAGCGTCCCCTACCTACTGCATAACCAGCTCAAGAAGCTTCCTCCAGAGTATGCCAAGCCGCCGAAGCTGCAAAAGTTTGATGGGCAGGGGTCCCCGCATGAGCACTTAGCAACTACATCACGGCCATGGGCGAGCTCACGTTGGATGAGTCCTACCTCCTCGGCTACTTCACCACCTCACTCACGGGAATGACCTTCCGATGGTATTCCCGCCTGAAGCCCAACTCAATCATCAACTGGGCCGATCTCCAGAAGAAGTTCCTCGATCGTTTCCAAACGGCCGGAAGATCTCCCTAGCAGAGCTCTGCTCTCTCCGACAAAAGAAGGGCGAGAGCACCCTCGACTTTATTAAGAAATAGCGAGACCTCAGCATGAGGTGTGTCAACCCGCCGGTCCAAGAGGACACTATCACCATATGTCACCGAGGCTTAGCGGCCGAGGTCAATGAAAAGCTCCTTGGCACCAACATCAAAGGCTTCGACCAGCTCAACTCGACCGTCGCCGAGATAGAAATGTTCTTCGTCAATAACCCGAGCTACACTTCAGCAAAGGGTAAACAGACGCGAGAACGCCAGCCCGAAAAGGAGGTGAACAACATTGAGTTTACCCCCGCCGCCAAAGCCAGCAAAGAGGCCTGGACGAGCGGCCCCGATAAGAAGCCAATGGATAAGTCGGCAGTTCCTTCATTCTCGAAGCATATGAAGACACCCTTCTCCTTCAAGAAGGAACATACGAAGATGCTCTTCGACCTTTGCATGGCCCAAAAGATCGTCGAGTTGCCCGAAGTCCGCAAGCCGGACGAGGCCCAAAAGATCGATGATCCCAGCTATTGCCCATATCATCGCATGCTAGGTCACCCAATTGAGGATTGCTATGTCTTCAAGACCCAGGCGCAAAAGCTGATCTGAGACGGTCTCATCCACATGAAGAGTGGTCTCGTCGACCCCCCGTAGCCCCATACGTGGTCCAGACCAGCTAAGACAGCACGCGTGGTTCACTACTCGGCTAACGTGATCCACATGATGGCTACGTTCTCTCTCCGATGTCGAAGCAGAGGAGGCCAGTACCAGCGAGGGCGAGCATTTGCTCTAGTACCTAGGGTGGAGGCCCTTGCATGATCATAGACCTCTCTCCTTTCTTAAGTAGAGGACCCAACGACTCTTCGATGTCCTTGTCGAGAGGCGGCAAATCTTACCCCGCGACCTGCCGACAGACTACACTTACTGGGACTTTAGTCATCCCCAGTACTGCCCTTTCCATGCCAGAATCTGCCATATATGCAATCGAGTCCTATGAGGAAGTTAAATACCTTATCCAGGAACAGATCTAGTGGGAGCAGATTGATGCTGAGGGAAACTCTATGGCACTTGTGAGACTCTGAAAAGCCGTCAAAGAAACCCTGAGCGTCACCAGAGACGCGCCAGAGCAGTCGGATCCTCCTTAAGAAAAAGGACACGGGTTGCCTTACCAGCACACCCCAAAATGGCTTGAGTTCCGGACCGACAATCGGGAAGCTCTCGAGCGATTACAAAGGCGCAGGGAACGATATGCCAATCGAGAGACAGGGCCGAGTAACTTTTCGGTTAACGTCATCCATCCTCCTGTCACCCCGGCCTCTCCTGACTCCCCGACGTTACCGGTCAACTAGCTGGCCCCTACCACTACGGCCGTACAATGGCGGCCCTAGCAAGAGCTGGAGTCTCTTCCTTTCTCCAGATAAGACACTACCAGGCTCCTCCGAGTCCTTCTCAGCAGAGAGAATGTTTTGGCGGGTGAGACGACAACGGGCTCTCCAAGTCCTTCTCACTCCTTGATAGCCACTAAACTCATCGTCAAAAGCCATGCCACACAATTTTAAAAATTTAACCGAACTCACTCACTTAAAAAGATTGAAATTAGAGTAAAGTGGTAAGAACGGGTCGATCCTAAAGAGAAGAAATATTTTCAATTAAACATGAGATGGAAAATTCTTATATTTAAAATATCTGAATTTTGAGTGAGATGTTGAAAAGAGAAATAAAATTGCATAAACTCAATCCTAACTAAAGAATATGAGAGGGTTAAAGAGAGAAATTAGAAAGAGAGAGAAAGAAAACTAGAAAACCACAATTGAACATGATGAACTTTTATTACTAATGAAAGTGGCAATTACAACCAAAAGAAAATAAAAATTACAACTTGGAAATAAAAGAGAAGGTGAAGAAATAAGAGCTGGGAAATTGAGATGAAGAACGCCGCCGTCTTCTTGCCAAGCCTTTCAGTGGACCGTGGAGAGGGGAAAAATCTACCGCCCAAGAGCACGGCCCAACTAGGTCCAATTTGACCAAACTAGGCCCAGCTCCCCAAAGTGACAGTCCCTTTTGGGGCCCACTTACTTCAAGCCCACAACTCGCTCGGAGAAGCACTTCCTAGGTGATCCCCGGGTCCGGAAGTCTGTGTGACAGATCGGTCGAGAAGGCCCCTGCGGGGACCCAGCGCGGCCTATCCAAGCTGCGCACCCACCGCTCGAGAGGAAACTCCGAGCAAGCGCCCCGGGCTCGGACCGACTGTTGGAAGCTTATCCAAGTATCCGTTACACATCCTTCAAGAGCAGGGAACCCCAAGGGATAAGAGAGATCAAGAGTCCTCATGCCATTAAAGAGCCCACGATGAGGACGTAACCCCCCTGAATCCCATCGACTCTCAGGGCTCTTACATTTAACAGATCACTATATAATTATCAGGGAGACCCTCCGAAGAGGTAAGAAACAATCCTGAGTGAGAACCACCCCATCTCTTGGTGGAGAGTAATCTCGTACCCTCTTCTGCTCCTACCACCTCCCCCCGCACCAGTGCTCTATCATATTCACTGACTTAGGCATCGGAGGGTTTTCCCTAGGGTTTCATCCCTGGGCACCCCTGATCTATTTTCCCATCTTGCAGATTATATATGCGTGGTGACCGTGATCAAGGATTCCCCCCAGGATCCCACGACTTAGGATAAGCATGAGATCATGCCTCCTCATCTGGCGTCGCCTGTGGGAAACGAGCGAAGAGCCATCATGGTGCGAAGAAATTCCAGAAGGAGGATCGCCGGTGGCAAGGGAAAGACCGTGGTGACAGAGGAAGGAGAACCTGCGCCTTCTCATCCCACGGAAAACCTCCCCTCTAATGGCAACAACGAAGCCGATGAGCTGCCTCCACCAGCCACGGGGGAGCAACCCCCCAATGGGAGTTCTGACGCTCTCCAAACCCTCAATGCAAAACTTGATATCCTCGTAGAATTAATGAGGACGCAGGCGGCTAAGGAAGAAAAGTCACGACTTCCCCGGGAAAGCCCCCCCTGTGGAGAAGCTTCCCAGCAAAAGGTCGGAGGTCACTTCACCATCCAGGGACGATGGCTTATACGCAATAGGTCAGGAGGAACTTCACACACCCCTCTTCCAGAGCAAGAATCCTCCTCCACCTCGAGGACAGAAAGGCCCGAGATGCACCAGCAGCTCCCGGAGATTGAAGTCCCCGAGGGACGATGAGGTAGCCAGCAAGGACGCCCTCAAAGCCCCTCGACCCAGCAATAACTGGAACTATCCCCCCGACTACGGGACTTCGAGCGACGTTTCACGGAACAAGAGTGCGCCCTCCGCGCCTTACAGAAAACTTCTCCCAAGGAGGATGATGAGTAATCCCTGTTCTCCGATCAAATATTGAAGGCCGAGATCTCCCCTAGACTCTCACTGCCAACCTTCAAGTCATATGACGGCCAGGGAGACCCGATCGACCATTACGACAGATTCGACGCCTTGATGACTCTGCATGGGGCCTCCGACGCTATCAAGTGTCGAGCGTTCATGACCACCTTGGTCCAGGGCACTCAAGCTTGGTTCCGAGCACTCGCTCCCGGCAACATTCATGACTTCAGGCAGTTCGGGCAAGTATTTAAGGAAAGCTTCACCGACAGTGGCCCTCCAAGGTCAGTAGCGGGGTTATTGACGCTAAAGCAAGCACAGGGGGAAAGCTTCGGGCTTATATCAACCGAATTAAATAGGAAGCCCTGCGTATCCCTCGCCTAGATGTCACCTCAGCCACTATCGCATTGACCGGAGGCACCTGTAATGAGAATCTCCAGCGAGAACTAGTCCTCCATCCCCTCACCTCTCTCGCCGATCTGGTGACCCTAGCCCTGCGTCACGCAGAGTGCGAGAAAGTCCTCAGCGCTTGCCGCGGCATAATGGGCTCAAGTCGAGAAGGGGATAAGAAGCGACCATCCGAGCAAGGCTCAGGCCAGGGGAAAAGGCGGAATCGAGACAGAGACCATAGGGAACCCCCTCGAAAATATGAGCGGTACACTCCTCTATCCGCCCCCATCTATGAGATATACGAAGATATCAAGGGCTCAGGCCTCCTCCGCCAACCCGAGCCTATGAAGGCCAAGCACCGCAGCCACCGCAAGCACTGTCAGTTTTACAACGACCATGGGCACCATACTGGAGATTGTCACCAGCTCAAGGACGAGATCGAGCGTCTCATCCGCCAAGGGCACTTATCTCAATACGTGTCCGAGCACTAGAAGGAGGATCGTGGCGTCCCAGAAGAAATTGACAATCGCCCCCATGGAGTCCATATCAATGTTATTTCTGGAGGCACGGCATCAGGAGGAGACAGTAGGAGGAAGGAAGTGTCATGCTGAACGGGCGAGTAGGGCCTCCGAGCCCCCCAAAGCCCCGCCGGCGAGCGAGCAGCAAGCCCTGATTTTCTCCAAACAAGACCTGGAAGGGTTATCTACCCCGCACGGCGACGCTCTTGTAGTATCGGCTACTATAAACCATTGTAACGTAGATAGGATATTGGTTGACAATGGTAGCACCCCTGATGTACTCTCGTATGAATGTTTTCTTAAGATGTGTGAAAACCTGTCCAAGATCCGCCCAATTCGAAACCCCCTCTACGAGTTCAATGGCCAGGCAACCTATCCCGAGGGAGCCCTAAGCCTGTCGGTCACCATTGGTACCCCTCCCAAGATTGTCACGGTTATGGTTGACTTCATAGTGATTAAGGGGATGTCGGCCTATAATGACATCTTCGGCCGAGGTATCATCAGCCGAACAAAGGCAGTGCCCTCTACCTATCACCAAAAAATGAAGTTTCCCACCAAATACGGCGTCAGGGAAGTCTGAGGTAACCAGGCAATAGCTAGAAGGTGCTACATAATCTCGGTCGAAGCCATAAGGCCAGAGGGAAAAAAGAAAGGGGTTAGGAGAACCGAGGATGAACCAACAACATACTAGCCCGATGGCGAATTACTGACGCTCTTCCTCAAAGACGACTCGGCCCTAGGAGTAATAATTGGAGCTGATTTACCACCTGATGTACAAGAGCAATATAAAGATTTTCTTTCGAAGTATATTCAAGTCCTCGCGCGGTCTGATGAGCACCTTCCTGGGATCCCTGGGGAGATGGTGGTACATAAGCTAAACCTTAACCCGTCAGTGAAACCTATCCAGCAATGCAGAAGAAAGCATGCCACAGAGAAGCAGATGATCAGAGCAGATTATTAAGAGGAAGAAAACTGGCCTATTTCATCCGGTCCTTTACCCGACGTGGCTCGCCAATGTCGTCTTAGTACCAAAGGCTTCGGGCAAATGGCGAATGTGTGTGGACTTCGCCGACCTCAATAAAGCCACGCTGAAAGACTGTTACCCACTGCCTAGCATCTACTAGCTAGTCGACTCGACCTCTGGAAATGAATTGATCAATTTTCTGGATGCCTACTCCAGCTACCATTAGGTTCGAATGGATCCTAAAGACATCGAGAAGGCAGCCTTTATCACCAACTTCGATGTATACTGCTACACGCGAATGCCGTTCGGGCTGAAGAATGTCGGAGCAACATACCAGAGGCTGATCAACCACATTTTCAAAGGAAAAAATGGTCGGAACATCAAAGCTTATATCAACGACATGCTCGTCAAGTCACCTAAGGCCGAGGACCTCTTCGTCGACCTAGCTGAAACCTTCGGCACCCTTCTAAGGTACAACATGAAGCTCAACCCAGCTAAATGCGCTTTTGGGGTTTGATCCAAAAAATTCCTAGGTTTCCTAGTAAATCAACGCTGGATCGAGGCCAACCCCGATAAGGTTCAGGCCATCCTGAACATGCAGCCTCCCGTTTGCATCAAAGATGTCCAGTGCCTGACTGAACGAATTACTACGCTCAACTGTTTCTTGTCCCAAGCGGCCAAACGATGCCTGCCTTTCTTCAAATTGTTGAGAGGGACCAAATTGGCATCAACTACGTTCGCCTGGGACGAGGAATGTTAGAATGATTTTGCAGACCTAAAGGAGTTTTTGGACTCTCCCCCGGTGTTATCGGAACCGATCTCGGGCGAAATGCTGCACCTTTACCTCTCGTTGACTCCTTCCACAGTGAGCTCAGTCCTAGTTCGAGACGACGCAGGAGTACAGAGATCGGTATACTACACCAGCAAGGTGCTCAACGAGGTCGAAAGACGATACCTTGCAACCGACAAAAACCTCGGCCAAGCACCTTCGGCCCTGACACTCCATCGTCGTACTGACCTACGAAACCCTGAAGAGGATCCTCGCTCATCCTGAAGCTTTGGGTCACCTCGTCAAGTGGGCCATAATGCTCGGGGCTTAAGATATCTCCTATCACCCTTGCTCGGCCATCAAAGGATAGGCACTCGCAGACTTCATCGCAGAGAGTACTATCCCGATCGAGGAAGCCCATCCGCTGACACCCGGGCCCACATGGGATCTTTTCGTCGACGGATCCTCCAACTCGACCGGCAGCGGCACCGACGTCCTTCTTAGATCCCCAGAAGGAGCAGAACTGCAATACGCCTTGAAGTTCGACTTCTTGGCATCCAACAACGTCTCCGAGTATGAGGCTCTCATCTCGGGAGCCAAGATGGCACGACGATTGGGGGCTGAATGAGTCAGGATTCATACTGACTCCCAGTTGGTCGCTAGCCAGGTCAATGGTGACTACGAAGCTAGAGAAATGTCGATGATCAAATACCTTCAATTGGTAAGAGGAATAGCCCCACTATTCGAGAGTTTTTAGGTCATCTTGATAACTTGGGAGGAGAACTCCCAGGCAGATGCCCTCTCTCGACTGGCATCCTCTGTCGGCCCAGAAGGTACGCGATTGATTTTTCTCGAAGAGCTAGAGCGACCGAGCATAGATACGGAGCTCATGACCATTGATCAGGCATCACCAAGCGACTGGCGAACCCCGTATATATCCTAGCTCCGGGATTCTCAGGTGCCCCTCGACCCTCGAGAAGCTCGGAGACTAAAGTATCAAGCTCGGCCTTCGTCATCCTAGACGAAGCCTTATATCGAAGGTCTTTTTCTGGTCCCCTCCTCAAGTGCCTCGATACCGATGAGGCCAGTCGAGCAATTCAAGAGGTCCACGAAGGTGTCTACAGCGTGCATCAAGGTGGAAGATCGCTCGCCAGGATCCTGTTATAGCAAGGCTACTGGTGGCCCACTCTCCAACGCGATTGCTCGACCTACATTTAACGGTGCGATCGATGCCAGCGTTTCGATCATATGGTCCATCAGCCTGCTTCAGAGCTCGTCACCCTATTGAGCCGTACCCTTTTGCTCGATGGGGGATCGACATCCTAGGGCCATTCCCTACGGCTTAGGCCCAGAAGAAGTTTGTCATCATCGCCATCGATTATTTTACCAAGTGGATTGAAGCCAAAGCCACTGCCAGGATTACCGAGTCAATCGTATGGAGCTTCGTTTGGAAATCGATCATCTGTCATTTTGGTATCCCCCGAGTGATTGTGAGCGATAATGGTCGGCAATTTGATTCTCATTACTTTAGGAACAAATGTGCTAACCTACACATTCGCAATCACTTCACTTCGGTAGCCCACCCTCAGGCTAACGGACTGGTCTAAAATGCCAACAAAACTATATTAAAAGGCATTAAGGCCAGGCTCGGCAAGGCCAAAGGTAGTTGGCTTGAGGAATTACCAAGCATACTATGGTCGCATCGAATTACTCCGAGAACTGCTATCGGTGAGACTCCTTTCCAGTTGGTGTATGGCACGGACGCTGTGATTCCTTTGGAAGTCGGTAGCCCATCTCTTCGAGTCATCAACTTCTCGCCCGAGGTGAACGAGCAGAAGCTGCTAGAGAACCTCGACATGGCAACCGAGATACGAGAGATTGCAAGCATCCGAGCCACGGAATATCAGCAGCGCATCACTCGGTATTACAACGCCAAAGTCTGAGACAGACACTTCCACACAGGAGACTTCGTCCTAAGGAAAGCCAAAGCCTCTCGACCATTGGAGGCGGTGGGAAAGCTGGCCCCTAATTGGGAAGGCCCCTACTGAGTGGTCGAGACGCTCGGGAAGGGGGCGTATTGACTATCTACCATGGAAAGAACGCCTATCCCTCAGACATGGAGCACGGAACCACTACAAAAGTTCAATTTTTGAGCTTTTCTCAAACATGTAAGCAACATATGGCAATAATTTTCCTTTTATTAATGTTTCGTCATACATCAGATAGGCCACAGCCAATACAATATATATCAAAAATAAAAATATTACATCCATTGGTACTATATCACGAGCTGATTACTCGACGCGAACATGGCTAGCACCCCTAAGCCGAGCCACTGACTCCACCCAGTGTGGAAACTGGCTCGGATAACGGGATGGCTGATCCTGTTTGCTCAAAAATTCAGAGAAAAGGTATCAGAGGAAGAGAGGAAGAAAGGGAAGGAATGCCCGGATGTCAGGAAAATAAGAGCAGGCCTCCTCTGCCAACTCTTTGGAAGGAGGCCGAAAGCCGAACAAAAAGCAAGCACCTCCAAGTGGTGCGAGCAAGGATAAGGCATCCTTCAAAGAGTGAAAGAAAAGAAAAGAAGTTGGTTGAAGAGCAGAAGAGGGAGAGAGACCGAGAACCCCCTCGAAGAAGTGAGACAGGTGACGGGGTTAGAAAGAAAGGAGGAGCAACGACGTTACGTCGTTAGTCCCCCTCAAGTGGGGCGGCGGCTCAAAGAGCAGGAGAGAGCCCGTGGCCAGGACTCCTTCCTTCTTGTACGCCATCTGGCGGCGATCCAGAAGTTGGGAGCGAGCCCGTCACCAGGCCTCCTTCTTTCTCCTACGTTGTCTGCCCCGTCCTCCTTCCTTCTCCTATGTCGGAGTAGCATGAACACCTCGACGGCCGCCAGGGTCATCGTCTTCCGAATCACCCTCCATGTTTCACCGACAATCCCCCAGCACAAAAGAAAGATGCTTCGCGAAAAGGGAGAAAGAGGAAAGACTACAAGGGAAGCCTTAAGCAGTGAAGAGAGGTGGAGACGCCCTTTGGGACCTTTTATAGGCCGAAAGGGGGAACCTTCGCCTTAATTGACTACACCCTCGAAAAAATGTGAAAGGCGGGGACCCTTCCCTAAGGGCAGTTACTATGTTTCCCTTAATAGCCCTCGCATAGGGACACGTGAAATGGCAAGTCATTCAAAGCATGGAAAGGCTGAAAGGCGCCAGTGCCACGTCATCCACTTGGCCAACCAACACGCGAGATGCCTGCAAATAAGATCTCTACTTTTCTAACAACTGTAGATACGATAGTCAAATCGCACCAAAGGTGGTAAGGAACAGTCAATCCGATTCTGAATATTACTGCCATTATATATAGAGAGAGGAAAAATCTTACATGGTAACATTAAAAAAAGAAAAAGAGCTAACACATCGAGCCCATTTTCCCCCTAATCTATGGAGATGGGGGGACTCCGAGAGGTCCGTGGCCTTTCCTGAGGCTCGACGATCGAAGGATCCTCAGCGCCTGATGATCTGCCACCGGTATCCTCGGTGACGGCCGGTCTAGGCACTGACCCCACTTATGTGGGAACTACCTTGATCGTGTGCCCTCTTGAGGTAACCGGAGTTGGCGATCCCTCTATTGAAGCGGAGGCATCCTTGCTCCCCCCTTCACTCGACGTCGGAGAGGGAGAATCTGTAGTATTCTCGTCCGAGTCATAGTGCTGCACGGAAGCAAAAATGAGGTCATCGAGCACCTACTGCTGGGCCTTGACGACTGCCCGGTGGAAGCCTTGGGCAAATCTCTTCCGTAGCACCCGACGGTAGTGTGGCTCGTAATACGAGAAGGTGGCCTTCTGGAGAGTTGCGTGATAGCCCTCCGAGCCTCTATATCATTCAATCGCCTCTGCCCCAGCTTGCTCCTTTTCCTTATCGAGCTCGGCCACCCTCTGTTCGGCTTTGAACAACTTTAGCCTGGCCTCAAACAGCTTCGCCTCGGCCTCAGTCCGTACAACCTCGGCATCCCTCCGCATTCGCTCAGCCCCTCGGACCTGGCTGTTGAGCTCCTCTCGCTCAGCCTTCCACTGCTCGTAGCGCTCGACTTGAGATTGACACTCCTCTTCCAGGAGTTCGCCCTTCAGGTCGTCCATATAGCGAGCCTGGACTAGCTGCTCGACCAATGTCCGAGCCTCCTCCTGGCTCGACTGAGTCTGAGCTCGAAGTGAGGCTGCCTCTCGCCGAAGGACTTCTAGCTCTGAAGTCAACTGACCGATCCTCCGATCGGACTCAGCGCAAACCAGAGAGAGAGAGACCTCTCCTCACTATCCAGTCAAGCGAAGAAGTCAAGTATCTCGGCCCCCAGCTAGGCCACGATCAAGCCGCCCTCTATGACCTTCTCAAAGAGTAAGGAGGGGGGACCACGTCTGAACTACTCCCGAACCAATGAGGGCACCAAAGATTGGCACCTTTGGTACAGAGAAGTCCGAATCGCAGAGGCACCAGCCGAGGGAGGAAGAGTCCTTTCTGGAGCCGGGACTGGAGCGTTCCCCCCGAGCATTCCCATGTTCGGGACGGCAATGCTTGGCTCGGGCTGAGTCGTTGCCTCGCCCTGCGCCCCATCAACCTCGGTCAGAACTTTGGAACCTACCGCCTCTGCCTGTAGTCTGGCAGGCTCAGCAGTGGTTTCCCCGCCAGCAACAACCGTCTCTGACTCGATGGACGGGAGATCCGGATGGTAGATTTCCTCGGCTAAGGGCTTCTCAACTAGGTGAGCACGCTTCTCAACTAGGCGGGTGACCCCCGCCTTCTTGAATCGCTTCTTCTTAGAGATCAAGGCCTTCATTGAAGACAACAGCAGCCACTCCTCAGGGTACTTGCGTTTGGCCCCACGGAGCTCGGGGATATCACCCTAGGCAATCTGCTTGCCCCTATCTCGGGCACAGGAAGGGCCCCCAGAGGCTCGGGGTTCACTCGGAGCGGGTGGCTCCTCCTGGTCGATGATCTCCTGCTCCAACGCCTGCTCCCCCTCGTCATCCGTCCCCCTCGAATTTGAACAACGAAAGTTCAATCGTCATAAGGAGGCCTACCTGCTCGACCAAAAAGCAGCAATGCAGGACCTTAGGGATTCTTACCTTGAGGTGGCGCCGCACGGGAGGGATAATCCTCGATGTTAGCCGCAGTCATCAACTCGGCGGTCGACTGGCGATTCTCCTAGAGAATCCTGATCTCCTCCTCAACCTCCGGAGAAACCGCCACTTGCTTCTGAGGAAGAGACGTATGGAAATTGGGCTCTATCGGGAAGTCCCAGGGGACACCTCCTTTGGATGAGCCCACCCAGAAAAATTGGGTCTTCCACCCCTTGTGAGAAGAATCTCTAGCAGAAAGGGACACACAACTCCTTCCCCTCTTCACCTGAAGATAGAAGAAGCCCTTGCCTGCGTGGGTTTGTGACAAGAGCTTAATTATTTATATGTATTCATATCACACACGTCATTTTTAGACTTTAACAAAATTATTTATACAATTTTTACATAATAATCTCGGTCTCACATAAAATGAAGATTCATCTATAATTAATAAGATTTGAGACATGTTTAAAATAAATAAATAAAATTGTATAATTAAATTTTGATAAAATCATTTTATAAGAAACTTTGCTAGGATTGATTCCTTTGGCATAAATTTAATTGTCATAAAAATTCACTTTGTGTTAAGGGACTTAGGCATAATCATTTTATTGAAAATCTTTTATTGAGGGGTCTAAATATATATATATATATATATATATATATATATATAAATGTATTTTTTGTGTGAACAGGAGGCTAGCTGGAGATGCCCTGTCTCACGTGAGATATGGCGCAGTAGACATTCACGCAAAGATAGGCTCACATGGGCTGTACATCAAAGTGGCTGGTGTGCACTGGCAGGGTGTGGGTCGTGCGTGCGTTGGCAGGGTGTGGGCTGTGGACCTGAGTAATGGCAGCACATATGGGAGCCCCTCGCTCTCTATAAAACCAGAGCCTCCCCCTCTCTCCCGAGGGTGCTCACTCTCCTTCACTCTCCGTTCTCTTCCCCTCGGCTCCCATCTACCCCCTCTCCCCTTCCTTCTCTACACTGCTTCTCCTCTCCTCCGACTGCCTCTCCTTCCCCCTCTCTTTGCTCTCTTCCCTGCTGTAACCTCCGCCCCTCTCCCTGCTCTCCTCCATCGGCGTCCCTGCACACCTGCACGAATCGGTAGCCACCATTCTCCTCTTTGCCTTCTCCTCTTCTCAGCCCCCCTCTCTCTCCCTTTCTCTCTCACATACTCTCTCTCCCCCCTTCGGGGATCTCTTCTGAACTGTGCCCCACCCTCCGGGCCTTCTCTTCCGGCTCCCCTCCTTTTCCTCTTCACTTCTCCTCTTTCCCTCTCCCCTTCTTCTTCTCTCTTCTTCACCGGCGACCCCTCCCTTCTTATTCTTCCTTCTCCCCACCGGTTCCCTTCCGGCCCCCTTCCTCTTTCTTCTCACCTGCCCTTTCCTTGTTGGTCTGGTGCCCCTGTTTGGAACAGGGGCACCGTAACTCCTTCTGCGTGGCCGCATCTCCCCCCTTCTCTTTTCTAATCTCCCCCTCTCCCTCTTTCTGTCTTCTGCAACAGCTCCGAAGATTCCCTCCGCGGCCAACGAATCTCCCTTCTACGGCACCGTAACCCTCACTCTCCCTCTCTTTCTGTACACATAATGCACCGCAACCCCCCTCTCTTGCACCGGCCTCCTCACATCACCGCAGCCCTCTCTTCCCCTCGTCCCGGCATTTCTCTCTCCCATACACTCATCCTCAACCTGCTCCCTCCGTCTCTCTCTCCCTCTCTTTTCTAACCCAGCTCCCCCACCAGCCACACCTCTCCCTGTGTGCCCTTCTCCACGCTCCGCATCTCCCTTCCCCGTCAGATCCCGTCTCTCTCTTTAAAACTCCCTCTGTGCAACCACAGTTACGTCGCCTGCACTCCCTGCAGCCCTCCCCCTCCGTCTCCCATGCAACCTGCTCCGCCGTGACCTCCCTCTCGTCGTGTCTCTTTCTCTAACTCCCCCATGCACACCGGACGTCCCTCTCTGTACTCACTCTCTCCTTATCTCTGCTCTCTCTTTCACCCACACATAGCCTGCACCTCCCCTCCGTCCAGCACCCTCCGCAGCCGCCGCGCCTTCTCTTTCTCTGCACCCTCACACCCCCTCACACATCACACACATAGCATCACAGCCGCGGCGTCGACCCTCTTCTCTCCCTAGCCCACACCATGCACATCCCCTCCCGCATCTCTCTCTTCACACCTCTCTCCTCTCTACACCACTCCGTAGTTCTCCCTCTCACAACACACACACACGTGGCCACCCTCTCCCTCTCTCTCCTTCTAACCGGCCCCCTCTGACCACCCAGTGGCGACCCGCCTCCCTCTCTCTTCCAGCGTCTCCCCCCTCCACGTCTCTACCTTCCTCCCACTGCGTCACGTTCCCTTCCTCGCCAGTCTGTCTCTTTCACTTCCGTTCTCATCTCTCTCCCTTATCACCACTTCCCTACACACACGCACCCTCGTCCAGCGTTGTCTCACTCTGTCGCACGTCTGTCTCCCGCCGGTCGCCTCTCTCTCGGCCGCCTCTCGCCATTCTCACACACCCACCACATGCACACACAGCCCTCCGCCTGCATGCCTTTCCCCACTAAACCCCTCACACGTCGACCTCCCGCCCAGCCGCTCTTCCTCTATCCCTCTCTCCCTCGCCAGCCGGCCTTCCCTTTCTCTCTCTCTTTCCCCTCCGTCTCTCTTTCTCTCACCCTCTCTCTATCTCCCCATAACACACACGCATTTTTACAATTTTTATTTATTTATTTTGTGTTGATTTAAAAACCCACCTTTCTCTATTTCTTTCTCTCTCTACACCCCTCTACTTTCTTTCTCTATCTCATTCTTCTCTCTCTAACTCCTCCAAAGTGTGTCATCGGCTCCGGGACGAGTGAAAATCAAAGGTTCAAGGAGACGACGTCACCCTGACACCACGGCTGCGATATCTTTGCCCCATCTTCTTCCTCGGTGTTATTTAGGATTCATTTTTATTTTGAAGTTGTAATTTTTATTTTTGCCATATTGTAAGTATTGTATTTTTAATTAGTGAAAAATCATGTCTATTTATTTTCTCTCTCTATATCTCTCTCTCTCTTCTTTCTTCTTCTTTCTCTCCCTCTCTTCTTTCTCTCTCTACAACCCTCCAACTTTAATTAGATAGATTTACTTAATGTCATTTTTATTTTTATTTTTTAAGTTGCATATAATCATTTAAACTCGCGTTATGTTCAGAACACAAGATTTTCAATTCGAAAAATCAATTCCTCTCCGTGGATTTGACTCGGACTCGCCTTAATACTACGTTATTTATTTTAATTGCGAGTTCGGTAAATAATTTTTTATTGACGACCATTGTGTTTAACAACGCACGTTTCGGTCCGATTAGTTTGCTCCTTCAACTCAAAGAAAGAGTGGAAAAGGTCCAGCGAGGTGTGAAGTCCGCACGAATGACAGAGAAAGATGAAAGAAAAAATAAAAGTATATGAGTTGGAAACAAACTGGACAGGAGCCAGTCGGTAAAACTGAAGCAACTGCATGACAAAGGGGTGGAGAGGCAGGTGAACCCACACTTCCAAGCCAATTGGAAAGTGCAGAAAAGGCCCGAACGAGTGTCCAGACTAGACTCGTGAAGCTTAGACGGAGAGAAATAGTATTGCCATGGCAGCCCATAACGTTTCTCCATCTTCTTCACTTCAGCCCCGGCCAACTCGCTGAGCATAGGGTGCTCATACTGCGGTACTAGACTCTCTGTGCCCTATTCGGCTTCCTGTACCTCAGTTGCGGGATGTTGCGCCGCCATGGAAGAATGAGAGGAACAGGAAGAGGAGGAGGAGAGCGCTGAATCAGACGATTCAGGAGGAGGTGGAAGCTGACGAATCGCCGCTGCCATGATCTCCGCTAACTCTGCAAAGGCCTCCGCGAGTCATTGATCCTCCTGATCACCCTCGCAGAGCATTAGCCCTTCCGGAATACAAAGTGTGATGGAGAGAGAAAACCCTAAACGAAGGAGGCGTAGAACGCAAGCACGCGCAATATATATACCCCTAGAGGCTTGGCGGGAGGCGGCGCGACGCTCCGAACTCTAAAAGGGGACTCCTCACGTCAACTCAAAAGAGTCATCATCACGAGCGTATTCCCAGGACAGCCGCATTAAATGGCCCCTGTTGGAGATAATTCCCCGCCCAAATCGAGCCACCAACACCGTCCCCACAGGTGCTACTAATCCGAGCCCAATCCTGGTGCGGGAGTAGGCTGGGGACAAGTGGAGAGGGGAAAAATCTACCGCCCAAGAGCATGGCCCAACTAGGTCCAATTTGACCAAACTAGGCCCAGCTCTCCAAAGTGACAGTCCATTTCTGGGGCCCACTTACTACAAGCCCAAAACTCACCCGGAGCAGCACTTCCTAGGTGATCCTCGGGTACAGAAGTCCGAGTGACAGATCGGTCGAGAAGGCCCCTGTCGGGACCCAGCGTGGCCTATCCGAGCTACGCACCCACCGCTCGAGAGGAAACTCCGAGCAGGCTCGGACCGGCTGTTGGAAGCTTATCCAAGCATCCGTTACACATCCTTCAAGAGCAGGGAACCCCAAGGGATAAGGAAGATCAAGAGTCCTCATGCCATTAAAGAGCCCATGACGAGGACGTAACCCCCCTGAATCTCATCGACTCTTAGGGCTCTTACATTAAACGGATCGCTATATATTTCCCAGGGAGACCCTCCGAAGAGGTAAGAAACGATCCTGAGTGAGAACCACCCCATCTCTTGGTGGAGAGTAATCTCACGCCCTCTTCTTCTCCTACCACCTCCCCCCGCACCAGTGCTCTATCATATTCACTAACTTAGGCATCGGAGGGTTTTCCCCAAGATTTCATCCCTGGGCACCCCTGATCTGTTTTTCCATTTTGCAGATTATATACGCGTGGTGGCCGTGATCAAGGATTCCCCCCAGGATCCCACGACTTAGGATCAGCGCGAGATCATGCCTCTTCAGACCGCTCCACCATGGAGATAGATGCCGTCGAGAGGATGAAAGGAAGAATATCTGTCTTGGGATGTGTGAAGAAAATAGAGGAAGAAGAAATAGATAGAAGAAGAAGAAGAAAAAGACCAAATTGAAAACATAGTAAAACTAAATGAAAAATAGAGGGTTAGAAGAATAATAATAACTTTAAATATAGAAGGAATTAGAAGACGTGAAAAAAGAGAAAGTTGTAGATCAGAGGAAGAGGAAGAACTTTTGTGAAGAGTAGAGAGAGAGAAAATGTGAGGACGACAGAAGTTTTTCGAAGGTAAGGAAGGGTTACTGTTCATTTTACTGGGTAGGGGTTTTGGGTGTGCCGGCCATGAGCGGCGAGGGGGGTGAGCCCCCCTCCCCCGCGCTCGTACATGGTGGAGACCCAGGAGGAAGCAGCTCTTCCGTGGGTATTCTTCGCCGGACCTATGCGCAGATGCTGGTTTCGAACCATCCAAAAGAGAAGACGGGAATCCCCGTGAAAGAGCCATCCTTCACGGACCAAGGAGAGCCGGCAGTGTTCTTCTCCAAATCTGACATCCAAGCATCTCTACAGGCCCTGCGCTTTGCCATCATAGCGAAATGCTCATACAGTCGGCCTGCGTTCCCAGAGATTAAAACCTGCCTGTCGCAGAGGATGGGGTTCTCGCTGGACTTTGTCATTAGCAGACTGAATCAAAGGCACCTCCTCCTGCGGATGGGGTGCGAAGAAGACTTTTTGAAGATCCTACTACAGAAGAATCTCTATGTGAAGGGTTATCTGTTCAGATTCTTCCGATGGACACCAGTCTTCAACTTTGATGCTGACCCTGCCTCGGCTCCGGTATGGATAGGCTTCCCTGGGCTGCCGGCCAACTTATTCCATGAAGACTGCATGAAATCTATAGCTGGCAATTTTGGTCCGGTTCTGAGAATTCATGACAAAACTATTGCGATGTCTGACACTTCGGAGGCCCTTGTTTGTGTCGAACTGGATCTGTCTGCTCCGAAGAAAGAGAGGATCTGGATAGACTTGGATGGCGAAGGCTACTGGCAGAATGTGAGCTATCATAGGGTCCCCCATCTATGTGCAGTGTGTCATAAACTGGGCCATGTAGAAGCAGAGTGCAAGAAGCAGCTGATGCATTCTAAAAGCTCTCAGTTGCAGAAAGGAGGAGAACATTTGAGCAATAGGAAGGTTTTCAAGGCCAAGTCTGCAGCCCCACGACCTGCTCGACAGGATGCCCCAAAGATCAGTAGAGATACTGCCCCACAGAGCAAGGATGATCCAATGCTGGGTAAACTTGATAGTCCTAAGGACAAGTTGCAAAATACTGGTGAGGGGCCCTTACAGGCCACTGACTCTCCAGACAATGCCAATTACCCTCTGGAGAAAGACGGGAAAGGTGTGGTGAAGGATAATTTAGATGGTTCTCACATCTCCTCAATTCCCCAGCAACATGCTGCAATGGTGTTCCATTCAGACCAAAACTTAATAGATATCACAATTCCCATTAGGAAAGCTGGCAGCCAATGCCACATGGACACTGACAACTTAGCTGCTACCGTGGTAATCCAGCAACATGAGGGGGGGACTGGCGATTTGGATAGCACACTCAGTGTCACTGGGCCCCAATTACCCAGCAGCTCAGGAACTTCAGGCCAGGAGGCCACTAATAAATGCCTGGATGCAAGCCAGGTTGGTGTTATAGGCCACAGGGCTACTGAACAGGCTGAGGACTATTCTGAGACATCCAACTTAAATAATATCAAACAGCTGTTGGCATCTTTCAATCGAGGTGGGGTGGATGTGTCTGTGGCCGAACAGTCAAGAGTTGATAATGTATTTATGCAGGAAGATGTATTGGTGGATGGTCACGATCTACTGGGACGCAAGGACAGAGGGTTGAAAGCAACAGACCAGAGAAAGCAGCAACATTTCACTAGGGCTAAGGCTAAATATATAGCTAGTGGCCATCCATCAAGTTCTCTCTCTCAATGACTGGGCCTATGCTGATATGGAACATCCGAGGGATAGGCAATGCCAAGTCAATGTGTAGCCTTAAAAATCATATTAGGAGGAATGATATAAGTTTGCTCTGTGTTATAGAACCCAAAATCGCTGCTGACAGATTGGATACTTATAGACAAAGACTTACGTTTGAATTTGCTTGTGCGAACCAGGACGAGAATGCTAAAATATGGTTGTTCTGGCAACATCAGGTTTCAGTTTCAGTAGTGTAGAGAAGTTCACAATTTATTACAGTCCAGGTTCAGACTGGTGGCAGTGAGGAATGCCTTGTTACTTTTGTCTATGCATCATGTAATGTGGCTGGCAGAAGAGACATGTATGATGATCTCAGCCAATTTGGGACTGCTGTCAACCAACCATGGCTCTTGGGGGGAGATTTCAACGCTATCCTGTCACCTGAGGAAAAGAAGGGAGGGACAATGGGCTTTCTCAACTCAATGACTGACTTTCAGGGCTTTGCCGCAGTGAACGGACTTATGGATGCTGGATTTGTTGGTAGTCCCTTTACTTGGTCTAATAATCAAACAGGGAAGAGGAATATCAAGGCCAGGCTGGACAGAGTCATCTATAACGACTGTTGGGCAGAAAAAGCTAAAGCTATCACCGTTAAACACCTAATGAGGGAGCCATCAGACCATTCTCCCTTGCTGATCTACCATCCTCAATTGAGCTCTGGCCCTAGCAGATTTGTTTTCCAAAACATGTGGCTTGAAGATGCGAATTTCCAAGATGTAGTAAGGAATGCATGGGACCAAGCCTCATTGGATCATTACAACCCATCCTACATTCTGCAGCATAAACTCAAATCGGTCAAAGCTGTGATTAAGCAGTGGAACAGGGATCACTTTGGCAATATTTTTGAACACAAAACAAAAGTAGAGGAGGAAGTACTGATGGCCGAAGCTGCTTTTGATACTGATCCTACTGAGCACAATAGAACTTTCTTACAAAAGGCTCAGGCTGAGCTCCGGAAATGCCTCCACTTGGAGGAAATCTTCTGGGGCCAGAAAGCTAGAACCAACTGGTTGCAACTGGGTGATAGAAACACTAAGTTTTATCATCTTCATGTCAGGCAAAGAAGAGCTAGAATGACCATTCACCGAATGAAATTGGAGAGTGGTGCATGGTGTGAAGAGGAATCAGTTTTGAAGGAGGAGGCTGTTAAGTTTTTCCAGAAGCAGTTTACCTCTGATGAGCACCAGATCAACCCAGATATTCTGGAACATATTCCATGCCTCATTTCAGCAGAAGATAATAATGGCCTCACTGCCATACCTGAAGAGGAGGAAGTGCACAAAGCTGTCCACTCACTGTCTGCAGACAGTGCCCCTGGCCCGGACGGGTACACAGGAAAGTTTTTTACAGCCTGTTGGGATATTATCTCAGCGGATGTCCTCAAAGCTGTGCAGGGGTTTTTTAAAGGGCTTCCCCTTCCGAAGGGTCTTACATCTTCCTTGATTGCAATGATCCCGAAAGTGGCCACCCCCAGCTCATTCACTGACATGAGACCTATCAGCCTCTGCAACTTCACCTACAAAATAATCTCCAGAATCATAAGCACCAGGATGGTGGATATTCTACCCCAAATCATCTCAGACAATCAAGGGGCCTTTGTCAAAGGGAGGAACATAACAGACACCATTTCTCTTGCCTCCGAACTGATGACAGATTTGAGCAGGAAAGTCAGGGGCAACAATATCATACTCAAGCTAGATATGGCTAAAGCATACGACCGATTGGAGTGGGATTTTCTGATTGCTGTCATGAAAGCTTTTGGCTTCTCTAGTAGGTTCTGTTCCTTAATATCAATGATGTTAAGCAACTGCTGGTTTTCTGTCCTGGTTAATGGGACTCCCACTGGTTTCTTTAAGTCCTCCAGGGGAGTTAGACAGGGTGATCCTCTCACACCTGCCTTGTTCATCATTGCAGAGGAAGCACTCAGCAGGGGGATCACTAGACTCTTCCACAGTGGGCAGGTTCAGTTTGTTAAGGTGCCCAGAGGATGCCAACAGATAACCCATCTTCTCTATGCTGATGACACTCTGGTATTTCTTAACGGAATGGCAAAAAATATTAAGGGACTGCTGAACTTCATTAGGGTGTATGAGGAATCCTCCGGCCAAAAAGTCAATAGTAGTAAAAGTAGTTTTATTGTCTCAAACAAAGCTTCACCTGCTGTGATTAGAAGACTTTCTGTCAGTACAGGTTTTCAACACAAGAATGGGCTGCATTCTTACCTTGGAGTACCACTCTACGAAGGAAGAAAGAAAATATCTCATTACAAATACCTGATTGACAAGATCTGTTCCAGGTTAGAGTGCTGGCAGTCAAAATACCTATCTCAAGCAGGCAGAAGAAGCCTCATAAACTCTGTGCTCCAATCTATCCCAATCTATACCGCCAGTGCATCTTGCCTACCTACCACTCTCATTGACATCATAAATAAGCTGTGTGCCAGGTTTTTATGGAGTGGCAAAGAGAGCTCAAAGAGACATTGGGTGTCTTGGTCCAATATTACCAAACCATATGAAGAAGGTGGGCTTGGCATCAAAAGCTTGCAACATATTCAAGTCACCATGGTCATCAAGCAGATCTGGAGAATTCTTCATGGCACATCTCTATGGTCAAAGTATGCATCCACTAAGTATGTTAAGGGTCATCTCAACACCATAGTAAAGCCCTTCCCTGCTGGTATCCGAAAGCATGTTTTCAACCAGGCCAAGCAAGTGGTGCTCTCCAACACCCGGTGGATCCCCATGGATGGGAAATCTATTGACATTCTCAAGGATAATTGGTATGGATTTGTTCTGGCTCCTCATGTTAACTGCCCAAAAGTCACATTGAGGGAGGCTGTTGATGATCCCAATCATATGGTGTGGTCCCATATACCACCCAGCATCTCTATCAACAGAGGTAACATCCGGCTTCATCAACAACCTGATAAGTGTGTTTGGGCCGTGAGCAGTGATGGTCTCTTCACCAGCAAATCCACCTACAACGCCATCAGACCGCAGGGCAACAGAAGGCAAGCCTTAAGGAAAATCTGGGGAGTCCATGTTCCCCCGAGGGCATCAATACTCTGCTGGCGAATTCTGAATATGGCAGTCCCGGTTGACAGTTCAGTTAAACACACCGGTATTTGCCTCCCGTCCAAGTGTGTATGCTGTAAGAGCAATAACCAGGAGGAAAACTTGAACCATCTGTTTGGAGGCAGCCAAATAGCTCAGCCCCTATGGAGGATGTTCAGACCATTCTTTGCTTCTAGGTGCAGATCCCTGAACACTGTCACTGGATTTTGCTGGGACGTCTTATGCTCAGCTGACAACAACGGGCCTGCAGGTTATGTAGCCATCACTGCTATGATTCTCATTGTATGGGAAACTTGGAAAGATAGATGCAAACTCAGATATGAAGGTAAGGGCACCTCAAGTATAGTGCTTCAGCAACGGATCATGAGGCACATTGAATTCTCCTTGAGCAATGTGCGATTCAGTAAATCTCCTACTGCTACGGAAAAAAGGGTGCTGGCACATTTCAACCTTCTATACAGATGCAAAGAGAATCCTCCAAAGCTGATCAAATGGTCCTGCCCCAACCAGGGCTATGCCTTAAATGTGGATGGGGCTGCCAAAGGCAACCCGGGTCATGCAGGTGGAGGTGGCTGCATTAGGGGCCGCAGAGGGGATCTGATACATGGCTTTTCCTACTACTATGGTGTGGGGAATAATATGGTGGCTGAGGCAAGAGCACTTTTAGATGGGTTGAGAATTGTGGTCAAGGCTGGGATTCCAGTGGCTGTCATCTATTCGGATTCAAAAGCCCTTGTTACCATGTTGCAATCTAGTCAACAACCTCCTTGGAGGATCTGCAGGTGGTGGGAAGATATCAAGAACATCATTAGTAAAAATAAATGGCACATTCAGCATATTTATCGAGAAGGAAACACTGTTGCGGATGCCTTGGCCTCATTAGCCTGCACAGCTCGCATCAATCAGGATTTTACCTGTTGGAAGGAGCTCCCTAGAAGAGCGCGTGGTTGTGCCACAATTGATGCAGCCGGTCTCCCTAGCTGGAGGAGATGAGGATTTTTGGTTTTCTTTTGACCTCATTTACTCTTACTTTTGGTACTTAACTAGGGGTATGCCCCGCAGTCCAACTGTAAAGCTTTTCATCTTTATCAATTCCATATGGGCCGGAGACCTTTGGTGGAACTAGCACAAACTGTGCTTTCCCCCAAGAGTTCTCGCTGGTCTAGTTTATTTTAAAAAAAAAAATGTGAGGACGAGGGTGAAAAATGAGGAAGAGCAGAAGGTATCAGCACGGGTGAATAGTAAAAGTATAAAAATTAAACTTTGAAAAAGAAAGAATAACTTGAAAATGAAGGGGAATTAGAAGAAGATGAAGAAGAATAAAATTTATATCTTTTAAAAATGAAGAAATTTGATGAAGAGTATGAGATGAAAAGAGTATCAGAAGATGGTGAAAACAGAGGAAGAACATAATTGTGAAAAGTAGATGAATAGTAAAAATGAAAAGGCGGAACCTTGAAAAACTTGAAATAGCTTGAAAATGGGAGAGATTTAGAGGAAGAGGAAGTGGAAGAAGAAGAAATTGTAGAGAACTTACAAATAAAGAACTTTGTAGAAGAAAGTAATTTAAAAAGATGATTAAAAAGTATGAAAATAGGCTTAGAAAGGGCTAAGATCTCCTCTCGATTTGCTCTGGGGCAACTATTTATAATGCACAAGGGTTCCCACGATCATGGCTTCAAAGATCAATTCAAAATCTAATTTTTAAGCATCCCATCTTGCTCAAATTAGGTCTCTTTCCATGTATAGACTCTCCTTCGATCTAAACATAGAAGGATAACATCAAACGTGGGTAGATTGCTTCAAAGAGACCTTGCCGTTTCTATTTCTTCTTGCAAAAGAAATGGCATCCAACCCTGTTGGCGCAAATTAAAATAGCGACTCCCATAGTGGTCGCTCATTCTTGTTTCCTTCTTTTGATATTTTCTTTTTTTCCAGAAATCGAGGAAATGCCGACTGTTTAGACAGTCGCTAATTCTTTTTCCATTTTTTTCTTAATTTTCTGTATAAATGAATGAGCACCCACTCAAGCGGTCGCTATATCTTTTTCCATCAATTAGCGTCCAGTGAACGGTCGCACATTCTCTTCCCAAAGAATTCGCGTCAGCTTCAAAGTCCGCAGATCCCTCTTTATTTTCCAATTTTTCTTCTTTTTCTAAATTCAGAAAATAAATTTACGTCCTTTGATGCAATCGTTAATTCTTCTTTTTCTTTTCCCTTTTTTTCAGTCAAACAAATGGGCGCCCGTTTACTCAGTCACTATTTCTTTTTTCCACCAAAATCTTCAAAAATGGCGTCTGATCAACAGGTCGCAATTTCTTGAAAATTAAAAAATTCAAATAAGTAATATATTTCAAAAAAAATATTTCTCAAATATTTGTGCAAATTCTTGAATATTCCTCACATGGTCATTTTGGCTCAAAAAGATAATAAAATGCATACAGACTCAAATTATTTGTGAGAATGAAATTAACTTCTCATGTTGCACAACTTCAGTCATTTAATGCTCAATGATGATGAGTGTGATGCAAATTATGATATAAAATATAGCACTTATCAGACCCCCCAACTTACTCATTGCTAGTCCCTTAGCAATGCAAACAAATTAAAATTCAGGACCAACAAGAGCTTGCAAAGTCCATACTTTTATATCCAACTTTTTCTTCACAAAATTAACCAAAGATTAAGAATCAGGAATCATTAATACACCTTAGCCTCATTTTATAAATTAAGATATATGATCAAGAATTCAAATCAAAGTTCAGTAGCACTTGTGCATGTGCAATACTAAATCCACGGCGTAGATAATTGCGTCCCTGATTTGTTATTCTAAGCAAATACCTTTCAACCCTGCACCTCTTAGATCAGAGCATTAATCATACTAGCTTTTTGTCTGCCTTATTTATTTGTCCCTTTGGGATCTTTTCATTTTTCTGCACACATGATGTTGCACTACCTTTCACTGTTTAACACGAACCTCGACTCTTGCCTTAGGAGAAGCAGGCCCAGTTACACAGGTCAAGGTTCCCTTTTCCATTTGACGCGAACCTCAACACATCTTAAGTGAAGTAGGCCCAGTTACTAAGATTCGAGGTATTTTTCATGTTGTTATTTTTCATCATTCAATTTTTTGCATAGTGCTTTTGCACTTATTTAACAGATAACTTGGCACAAAGTTTATAAAAAGATCTCTTTCTTGAGAAGTGCAGAGCATTAGACAACATACCCAAAATAACATAAGGCTTGTCCTACTTATTTCATTAGTATGCAATGTGATTTTTTTTATTTTTTTCAAAGTGCACATGAACTTTTAAAAAGATTCTTATATCAGTTTTCCATGGCTAGATCGAAATAAGTTTTCCTTCATCATTCTCTCTAGTCTTTTTCTATTCTAGAATTACTTTCAATTCAAGCATGAATCAAGAAAACTCAATTGGGGATTTCATCTTTTCTCTTTGTATGAAATGATGATATGCAAGATAGAACTCCTATCAGGTTGTACTATATGCATCATGAAAATTTTTTCTCTCCCCCCCAACTTGGATGACATTATCCTCAATGGCATGTAGAATTGTAATAACCGAACAATGTAATTAGATAATACAGTTGGGATGGAAGGATACAACCTGGTGTGTTGGGCGAATTGCTTCACCAAGGATATACGACAACTCCTTCTCCTCATGACCTGACAACTGAAAAACATACTAAAACAAAACATCAAATGACAAAAATAGTGGGTTGTCTCTCAGAAGTGCTAAGTTTTACATCTTCAGCCAGACGCATACATAGAAGGTACACGCTTCATAACCAATATGTAGATTTAAGAATAAGCCACCACGTATTCTCGTCTTCATTGAAAAACCAAGCATTATATCACAACAAGACGAGATTGAGCATGATAGCGTAGGGGCGAGAGTGGTTGTTATCACAATTAGGTTGATCATGCAATGCATTGCTTAACAACCTTACTTTTAGCGGGCTGGCCTGAGGTAAATGCCATGACGGATTAGTTAGGCCAAACGGATTCCCCTGATTAATAATCAGAAAATTTTCTTCCCACTTGTGGTCTTTATAAGTGTTGAAAATATTAATAAAGACCTTATTATCAAATAAAATGTCATGCTCTTCCTCACATTTAGAGATTTCATAAACATT
The DNA here is from genome assembly GCA_022559845.1 of Amorphophallus konjac. Lineage (NCBI taxonomy): Eukaryota > Viridiplantae > Streptophyta > Magnoliopsida > Alismatales > Araceae > Amorphophallus > Amorphophallus konjac. Next base: position 401,931,432 of record CM040126.1, read on the forward strand.
AGTGAGGTGAGAAGGGATCAAAGGGAGAAGAATTTCAAGCAAAGGATCAGTGTCAAGGAGCTTAGAAAAATCAACAGTGAAAGAAGCATACTCCTCAACACTAGGAAGTTTGGAAGGTTCAATAGAATCAAACAAATCGGCCAACATGAAAGTGTCCAACACCAATTGAGAGTTGCCGATGTCAGGAATAGATATCAAATCAATATCTTCCCCTTGATTTAGAGATGCCCAATCGAGAGTAAGGTCATGAGAATTGCCCACCTCTTCATCTACCCAAGTCAAATGCTTCATAACTTCACTCAAATCCTTCCCCATAGTCACCTTTTCTTCTTCTTCTTCTTCGTGGGACATGATCTCCTCAAATTCAGGAAGGGACAGCAGAGGAGTTTGATCATGAATGCGCACATTACTTTCTTCTTCTTCTCCCCCCAACTTGGGATCACTCATTTCCTGAGAATTCTCCTCATAAGGGCAATCAAGTGCAAGCCCCTCAATCTTAAATTCAGGAAAGGTCATAAGTGGAATATGATCATTAAGTAATTCATCACCTTCCTGTTCTCCTTTAATCCAAATATATTCCTCGATCCCCTTAAATTCCCTAAGTTCCTCATTTAAAGTCTTCTAACAAGATCTCTCCATAATCCCTTCATCTTCTAAATCAAGATAGATCAGAGTGTTATGCTCTTGGGGGATCATAGATTGATCATAGTCATCATAAGAAATTTGATCAGAAAAAGTGGAACCAGAGTAGCTAAGCACTTGTTCGTCCTCTATCCTCTTGATCACCTCAGTCATCCTATCAATTCGCACTTGGAGAGATTGACTTTGAATCATGATTGATTGACAGAGTTTATTGAATATCTTCTCTGAATTGAGATTTGAGGGCAGAGGAGATAGATAGTGAGGCTGAGATTCAAGTGAATAATGTGAAGAGTAATCAGTAGAAGGTGGTGACGAGGATAGGGGCCATCCTTCTTTATGCTGGGCTTGATCATAATAATCATCAGAATATGGAGCCCAATTTTGAGAAGTTTGATGTAAAGGATGTTGAGCCAAATTATATACAGAATTTCGAGAAGAATCAGATTGCCCTCCCCTATCTAAGCATGAGGAATGTGGACAAAAATCATAAGAAGATAGGGAGGGATTTTGAGTCATGTAAGCCTGCTCTTGAATTGGAGTAAAGTCATACGGCCTAGGAAAGAATTGAGTATTTTGAAGATGGCCTTGAGTAGAAGAATGAAATTGGGCCCCCATGAACAGACTTTCATTATAAGAGGGGCTTCCATTATAGGCTGACCAAGAAGGTTGGCTATCAGAATGGGTCAGACCCTTGTGGGTGAATGATAGAGGTTGAGTTGGACTATTGTTAACATAATGAGCCAGCTTGGCCCACATGTCATTATGATCAGGATAATAAGGTGGAATGAAGGAGTTTAAATTCATAGCCCAAAGAATAGATCAAGAAACTTAGGCCAACAAGTCAACCTCATCGAATTTATTAGCCCACTCAAAGATTGGAATTTTCTCACCTATTTTTTCTTTTTTTTTTTAAATTCACTACATGAGATATGTATGCACTATGATGGTTTTTTTTCTCTTTTTTAATGATGTAAATGCAATGAATTAATCACTATATGAATGCAAAATGATATTTTTTTTAGAAAAGAAGAATTGGCACTCACTACTAAATTAGTCAACCAGCCAGGTAAGAGGTGGAGTTGTGGGAGGCTCCCCCTACTTTCGCAGGGACCTAATTAAATAACCACAAACCCACTTGAGCGTTTGCCACTTAACCTCTAGCCTAGACACCGATTTTCTAAAATAGTAATAAATTCTAAAACTCTTTTTTTTATATGTGAAACCTTCTAAGTGCAATCTAACTCTAGGGTACTTCGTGGTACAACCAGCCCGGCGTCCGTGAGGAAATCCACGGATGCGAAGACTTATGGAGGTCTTGGAAAAAAAAATTTCCAATCCAAAAAGACGGAGTGCTCAATGGAGGGTCTTTCTAATTTCAAGAATGGTGTAAGGAACCTAACTTACCCATAAGAAGGGAAAATAGAAGAGAAGAGAAAGATGTTTTTTTTTCAAATGATGATGAATAAACAAAGAAATCAACTAAATACACAATACATGAAAGAGATGCAACTAAGATGAGAGCATGATGACATGAGGAGATTTTTTTCTATTTTTTTGTTTTTGATTTTTTTCCAGAGAATTTCTATTTTTTTTTTCAAAAGAAAGAGATATGAATAAAAGATTACTAACAACTAAAAATACAAAACAATATGCAAAGCTAATGCAAAATAAGTCCTAAAATCATATTTTTTGTGTTTTCAGATTTTTGATTTTTTTATTTTTTAAAAAAAAATTAGAATTTTTTTTGAATTTTTCAGAACAAGACAGTTTCCTACGTTTACTGACCTTTTAACGACGCTTAAATTTCTTGGATTTTCTGACTTTCTGCTTTCTACTACAGTTTGAGGCTTTTAGTAATGCTTTCAGTGACAATTTATTTCCTCAAATTTTCAGGTCCGAATTTTTATGAATTTTTTAATTTTTTATTATTGTTCTTGTAAAATAAAAACAGAAAATTTAGTATTCGCATATATACATCAAACACAAGAAATTCTAACCATTAAAAATAATTTCTTCCCCGATAACGACGCCAAAAATTGATAGCCACTAAACTCGTCGTCAAAACCCGTGCCACACAATTTTAAAAATTTAACCGAACTCACTCACTTAAAAAGATTAAAATTAGAGTACAGTGGTAAGAACGGGTCGATCTTACGGAGAAGAAATATTTTCAATTAAGCATGAGATAAAAAATTCTTATATTTAAAATATACGAATTTTGAGTGAGATATTTAAAAGAGAAATAAAATTGCATAAACTCAATCCTAACTAAAGAAGATGAGAGGGTTAAGGAGAGAAATTAGAAAGAGAGAGAAAGAAAATTAGAAAATCACAATTGAACATGATGAACTTTTATTACTAAAGAAAGTGGCAATTACAACTAAAAGAAAATGAAAATTATAACTTGAAAATAAAAGAGAAGGTGAAGAAATAAGAGACGGGAAATTGAGATGAAGAACGCCGCCATCTCCTTGCCAAGCCTTTGAGTGGACCGCTCCGCCATGGAGATAGACGTTGTCGAGAGGACCAAAAAAAGAATATATGCCTTGGGATGTGTGAAGAAAATAGAGGAAGAAGAAATAGATAGAAGAAGAAGAAGAAAAAGACCAAATTAAAAACACAGTAAAACTAAATTGAAAACAGAGGGTTAAAATAAGAATAATAACTTTAAATATAGAAGGAATTAGAAAAAGTGAAAAAAGAGAAAGTTGTAGATCGGAGGAAGAGGAAGAACTTTTATGAAGAGTGTAGGGAGAGAAAATGTGAGAAAGAGGGTAAAAAATGAGGAAGAGCAGAAGGTATCGGTGCAGGTGAACAGTAAAAGCATAAAAACTAAACTTTGAAAAAGAAATAATAACTAGAAAAAGAAGAGGAATTAGAGGAAGATGAAGAAGAATAAAATTTATATCTTTTAAAAATGAAGAAATTTGATGAAGAGTATGAGATGAAAAGAGTATCAGAAGATGGTGAAAACAGAGGAAGAACATAATTGTGAAAAGTAGATGAATAGTAAAAATGAAAAGGCGGAACCTTGAAAAACTTGAAATAGCTTGAAAACGGGAGAGATTTAGAGGAAGAGGAAGAGGAAGAAGAAGAAATTGTAGAGAACTTACAAATAAAGAACTTTGTAGAAGAAAGTAATTTAAAAAGATGATTAAAAAGTATGAAAATAGGCTTAGAAAGGGCTAAGATCTCCTCTCGATTTGCTCTGGGGCAATTATTTATAATGCACAAGGGTTCCCACGATCATGGCTTCAAAGATCAATTCAAAATCTAATTTTTAAGCATCCCATCTTGCTCAAACTAGGTCTCTTTCCATGTATAGACTCTCCTTCGATCTAAACATGGAAGGATAACATCAAACGTGGGTAGATTGCTTCAAAGAGACCTTGCCGTTTCTATTTCTTCTTGCAAAAGAAATGGCATCCAACCCTGTTGGCGCAAATTAAAATAGCGACTCCCATAGTGGTCGCTCATTCTTGTTTTCTTTTTTTTGATATTTTCTTTTTTTTCCATAAATCGAAGAAATGGCGACTGTTCAGACAGTCGCTAATTCTTTTTCCATTTCTTCTTGATTTTCTGCATAAATGAATGAGCGCCTGCTCAAGTGGTCGCTATATCTTTTTTCATCAATTAGCGCCTAGTGAACGGTCACACATTCTCTTCCCAAAGAATCTACGTCAGCTTCAAAGGCCGCAGATCCCTCTTTATTTTCCAGCTTTTCTTCTTTTTCTAAATTCAGAAAATAAATTTGCATCCTTTGATGCAGTCGTTAATTCTTCTTTTTCTTTTTTTTCAGTCAAACAAATGGGCACCCGTTTGCTCAGTCGCTATTTCTTTTTTCCACAAAAATCTTCAAAAATGGCCTCTGATCAACATGTCGCTATTTCTTGAAAATTTAAAAAATTTAAATAATTAATATATTTCAAAAAAATGTTTCTCAAATATTTGTGCAAACTCTTGATAATTCCTCACATGGTCATTTTGGCTCAAAAAGATAATAAAATGCATACAGACTCAAATTATTTGTGAGAATGAAATTAACTTCTCATGTTGTACAACTTTATTTATTTAATGCTCAATGATGATCAATGTGATGTAAATTATGATATAAAATATAGCACTTATCACTCCTCCCCTACCTTACCTCCGTTCCCGCCATCCGGGGATAGGAAGGGAAAACACAAACAAGGCGAGGTCCCAGCCCGACCACGCGGGGTCCTCTTAGCCGGCGCGCTATCGAGTCCTCCTCGCATGTCTTGCAATCTAGCCCAGATGACAGGAAAGACATCTTCAGAGTCTTTAGTTACGCCGGACCACGACTCGGGGTTACTGTCGCAAGGCTCAGCCGACACGTGGAACCAGGGTAGCCACCGGGGGCAGCAATATCCCAGGACACCATCGGTTGTCGCCCAACTCTGCTCCTAGCCAGACCATAAAGGCAACGCCAAGGAGCAGGATGTCAAGCATGCTCCCCAGGCCGCTTCTCAACAAAAGCTCCTGCCACCGCGGGTAAGGCATCAAATCACGCATACGTCTTCCGACGCCGGTCCCAGCACACCAGCTTAGAGGGAGTTACCTCCCCAACCACGGCGGCTAAGGCATCAAACTATGCGCATGTCTTCGGACGCTAGTCTCAACATTCCAGCCTACCAAGAGCTACCATCCGAGGTCATTAAATAGGCAATCAATGCCACCTTCCAGATACAACAAGCAGAAGGTGCCTGGATTGAGATTCGGGCAAAGAAAAGCCGCCGACCTTGCCCTGCCAAGGCATTAGCTCGAGGATATCCCCACAGGGATTTATCAGTTCCAGTCCCAGCACCTCCTTCTCCTCCTACTCCCCTAGAGGCGGTCGTCGCCAAGAAATAGGAGAGAAATAGGAGGAAGAACCTCAAGAGGTGGCTCAATAAGCAAGCCAAGTAGGCGGCCGCCTTGCAATCTCCAGCAGAGCTAACGCCTCTCCAGAGGCTGCAACGGCTCATCGACAGCCTGGAGGAATACATCCCTCCTCGTCCTGCCAATCGTATCCCGCTCGATAGCTACATCCCGTAGGAGGAAATGTAGAAATGAGCTCGCCTCAAAAATTGGGTCTAGGAGATGATCCAGAAAGTCAAGAACAGCAAAATGCTCCTCATCCCAAAAGAACTCTCCTGTTTCTATAAGGATAAAGAGATCACGATAGACCAGCTCGAGGAGATGCTCCAAGGGTGCACCTGCAATATGGTGGCTATCCCACCCCCAGACAACATGAACGTCTCTCAGCGAGGTGAGCCAGTAGCCTCCCGAACCAGACAACGGACCACCACCCCGCTCGGGCTACCGCCAACTCCAGAGTACACGGGCCGTGGCCGGGGTCGTGGTCCTATACGCAGCAGAGGTTGCGGGAGGATCACTGAGTTACCTCTTCGCCCGTCTACCTTCGACCCGGAGCCAGTCATCCTCTTTCGAGGAGAACAACCCACCCCTATTCCACTTGTGGAAATTCGGGGGAGATCTAGCATCTTCGATCCTTTCGGCTCGGAGGAGATAGCCACCAGCACCGCTGTCCCTACGTCAGCTCTGACCTCTCTTGCAGAACAAGCAGGGCCGTCCGGCAAGGACAGACCGGCCCTCCAGCCTTCCCCAGAAGAGCCATCATTGGCACCCCTGTTTTAGGAGTCCACCGATGACCACGGTCAGTCCGATCCCAGTGCCAAAGGCAAAGCGGTGCAACTCCCCAACGAGGAGCAACGTGGCGGCCCGCAGAAAACTCAGCCTGACATACAACCATCATTGGAGGATGCTCGAGCTCAGGCCGACCGGAAGATCCTCCACCAGATGAAGCGCTTCCCTGCCAGCATCATAATATGGGAAGCCATTGCTTGGAGTAAAGAGTTGAGGGAAACCCTTATCAAGATACTTCAAGAGCCAGAAGCCTATGAGGCACATGCAATACAAATGAAGGTCGCCACATATGAGGCCTTCGCCGCCGCTGTCACCTTTACAGAGAAGGACTTGCTGCTCTCCCCTCCGTGTCACAATCGCCCTCTTTATATGAAGGGAAAAATCAATAGGCATGAAGTAAACCGAATCCTGGTGGACACCGGTGCGGCCGTCAACATCAAGCCCCTGAAAATGTTCAAGACTCTATATCTGACCCCCTACCTCCATAAGGTCCATGCGATCAAGATATCTTGCTTCAATCAAGACACTGAGGATGTCCTCGGCCAGGTGGATGTCGACTTGGTGCTCAATGATTTCACCTCTAAGGTGACCTTCTACATCATCGACGCTAACACGTCCTACAAGGTGTTATTGGGTAGGCACTGGCTCCATGAAAATTGGGTAGTCCCGTCAACCCTCCATCAATGCATCAAGTATGCCAAGGACGGAGAACAACATACAGTCTTTAAAGACCTGTCTCAATTCACTCCAACAGAATGCAACCTGGCTGATGCTGCCCTTTATTTCGGGGGAATCAGTCCCTACCCCGTGATTAAGAGCAAGAGCAATGGCTGGCTCTCAGAAGAAGAAGAGGATGACCTCTTCTCCGTTGACGAAGAGAAGGCCAAGCTTCATCGACTACGCCTCAGCTCCAAGCCAACCACAAATCCCCCCAAGAGGCGTAAAGTCGACTTTGATGCTAATCTTATTAGTCGAGCAATCGATAAGAGCATATGTCTGCCACCAGACTGCATCCAGCTTGCATGTGCCTCCGATGAGCACAAGGTCGAGCAGCTCACAACATTTGTCGTTACTTACAAGCGACAACTCAGAAGCAAGAAAAAGGCTAACAGGGATAAGCCCATTGTCTTCTACAAAGGAGACATGGTCCCTCAAGCCCCGCTGGAAGACGACTTCGACTGGTCCAGGCGAGCCGACAACACCCCTGAAGCCGTCCAATTTTTGGACAACCTGTCGCCACATATTCGAGAGATGTGCCTCAAGCAGCATATCCCCCAATGGCAAGGTTCCGCACAGCGGAGATACTTCCACAATTTGTGGACCCCTTCACAGGCCCGGGGGCAACCCCTGTTCTCTCACAAAGATACCAGGGGACTCGGCTATGACCAAGACCCGGATTTCCGTGTCTATTACACAATCAACGTCGTGGTTCCGATGCAGCCAGTTGGTGACCCAGCTACGATCGACACCAAGTTCGATAGCTCTGGGGATGAGGAAGAGGACATCCTAATCTCACTTCCCCCCAGGACCAATACCCCGATTCAAGCACTCGGCGAGTACTCGTCGTCTGTCTGCAAAGACATAGGGATGGAGGAGGTCCCCAGCACCTCCCAGCCAGTCGAAGAAACTAGTCCGGTAAACCTTCCCGATGAGGAAGGTCCTCAGAACGACCATTATGAAGCACATTCGGCTTTGCCAGGCAGCTTCAACCAAGCTTCAATTGCGCCAATCGATAACCGTCAGCCGGGCACTGGTAATCCATAACAATCCCAGTCTGAGCTCAGCAACGATAATTTCCCAACTCCACCAGCTTCAACTGTCGGCTTCGAAGACCAAGAAGTCCACGAAGCTGACACAGACGATGAAGACTTCATCGACTTCCAACCCGCTCCTCCCGACCTGGAGGATGGTGGCCAGGCCACTGTCGATGAACTCGTGGAAATCAACTTGGGCGAAGATGAAGCCCCCCAGCCAACGTTCGTCAGCGCTCTTCTCATCGAAGCAGAAAGGCAGGACTACAAGCAACTCTTGCTCAAATATAAAGACTACTTCGCCTGGACATACAAGGAGATTCCAGGGCTAGACCCCTCCATAGCAGAGCACGAGCTAACCATCTCTCCCTCAGTAACTCTAGTCAAACCGCCCAGTGGCGCATGCGCCATGAGATGGAACTCCAGGTCTCGGCCGAAGTCAACAAAATGGCAGAGGTCGACTTCATCAAGCCATGCATCTACCCGGTCTGGCTCGCCAACATAGTCCCAGTCAAAAAGAAAAGTGGTCAAGTCTGCATTTGCGTCGACTTCCGGGACCTCAACAAAGCCTGTCCAAAGGATGACTTCCCAGTCTCGATCACATAAATTATGGTCGACATGACCACCGGTCATGAAGTTCTATCTTTCATGGACGGATCGTCCGGTTACAACCAAATACGGATGTCCCTCAAGGACAAGCATCACATAGCCTTCAGGTCCCCCAAAGGGATCTTCAACTACAAGCATATGCCCTTTGGCTTGAAAAATGCTAGTGCTACATACCATAGGGCCATGACCAAAATCTTCGACGAGATGCTACATAATATCGTCGAATGCTATGTCGATGACCTCGTCGTCAAGACTGAGAGGCAGGAGGACCACTTACGCGATTTACGCCAGGTCTTCGAGCGTCTCCGGTAATATGGGCTCAAAATGAACCCTACAAAATGCGCCTTTGGCATATCCAGTGGCAAGTTTCTCGGTTTCATTGTCTGATACCGTGGAATCGAAGTGGACCCCGATAAGATCAAAGCGATACGGGAGCTTCCACCACCCAGCAATCTCACTGAGCACAGGTCGTTCCAAGGAAGACTGACCTACATTCGAAGATTTATCTCCAACCTCTCTAGTTGATGTGTGCCTTTCAGCAAGCTGATGAAGAAAGACGCCCCTTTCATATGGGACTCGAAATGCCAGGCGACTTTCGAGCAAATCAAGGAGTACCTCCTTACTCCTCTGTTCCTGGGGGCATTAGTCAAGGGTAAGCCCCTCATACTCTACATTGCCGCCATGGACACCTCGTTGGGGGCTCTATTGGCGCAAATCAACAAGGAAGGCAAATAGTAGCCGCTCTACTACCTCAGCCAGAAGTTGATCGATGCTGAGTACCACTGCTCTCCCATGGAGAAAGTCTGCTTGGCATTGGTATTCACCGTCAAGAAGTTGCGGCATTACCTTCTATCCCATCGGGTTGAGCTCATATCCAAACACGACCCCCTCAAGTATCTCCTCAGGCAGCCCGTCCTCTCAGGTCGACTGGGAAAATGGGCTCTCTTGCTAATGGAGCATGACATTACCTATGTCCCCAGAAAAGTAATCAAGGGACAAGGCATAGCTGAATTTTTGGTAGCCCATCCAATACCGGATGACTTACCCCTCGACACGGAGCTCCCAGACGAGGAGTCCATGGCTCTCCAACCACAACAACCAGGCAAACAGAGCAGAGATATCTTGCATTACTGGCAACAAGATGCCCTCATAGTCAATCTACCTTGTTGGGAGCTGTACTTCGATGGCGCTTCCCGAGGCACTACCTGGAGCAACCAAAGCCCAGGCGTCACGGTAGGGGCTGGCATCATCTTCCTGACTCCTCAGGGCAGAATTTTGTACAACTCCTATGCTCTCATGAAAACTCTGACCAACAATGAGGATGAATATGAAGCTCTAGTCATTGGGCTTCAGATGGCTCTAGACATGGGCATCAAATGCCTCAAAGCTTATGGGGACTCTCAACTACTAGTCTGGCAAGTCCTCAGTATTTACGATGTGCGGAAGCCAGAGTTGGTTCCATACCACGCTATCGTCACCAGATTAACTCAGAAGTTCTATTTCTTCCAAATAGATCATGTTCCTAGAAGCAATAATGCCCAGCCAGATGCCCTGGCCAAATTGGTCATGGCCATTAAAGTTCTGCATGAGGGCGAAGTCGACATCATAGTCAAACACAGAAGACTGATGCTGGGCTCACTCGAAGGCAACTCCAATCTCACTGCCTACGAGGTCCAAGACCTTGACCAGAACACTCCTCTAGAAGAAGAAGATTGGTGTGAGCCCATCATCAAGTTCAAGAAAGGGTGGCTCCCTATACCAACTAGTCCACGAGAAGGACAAGTTGATTCTCCTGAGGTGCATCTCGTCAGATGAGGCTCGAGCTATCATGCACGAAGTCCATTCCGAATTGTGCGGTGCGCACCAGGTCGGAGATCGGATGAAGCACAATATCAAGCTCAAAGGCTTCTATTGGCCTACCATGTATGCGCACTGTGTCTAGTATGCACGTACATGCCATCAATGCCAAGCCTTTGGCCCAGTACCTAGAAGACCTCCTAACCCACTACATCCCACATCTCCCACTTGGCCATTCGCCGAGTGGGGCATGGATATCGCGGGGCCTTTCCCGCCATCTTCCAAAGGTCATAAGTACATCTTGGCCGCCACTGACTACTTCTCTAGCTGGGCGGAAGCCCTTCCCCTGCGGGAAGTCACCGACGAAGTAGTAGCCAGATTTGTCCGGCACAGCATCATCTATCGATTCGGTACACCCAGTCGCATAGTGTCCGACAATGGGACGCCATTCAAGAAAAAGGTTGTATATCAACTAGTGGCCAAGTTCCACATCGACTGGAGAACATCTTCAGTCTACAACCCGCAGGCCAATGGCTTGGCCGAAGCCTTCAATAAGACTCTCTACAAGCTCCTGGCTACAATTGTTAGCCACCGGAAGCGCGACTGGGGTGAGAAGGTCTTCGAGGCACTATGGGCCTACCAAACGATCTACAAAACCCCTACGGGATGTTCGCCGTTCTCCCTTGTCTACAGAGTAGAAGCCGTCATCCCCATCAAAATCCAGTTAGCCTCTCATCGCGTAGCGATACACACCGGCCTGGCTGGCCCCGACAAAGATGAGTGCCAGAGAAGGCTAGAAGAGCTCGCCGATCTAGAAGGCACATGGCTCGAAGCCTACAAACACCTACAAGTATACCAGGCCTGCATGACGCGAGCCTATGACAAGCTCGTCAAGCAGCGAGCATTCAAGCAAGGTGACCTCATCATGATTAAGGAAAAAGAAGTTCGGGCAGGGCGCTCCAGTGGGAAACTACATCTGAATTGGTGAGGTCCATATGTCGTCCACAATGTCTATGAGGGTGGGGCGTACACAGTCGTTGACCACAAGGGTCACAAGCCCTTCCCACCTCTCAATGGCAAACATATGAAGGTATACTATGCACCAGAGCATGAGTTTGTGTGTCATCCAGATTAAGGTGCGCACCCCAGCTACAACCAGTAAAACTGGTCTTCCCAAGCAGAAGACCAAACCAGTCACTACTTTTGGCTTCCCATCCCAGTCAAGTAACAAGGCTAGCCAAGCCCTCCCAGAACCACTATCAGGCACTCTCGAGAGCTAGCCTCCCATCTCTGTCCCTGCAATAAGAAGAGTGAGGATGCCTCTGCACCAGCCACAGCCTAGCCACCAAGTTCTCAGGTAAGCAAAAAAAAAAGACAAACAAATAAAAAAAGGAAAATAAAGTGGGGTTAAAAATAGAGATACCCCAGCGGACCCAGCCATCCCCATCACAAGGAGGCGATCGAGGGCAAAAAGGCCAACAACCCAGCTGAGGGGAAAACCCGTAAGGGCACCTCAGGCAAAATTGGGAAACCCCTCGACGTGAAAACCCACAAGGGCGCCTCGGAAAAAGCTAAAGGGGGTCAGCTCTGGCAAAAACCCGAGAGGGCGGTAGAGTTGATAACGAGAAAATACATCTCTTCCCACCAGCCAGGGTGACCTTCTACCCGCTCCTTACTAGATCATGGGCCTATCTAGTTATAGGCCTTCGATCGTTCTAAATCACCAGGGCATTATCCTTGCCCTTCCCAGTGAAGCCCCATGTCACCCTACTCAGCTCATTCCACTGTTGGCCTCTGCTCCGCTGCGGTGGGCTGGTAAGTTCTAGCATCCATGCGACATTCATGTCACTATCCCGGCAAGCTCCAGTCTTAGTTCACCCTAGATCTTCGTTTCAAAAGGTGCCTCGATGATATAGAGTATAATTTAACTATATTTGAGGGTGTTACAATCTACCTCTCTTATATAGGCGACGTCCTCATTGCTGGGCACATATAACACGCAACCAAGCCCCCAGGCAAGTAGGACTCTAGAGGTGGCCCCTACAGGCTCAAGAGGTGGCTCCTACTATGTAGCACTTTGTCCCATTGTGGGTTCAAGAGGTGGCTCCCATAGCATAGCACTTTACCCTACATGGCACTTAGTTCCCACACTTCTGACTGGGGTATAGCTCTGATACCATTCTGTCACGCCCTGTACTCTATACTGTCGAGGTATTGTCCACTTTGGCCTACCAGCCTCACGGTTTTGTCTCTTTCTAACAGTGATCGACTCCAGAATGGGGGACTTCCTAGACAGGTCACCCATCTTGGTACTACTCCCCATTAAGCACGCTTAACTTCGGAGTTCTTTATAAGAACTGAGTCGATACTTCAAAAGGTGCCTCGATGATATAGAGTACAATTTAGCTATATTTGAGGGTGTTATAGGTCCCCAGTCCCAAAACTTAATGATTTGTAAGAGCCCTCGCCAAGAGCGGAACAATAGCCAGTCATCTACATTCCCCAGCTCTAGGCTGCGTCCCCTGACAGCAACATGCTATGGACGACACTACCCAGATTCAAAAAAAATGGGGTTAAAAATAGAGATACCTCGGCGGCCTCAGTCAACCCCCTCCACGGGATTAATGAGGGCAAAAATTACCACCAGCCCAACTGAGGTGAAAACCCGAAAGGGCGTCTCAGGCAAAATCGGGTAACCCCTCGGTGTGAAAACTCGTAAGGGCACACTGGAAAAAGTTAAAGGGGGCTAGCTCTGGCGAAAACTAGCAATGGCGGTAGATCTGGTAAAGGGAAAGAAAAAAAATCCACTTCCTCTCTACTCCTCGCTGTCGGAAGCCGTCAACTGCAACATCCCGTCGACGGCAAGCTCAACGCCACTTCACAACAATAGTGGCCAACACACCCTCAAGGGTCGGCCATCGCCAATTGCAGTCCTAACGTTCGGCTACACACCTCGATGGTTAGCCGACCAGTTCCAGTATTTCAGCTACAACGCCTTCACAGGTCAGCCGCCCAGTCCCAGTCTCCAGTTCCAGCTTTTGGCGATAACGCCTTCAAAGGCCAACCGGCCAGCTCCAGTTCCAACCCTAGTTCTAGTCCCAGTATTCTGGCTACAACACTTTTAAAGGCTAGCCGGCCAGCTCCAACCCAGTTCCAGTCTCCAACCCCAGTATTTCGGCTATAACACTTTTACAGGCCAGCCGGCCAGCTCCAGTTCCAGTCTTCAGCCCCAGTATTTTGGCTACATTACCTTTACAGGCTAGCCGCCCAGCTCCAGTTCCAGTCTCAAGCCCCAGTATTTTGGCTACAACACCTCCATAGGCTAGCTGCCCAGTTCCAGTTCCAGTCCCCAGTCCTAGTATTTCGGCTACAACGGCTTCACAGGCCAGCCGCCCAACTCCAGTTCCAGTCTCCAGCTCCAGCATTTCGACTACAATGCCTTTACAGGCCAGCCACCCAACTCCAGTTCCAGTCTCTAGTTCTAACATTTCAGCTACAACGCCTTCACAGGCCAGCCGTCCAATTCCAGTTCCAGTTCCAGCTTCAGTATTTCAGCTACAGCGCCTCCACAGGCTAGCCGCCCAGCTCCAATCTCAGTCTCTAGTGCCAACACTCCGGCTACCACACCTTACAGGCCAGTCGAACAGCTCTAGAGCCCCCATCTCTAGTTGCGACTCTATTTCCAATGCCAGTCCCAGTCCCAGACCCAGCTTTAACCTCCAGTTCTTGTCTTAGTCTTAGTTCCTGGCCACAATGCCTTTCGAGGCCACCCGGCCAGCCCAACCCCAATCCCCCAGACCAATGTGAATTACATTTTCGGCTAACAACATGTCAATAGCTGGTACCCCACCATTCGACCTATAGCCGACACACTCCAAAATCACCCCAGTAGCCCTAGCCGCGTAGACCATCACGTTCCCATGGGACTACGCCGGCCTCAGACCACACATGCTTTTACTCTCCGGGGGACTAGCCCTCCAGCATCTTGTGACTTTCACCACTTCCCAATACTTAGCCCCCAGTCCCCAGCATCCAGTATCCCTGTCCCAGTACCCAACACTCAGCTCCCAGTACCCAGCACTCAGTTCCCAGTACCCAACGCTCAGTTCCCAGTACCTAGGCTCAGTTGCACCATTCTCCATGCTCAGTCCCCTATGCCTACACCCGAAATCGTGTAACCCCAACCCTCTGCCCCCTATATCTGTACATAGTAGAGGAATCAAGCACGACTAACAATAAGTGGTCGCTAGTCCATGCACATAACACTGTTCCACAAGAAGAAAAGTGGGACAACTTAGCAAACAACGAAGTCCAACAAGTTGTCACTAATACTCTATAAAGGAGCCCAAGACATGCCCTTGGGGTAACAAAGGGCATACAATCCTGATGACACAACAAAAAAAAGGGGAAAGGGGAGGTACAATCAAATCCCAGGCTCGCTCCCCTCCAGGGCCGCCAGGTGAGACTCAGTAGCTGTGAGCTCCACCTTCAAGGTCGACAAGAGCTCAGCACTAGCCTCGACCGCCTACCACTCAACTCGGACATGCTCTATGATTGACAGCTGCTCCTCCAGGGCCTTCCGCAAGGCCTCGACCCAGCTCTCGGCCTCTCCCAGCTGTGCGGCTCGATCACGGGAAAGTAACGTGGCCGCCTCAGTGTGGCCCCTCTCCTCCACCACGACTGACACAAGTCGAGCCCGCTGCTCCTGTGCCTCTTGGATGGCCACCAGCCTCCGAGCCCTCTGCTCCTGAGCCTCCCAAAGTCGCAAGTACTCCGCCCAGATCCCAGCCAAACCAGACATCCAAAGCTCACGGGGGAAGTAGACGTAGGCCACTCGATCCCCAAGCTCAGGGAAGAGTCACCCATCTCGGCCAGTACACCAGTAGAGCCTGCACAATCCCAGCAAATACAAAGGGAAATAAGCAACACATCCAAAATTTCTCGTGATATATAAGGTGGAAAACCTGATAAAAGTCCCAGTTCTCACCAAGTGTAGCTCCTACCATGCTTGTGGCATCTCCCGCTGGGCTCGGGGAAGGCAACCTCTCCTCCACACCTGTGGTGTCACCAGCCGGGGTCGGAGAAGGCAAGGACTCCTCCACAACCCGGTCGTCCCCAGCAGCCATGGGCAAAACGGGAGGCTCTTCCTGACCACTCTCGCCAAGAGCCGACATGCGCTCCCCTTCTGACTCTAGTCCTGTTCATAGCACAGAAGCATCAGTGCCCTGCCATAAAGCTTAAACAAAGGCCAAGCAGGAAAGGGTAGAACCCCCGCGTACCCCTGGAAGCAGCCTCAGCCTCCTCGGCGGAAGAGGCCTCGGAAGAGGAAGAGCTCGAGCTCAAACTCTCCTCCATCTCCATGGCCACGCTGCCGCTGCTGGAAGAGCCAGATGAAGCCTCCGACGAGCTCCCAGAGGTCGCCGAACTAGAGACCCCTGCAAATCAACAAACCAAACGAAGTCACTACACAATCCAACCTCATACAATGACAACTCCCCTGTCAAGGGTTTCGGGCAAGAAACTCACCAGTCGGGGCACCCCCTTCAGAAACACCCTTGATGTCGACGATCTCTTTGTCACCTCCAGTTAAAGCCGTTGTAGCAAGCTCTTCCTCCGCTGCCCCAGTCGTGTCGCGTGGAAGCTCACCCTCCTCCAAAGGTGAAGAAGTGCCTATGACCAACACCAAAAGAAGCTTAGCATTAACGGGCAAACCAGGAAGCCCCCCACAAATGGCTAAGTGCTCAGCCGCATACCTGAGGGTCCCACACAAGAGGACCCGACCAGTCCTACGGTATAGGCCGACACCACGGTGGGCAAAGGTAGGAGAGGCATCCCTGCCAGCAAATGTGGTAGCACGCTCAGCGCATCCCCAGGAACAGATGGAAGCGAGGGGCCTATCTCCTCAGGCTCGCCCTCGAAGGAGGGTGTTGTGTTGTGGTGGCGGATCTAGAGGGGAGGGGTGAAAAGATCAGCCCCCCTTTTGCAAATTAAAGCATAACGGAATGAAAGGTAGGCTAAAGCCCAAGAAGATCCACAAGATAGGAGTCAAAGAGAGATAGGAAGATGGCCTATGCAAGCATCTACTGCAAAATAAGCTCACAGACAACCACACTAGACAAGGAGTTTTAAGGTGGTTCGGACTCAATCCCAGAGTCCTACGTCCACCCCTCACTCAACCAAGTGAGACTTCACTAGTGCAACTGCACTAAACAAATGCTGACATACAGCTTGTGGGCTCACATAGCCAAGCTGACACACAGCTTACGGGCTCACACAGCCAACCCACAGAACAGAAACACCTTCTGTCTGTCTTCTATAACTCCCTGTAGGGACTGAACAAAGTAAGAAGAGAAATATTCAAAGACAAGAAAAAAATGATGTAAAAGAAAATCCAAATAGGATGTATGACACTAGAGGACGGTAACACAAGGCCCTATCTGAAATCTGGATGGCGATCTTCGCTTCTTCCAGACGGAGCAGGTTCTCCTTCGTAGGAGAAGGAAGCTTCTTCTCCCTTTCCTTGAAGGATGAAGAAAGGAGATGAAGACGACTGTCTTCAGGTGCTCCTCAGTTGCAGCAAGGGCCTCCGCAGCTAGCTTGATTCCACAAGGCTTCCTCTTCCTGCTGCAGACTTTCCATGAGCTTGCTTCTGGCTTTTTGCTCCATGCTCCTCTTATATAAGCTCAGCCTCCTTCTCTGGTGCACTTGGTCCCCAGCGTTCTCCCAAGCTTTTCTTACCATCTTTGGACCAGTCCACCTTTTTCTTTGAACTTTCTGCACGATCTTCTTTTGCTGAGTATGTCTCCCAGCTGAAAATCAAGGGGCTTTTATCAAAGGAAGAAATATAGTGGATACTATATCTTTGGCCTCGGAGATGATGAAAGATATAGGGAGAAAGGTGGGAGGAAATAATCTGATACTAAAGCTGGACATGGCAAAAGCCTATGACAGGCTGGAATGGGACTTCATATTGTAGGTTATGCAAGCATTTGGCTTCTCTCAAACTTTTTGCTCTCTTATTGAAATGATGATAAATAATTGCTGGTTCTCTCTTATTTTTAATGACTCCCCTACGGGATTTTTTAAATCTTCTAGAGAAGTAAGGCAGGGAGACCCGTTGGCTCCTTCCTTATTCATCATTGCAGAGGAGGCTCTAAGTAGAGGCATATGAAATTTATTTCAAAGTGGTCAGATTCAATACTTCCAAGTGCCTAGGGGATGCATTCAGGTCTCTCATTTATTGTACGCAGATGATGCGCTAATTTTCCTTAATGGGGCCTCCAGGAATATCAGAAAATTGCTATCATTTATCAGGATTTATGAGGAGTCATCAGGACAAAAGGTGAATGTTATCAAAAGCAATTACATAGTATCTCACAAAACAAACAGTGCAACTATCCGAAGAATCTCTGAAATGACTGGCTTTCAGCATAAAATAGGTTTAAGTTCTTATCTTGGTGTCCCTATTTTTGAAGGAAGGAAAAAAGTGTCTCACTACAAGTACCTGTTGGATAAGATTTGTGCTAGAATGGAAGGGTGGCAATCAAAGTTTCTATCGCAGGCAGGTAGGGTATGCCTCATCAATTCTATCCTTCAGTCCATCCCTTTATACACAGCCAATGCATCTTGCCTGCCATCCACTCTCATTGACATTATTAATAGAATGTGCGCCAACTTCTTCTGGAGTCAAAAGGATGGATTGAAGCGACAGTGGGTATCTTAGTCTAATATTACTAAACCTGTTGAGGAGGGAGGTATTGGCATAAGGAGCCTGAGACATATTCAAGTTGCTATGGTGGCAAAACAGATATGGGGCATCACCCAAGGCTCATCTTTATGGTCAAAATATGCTAATTCTAAATATATAAAAGGTCACTTTAGCACCATTGTCAAGCCTTTCCCGGGTGGTGTCCGAAGAGACATTTTTAATAAAGCAAAGCAGCTTGTTCTTGAAAATACTAGATGGGTCCCTATGGATGGCAAATCCATTGATATTCTAAAAGACAATTGGTGTGGTACAGTGATTGACCCTCAAGGAGATGCTCCCAAGACCACGCTGTGGGAAGCCAGACAAAACCCAGCTTGTGAGGCTTGGTCTCACATCCCGAACCACCTTGTTGGGATGATCAACTCAATGCAGTTCCTTTCGAAGACAGACAAGTGTGTATGGGCTGCAACAAATGATGGTCATTTCTCATGCAAGTCAGCATATAACTCAGTTCGGCCTAAAGGTAACCATAAACAATCTCTTAAAAAGATTTGGGGTAATTGTATTTCACCGAGGGCTTCCTTGTTCTGTTGGAGACTTCTACATTTGGCAATTCCAATAGATTGTGCTATTAAGGAGTGTGGTATTAGCATCCCTTCAAAATGTGAATGCTATAAAGACAACCACCAGGAAGAAAACTTAAACCATCTGTTCCTGGGCAGTCAGATGGCTAAGGCATTATGGACACATTTCAGTCTTCTATTTGATTCTCTGTGCAAGGGTTCTATATCTATAACTGTTAAATGTTGGGATATTATCAAATCAGCAAATATTGCTAACCCATATGGATATGCTTCCATTCTATCCATGCTACATATCATTTGGGAAATATGGAAACAAAGATGTAAATCCAAATACGAAGACAAGGGCAGCTCCACCAGATCTATGCAGCAACACATCAGAAATCAGGTTGCATGCTCCCTACAGTAGAAGCAATTCAGCATGGCACCTTCACTTGATGAAAAAATGGCATTGGACCGGTATGAATTCTCATATTCTATCACTGCAAAGATTCCAAAAATTATAAAGTGGCACTTTCCGATTAATGGATATGCACTCAACGTTGATGGAGCCTCTAAAGGCAACCTAGGACCCACTGGTGGGGGTGGGTGCCTGAGGGGAGGCAGAGGTGAATTCATATATGGTTTTTCATACTATTATGGAGTGGGCATGAACCTAATGGCTGAGGCTAGGGCTCTTCTTGATGGGTTGAGAATGGTGGTTAAAAGTGGGCTCCCAATGGCAATGATATATACAGACTCAAAAATTCTTACAACTATGACTCAATCCAATGAATCTCCCCCTTGGAAAATCTGTAGATGGTGGAATGAAATTACATAAATTCTCAGAAAAAATAAGTGGAAGGTACAACATATTTACAGAGAGGGGAACTCTGTTGCGGATACACTGGCTTCTTATGCATGTATTACCCGGTCCAACAATGATTTCAGGACTTGGAGAAGTCTTCCAAGTTGGGCTCATGGGTGTGCAACTGTGGATGCGGCAGGTCTTCCAAGTTGTGAATTTAAGTTGTGGATATCTGGAATTCCTTTCTTTTACAGTCTCCTCTCCAGGGGTATGCCCCGTGGTTATTTTGTACATGACATATTCATTGGCATAATACTAGGGCCAGGTGCTATTGTTGGTGGTAGCACAAATTGTGCACTCCCACAATAGTAATCCTAGGTCTCATTCCATAAAAAAAAAGATATGCCTTTGGGGTAGACATTCTTTTCTTCTTGTCTGCAACCTACGAGGTTGGTAGCTCCTGATTTGGTAAGATGAAATCTGGGCCATCTATCTTCATAAGAGAGGACCAGATGCTAGACCATGGTGACCTCTGATTGGTTCAGAAGTGATAAGGTGCAGTGAGTTCTCATTGGATACCCAGACTACTACGAGTGGTACACTGTAGTTTCCATTAGCTGCCCAGCATATCTTCGTCCGGTACAATACTATCTCCTTAAGGTTTGACCCCTTTTAGGATGAGACCCTCTTTAGGAGATTTGCCATTGATCCAGCTAGAAAGTAAGAATCTTTACTGACAACTGATCTTCCAGTACTTTGAACAGTCGAAGGATGTCCCTTTCAATGATTTAGAGTAGGAATTAAGGGCCTAAATCCATTTTTAGTTTAGGTAAGGAACGGGCAGACCTTACAGCTATCGAGCATAAATGTGCACAGACTTTCTAGGTAGAATTCCAGATGTGCACCGACTTCAATGCGCGTTGAACGCAAATGTGCACCGACTTCCTGAGCCGAGTGGCATATGTGCACAGACTTCAGTTTTCATTGAAGAAAACATGCACAGACCTTCTTGGCAGTATTGCAAATGTGCACCGACTTCATTTCAGCATTAGCATAGACTTGAAATGTGCACAGACCTTGCAGTTCAATATGTGCATGGACTTCGCTATGTTGAAAGTAAAATGTGCATCGACTTTGCTTTGTTGAAAGCAGAATGTGCACAGACCTTGTAGCATTGAAAGCTAGATGTGCACCGACCTTGTTTGCCAAAAGCCAAAAGGTGAACTAACCTTGTTTGCAGTATAAGAGAATGTGCACCGACCTTGTTTGCCAAAAGCCAAAAAGTGCTCTAACCTTGTTTGCAGTATAAGAGAATGTGCATCGACCTTGTTTGCCAAAAGCCAAAAGGTGCACTGACCTTGCTGTGTTGAGGGCAGAGTATGCACTGACCCTGTCTTGCGCTAGTCTTGAATGTGCACGAACCCTATAGAGTTAAAACCAAAACATGCACAAACGTTGATGCATGGCTAGCATGGACCTTAGTACCTAACAATCCCTGCTAGCATAGACCTAATGCACAAGATTATGCAAACTAACACAGACCAAATGCGCATGCAACTCAACTAGCACCGACTTGTTATGCAAGACATGCTGTGCTAGCATTGATGCATGATTATGCATGAATGCAACTAGCACCGACCTTAATTCAACTAGCACATACTTTATATGCAAAACATGCTATACTAGCATCGACCTCATCAAGCTGGCATCGACCTTATGCAAGAACTAGCATCGACTACATCGAGCTAGCTTCGACCTTATGCAAGAACAAGCATCGACCTTGTTTCAACTAGCATCGACCTTACTTCATCATTGACTAAAGTAGCATCGACCTTAGTTTAGTTCCAGCAAAAATGTGCATCGACTCTGACTGATGTGCACCGACCTTGTATCCATGAAACAGTTAGATGCTCAGACTTTGGCTTCTTCTGAACAGTAATATGCTTAGAATTTTGCCTTCGTGCTAGCAAGAGTAGCATCGACTTTAGTTGCTGTGCTGTCAAAGTAACATCGACCTTAGTTGATGTGCTGCCGAAGTAACATCGACCACAGTTGCTGGAAGGCCGAAGTAGCATCGACCTTACTTCATCTCTGACTAAGGTAGCATCAACCTTAGTGCCTCAAACTGAGATATGCATTGACCAAATCTATCAACGAGTTGACTTCCGATTTGATCAGTAGCGTTAACCTTCATTGACTAGCGTTGACCAGCGTTGACTTTTCAAGGAATATTTCCACTCCTTCATGGGCCAATCAACGCATTAGAAATGCCATTAGCAACAGTATTATCAACCATATGTATGACTCATAGTTCAAGCATCATTAAAACATACTTAGAGAATTAAACCATTGCCACAGGGGCACAACATTCTCCCCCTTTTTGATGATGGCAATTACTATGAGTCATAAATAATTAACAAATGACATTCATTGGCATGAAGACCTCATACACATGATCATGCACATCATGCACATGTTACTTGCTTGCGATCACACACACGCTTACTCTCCCCCTTTGACAACATCAAAAAGCAATGGGATGGAAGCTTGTAGCTAGAGGGTAAATGCATGGTTGGTAAAGAGAGGGTTATAGAAAAGTCAATCTAAAACAACATTCATTAACCAAGCTAGTAGTTTTCAGATTCTTCTACACTAAGAACTCTCATGATCAATCGCTATTATCTGCATGGTTTAAGAGAAATACAAGTAGAGTTGGAATTAATTTCCAGGCAGATGTAATAGAAATAAACCAAGTTTACAAAGTCATATCAAAGTTTAGCTCCTTGAAACTTACTCAATTAAAATCAGTAACTCACCGAGGAGTGACCATTGAGGGGTATTGAAAATAAATAAGTTGAACATAGCTGAGCTTACTTTAGGAATACAGCAATATGTCTGACCTTTGTTCAGGTTCACACTTTATTTTTGCTCATCATACTTTTGTTTGAACAGTCAAGTTTAGTCTGCACATTTTTACGTAAGGATGGACGTTGATTAGACGACCTCACCCCTAGTTACTCAGTGAGACTAACTATTCTGTCTCATTTTGAATAGAGATAGCAATAGCACTTCATGACATAGGTTGATCCTCATTTCTTTGATGATGGACCTAGTTTCTCTGTGCATATAGCCATTTGCTCTATCATGATCATTGATAAAATTTTTGACATGTGTTGTCCTTTAGAAAATTTCAGACTATGCAATGTTTAAGGATAATACTTCAGCAAGGTTGCTCAACCACGGTTGCTAGTGATCTTAAATTTTCTGATTCCTAGAGATTGCACAGGGATACAACATTTTGTATAATATGGTTGAGGTCTATTAAACCTGAGGAGTTTATCTCCTAAACTCTTGACATGTAGTTGACCTAAACCATTAGAGTTATTCGAGGTCAATCAGAGAGCCTTCTTGCAAGAAGATTCCTATAAATGATTTGCTCAATTGTAATGAATAAATGAGTAGATTGACAATATTCTGAATCAGGGGTGTTCAAAGAGAGGCTATTTGCAATGAGCAGAGAGTTTTCGGTTGACTTGAAAAAAATATAAAACTGATGGACAGTCACAAATGCAATTCCCAAAATTTGACAGATGCTCCCCCTGAGAGTATGCATGACAATAGATCTTTTTGGAATTTTCAAAAGAGTGATATGATATGCACTCAGAACGTCTCCCCCTATATGCATGCAATGTATGAGAACTCTGATTGCAGCATATATGCAGGGATTCAAATGAGGTATCCACAAAAATGTCTAGACTCTTCTACATGATACCTTGACCCCTGGTACCTGGCGGGGATCCTAAGACTACCTCACGCATAGTGAGTGCTTTCAGGCAAGCATAACCTGCCTTTCCACAACTCAATATTTTATATACCATGGTCAAACAAAGACTTGCAAAGAAACTCATCACCATGCAATGCTTTATGAACATGCAGTTGACTAGTTACAGTAAAATGCAATATGAACAATAATCACTTTGATTATTCATGAGAGTGTAAACTGGTATCAACAAGATAAAGTCAGATATGCATATGATTTTTGTTTATTGCACAGTTAAACTCCCCTTATGCCAGTTCAGCAGATAATTTCAAAAAATAGGTACTTATAGTCATTATGCTAGGAACATAGTGAGAGAGTTAATTAACCAATTCAAACCTATTTTGATTGAGGTCTACATAGACCCAACTCCCTTCTTAGAGTAGAGAACCTATCTGTGCATAATGGCTTGGTGAAGATATCTGCAACCTGATTTTCTGATTGGATAAAATGCAGCTCAAAGTTTTTCTTGAAAACTTCATCTCTAATAAAGTGATGCCTGATATCTATGTGCTTGGTCCTAGAGTGCAAGATTGGATTTTTAGCAAGACTTATAGCACAAGTGTTATCACATAAGATAGGGACACATCCAAGATCACTAAGAAATCCTGGAGTTGATGTTTAATCCACAACACTTGGGTGCCACAACTCCCTGCAACTACATATTCTGCCTCTTCAATAGAGAGTGCAACCGAGTGTTGTTTCTTGGAAGCCCAAGAGACTAAACATCCACCCAAGAATTGGCAATAGCCACTAGTGCTCTTGCAATCCAATTTGCATCCTGCATAGTCAGCATCTGAATAAGCAATGAGAGAAAATTCACAAGATGCTGGATACCACAATCCCAAGTCTTGAGTGCTAGCAAGGTATCTGAAGATACATTTGACAACAGTCAAGTGAGATTCTCTAAGACTAGCTTAGAATCTAGCACAAAGGCAAACACTAAACTAGATGTTTGGTCTAGATGTGGTTAAATAGAGTAATGATCTAATCATACCTATATAGTTCTTTGCATCCACCAATTGTCCTTTCTCATCTGCATCCAGTGATGTAGTTGTTCCCATAGGAATTGAGATAGATTTACAATTTGTCATATCAAACCTTTTCAACAACTCCTTCACATACTTGGCTTGATTTATAAAGCATCATTCATCACTCTGACAGATCTGCAAGCCAAGAAAAAATTTAAGCTCACCCATTAGGCTCATCTCAAACTCACTGGTCATAAGGTCAGCAAAATCCTCACACATTTTGGGCTTTGTAGAACCAAACACAATATCATCAACATAGATTTGAACTAACAAGATATCTTTACCTTGTCTTTTTGTGAAGAGGGTTTGGTCCACATTACCTCTAATGTAGCCTTTTTCAGTGAGGAACGAGCTTAGTCTATCATACCAAGCTCGGGGTGCTTGCTTCAGACCATAGAGAGCCCTGTCCAGCTTGAATACATAATCTTCATGATAAGAACATTCAAAACCGGGGGGTTGTTCAACAAAAACCTCTTCTTTTATCAAGCCATTTAGAAAGGCACTCTTTACATCCATTTGTTGCAGTTTTATTTTATGAGCACAAGCAAAAGCAAGCAAAATCCTAATTGCTTCTAATCTGGCTACAGGGGCAAAAGACTCTTCAAAATCAATTCCAAATTCTTGAGCATACCCTGAGCCACTAATCTAGCTTTATTCCTAAGTATGGTTCCATCTTCACTAAGCTTGTTCCTAAAAACCCATTTAGTACCTATGACAGTTTTTGATGAGGGTCTAGGAACTAGATGCCACACATTATTTCTTTGAAACTGGTTTAATTCTTCTTGCATGGAATTTATCTAGTTCTCATCTTTCAAAGCTTCTTCAATGTTCTTTGGTTCAATTTGGGAGACAAGAGCAAGTTGTTCTAGTTCATCAACAATTTTGAAATGTGACCTAGTTCTAGGTGGATCTTGTAAGCTTCCTATGATATTTTCTAGCAGATGATCTTTGAGCACTCTAATATCCATACGATTGTTACCTGCACCTATACCCGTGACCGTTGTATTGCTTGGATCTGCCACATCATCATTTCTTTTTGTCTCCTCCTGTGAAGGGTCATTCTTTTCCTTGGTGTCTATGAACTCCTCATCATCATCATTTTTCCTGTTACATTTATCATCATAAGTTTCATCAAATATAACATGAGGTGACTCTTCTACAATTAGACTTTTGAGATTATAGACCCTATAAGCCCTAGACCTATCAAAATATCCAAGAAATATACCTTCTTCACTCTTGAGATCAAATTTGTCTAAATCTCTTTTGTCATTGTTATGAACAAAATATTTTGAACCAAATACTTTCATGTGAGAGAGAGATGGCTTCTTACCTTTGAACAGCTCATAAGATGTCATCTTAGTGAATGGCCTTACCATTGATCGGTTGATAATATAGCATGCAGTGTTCACTGCTTCTGCCTAAAACCTCTTTAGTAGTTACTTTTCAGCAAGCATGGTCTTGGCCATTTCTATGAGAGTTCTATTTCTTCTCTCAACCACCCCATTTTGTTCAGGGGTTCTTGGTGATGAGAACCTATAATTTATCCCTTCAGTCCTGTAAAGATTATCAAAATCAGTATTTTCGAACTCACCACCATGATCTGAAAGTATGTTAGAAATTTTAAACTTACCATCTTGCTTCACCTTCATGTAGAGCTCCTGAAACTCACCAAAAATATCATTTTTATGCACAAGAGGAAACACCCATGTGAACCTAGAGAAATCATCTACTAAGACATACCCATATCTCCTTCCACTTAAGCTAGCGGTTCTTGTTGGACCGAACAAGTCCATATGGATTAGTTCAAGCGGTTTGGATGATAGGCTTACAGTTCTGCTGGAGAAAGATTTTCTAGTTTGTTTTCCTAGGGTGCATGCCTCACAGATTTTGTCATTTTGTTTGAATTTTAGTTCAGGCAGTCCTTTCACCATATAATGTTTCAAGAGTTTGTGTAAAATATTATAGCTAGCATGCCCTAATCTACAATGCCACTGATATGCAAGTTCAGATTGAGGTGCAGCAAGACAAAGATTCAAATGGGCTGGATCATCTAAGTCAATTATGTACACATTGTTGACTCTTTTTCCAGAAAACCTTTTTTCTTTGGAGTTTGGTTTCAAAATTTTACATTCAGAAGAGTCAAACACTACTCTATGTCCTTTATCACACAATTGACTTATACTCAAAAGATTATATTCCAACCCTTCAACCAACAAGACATTTTCAATGGAATTGGAGGGATTTTTGCCAACTTTACCTGAACCGATGATTTTCCCTTTATTGTTCCCTCCAAAGGTTACATGCCCACCTTCTTTTTCCACCAAGAGACAAAACTTTGTTCTGTCCCCAGTCATGTGTCTTGAACAGCCACAATCAAGATACCATTTATTGTGCACGGCTGCAAGACACTCCTGCACAGGAAATCAAGTAACAATGTTTGGAACCCAAGGATAATTGGTCCCAGTAAACCTTTCATTTCAGCAAAGCAAGATAAAACAGATTTAGGAATCCAAATTTTCTTCTCATTTTTCATTTTCTTGCTTGATGAAGAGTTTCTGTTTTCAGTTTTTCAGTTTTCTACCCTGTTCAGGTACCTTGTTACCCTTTGGCTTTTGGTAGAAGTTTGGAAAGGGGTGATTCTGTTCCTATAGTTTGTCCTTGGCTTATAGAAGGTATAGTGGTTCATAGGGTAATAGGTTGGATCAGGTCTGTATGTGTATGACTGCACAGACCTATGATAGGGCCAACCATATGACTGCATGGACCTATGAAAGGGCCAACCATTTGACTGCATCGACCTATAGGAGTGTGTGCGTTGATGCATGAAGGGGTTTCTATCTTCCTGACTATTGGAATACCAGGGATGCCTTGACCCTTGCTGAGGATGATATAGACCAGCATTCCCCCTTTGACCACCTCTAACCTTGGTGTAAACTGGCTTGACCTTTGATTTCTGGTGGTTCGGCTGGGATTTCTGAGGAGAATTTTTTTGGGGTTTTTCAAGATTTTTCTTTATGGGTTCTCCCACCTTTTCTTTTCCTTTGTTTTGAGCAGGTTTGGTGTTTGAACTTGAGGCACCTGCAGAAGATACAAAAGTGACGGTTTTCAAACCAATTTTCTTTTTATTTGTGGGATTAAAACCTTACCCTTCTTTGTTGAAGTAAATTTTAGTACCTACCAAAGCATCTAGGTTATCTCTTCCATCTACAAACTTCTCCAAAGAATTTTGTTTATCTTTCAACTCTTTTTGAAGTTTTTCAGCATCTTCAAGTAGCTTAGAGTTGACTTGTTTTATAGCTTCATATTTTTCATTGCTCAAATTTCTATCGTTTTTATAACTTTCCATTTTTCTTTTCAGATCATCAATTTCATCCCTCAGATTTTCGTTTTCAACTTTCAGATCTCTCATTTCATTTCTCCCTTGTTCCATGTCTTCTATCATTTTCTTCAAATCTTCGATTTTCAGATTCTAGTGAAGCATTTTTATCATCTAAGCTTTGATCATGCATAGTTGAATTGATTTTCTTTTTTAAGGCCTTGTTTTCCTTTCTATACATGTCATATTTTTCTATAAGCTCAATATAAGCTTCTTCCCAGTCAGTGATTGTAAAATGCTCAACAGGGGAACGTACCTCAGATTGCCCATCCCCATTTGCAATGAGGCAGATGTCTTCTGTTTCATTTTCTGAGGAGCTTGTTCCATCTTCCTCTTCCTCACCACTCCATGTGCATACTATGGCTTTGTTTTTCTTATTCTTGCCTTTCTCCTTCCCGAAGACTTTCTTCACTTTTTCAGGACATTCAGTTCGGATGTGCCCTGGTTTGTTGCAAGAATAACAAATAACTCTATCAGATATGTTGAAGTTTTCAGGTTTAGATTTGTACGCTTTCTTTACATGAGGCTTCCATTTTCTGAAGCTTTTACCTTCATTTTTCAAAAAATTTCTGAACCTGCGAGTGAGCATAGCCACTTGATCTTCATCTTGCTCACTGCAAGAGGTCTCACCTTCCTCGGAAGTGGCTTGAGTGCTTAGTCCAGCTTTTAGAGCAAGAGATTTTTTCTTACTTACCTCGACTTCCCTACTCTTCAAGTTTATCTCATAGGTCATCAGGGAACCTATGAGTTCATCCACCTTGGTTTGTGAAAGGTCTTTTGACTCTTCTACAACAGTTGCCTTCGTGTGCCAGGCCGAGTCAATGACCTTAAATTTTTCTTACAATCTCATGTTCTGTATATGTCTTTCCTAAACCAGTCAGACTGTTAGTGAGCAGAGACAGACGAGTGTACATGTCTGAAATAGATTCTTCAGGCCTCATCCTAAACATCTCATATTCTGTAATGAGTAGGTTGGCCATTGTTTCAAGTACCTGAGCAGTGCCTTCATAGATTACTTCTAATCTGTCCCACATCACTTTGGCAGAGGTACATGTAGACGCTCTTGAGAACTCCGTTGGGTGAAGAGAGCATTGCATTAAATGCCTTGTGCCCCAATTGAGTGTAGATTTTTTATGTGTTCCTCAGTCCATTGCTCTTCATTGGGAGGTAGCTCGTACGGACCTTTGCTTACTACCTTCCACATCTCATAGTCTTGCGCCTGAATGAATACTTGCATGCGGTTTTTTCGATATGGGTAATCAGTACCAGTGAAGAAGGGTGGCCTGTTAACAGAATGACCCTCAGACATTTGACCCCTTGATGCCATTCCACCATTTCTCTCAAGGTCGTTGGACCCTTGCATGAGAGATTAGCTCTGATACCACGTGTAGTGTGGTGGTGGCGGATCTAGAGGGGAGGGGTGAATAGATCAGCCCCCTTTTTAATAATTAAAGCACATTGGAATGAAAGGTAGGCTAAAGCCCAGGAAGATCCACAAGATAGGAGTCGAAGAGAGATAGGAAGACGGCCTATGTAAGCATCTACTGCAAGACAAGCTCACAGACAACCACACAAGACAAGGAGTTTTAAGGTGGTTCGGACTCAATCCCAGAGTCCTACATCCACCCCTCACTCAACCAAGTGAGGCTTCACTAGTGCAATTGCACTAAACAAATGCTGACATACAGCTTGCGGGTTCACATAGCTAAGTAGACACACAGCTTACGGGCTCACACAGTCAACCCACAGAATAGAAACACCTTCTGTCTGTCTTCCTACAACCCCCTGTAGGGACCGAACAAAGTAACAAGAGAAATGTTCAAAGACAAGAAAAAATGATGTAAAAGAAAATCCAGACATGATGTATGACACTAGAGGACGATATCATAAGGCCCTGTCTGGAATCTAGATGGTGATCTTCGCTTCTTCCAGATAGAGTGCTTCCTAGAAGGAGCAGGTTCTCCTTCGTAGGAGAAGGAAGCTTCTTCTCCCTTTCCTAGCAGGATGAAGAAAGGAGATGAAGATGACTGTCTTCAGGTGCACCTCGGTTGCAGCAAGGGCCTCCGTAGCTAGCTTGATTCCATAAGGCTTCTTCTTCCTACTGTAGACTTTCCACGAGCTTGCTTCTGGCTTTCTGCTCCATGCTCCTCTTATATAAGCTCAGCCTCATTCTATGGTGCACTTGGTGCCCAGCATTCTCCCAAGCTTTTCTTACCATCTTTGGACCAGTCCACCTTTTTCTTTGACCTTGTTGCACGATCTTCTTTTGCTGAGTATGTCTCCCAGCTAATATGCCTTTGGGTTATTAGTCCCACCGGGTGTGCCAGACTGTTTCGATGGGATGTGTTGATTTCTTTTTATTAAATCTTATTTTATTGGGTTTATTTGGTTTATTCACGCGTCGATCAACCAATTAATTAACCGGTAATTAAATGACTGATTGACTGCGCAGGCGTGCCAGTCACGTGAGTGACAAGTTTGTTGTGACCTCATTCTGACCTATGTCGGGCGAGAGTGAGATTCGGTGGGGACCAACAGTCCGCTATACCATAAAGGCTATAGCGTTAATTACATCCCCCACGAGGAGGGAAAACCTTTGATTAATTGCCGAGAAAATGGGCTGTTGAGACCGGAAAAAAGAATGCAAAGGATGCAAATGATCATGCAAGATATTATAATCTACCATGTACGGTTTATTAGGGCGGAACCCTCAATACGTGGTAGAGGGTATAGGTCCGAAGACCGCCATCACGCATGGCAAGAGCTTCCCGTCGGGCGTTGCCCAGCTTTCTGCTAATGTCATTTGATATACCAAGGGCCCGCGCACTCAAGCATACATTGATGCGGCATGAATGCTTAGACTGAAACATGATGATGAAGCTATGGAATTAGCTAATTTAGGTTTAGACAAACCAATTCATTCAGTTTATTGATTAGAGAGTTTATTTGATTCTATTATCAGCATTGGAAATCACCCTGAAGGTGAGGAGAGGATTGAAACGGCACGACGACGACGATTCAGAGCGAAACTGGTGCGGTACGCGGAGGTATAGGGCTTAAAATGGTGCGAGAAACATAGGAAAAGGCTCAAAACGACGCCACCAGCTGTAGGTACAGGGGGAATGGGTTAAAACGGCGCACCCCTTTGATGGCGCACCGTAATAGGGTGCGCCGTTTTAAGGCGCGCCGTATTATGGCGCACCAGTTGCCGGTGCTGCCGGTTTAGCCCCGTTCCACGGAAACTGAGGTTTTACTAGTTTATTTTTGGACTTATTGAAATGTTTTGGAAGATTTTGGAAGTTTATTGAGTTAGTCATTCATCGGATAGGTCCCGGGCCGTCCGGAAGTCAAGTCATAGGCTCGTGCGAGGTTCGTACTCGAGCGCGGCGATTGTTCCGAGTCAAGCCGGTTTATTAAGATTTGTTTGACTCGTTTGAGCCGAAATTTTGGCAGCATCTCCCCATCCCGGAGGATTGTCGGGGAGAAGCAGGGAGTGCTCACGTGGTGGAGCAACCCCCTAAAAGCCGGGTGGCACAATGGCGGCCGGCAAACCCGAACAGATAGGAAAACCCCGAGGGCTAGCCTACTAGGGGCACCAAGTCCGTAGGTGGAGAGTAGATGTATAGCGCGACTCATAGCGGGAGAGAAGACCCCAAGGGCTAGCCTACGAGGCATGCCACCCGAGTCGGTACCACGTCCAAGTCGGGACGACCGATAGAGAGGGAAAACCCCGAGGGCCAGCCTACGAGGGGCACCCATTTCACGGCCACCACGAAGCCCATCAAGGACCGTGGATGTCAATCTGTTGGAGTTAATCCATGCTACGGATCACTCATGAGTCTTCAGGATACTCATCATCGATAGGTGAGCTCCTATAGATGGGGAGATTAGAATGAGATAGTGGGGATGTTTCCCCTTTCCCCGGGCACTGGGACGCGATCAATGTTCGCGATCGAGTCCCTGAATGTCGATTTGTGAACAGAAAGGATGAAACTCATTAGGTGGACTCATGTACTCTGGAAGTGACCACCATCACTCCCTCTTAAACAATCGAACAGTGTGAAGAGGGGAATGGAGCATGGACTTCAGACAGAGATGATCAAGGGTATGCACACAAGTGCGCCCCCAATCATCAAGCCCACAGAACAGGAGAAGAAGATAGCATGGCGTATATCATTAGGAGGAGAAACCCTGGGGAAGAAGGGGTAATTACTGTAGCCCATGGCGCAGCAGGGCATGCCGACATCGGAGGAGACGAACGACGAAAATCATTCGCGCGACGTAAGCACACAAATAAAGGCGAGATGGACCGATGGGGGAGATGAATAGGCGCCACGCTCAAACACACTTCATTCATCACCCTGAGCATGGTGGATAGGGATACGCATGCGCATAACATCCTACCACGGCGTCGGCCATAAGGAGAAAACACAATGAGGAGAAAAGAGGACGATACAGAGGAAGGATAAGAACATTTAAACCCCTCAGCTCGTTGATATATCCATTCATTCCATGAACGAGAGAAAAGAAGATGTACAGATTGTCATTCCGGTGCCGACGTTGTCACGCGGTCACCGCTCACATTAATAAAGAGGAAAGAAGCTACATAGGGAGAGATAGAGGATCACAGAGATGGTAAGGGGGGGAGGCCGGGCTCATATCATCGCCCCTCCCCCCTCTCACTTACATTATATCAGAGAAGAAACTCAAACGGAGGGGGATCGACGGAGAAATCACGATGACCCACCTAAATAAACAAGAAAGCGGACAATCTTCTTCTCCGGCACCGGGAGGTTCGTGCAAAGCGGAGGACAGCCACGGCAAGAGAACCCTCAGAAGAAGCTTTTCTCTCAAGAAACCCTCCCCTTCGAAGCCCTGATTGGTGGAGGCTCTTCGGCGCTCAGGACATCTCTCTCCCCCTATTTTTTTTTAATTTCTCTTCTCCTCCTCTTTTTAGTTGGTCAAACAAGGTGTTTATGTAACACCAAGTTCATCGGCACCACGGAGGGGCGCGTCGGGGAGGATGGCGTCGGGGAAGCGACCTCCACGAACCATTTTTCCGCGCCGTTATTGACAGCGCCGGATAAAGGGCGCGCCAGTGAAGCGGGGCACTGTATTAGCGTCGTTCGGCTACCAAGGGCTAGTCGATGAGTCCGGGGATGATTCCGGAGGCCACCGTTGGCCATCCCTCTCGCCGCGGTCCTTGAAAAACCTTGACAGGGCGTTGACGAAGCTCTCGGCACGACGTACGGCCTTAATCCGAACTCCGTGTGTGTTTGGCTTGAGCACGCTGGTTTTCTATTGACATGGCACTCGGCACTTCGATCTGTGCTTCCGGCCCAGCCTCGTCGGTGCTCAAAGCTTCTTTGTAGGGTGGGATAACACCCGGGATGGCTCCGCCTCAACTGGGCGATCGTTCGGTTGCTAACGGACCCAATATAGAGAGAAGCCGAACCCGTATGGGCTGATCGGGACCTTCTGCTGCCAGAGCACCCAGTTCCTTGTTATGAAGGGCCGATGGCGTTCTTCCTCCTCAGGAGAGTCTTCATTTAGGTGGCGAGCCACTAGGTAGACCGTCATCCTTGGTCGGGTGATGGGTGTAGGGTAGCGGCATGACGGAGTCGATGCTGGATCATTAGGCAGGATTGGTCGCACTGTCGGTTGATTGTGGATTCATCTCGACTCTCCTAAGGTGAAGTCCCCGGTGTTCATTCCAGGTCACTCGGGGCTCTGGCAGCTTAAGAAACCTTCATTAAGTTGATCTTTATCGGATTCTATGCTTCAGTGGGCCGTATCATTCGTCTTTGCGACTTGGTCGCCAATGATCATATTTTGAGTGCCAACAAATGCCCCCCAGACGTGGGTATTGCGAGCGAGGCACGAGTGCAGCAGGACCGACGGATGAGCGTCGTCTAGATTGGTCTCCTTTGTTGGCGGAAGCTCGGAATGGCCAATATAATAGGGTGTGGAAGCTGGTGGCGTGACGGAAGTTGTAGAATCTCAAACCCCGGCCACCGGTAAAGAATTACTGCTGGAGCAGAGTAGCCTCCTGGAGATAGAAGCGGGAGAAAATGTTGAAAAAGAGGCCGTTGCTTCTAAGGCCTTGGCCGTCATCGGGGAACCTTCTCCCGTGGAAGCCGGTGGGACTACACGTGAGGAGCAAGTATCCTCGGCTATCGAGATGGCTATCACGGCTTCACATCAAGGGGTAGGCAAGGTAGTTGTTGTAGTAGAGACTCTTCCAACTGTATCAGCTGCCGTTGTCGAGCCTAGCGCCGGTGCCTTGCAAATCATGCCGTCGACGTCGTCCGGGGTGAGCGACGATATCTGGGCTGAGGTGGACAGCAGGGTGGACTTTCAGCTCCCTGAGACTTCGCCACTAGGTTTACAATTTTCTAGTGACATGGTGTGGCAGTCTCTGGATAATATTCAGCGAGCCATGTCGGCTTCCCCGGACTTGACTTATGTGCAGCTGAGGAGTCTGACAGAACACCTCTCCCGCTCACTATTGGCGTTCGGGTGCCCAATGGATGATTGAACCCCGTGGGTTACCATGTTGCTGAAGCATGCCAACAGGCGGTAGTACCTTAGCCGGGAGGTATCCGATCAGCTGGCGATTGTGAAATTGGAGAAAGCTGATTGCCGAGCTGCTGCCACTTCATTGAGAGGGACCGTGGGGCAACTGAGAGATGTTGCTAGCACTACTTCAGAACGTCGGTCCTCCCTCACAGCGCGGATAGTGGTGCTGCGTGTAGAACTTGCCAAGGCCAAAACTGAATTGCAGGAGACTGAGCACCTCGAGGTTCAAACCATAGAGGAAGCGGACCTAGCCAAAGGGCAACTTGCCTCCCTGGATGAAAAATTATCACAGCTGGCAGCTACCGAGTCTCGGCTACAAGAGCTGACTCAATATCCTTCCTTAGGCCTCTTGGAATTGGAAGACATTTTTCGGCGCCCTCTGTAGTAGCTTTACTTTATTTCCTCTTTTTTGTATCCAATTTTGCTCCTTTTTGTCTTCGGAGCTTGTGTTCCTCGGGGAGTGCCCCGAGCAGTGATGTATCTCGACACTTCATATCAATGAAACATCTTTATTTGTCGCTTCAATCACGACTTCTTTCTTTCTTTTTTTTCTTTCTCCTTCCAGTCGATTAGCTCAGTCCAGGGATGCAAATTACTGGCACAGGAGCGCACTCACGCCTTCAGCAAAGGGGTGAGGTGTTCGCTCCACCGCGGATTAACTACTCCCGGAATCGAGCTTTGGCCAAGGTGGGCCATAGGTAGAGTAGGCGAATGCACCCCACTAATGTCGCCGATGGTGATGAAATCTAAGAGTGCGGTTTATTCATCGACATGGTTTAAATGTCGAAGCAATGGTAGTTTGTCTATTAACAAGGACGGAAGGTCCAAGTTAAAGGATAGTTGACCGGGCTCGCCAATGGTGACGAGGGTTGAAAGGTAGTGACCAATCTTGACGATGGTGACAAGGGTCGAAAGGATAGCGACCGGTCTTGCCAATGGTGACAATGGTCGAAAGGGATAGCGACCGATCTTGTCGATGGTGACAAGGGTCGAAAAGATGGCCGGTCTTGCCGATGGTGACAAGGGCCAAAAAGGTAGCGACCGATCTTGCCGATGGTGACAAGGGTCGAAAAGATAGGCGGTCTTGCCGATAGTGACAAGGATCAAAAAGGTAGCGACCGATCTTGCTGATGGTGACAAGGGTCGAAAAGGTAGCGACCGATCTTGCCGATGGTGACAAGGGTCAAAAGGTAGTGACCGATCTTACTGATGGTGACAAGGGTCGAAAGGTAGTTGACTGATCTTGCCGATGGTGACAAGGGTCGAAAGGTAGTGACCGATCTTGTCGATGGTGACAAGGGTCGAAAGGTAGTTGACCGATCTTGTCGATGGTGACAAGGGTCGAAAGGATGGCCGGTCTTGCCGATGGTGACAAGGGCAGAAAGGGTAGCGACCGATCTTGCCGATGGTGACAAGGGTCGAAAGGATGGCCGGTCTTGCCGATGGTGGCAAGGGCCGAAAGGGTAGCCATCGATCTTGTCGATGTGACAAGGGTCGAAAGGATGGCCGGTCTTGCCGATGGTGATAAGGGCCAAAAGGGTAGCGATCGATCTTACCGATGGTGACAAGGGTCGAAAAGATAGGCGATCTTGCTGATGGTGACAAGGACCGAAAAGGTAGCGACCGATCTTGCCGATGGTGACAAGGGTTGAAAAGGTGGCCGGTCTTGCCGATGGTGACAAGAGCCGAAAGGGTAGCGACCGACCTTGCCGATGGTGACAAGGGTCGAAAGGATGACCGGTCTTGCCGATGGTGGCAAGGGCCAAAAGGGTAGCGACTGATCTTGCCGATGGTGACAAGGGTCGAAAGGATGGCCAGTCTTGCCGATGGTGATAAGGGCCGAAAGGGTAGCGACCGATCTTACCGATGGTGACAAGGGTCGAAAAGATAGGCGGTCTTGTCGATGGTGACAAGGACCAAAAGGGTAGCGACCGATCTTGTCGATGGTGACAAGGGTCGAAAAGGTAGTGACCGATCTTACCGATGGTGACAAGGGTCGAAAAGTAGTTGACCAATCTTGGCGATGGTGACAAGGTTCGAAAGGTAGTTGACCGATCTTGCCGTTGGTGAAAAGGGTCGAAAGGTAGTTGATTGATCTTGCCGATGGTGACGAGGGTCGAAAGGATGGCCGGTCTTGCCGATGGTGACAAGGGTCGAAAGGATGGCCGGTCTTGCCAATGGTGACAAGGGCCGAAAGGATAGCGACCGATCTTGCTGATGGTGACAAGGGTCGAAAAGATATGCGGTCTTACCGATGGTGACAAGGATCGAAAAGGTAGCGACAGATCTTGTCGATGGTGACAAGGGTCGAAACGGTTGGCCGGTCTTGCCGATGGTGACAAGGGCCGAAAGGGTAGCGACCGATCTTATCGATGGTGACAAGGGTCAAAAAGATAGGCGGTCTTATCGATGGTGACAAGGACCAAAAAGGTAGCGACTGATCTTGTCAATGGTGACAAGGGTCAAAAAGGTTGGCCGATCTTGTCGATGGTGAGAAGGGCCGAAAGGGTAGCGACCGATCTTGTCGATGGTGATAAGGGTCGAAAGGTTGGCCGGTCTTACCAATGGTGACAAGGGCCGAAAGGGTAGTGGCCGATCTTACCGATGGTGACAAGGGTCGAAAGGATGGCCGATCTTGCCGATGGTGGCAAGGGCCGAAAGGGTAGCGACCGATCTTGCCGATGATGACAAGGGTCGAAAGGATGGCCGGTCTTGTCGATGGTGACAAGGGCGAAAGGGTAGCGATCGATCTTGCTGATGGTGACAAGGGTCGAAAAGATAGGCGGTCTTGACGATGGTGACAAGGATCGAAAAGGTAGCGATCGATCTTGCCGATGGTGACAAGGGTCGAAAAGGATGGTCGATCTTGCCGATGTTGATAAGGGTCGAAAGGGTAGCGACCGATCTTGCCGATGGTGACAAGGGTCGAAAAGATAGGCGTTCTTACCGTTGGTGACAAGGATCGAAAAGGTAGTGACCGATCTTGTCGATGGTGACAAGGGTCGAAAAGGTACTGACCGATCTTACCGATGGTGATAAGGGTCGAAAGGTTGATCGGTCTTGCCGATGGTGACAAGGGCCGAAAGGGTAGTCGAAAGTG
This sequence comes from Amorphophallus konjac, assembly GCA_022559845.1. NCBI lineage: Eukaryota > Viridiplantae > Streptophyta > Magnoliopsida > Alismatales > Araceae > Amorphophallus > Amorphophallus konjac. The sequence continues at coordinate 401,968,877 of CM040126.1, forward strand.
GAATGATGAACGAGGGTAACCTCGTCACTACATCATCATTTCTTCTCATTCATTTTTTTATTTTTTTATCATTTATTTTTTTATCACATTACTGACTCAAGCACCCTTTCGGGTTTTTACCGAAGTCAGCCCCCTCTTGCTTTTGCCCACGCGCCCTTTTTGGGTTTTCACGTGACGGGGTACTCGATTTTGCCTGCAACGCCCTTTCGGATTTTCGCTACAGCCGGGTTATAGCCATTCTTGCCCTTGTCCTAATATAGGAACAAGGCCGGCAAGGTATCTCTATTTTTAAACCCATTTTCCCTTTTTTTTAAATTTGTAGGAAGAAGCCGGGACACAGGAGAGCTTGCCCGCTAGCATGCCGATTGGCCTTGTCGATGGTGACAAGGGTCGGACCCTGGTTTAGTTCGTCAACATTGGTTAAATGCCGAAGTAAAGGATATAGTTCTTAACAGGGACGAAAGGTCCAAGTTAAGGGATAGAGGTTGACCGATCTCGTCGATGATAACGAGGGTCGAACATAGGTTTGTTCACCGGCGTGGGTCGCACGCCGAAGCAAAGGTAGACTCATTAACAAGGACGAAAGGTCCAAGTTAAGGACGGAGATCGACTGATCTCACCGATGATGACGAGGGTCGAACATGGGTTTGTTCATCAGCATGGGTCACATGCCGAAGCAAAGGCATATTCATTAACAAGGACGAATGGTCCGAGTTGAAGGTAGAGATCGACCGATCTCGCCGATGATGACGAGGGTCGAAGTTGGGTTTGTTCATCGACATGGGTTACATGTCGAAGCAAAGGTATATTCATTAATAGGGACGAAAGGTCTGAGTTAAAGGTAGAGATCGACCGATCTTGCCGATGATGTCGAGGGTCGAAGTTGGGTTTGTTCATCAGCATGGGTCACATGCCGAAGCAAAGGTATTTTCATTAACAAGGATGAAAGGTCTGAGTTAAAGGCAGAGATCGACCGATCTCGCCGATGATGACGAGGGTCGAAGTTGGGTTTGTTCATCAGCATGGGTCACATGCCGAAGCAAAGGTATTTTCATTAACAAGGACGAAAGGTCCGAGTTAAAGGCAGAGATCGATCGATCTCGCCAATGATGATGAGGGTCGAACATGGGTTTGTTCATCGTCATGGGTTACATGTCGAAGCAAAGGTATATTCATCAACAGGGACGAAAGGTCCGAGTTAAGGGTAGAGATCGACCGATCTCGTCGATGATGATGAGGGTCGAACATGGGTTTGTTCATCGACATGGGTTACATGTCGAAGCAAAGGTATATTCATCAACAAGGATGAAATGTCTGAGTTAAAGGTAGAGATCGATCGATCTCGCCGATGATGACGATAGTCGAACATGGGTTTGGTAGGAGACCTCCGGTGAGACTTTTGATGATCGTCACTTCTGGAGTTTCATTAGGAGGAAAAAGAAGAGGAACTTTTAGATTACCACTTTACTGGCTTAAGCACCTTTTCGATTTTTCATCGAAGCCAGCCCCCTCTTGCTTTTTCCCACGCGCCCTTTCGGGTTTTCACGTGGCGGGGTAGGCGCCCTCTCGGGTTTTCGCCGCAGCCGGGTGATAGCCATTTTTTGCCCTTGTTCCTAATATAGGAACAAGTCCGGCGGGGTCTCTCTATTTTTAACCCCTTTTTTTTCTTTTTTTGAAACATGTGGGAGAGGATAGTGGGTAGGTCCAGACGTGGTATCTGGCCCTTGACGACAGCAAACAGATGTTGGCTGGGGCACGGGGCCTTGCGCCAATTGAGGAGAGGTTTATTCATTGGCAAGGGGAGAATGCCAACGCAAGGAGAGGGCTTCCTGCCAAGTCAGACGTAAGGCCCGACATGGCGATATTGTCTGAGAGTCGGCTAGAACACAGGGTCTTGCACCGAGGCAAAGGGTTTATTCGTCAGCAAAGAGATAATGCTGACGCAAGGGATAGATTTGTGCCGGTTTGGGCGTAAGGCCCGCAATGGCAATGCTGTATAGGGGTCGGCTAGGACATGAAATCTTGTGCCGAGGAAGAGGGTTTATTCGTCAGCAAGGAGACAATGCTGACGCAAGGGATATATTTGTGCCGGTTCGGGCGTAAGGCCTGTAACGACAATGTTGTAGAAGGGTCGGCTAGGACACAAAGTCTTGTGCCGAGGATGAGTTTATGCATTAGCAAGAAGACAATGCTGACGCAAAGGAGGAGCTTTTCGCTGATTCGGACATAAGGTCCGCATTGGCGATGTTGTTTATTTTTTTTCGATCTCGATTAGGGCAGAGTGCCACTAGACTGAGGTGTGGGTAGCTCGATCAGGGCGGAGTGCCACTAGACCAGGATGAAGGTAGCTCGACTAGGGCGGAGTGCCACTAGACCAAGGTGAGGGTAGCTCGATCAGGGCGGAGTGCCACTAGACCAAGGTAAGGGTAGCTCAGCCAGGGCGGAGTGCCACTAGACCAAGATGAAGGTAGCTCGGCCAGGGCAGAGTGCCACCAGACTAAGGTGAAGGTAACTCGATCAAGGCGGACTGCCACTAGACCATGGTAGGTAGCTCGGTCAGGCGAAGTGCCACTAGACCAAGGGAAAGGTGACGGTCATTCTGGGAATGCTGGTTGAGCTGCATGATATAGCTTCAAGTGTTTTCCATTAAGGGGAGAGAACTGGACGACTCCTTTGTGATCTACAAGGACGTACACACCCCCTTCATATACTCGGCGGATGACATATGGTCCGACCCAGTTTTCAACTAACTTCCCTCTCGGGTTGGAGGCCATCACTTCTCTTCTTTTGACCATTACGAGGTCTCCTTTCTTGAATTCTCGACCTTTGACCAACTTATCGAAAGCACAAGCCATGCAAGCTTGGTAGAGTTGGATATTCTGTTGCGCACGAAAACGCTTTTCTTTGAGCTCGGCGAGCTCTGTAGACACGTCATTCTTGACGTCTCCTGAGAAAGTCTCATATTACTATACAACGCCCCGTAACGGCTTACACATTTTGAATCGTTCGAGTGCTTCCTTTTCTTGGGTCTTCTTCTGCCTTTTTCGGCATCCGGAATCATCTCGTCACGACATTCGGACGGCATCAACACCAGTCAGACGCATCAAGGGGTTCCGGAACCAAGAAGGTGTCTACCGGGCGGCCGCCGATTGAGGACCCGGGTGGGTCTTAATGGGGGCGTCCAGGCCCCCGGACGCCCCCATTCTTTTCTTTTATTTCCTTTTTTTCTCAGGGCCCAAAATCAAATAAAAAATTTATATATTAATGGAGGCGTCCAGGCCCCTGGACGCCTCCATAAAAACAAATATAAAAAATCAAAATGCCAGCCCTGGCATAAAAGATAAAATAAAAATAAAAATAATATATTTTTGGAGGCGTCCAGGCCCCTGGACGCCTCCATCAACTCTCTCACGGGCGCCGGCCACCGAACGACGGTTTGTCGTGTGTGAAAAAATCTAAATTTTGAAGACGTCCAGTCAGCTGGACGCGCCCATTTCTGAATCACGAGGCGCCGCTCACAAAATCACGCGTTGTGCCAAACCGCGTGCAGCCGTCGTCGGTTTTCGGTGGACCTGTTGGAGGCGTCCGGGACCCCGGACGCCTCCACAAAAGTATTCCAAAAAAATAAATAAAAATAGAATAAAATATTATTTCTGACCTGATGGAGGTGTCCAGGGTCCTGGACGCCTCCACCCTCCGGAGTCCTATAAATAGAGGCCCACCCCCTCAGTTCTGGGAGAGCTTCGAAGAGATCCGATAGGCTGCCGGAGCCCAGAGGCTACGGAGTCATTTCTAACCCGTGGGGTCTTTTGTAAGTGGAGGTTCTGCAGGCTTCTCGGGTGCCCACGCTCGCGAGAGGAAGGTCGTCTTCATCCACCGCGCTTCCACGTCGTCCCCACGCTGCCGGAGCTCCGCCGGATTTCACCATCGGCACATCCAATAAGCCAATTCTTTCCTTTTCTTCGTAGTTCTTTTGCATTCATCATCTCGCATCCTCTATCCCCCTTCATAAGGGCGCCTCTTCTTATATACTTCTTGCATCCATCATCTCATTTTCCTCCTACTCGAGTCCGAGAGGGGTTTAAAAGATAACACCAACCAGGTGTGTGTCTTGCCATCATTTCGTTATTTTTATCGCAAGGATTTGAATACTACACCTTCATCTTTCTAATCCACTAGTTACTTGTTTGTCGTTGTTTTGCAAGGGTACCCGAGGAAAGCCCTCTCCGTCGGCCGGCCGAAGGGGGAGGAAGAAGCAACCCGCCATCTCCCGCTCTTGAGGTAGGCGCGATCACTTTCTTATTTTGGGGTCTTTTGGCCCCTGGCGATCACATCTTGTTCTCGAGGCCGCGGCGAGTCACTTCCCCAATGGCCGTTTAAATTTCCGTCTTATATTCTCTTTATATTCTGTTATATTCTGCTCATATTCTCGAGGCCGCGGCGAGTCACTTCCCCAATGGCCGTTTAAATTCCGTTCTTATATGTTATATTCTTATCTATTCATCATATTCTCGAGGCCGCGGCGAGTCGCTTCCCCAATGGCCGTTTAAATTCACGTTCTTATATGTTATATTCTTATCTATTTATGTTCTCGAGGCCGCGGCGAGTCACTTCCCCAATGGCCGTTTAAATTCCCGTTCTTATATGTTATATTCTTATCTATTCATGTTCTCGAGACCGCGGCGAGTCACTTCCCCAATGGCCGTTTCAATTCTTGTTATTTAATTTCTGCATCATTACCGTCCCCCCGAGGTCGCGGCGAGTCACTTCCCGCTATGGCCGTTTAACCCCCATATCTTACTATATTACACTTGTCCCGCTCACCCCGCCGGAACAATCTCCCGTGGTGGCCCCTTCTCTTTTCTCTTATTTCTGTGCTGCAGCAAACAAAAGGAGGAGCCCGCGCACTCCGCGTCTTCTTCGCTCCCCGAACCGCGTGACGTCGCTCACAAATTGGCGATCACGGTGGGACCACTACTGCTTCCTTTTGGCTACCCTTGCAAGTTCGGCACCATCCGTGCCTCTCCACCTTGGCGCCCGCGCGCGCCCCCGTTGTGCTCACGGCAGCACTGTCAGTTGTGATTGGTTGTTTGTTTATTACGTGTCTGTTATTTCTATTGTTTTCCCACTCCATATCTCTGTCAGCATTTCATTGCATGCATCCATCCCTCTTTTCTATCCTTTTTTCATTTTTTTGAGGATCACCCTTTCCCGGTGAAGGAAGGACTCTCCGTTTGGGAATTCCTCTCAACGAACTAGAATCTCCTACACTGGGACCTCCGTAAGTCCCCGACATCGAAGAATCTCCTCTTCGTTCACTGGGCTGGTTGTACCATTGAAGTTCCCCGGAGTTAGTCATTTCATTCGTGGTGAGACGAGAGACCCTAGCTGACACGGCGGTGAAACAAAATAAACTAGGGTCCCTATTTTGTGTGAACTTCGGATCTCGCTAAAAACACAAAAAAAATCATCAAAATCAAAACACAAAAAAAAGGCGTAAAGGCATCCACTTGTTTGATAATCTCTGCTACCTGCTTGCTAGTGTATGTTTTTGCGTTCTGGGAAAACTGTGAGCATGGCTCACGAGTCTTTTGAGGAGAACCACCCTAGTCGTGGTTTGTCAGCCGACCCGCGAGTCTATGCTATGGACTCGGGTCCTTCTCATGAGCCCTCGCATGAGGTGCAGGTTATTGCCGGGGACACGTCCCCACCACAGGATATCTCTTCCTTACTGGGCGTCCTCGCCAACACGGAGCTTACCTCTGAACAGCTCCGGGCCTTCCAGGCCATTCTAAAGGGGAAATCTGTTTCCCCCACGCCCCAGGAATCAACTCCGGCCATCGCACCTCTCCAAGAGTCCGTGCAGGCCATTCCATCTCCTTCATTGGCGCAAGCCATCCAGTCTCCCTCGCTTCAAGGACAAGCGAGCCAACAACCACCCTCATTCCAGTTCCCGTCACAATCTCAAACTCCCGTTGTTCCCCACATACCGCTTCAGCCAGGGCCAACTGTCGGCGGTCCGACAGCTCCCTCTCATTCGGGTTTCCCCCCCAAGTCTCCGGGAGACAGTTTCTCCCCCAGTGGCAAGTGCCACCTTCACCTCCAGAGGAGCTCGCCCAATCGCTCCTCAATAGGTTCAATCGCATGGACGAGCAGTTTCAAAATCTGAGAAGAATGGTGGACGTGAAAGCCACCCCGGAGGTTGCTTTGCCAATCCTTCCCGTCATTCATCTTCCTCCCTCCGAAATGCCCACGTACCGCAGATACAATGGTACCGGCAACCCCTTCATTCACCTCAAGGATTTCATGTATGAATCCTCCTATTGGCAAAACGATCAGAGGTCCCTGGCATACCTCTTTCGGAGATCATTGGATGGTCCCGCGCTTGAGTGGTTCTATTCTTGGAGCCCCGCGAGGCCGAGAATTTTGAAATAGTCCAGAGAAGGTTCTTGCAGAAATATAGGGATAGGGTCGGTCCCTCACTTTCCATTACCGACCTAGTGGCCGAAAAGATGAAGCCCGACGAGGATTTTGTCCGCTATGCTGATAGATGGAGGTCTCTGGCGGAAAGAATAAGGGATACCCTCTCCGAGCCCGAACAAGTGAAGATGATTGTGTCTAATGCAACCCCACAGTTCAGACACGTCCTGGCCATGAATAAACTTACTACGATGGAGGAACTCTATGAAAGGGCCCGGTACATCCAAACCCAGTTAAAAGACTCCCCCATTATGAACATGTTTGAGTCGTCGAAGCCCAAAGTGGTCAGAAAGACAGGCGCTGGTGTCCCGGGCGGAGCCACAGAAGGGGTCGTGACAAATGAGCAAGTGGGTGCGGTCAACAATGCCAACTATGCAGTCAACCCAAGGCCACCACAAATGCCCCGGCTTCCCCTTCAACCAGGTCCTTTCCCTCTTCGTCCTCCACCCCAAAATAATCCACCCCAGGATAATATGCCTCCATTACGTTAACCCCAGCAACAACAACCACAACCTCAGCAACAACAACCACCGCTTCAGTACAACCAAGTTCCACCCCCGGGGAACTATGGTCCCCAACAGCAACAAAGGAGGCCGCTCGGTCCCAAGAGAGCCTACTATCCACCATTGCCAGAAACCTTAGCAGACATTTTTAATGCCCTCATGGCATCAAACCAACTCGCCCTACCTAGAGAAAGGCCCGTGTGGCCCCCAATGTTGATACCTCCAAATACTGCGTCTACCACAGGCAGCCAGGACACACAGTAGATTACTGCTTCCATTTCAAAGATTACATCCACGATATGAATGATGAACATCAAATAGATTGGGATGAAATGAGACGATACGTCGCCGCTCTCAAGGCTAGGAGACCTCCTCATAGGCCACAGCATCAGTTACAACAGCAGCAGCAACAGCAACCACAACAACAACAATAGCCTCAGCAGGCCCCACAACAACAGCCCGACATGGGCATAATCCAGAATCCATTACCGGAGCACCAACAGCCCAATCATCAGGTTAACCCCATCTCCTCCTTCCCGGAAGTCGGGAGAGAGCAGGTGTGGCACCAGGAAAGTACCTCCATTCTTTCTACTCCAATCCTATCGTCATGCAACCCCCTCGCCTTGCCCGGGTAGCACCTCTCTCTCATCAACCCGCGTCAGTATCGCCTTCACCATTTCCACTACCATTACGCCCTCTCATCCGCACCCCGATCTCCTATCAACCGACACTCTCCACTACGCCTTCACACCCTCTCATCTTCTCTCACTCCCCCACTTTACCATCCACCTCTACCACATTTACCCCTACGCCTTCTAAACCCCTTATCATCCGTCAACCATACATAACCCCGTCTTTCTCCACCGTATCACCACTAATGCCTTCAAAACCACTCATTACCCATCACCCACCTCAAAATCATTGCCCGCTTCAACCCTACCCACTTCTACTTCGTCTCCACCTCCACCTTCCAGACCCCTTATCCTTCATAATCCGCGCGATATCCCCTCTACCTCCACCATGCCTCCACCTAACAAACCCCTCATCAGAATCCCTGCTCCCGTCATCACCCCTGCTTCATCAACCATTCCTCCACCACTACCCCTCAAACCTCTGTTAAAACCCACTGCTACCCCCACAGAGGTACAAAAGCCGCAGGCAATGGTGCTCCGGAGTGGAAGGATTTTCCACAGGGTTTTCCCCCACAACAGTCAGAATCCTGAGCAGTCTCAGCCAGAGAAGGATGATGGAGAACAACCAGAAAGAGCTATCCCTGGAACACAGTATGATCTATTGAAACACTTGGACAAGACGCCTGCTCGGATCTCCATCCTGGAGCTACTTCAAAGATCCACATCCCACCAGGCGGCCTTGATGGAATATCTTCAAAAAGTCATGGTTAATGAAGACCTCCCCGTGGAGAAGATTTCGACCGTCCTGACCCCAACAGACACACAACCGGCCATCATGTTCCACAACTACG